>CM053592.1:152042994-152094834 GCA_028646515.1 Pseudochirops corinnae
AAGGAGAGAAAAAGGGAAGGAAGGAAGCAAAGAAGGAAAGAAGGAAGGAAGGAAAGAAGGAAGGAAGGAAGGAAGGAGGGAAGGAAGGAAGGAAGGAAAAAAGGAAGGAAGGAAGGCGGGAAGGAAGGAGGGAAGAAGGGAAGGAAGGAAGGAAAGAAGGAAGGAAGGAAAGAAGGAAGGAAGGAAGGAAGGGGGGAAGGAAGGAAGGAAGGGAGGGAAGGAAGGAAGGAAAGAAGAGAGGAAGGAAGTTCTGGAAAACACAAAAGAATGACTGTCTCAGGGTAACTTTCCTGGGCTTTGATAAGTTGGTGAGAATGATATGTGGGGGCCCTCTGCAAGGCTGGTCTGGGGCAGTCACATTAGAAGCACTCATTGGCACTCACTTTCTTTTGCAGAAAGAGGGGTCCAGTGGCCTATGCCTCCCAGAAACCATGGTTACTTAATGCCACAGTGGAAGAGAACATTACATTTGAAAGCCCCTTCAACAAACAACGGTAAAAGCTTCTCTTTCACGGTGGGAGGTAAGGGGCTGGTGGCATCATTACCAGATGGATCAGCAGCTAGGCCTATCTCCACTTACTCTGCATTCCTACAGTACCACCATCTCCATTTTCCAGAACTGCTCAAAAGCTCAGTCCTAATACCTTCCATTTTTAATTTTTAATTAATTTAATTTTTAATTTTAATTGCATCCTCTAACTATGGTCCATATGTTCAGAGAATGCTTTTCTCACCATCATCGCTGGGTCACTGTGTACATTCCCATTCAATTTAACTCCTGAACTCTAGATTTGGGTAGAGATCTCAGAATTTTCTGGATGATTTATTGGAAATTACTTCAAACACAAATTCACTTTAGCTATCTGGATCCAACTCATCCAGAGCCTTCTATTTAGGAGTGGGAGGAGGAGGGAGGGGATAGGACAAGTGGAGAGCTGTTCAATCTGATGCTGTGTCTAGAGCAAGATAGGGAGGAGGCCTGGGCTCTTGCTTCCTGCCCTCTTTGTCCATGCAGCTCTTCCAGCTCAGTGTAGGAGACATTTCTGGGGTCGGGGAGGTAAGTAAATATTTAATAGTCAGCATGATCAGTTATCACACCCTCTCTGACAAGTAAAGATCACAGGGACCTATTGTTGCTGGGTCACTGTGTATATTCCCATCCAATTTAACTCCTTAAATATTTAACTAGCCCAGTTATGAACCTGAATAAGGTGGTGAGCCTGGGCGCTTTCCTGAATCAGATGGTGTTTGCTCTCTCCCAAGCCAGGAAGGTTCGTTAAGCCATCTGTGTCCATGACACTGTCTCCAACCCCAAATCCCTCTTCTAGGTAATGACCCTCTATAAAACATGGAAGAGACTCTTGGGCCAAGCCATGCTATGTCCACTTCTGTCCCTCCACAGGTATAAGGCTGTCATTGATGCCTGTTCTCTCCAGCCTGACATCGACATCCTGCCCCATGGAGACCAGACCCAAATTGGGGAGCGGGTTAGTAGCTATCTTCTACATTATTGGGATTCTCAAAACTCACTCTCAAAATGGCCCTTCCCACAACTCTGACTTGTCCCACCCCCACGCCATACCAACCCATTTTCAGAGATCTAGTTACAAGATGCTAAAGAGCTATCTGCCAGGGGTCAAAAACCATTGCCAGGAGCCCCTACAAAGAGAATTTCTGGGGTGAATTTGTCAGGAGGCAGCTGGCTTGGAGAATAACAAGAGAAGTGATAATCTTATCCATCTTAGACAAATAATTTTCTTTGACTTACCTTATTATCTGAAAATTCTTCCTTGAGTCTAACCTAAATCTCTCCAGCTGCAGCCAAAGTTTGTTTCTTCCATGATCATGATTATTATAGTAGTATTGACAATAACAATTGAAAGCACTTTCTTCACCTTTGTGAGGTAGATAAAGCAAATATTATCAAACCCATTTTACAGATAATAAAATTGAGGTCCAGAGAGGCTAATTGACTTGCTCAGGGTCATATAGAAATAGAAGAGTCAAGACTGGAACCCAGGTACCCCAACCCCAAACCCGATGGCCTTTTCCCACTGTATGTTGCCTTTCATGAGGAAAATAGACATGACACTGTCTATATTTGCTGTTTTGGATTAAAAAAAACACACCAGCCCTTCCTCCAACCCTTCCTTCTCAAAGAAAACAATCCCAGTTCTTTTATTCTGACCAACCCCACATAATTTAAAGCTTCCTCAGACTGCAAAGGTTTAAAAGTGAGTTAGAGGAGAAGTGTAGACAATGAGTATAGACAGTATGAGATGTATCTGCTTCAAAATCTATCTGAGGCTTTAGGGTTGTCAATATTTAGATAAGAAAGAGCAGGAATGAAATTAGACAAGAAAAAAATTAGATAATAATAGCTTAATAATAATGGCCATAATATAATAATAACTTCCAGCTCTATAATAATAATAACTTAAAACTTCCCCTGCCTTAGGCATAGATAGTTCCCTCTACACTCAGACCTTAATCCCTATGATGTAGCCCAGGAAGAGGGCAATGCCAATGACCAGTTGCTCTCCACTGGTACCAGGGTATCAACCTGTCCGGAGGTCAGCGTCAACGTATCAGCGTGGCCCGGGCACTGTACCAGCACACCAATGTTGTCTTCTTGGTAAGTTTGCCTAGCCATCTCCCCCAACACCTCCTCCACCCCCACCTCATCCAACCACACTGTACATGTTCAGCCTCTGCCCAGCACAGGTAGGTAGTAGGAGTGTTATTAAAGTCCCAATTTACAAATGAGACTCAGAGAGGTGCTGACTAGGAAATTGGAGATGCAACTAATACGTCAAAAAGTCAAGTTTCTAAGTTGGGTCGTTTGACTCCCAAGTCTGAGATTTAGACTGGGGGAGGGAGGAAGAAAGTATAGGATAAGGGCAGGCACAACAAATCACAGGAAGCACCTATACCCTACTTTTCTCACCCTGAATACCCCTCGAAGGTGTGATGGGAGAAGAAAAGGTGGTTATCCCACAGTGGCATTAAAAATGAGGAAGGTACTAATTATACCACCACCCTACATTTCTTTTTTTGTTTGTTTTTTGGTTTTTTTAATTAACTTTTGTTTATTTTTAGTTTACATCATTGATTTCCACAAGATTTTGAGTTACAAATTTTCTCCCCATCTTTCCCCTACCCACCCCCCCCAAAATAGCGATCCCACTTATAACCCCTCCCCCAATCTGCTCTCTCCTATGTCCTCTCACATCACCCCTCTGACTTTCTGGTAAAGCAAGATGGATCTCCCTATCCCAGTACCTGTATTGCATGTAAATAATAATAATAATATATTTTTTTAACATATGATTTTAGAACTTTAAATTCTAGATTCTTTCTCTTCCTCCCTTGTCACCCATCCCCACTGGAAAGACAAGCAATTCAATACAGGCCGTACATGTGTAGTTACGCAAAACATCTCCACAATGGACATATTGTGTAACATTGACTATATTTCCATCCTTTGTATCCTGTCCTCCCCTTGTTCTATTCTCTACTTTGTCCCTGTCTCTTTACAGAAGTGTGTGTTTCTAACAACCCTTCCCCCCAACCTGCCCTCCCCTCCATCATCCCCCCTCTCATCCCCTTCCCCTCTACTCTCCTGCAGAGCAAGATACCCAATTTAGAGTGTATGTCATATTCAATGAGAGTAAGGTTGGCCCATTCCCTTTATGCTTTCTTGTTCTTCCCCTCCATTGTTAACAGTTATCCCTTGCCTCTACTATATGAGATGATTAACCCCATTCTATCTCTCCCTGTCTCCTCTCATTCTATTCCTCTCCCACCTCTTAATTTCACCTTTTAAAATATCATCCCTTCCTATTCAATTGATCTTGTACCCTCTGTCTATGTACACATATATACACACACTCACATATGTATTCATATGCATATATACTCTCCCATATAGATGTATGTGTGTGTATATATATATGCATACATTTATATTCCCTTCACCTATCCTCATACTGAGAAAAGTTTCATAAGTTACAATTCTCATTTTTCCATTTTGGCACGTAAATAGTTCAACTTTGACAAGTTCCTTATGATTTCTTTTCCATATTTACCTTCTCAGATTTCTTGTGTTTGAGTGTCAAATTTTCCACCACCCTACATTTCTATGGTGATAGCCACTTATAAAGTCCTTTCATAGATAACTTGTTTGATCCTCACAGGAGCTTTGTGAAACAGGTAGTGTCTCACACTGAAGCCCTCAGAGATGAAGCAACTTTTCTAAGTTCATATAGCTAAGTAGCAAGGCCTAGAACTAGTATTATTCCAATTAATATTATTATTACCATTATATACCCCATTTACAAGTTCCTATCTCTAATCTCTCCTTCCTCTGCTCAGGATGATCCATTCTCAGCCCTGGACATCCACCTGAGTGACCACTTAATGCAAGCTGGGATTCTTGAGTTGCTCCGGGAAGACAAGAGAACTGTGGTCCTAGTGACCCACAAGTTACAGTACCTGCCCCATGCAGACTGGGTAAGAGCCTGGCTGAAGGGCACCAAGGATGATCAGTTTAGGGGGGCAGAGAAAAAAAGAAGGGGAAGGAGAGGGAAGGAGGGAGTCAACAACAACTAAGATCCATCCTGGTGTCTAAATTCAGGTCATTCTTGCAGCCAAACATGGCTTATCCAGGAGTTTTCCTGGGGTGAGATCAGTCTGACCCAACAGAGGCTACCTAACTGGACACTTGCTACGAGTCTCCAGAAGGGATTCAGTGCTGAGCACAAACTTTCATTCTCTAGAGGTCTGACATTCCCCAGTCCTGGACTGAGGTCCCCTGTGTGCTGGGACTTGGAGGAAATTCAGGAGACATAGTCCCAACCCCAGAGAGGCCTTAGTCTTAATGAAGAAGACATAGACTCTCTACCCACCTCAGGGAACTTCCAGTAACCCAAAGTCCTTTTCATCAGAGAATGTCTAGTTTGAGGGGGGAGACATACAACCTGTCCTGAGGCAACTTCCCATGAAGGATCACTCCTTCCAATGAAAGATACAACAATGACATAACAATACTCACTTATAATTCCATAACACTTTAAGGTTCACAAAGTTTTCCATGTTGTTGTCCCCATCATAGAAATGGAGTAAACTGAGGCAGAGAAAGTAAAGTAACCTGCCCAAGGTCACATAACTAGCAAGCCAGAGCTGCAATGAGAAGCCAGATCACTCCTGGCTCTGTGTCCAACCCTTTTTCAGACTGACTAAACTCAAAGAAAATCCCCAAGAATGGTGCAGATGGGACCAAAGCTTTGAGTCACATGAGAAGCCTGACACTTTCTCACCCCAGCCCTCTAATTATCTAGAACCCACAGCAGGAGGAAGCCTGGAGCCATCAGAGGTCCAAGCAGAGTAGTCAAGCCTCCTGCAGCCTCTTTAGAGAAGGCAATCATCACCAGCCCTCACCCAGTTCAATGACTTAGAAGTCCGAATGAATGAATTCAGATTCACACAACCATTAGAACTGGAAGGAACTTCAGAGTACATCTAGTCTGACCTGCTCCTTTACCAGATGGGGAATCCAAAGCCTACAGTGGCTAAGTGATTTTCCCAAGGTCACACAGGGAGTGACAAGACCAACACCAGACCCCAGGTCTCTCAGCTCCCAGTCTGCAGCTCCATGTTCCAAACTTCTCTTCCTTTCATTTTACAGACTATTTTCAAAGAAACACGGGTTTATTATGGCTTGCAGGCAAGACACAGTGGCAAAAACATGAGCTAACAAATGTGTGCCAAGTGCTGATAAAGATCTCACCAGACCTGGTTTAAGACTAGGGAAGAATATCTTTGTATTCATCATAACAAGCAAAATTGCAAGTAGCCCAAAGGCAGTAGTGAGAGAGAGAGACATTGACTGTAATCAGTAACTCAACCAGCACTCATATTAAGTTCCAGAATACTTTGAGGGCTGGACCTGGAGTCAGGACTACTTGGGTTCTAATCTTGCCTCTGGCACTAATTTTGTGACCCACAGAAACTGACTTTCACAGCCTCAGTTTCTCCATTTTCTATACAAAGATAATTCCTATAGTGTCTGCCTCACAGGGCTGCTGAGAAATTCAAATATAATAGTGGGTGTGAATCACTTTCAAAATTTAAAAACTGTATATGGAAATCCATTATTATCCTAACTACATTACCAGTGTCTTATTGTATACAAGAAGTAGTGTAAGTCACATCATTAAGGAAATATTAAAAAGGAAAAGGAAATGGTCCAAGTCTATAATACAGTTAAGGGATAATAAGGGCAGCTTAAAAGCTGTGCTGGTACCCAAGGAACTCAAAGCTTTTTTCCATTTATTACTATCATTTATCTTTACATCATTTTTGCTTCCAAGTATATGTCCCAGCTCCCCTAGCCACTGAACCACTTCTCATAAGAAAGAACTAAAAAAGAAAGAGAAAAAAAATACTTTGACAGAAGCAATCAATGCATCAACTGAGATTGATAATGTATGCGGTATTCCACATTTGTAGTCCACCACCTCTATAAAGAAGTTAGGGAAGTAGATTTTCTCAGCTCTCTCAAGGGCCATGCATTTTGGTTATTATGATCACACAGCATCCAATTTCTATACCCATGGGATGTTCAAAGGAAGGTCTCCAGGGTAATACTTATCTCCCCTTTGGAGAATTTATTGGATGTAGACAGGGCAAAAATCACACCAGATGAGATTTAAATAGGCTAAAAATGTAGGAGGCAGGTCCTTGCGATTTGGAGGGAAGTTGGGGTGGGCCCAGTGTCTTTGCAAGTAGAATCTTTTGCTGAATAGGCTGCAATCTGTATGAGGAAAGGAAGTGCCCACAACAATGAGGACATGACTCCATGCTTTCAAGTTCGTTAAGTGTATGTAAATGAATCACACTGACGTCTTTTAAAGTTCTTAAACAGCTTGCTTTCCCTTTTTGAAAATGTGTATTGTTTTGTTTTTTATATATCAGTTTCATTTCCAAATATTTCCAAATTCTCTCCTCCCTTGTCCCAAATCCCTTGTAGCAAAAGTGACTTTCTTAAGGAAATCAGATGTTTCCCCTTTATCTTACTTTGATTACTCATTTCCTAAATAAGCTCTTTTTTCCCATAGATAAGACAAGGATCAAGTTCATAGCAGTGCCCTGAGTTTCTACAAACTCTGAATGGGGGGCCCTATTTAATGAGATTAGACTATAATACAGTTTCCATGAACTGTAAACAGGAAGAATTCAAAGAGGGAGGGAGAAAGCAGCACCCTGGGAGCCACAATAGATCAACTCTGCTGCTATGAACCTCTGTGCACAGCTCCTTAGTGAAGGACCCTTTGCCTTCACCAGTCACCCCTCCTTCCCTGTATCCCTTCTTCCTCTCCAAGGTTATAAGAAGGCAAGTTGTATGCTTGTTTTCCCAGATCATTGCTATGAAAGATGGCACCATCCAGCGTGAAGGGACACTCAAGGATATCCAGATGTCTGAGTCTCAGCTATTTGAGCAGTGGAAGACACTCATGAACCGACAAGACCAAGAGCTGGAGAAGGTGGAGCCCTAGGGACTGCTGACCATCTTGGGGTTTTCAGCTCCCTCTGTCCCCCAGCAAGGGGAGTAATATCCAACCATTCCCTAGTATGCTTTGTCTTGATGAGAGCTAGCTCCCTTCCTCCCTGACCCAGGGGGCCCACAGAAAATGAAATGAGTATTCTCTTAATTAGCAGGGAGCTGTAAGCCAGCTGGAAAGTGGGCCAGTACTCAAGAACTCTGAGCCAGGGTAAGGAGGCTACCTCCCTTCTCAATGCTCCAGCAGAGACAGAACATGAACCTGGATGTGCTCTAAGTGGTTTCATCTGGCATTTTTGAGGTGCCTGAATGATGTGCCCAGTGAAGGACAATATTAGAAAAAAAATAACCTAATATCCCTTATCCAGATAACCATTGGCTCCTTTTCCCCCCAATTTTATCTATTGGGGGGGGGGTTAGATCGCCTTCATTTCAAATCATATCCATCCCCCTCCTTCACTCAGTAAGCTCTCTGGTGACCAACATTTTGGGGGGAGGCAGTTCAACAAAACCAATCAGAATTCCATGTCCATTGTCCCCAGCCTCTACAAATAGAGAAGGAGACATTTCCTCTGGAGTCAAGCTTCTTGGTCATTATACCTTCATAGCATTGTTTTTATTCAATTTTAGTTTTTTATTCTTTCCATTTATATTTTAGCAGTTACATATATTGTTTTCCTCATTTTGCTTACTTCCATTTGTATCAGTTCTTTGAAGTATTTCATGCTTCTCTGAATTAATTTTCATAGTTTCTTTCACAGTAATATACTATTAATTCACATACCATAATTTATTCAGTCATTCCAAAACTGATGGGTATCTTACTTTGTTTTCAGTTCTTTGCATCTACAAAAAGACTATTTCATTGTATAGGAAGCTTTTTTTATCATTGAACTCTTTAGGGTTTATGCTAGACTTTTGGGTCAAAGGATATTTTGATCACTTTTTTAGCAAAATTTTAAATTGTTTTTCAGAATGGTTGAACTAATTCACAGCTCTACCAACAGCATATTAATGTGCCTAGCTTTCCTCCAACACTATTTCCAGCTTTTGACATCTTTGCCAATTTGCTGAATGTGAAGTGAAACTTCAGAGTTATTTTGAGTTGCATTTGTCTCATTATTACTGATTTAGCACAATATTTCCTATGGTTATTAATAGCTTGAAGAACTTTTTTATATTCTTTGACACCATCAACTCCTTTCAAATTGAAGCAGGGAGAAAAAGGCAGGTGGCTCTAGTGATGCAGATGACCTTTCCAGGGTCATCCCCATGTTCCCAGAGAAATTCAGCTCATTTTCAGTTTCCTAGAGAGGGTTAGTAAGGTAGTAACAAGTCTGATGAATGCTCTTTGTTACACCATATACCAGTGGTTCTCAACTTGTGGGTCACAACCCCTTTGGGAGTCAAACGATCCTGTCACAGGGGTCACCTAAGACCATCGGAAAACACATATTTCCGATGGTCTTAGGAACTGAGACACTGCTCCTCTATCCGTCTCCAGGTGGGTCCACCCACATGCAGATACTCCCACATATGAGTATTAAAGGGTCACGGCATTAGGAAGGTTGAGAACCACTGAGATAGTGTCATGTATGAGAACTTGCAAGGAACCTAAAGTAACTGGTCCATAGACTATATGGTGGGGAGAAAGGATGAAAAGACTGGAGAGGTAGGGGATGGGTTATGAAGAGTGTTGAATGCCAAACAGAGAGCTTTATATTTGATCGTGAAGGTGATGGGAAGCCATTGGAGTTTATTGAATAAGAGGATAACATGCTCAGACCTGCCCTTTAGAAAGATCAATTTAACGTCTAAGTGGAGGATGGACTATGTAGTGAGAAACTTGAGGGAGGAGACCCACCAGCAGACTATTGTAGTAGTCCAGGTATGAGACAAAGGGAGCCTGTACCAAGGAGGTAGCCATGTCAGAGAAGAGAAGGAGCAGAAATAGCACTGAACTTAGCATCACAGGACCAAATTTCAAACCCTCCTTTTGCCACTTATTACCTGTATGACCTTGGAAATGTCACCTGACCTTTCTGGGCCTCAGTTTCCTCATCTGTAAAATGAAGGGGTTGTACTACATGGTCACTAAGGTCCCTTCCAGCTCAAGATCAATGATCCATCTCCCTATGACTAGTAATCTTCTAGGGTCTCTTCCAGTTCTCCATTTTACAGATCAGGAAACTGAGGTTCATATTAGAATGATAGGCGTTGGGTCACACTGCCTATAAATATGAAAGCCAAAATTTGAACCTAGGTCTTCTGACTCTAAGATCTTTCTGATGGATCTATATAGGCCAGAGCCCTGCTCCATCTATTAAATTCAATCCTGATTTATTTCAATACAATAAAGAACTTGTTCTATACTGACTATGCATTAGAGTACTAAATCTAGTACTAGTACTAGTACTACTAAAATACTAGATTCAAGGCTGAAGAGAAAGAAAGTTTAGAAAAGACATGGCCCTGCTGTCATGGAGCTTAAAGTCTAGAATGGGGGTAAAGCATGTTTACAAACAGCCACAAAACAATTTTGAATATAGTGCATTATGGGAAATTCGGAAATCCCTTAAGGTTGAGAACAAGGAAGGCTCCAAGGAGGAGGTGGCCTAGAAACATGAATTTGTCTCATTCTTGCCTCCCCATTCCACTTTCTTGGCTTGAGGAAGAGCAGCTGGTAATAAGTGGTTTTGTCTCCCGGGCTATCTTTCAGGAGACTGTGGTCATTGAAAGAAAGAACATGGAGGTACCAAAAGGTCTGCCCAGGGCCATGTCCTCCCGGGATGGGCTTCTGCTGGATGAGGAAGAGGAGGAAGGTGAAGTAGCCTTGGTTCCCAGATCTCAGGGACAGTCCTAGGCCGAGCTAGAGATGTAGTGGCCTTTGTCTCTGACAGTGAAGGGGAGGATTGAGGATTGATGTCCTTGGAGTGGAGTGGGCCTGGGATTGAGACCACTTTAGGAATCAATCATGGAATTAAGGGACTAATTCTGGGACTCTGAAGGGCAACAATCCTGAGGTCTTGAGGTCCTTGCGATTTGTAGGGCAGTTGAGATGGGCCCAGTGTCTTTGCATGCTAAGAGTCTTGCTGAATCTATGTATATAGATTAACCCCACATGCTAAGGAGTAGGCTCAGTGACCCTGATTTTCAGGGATTTTCTCATTCCCAAAGAAGTGACAATAATTGGAAGGGTAGAGGAGAAGAAAGAGGTTTAGCCTCCTTGTTGGGCCTGGCAAACATTTGCAAGAGCAGCCTATACCTAAGGAGGTGGCTGGTATGGTCCATGGGCTGAGGCATTCCTGGGAATTTGAGAATAAAGGGGATTTAGACTTGGGAGTCAAGAAATCTGCATCCCAGATTCAACTCCACAGCCAATTTTCAGTGTGACCTTAAGCAAGTCACTAGACCTCTTTGTTAGTTTCTTTCTCCATCTATAAGATAGGGGTAAAACTCCCTGGCCAACCCACCTCCTGGGGCAATTTTGTGAAGATTAGATTGGATTAAATGAGATAGATAACAGATCCAAAACCCTTTGAGAGGTATAGAGCCATGCAAACATGAGGTTTGATCATAAGATCATCCCTACCACTCACAGAAAATATGGCAGAGAGTGAAGAAGAAGACAATCTTTCATCTCTGCTGCACCAACGAGCCAAGATACCGTGGCAAGCCTGTGCCAAGTACCTGTCCACAGCTGGTGTACTGCTTCTGCCCCTACTGTTCTTCTCACAGTTGCTCAAGCATATCGTGCTGGTTGCCATAGACTACTGCCTGGCCAACTGGACGGATAGTGCCCTGGCCCTGGGCCCAGCTACAAGGAACTGCTCCCTCAGTGAGGTAACTTCAAGCAGGACAGAAGGTCCAAGAAAACAGGGAGGGTCAGGGGTGCCCTGGGTGTGGAATACCAGCAAAATGGAAAAATGGAAATAGCAAATATGGGCGGAGCTGCAGAATGCTAGGCACACTAACACAGTGCTAGTGAAGCTGTGAATTGGTTATAACATTGTGGAAAACAATTCGGAATTTTTCTCTTTGAAAAAAAAGTAACCAAAATTTGCAAAGGAGGGCATAAAAGAGTGAGACTATGAGCCAGTCACTTTGCAGAAAGACTCTGAGATAATTTTTCACATTTTTGACCTTCTCAGGATTGCTCCTTTGACCACAGGGTCTATGCCATGGTATTCACAGCTCTGTGCAGTCTGGGAATCGTACTGTGCCTAATCACATCTGTCACTGTGGAGTGGACGGGCCTGAAAGTAGCCAAGAGGCTACATCGAAGTCTGCTGAACCAGATCATCCTGGCCCCCATGAGGTATCTCCCTCACCAGCCTTCCCATTTCCCACCATAAAAATGCATTTTTGTCTCTTTCCCACATGTAGATGCTACTTTGTCTCTTCCCCACCACACTGAGATGCTACTCTGTCTCCTCCCCAACACACTGAGATGCTACTTTGTCTCCTCCCCAACACACTGAGATGCTACTTTGTCTCCTCTCAATATCAAGTATTCTCATCCTCTCCTCAAGGAAGTCCCCTTATCCTTTATCTTCCATCTTCCTCTCCCCAGTGAGGTACCTTTCCACCTCTCCAGTGGGGCTCTCTATGCCCTTTCCCCTAAGGTACTTGGTTCTACCTTCCTGCTCTCTGCTAAAGAGTTCTCTTCTCCCTTGCCCAGTGAGGTACCATCCCCCCCCCCATCTCTCCATTCTATTCAGACCAAAGTTTATGGATTCACCACTTCCTTCCACAACAGTCCCAACATACAATCAATTTGCTGTCCATGGTTGGCTCATAGTCCACATGGCTACTAATCAATCAGTAAACTGGCAGTCTTACGTGACATTTTATAAACCTTCTCACTCCCACCTCATATTCTATGCCTGAGTTGTTTTGGGGGGTTTTTGAGGTTTTGTGTTTTTTTTTTACTTTTTGCTGCTCAGATATTTGTGTTGATACCATGCATCAAAACCTGACTGTAAGTACTAGGAACTCCTACCTGAAAGGAATCCCTCTACTGGTGCAGACTGGTACCTTTCTGCAACTCATAGTGCCTAGAGCACTTAAGGACCTGCCCAGGTTCAAATAGCCAGAATATGTCAGCAGCAGGACTTGAACCCAGGGATTCTGGCTTTGAGGCTGAATCTCTATGTACTATACCATACAACTGGCTGCGCTGAGTGTTCCCATAGCAGCCTGGACAGATGGGAGCTGGGAGGGGCTGTGCTGCATTCTGGGGTAGGAGGAGAATGGGAAGAAGTAGTTTCTGGGACCTGGAGCCTAGATACACACTTGAAATAAATTGCTAAATAAATACACTTACATCATGAACAGGTGCTGGAATGAGTGGCTTTCCTTTTCTCTTGCTGTCTCTTAGGTTTTTTGAGACAACTCCACTTGGAAGCATCCTAAACAGATTTTCATCTGACTGTAACACAATTGACCAGGTAATGAGATCTGAGGTCTAGTTTCCATATGCTCAAAAGGGAAAGAGAGGCTGGGATTCTCTGGGGTCTTTTCTTAGATCATGCCATCCTGTGAGTTAAGGGGAAGAAATTCCCTGCTGGAAAATGAAACAAACACATGCTCCCCCTGCTGCCTGACCCTGTGCCAGGTTCCAAAGCCTTTGATACAGGTACACTTGAGAGGAGAGGGAAGGACTCAGAAGGTAACGTGAAGGACACAGGTATTTATCACCTTTTGACAATAATCAATTCCAAATTCTTTAGTGTATAGCCTGTCCCTAAAACTTCAGGGAACTCCAAGTACAGCCCAATATACCAGACTTTCCCTGAGGATACATACACACATGCACACACATGTGCATATGCACACATACACACACACAAAAACACAGACACACAAGGAAAGCCATCCAGGTCATCAGTTTCCCACAGTACTGTTGCACCATGGCAAAGTCTTACCTGGTACTCTTGTTCACCCTACTTTCAAAATTTTTATTGAGTAAAAGCCAGTTTAGAGAGCACCAGCCTTGGATCCCCCTACTTTTGTATTCTAGCTACAGACAGCCTCAGAGTATGAGAGATTGGTGCCTTTGTTAGGGCCAAAGAAAGAGCTGCTGTCTTCCTACTCCCACAGATCAACTGCCTTGAGTCCTTGCTTGTGGTGATACCCTGAATCCTTGCTGTAAATCTGTCCTCAAGGCAAGGGACAACTTTATTGAGAGGACAACATTATGACAAAGTCTGACCAGTACTCGTAAACATTTTGGGTTAGGGTCTCAAAAAAGACCTACACTATACTAACATCTGCTCCAATTATCATATGTATAAATATATAGAGAGATGTGTGTACACATATACATATACATATAAATTCTATACTACTTTAAGGTTTGCAAAGCACTTTACAAATATCTCATTTTATCCTCACAGGAACCCTGAGAAGTAGGTAGTATTACAGATGAGAAAACTGAGGCAGGCAAAGGCTAAGTGACTTGCCCAAGGCCACATAGCTAGTAAGTATCTAAGGATGGATTTGAACTCAGAACATTCTGACTTGAGGGCAGAACTTTTATCTATTATGATACCTAGCTTCCCTACAGGTCCTAATATTACAACTAGGTTCAAAACAACATAATAACTTTTGTTGTAGGGAAAACTCAATTTAACATTTACTAAGCACTTGTTATGGACACTTATGCTGAGTGCTGGGAGGGACACAGAAGATTAATAAGATACAATACCTGCCCACAAGGAGTATATAGTCTACTTAGAGAGACCACACTCCTGTCAGTGAAATGACTAGCAAGTAATTAAAAATAACAAAGGTGCAAGTGCATGATGCAGACAGAAAGTGACAAAGTTGTATTTAGGAATTCTTTCCAGGAAGAGGGATGGTTGCTATGACCCAGAGTACAGGTACAGGAAACAGCACAGATGGCAACCCAAAGTGGGGGAGGGAGGAGTGCAACAGTAGTTGGCATACAGGGACAGTCTGATGGGGGTAGGGAGGACAGTGGTAAAACAGACTGTCTGCCCAAGCAAGAATGCAACTGCTCTGGGAGAAGAGGCAGCCCTTTGCCCAAAGACTGCCCCTGACTTCAGCAGAGGGGCAGAAAGGCAGATCCTAAAAGAGGTGGGGTCTCTTGGGGAGAAAGCCTTGAAGTAGAAGCCTAGATGAGGGACTGGAAGTACCACGTGATACAGCCCAACGGAAGCCCATGAGATAGAGGGGGATGGACCAATCTCCCTCCTGCACACCTCACCCAGTGTTGGCAGTCCAGAACAAAGTTCTAGTCACCCTACCTGAGTTACATCTCCGGGATATGTCATGGGTAGCCAGGAAGGAGAAGGTCATGGTAAGTTAGTGAATTCTGGGAAATGAATGAACACTTCTTATTGGACCTTTGTCCCAATTCTCCTTCCTCTCTCTTTCCTGCTCTCCTTTCAGCACATCCCTTCCACGCTGGAGTGCCTGAGTCGCTCCACAATGCTCTGTGTCTCTGCACTAGCCGTCATCTCCTACGTCACCCCTGTGTTCCTCATTGCCCTCCTGCCTCTGGCCATTGTGTGCTACTTCATCCAGAAGTACTTCCGGGTGGCATCTAGGTAACTTTTCATTCTTAGAAACATTTTTTTCCCCTCATGGGAAGTTGGTTCTGAAAGTCATTGTGTTATTAATTCAAGTTCAACCTTGGACTGCAGTCATCTGCATTTGGCCATGGGGACATTCCCAACAGGAAGCTTCAGTGACCTAGGGGTGGGAGACCAGACACTGGAGAGAAAGAAGAGCATAGTACAGGGAGAAGGAGCCCATTTGTTAAAGATGATAGGTTTGAAGAAGGAAGAACCTTTGATAGTCTGCATAATCTTTACAGACCAGTTGAACTCTGCTATAGCCCAGTGGTTAGGAAACACTGACCTGCAAAGTCTATTCGCAATTTTAAAGAAAGATGTACTTTTTTTGCTTGCATAATCTAGATTGCCCAGATAGTTTTGCTACCTCTATAAATGTCCCTCTCTATAGCGTACCTCTATAGATGTCCACATGAAGAAATCCAACAATTTCAATGTTTGCAATTGATATTGACTCTAAACACTCCATATGGTATTTCCTCAAAGCTCACTTGGGCCACTCAGGGGACTGCCTTGACCCTCTGCCTCCCCCACTGGACATAGAAGACCTACATTTAGTAGACACAGGGACAGTTGTCCCACCTACTGAGCTGTGGCAGTGACATGGAGGGCATATGCCAAGATCATCAGGACTCTACAGTGTATTCCTCAAAGGGTGCAGGCAGTAGGGTGGGTAATGTTTGGGTTGTCATGGGAACCAACCTACTTTTCCTCTTTAATGTTGCCAGGCATATCCACAGCATTGTTGATGCACTGACACCCCTTTGTGGAACATTTAACATCAAACCTTGCACCTCAGACCCCCAGGACTATTCCTGGGTGAAACTGGAAGAAATATCGTAAGGAATATTTATGGATAGAGCACCAGTTTCAGGATGATATAGGTTCAAATCCTGCCTTGAGCAGTTGCTAGCTGTGTGACCCTGGGCAAGTCACTTGACCTCCCTCAGCTTCCTTATCTGTAAAGTGAGGGGGTTGGATTCAGTGATCTCTAAAGTCCCTTCTAGCCCTAAATCTGTAATCTTATATTCTTAGATGCTTATTCCCAACTTGGTACCCTTCAGAGACAGGGCTTTCCCCTGTCCCAAACCATCTTGTGAGACCCAGCTCGCTAGGTCATTGCAGTGTAGTAAATGATTAGCAGACCAGGATTCAAGACACACACACAGTAGCCCAACTCTGCCACCTACCTGGCTATTTCCAAACCTCACCTTACACATCTGTAAAATGGGAGTAACAATGTCTGCCTACAGAGATAGCATGGAATCATAAAAAACCAGCCTTAGAGTCAAGAATTCATAGATTCAGTCCCATCTCCAGTGCAAAAAGCCTAAATCTCTGAGCAAGCCACATCATATTTTAATGTCCCAGGCAATTCTCTTAAGACAATAAGTTACAGACAAGTTTCTGATCTGCATCTATGGAGGGACTTCCCCAAACAAAGAAATTATAGGTCTGGTCCAAAAAGAAACCTGCCACCCCAAGGTGTTTTGGTGTGCTAAAGACAACTATGTGGTATAGTAGATAGAGCACTGGGCCCAGAGTCAGGAAGACTGAGTTCAAATCTGGCCTCACACGCTTACTAGCTATGTGATGCTGGGCAAGTCACTTAACCTCAGTTTCCTCAACTAAAATGTTTTATTGTGAAGATTGTTGTAAGAGTCAAATGTGATAACATTTGTAAATCACTTAGCACAGTGTTTGACACATAGTAGGATTCATATAAATGCTTATTCCCTTTTTCTACTTTAGCGACAACCACACTGGCATCGCCAGAATGGCTGCTAGCACAGGTTCTTAGATCTGCTTTATTAGGAAAGACAGCTGTTTAAGGGGTCAACAATCTTTTTAAATTATATTCATTAGTTCAGGGGGGGAAATCAGCACCCTGAACTTCAGAGGAAATCCAAACAAAGACAATACAAGCAGAGAATTAAAGACTAATAGACAGGGCTTCTGTCTGAGAAATTAGCACACATCAACAGACTGTCTGAACCAACTGTCTGACCAAGGCAATATGTACATAGTTACCAGAGAGAGAAGCACCAACATCTGGGCTTTTCAAAGACAGGGGGCTCCTTAACAGCTACCCAGAGTCTCATCTTATCAAATCACAAGAACATTCTTCCAATGAGTGAGCCCCAAAGCAAAATGCTAATCACAGAGTAGTTATACCCTTGTGACTCAGTGTCTAATTAGAAATTAACAAAAAATGTGAAAGCCTTCCTACCAGCAAGCCTTCCCTAAGCAAGCTTCCCTTAATGGGCTCCATGTGAGGTATATTAATGGGTGGGGAAGATCTTATATCCCGTTAAGATTACATCTACTCACTCAGACAAGTGTAAGGCAGGGCACCAGCATGAGTGTGACTTAAGGCCATCATTATCACCTGTTTTCCTATAGGGACCTGCAGCAGTTGGATGACAGCACCCAGCTACCACTGCTCTCCCACTTCTCAGAGACAATGGAAGGTCTCACCACCATCAGAGCATTCAGGTATAGGTCTATGCTCTCATCCATCCACACCATGGGGAGAGGGGCAGTCAGAAGGTCATACACCACCTGGGCAATAGCCCAAAGACTGGCAAAGTAGTGACTGACCTGGGTCAAGATCCATGGGGCACACAATGACTGCTGCTGGGCATTTAAACAGCATGACAGGGTCAACTGGAATGCAAGGATGCCATGTTAGAAAGACTGTCACATGGAAAAGGGATTGGACTTTTTCTGCTGGACCATGAAAGACAAAACTTAAAAACAGTAGGTTGAAGTTATAGAAAAGCAAATTTTAGTTCAATGATAATGAAAAACCTTCTTAATAATTAGAAATAATTAAACATCATTAATATACTAGAAAAAAGATATTATCTCCAAGGTCCAAGGACCTGAGTTTGCATACTACTTTGGATCCCTGTGTGAGTTTGGGCAAGACAATTAACCAACTCTGGACTTCCATTTCCTCATCTGTAGAGTGACTAGATGACCTCTGAGATCTTTTTGAGCTGAACAAAGCTATCAATTATTTAAATGTGAAATGGCTTGCCCACAGTATTAGTGAGTTCTCCATCATTGGAGCCCTTGGCCAAGCATAGAAACAATAGGTTTGTGATTTGGGGTTCATGAACTTAGTTTTTGTTTCATATTTTGCTGACCAATATTTCAATACAATTTGTTTCTTCTATAATCCTATGTGCTTTATTTGGTGCATTTAAAGACATTATTCTGAGGAGGCATCCCTAGGCTTCACTAGACTATCACATGGGTCTATGACATGAAAAAAGTAAAGAGACCCTGATATAGCACAAAGAATAATAAAATTGGAATCAGAGGTAGTGGTGGTTGTTGAGTTGCTTCAATCATATCTGACTCTGTGACGCCATATGGGGCTTTCTTGGCACAGACAATGAAGTGGTTTGCCATTTCCTTCTCCAGCTCACTTTACAGATGAGGAAACTGAGGCAAGCAGGGTTAAGTGATTTTCCCAGGGCACACAGTCTAAGGTCAGATTTGAATTCATGAAGATGATTCTTCCTGATTCTAAGTCTATCCACTGTACCAGCTACCCTAGAGTCACAGCTCCTAGGTTCAAATCCTGACTGCTACTGAATATTTATGTGCTAGTAGTATTGACTTGGGCTGGATGACCTCAAAGACCCTTCCAGATCTAAGCCTATGATCCTAAATGGCCATTCAGCTGGTGTTTTAAAGGGAATTCCTATTCTAATATGCTGCATTGGATGACCTCTGAGGTCCCTTCCAACCATGAAATTCATAGGATCATAGATCAAGCTGGAAGGAGCCTTATAGCCCATTTAGACCTACAGAGAAGGAAACTGGAATTAAATGACTTGACCAATGTCACACAGGTAATGTCAGAGCTGGTGTTCAAACCCAGATTGTCGGGCTTCCAATCCAATTCATTTTCTCCTGGATCCATGATTCCACAGAGAATCCAGTCCCAATCCACAGATCACATAGACTGATCTGACTTGCCTCTGAAGTCCCTAGCTCCTTCTTAGAACTTGTTCCTTGTTTTGGGCCCTGAGGTTTTCACTTCTCATTATTCTCTAAACCTCTACTGACCAAGAAAACTCTACGTGAAGCGCTACACTGAGCCTCCTGATACTGCCAAGGTTTTTTCACTGCCCTGAGTTCAAACGTTTGGTGCCCCAAACCCTAGTTCCTTCTTTTTGTCTTTCTCCTCCTACCACTGCCATAGCTTGATTCCCAGTTCTAACATATGCTCTCTACTTTGCTTTTGCTCCTCCTTTAGGTTGGCCCATATCCCTCTCTTGGCTAGAAGCCTCGTGCCAACATATCCAGCTCCCTTATGGATCTCTGCCTCAGCAGAAAATAGTCTGTTTTGACCTAGAATACTCACAAGCCAATTTGGTGTTTTCCTACCTGGAAACAGGATGGACTTTGTTTGTCCATTCTTTGATCCTGGGTTCATTCTCAGTCAGCCAGGAAACTTTCTGGGTACTTGGAGGGTTGTTGGTTCTCTGCTCACATTTCTATGTAACTATTTGCTCTCTAATCCCTCCCACTATCCACCACCCCCACTGACGGGTGGGGGGGGGGGAAGGTAATACCCAACAGGTCCAATTTTTCCATCACTTCAAAAATCAGAATAATTCCAGGTGTAGGGAATCTGTGACCTTGAGGCCACATGTGGCCTTCTAGGTCCTCAAGTTCCATGAAGTTTGGCTTCAATCAAAGGGCCACACTTGAGGACCTGGAGGGCCATATGTGGCTTCAAGGCCATGAGTTCCTTACCCCTGAACCCAATTCATATGTCAAACCAAATTTTATAAAAGATAATCTCTTTCCTCCCAGGTAAATCCCAGACACCTTGAACAACTTCCCCTTTCTTGGCCTCAATTTCTTTTTCTTTAAAATTAGGGTCATGATACATGTACAGCCTGTATTGAATTGCTTGTCCTTCCAGTGGGGGCGGGTGACAAGGGGGATAGGGAAAGAATCGAGAATTTAAAGTTCTAAAAAAAAATGTTAAAAAAATATATATATATTATTATCATTATTATTATTATTATTACTATTATTTACATGCAACTGGGAATTAAGATATACAGGCACTGGGGAAAGGAGATCCATCTTGCCCTACCAGAAAGTAAGAGGGGGTGATGGGGGAGGATATAGGTGAGAGCAGGTTTGGGGAGGGGGTAAACATGGGATCGCTATTTTGGGGTGGTGGGTAGGAAAAAGAGGGGGAGAAAATTTGTAACTCAAAATGTTGTGGAAATGAATGATGTAAACTAAAAATAAAGAAAAACAAAAATAAAATAATTTGGGTGCTAAAAAGAAATAAAATAAAATTAGGGTCAGAGATTAGATAATCTCCCAGTTCTCTTCTGACTCAAAATCCCATTAACTATTCAAACAGCCAATAAACAAGTCTAGTTAAATTTATAATATATTTTATTATTATTATATTTATACATATTTATTATATTATTATATATAATATAATAGTATATAAATATTACTTTATATATTTATTATTATTATTAACCTATTTATAATAGGTGTCTATTCTGTACAAAACATTGTGTTAAGTTCTGGCAAAGGTATCAAGTTTAGCTGCAACTGTGCAGAATCATCGTTCCTAAGTAAATTGCAATCTGATTGTAGGGATGAAACCTTAGTATATAATACAAAGCTAAAACCAAGGTGGAGCAACTAGGGTTTTGTCCCAGGGCACTGGAATTGAGGGGGCACAAACATTGAACATGTGTATTTCTTCAACATTACAGAGGCTACTGTAGCAACCAATTCTGCCTCCTGCTGAACTGAATTGGTCTGAACTGCTTCTGGTATTATTTTCATCTCATGCATTAGAGCAGTGGTTCTCAACCTTCCTAATGCTGCAACCCTTTAATACTCATATGTGTGTGTATCTGCATGTAGGCAGACCTGCCTGGAGAAGGATAGAGGAGCAGTATCTCGGTTCCTAAGACCATCCAAAATATGTGTTTTCCAATGGTCTTAGGCGGCCCCTGTGACCCCTCTGAAAGGGTTGTTTGACCCCCAAAGGGATCGCAACCCACAGGTTGAGAACCACTGAATTACAGAGTTGATTTAAGGTTTTGTTTTATCCTGTTTTCCCTGGGTGTCAAAATTGCTTATTATAGATCTGATTACCAAGTACTGGGTAGTGAGGTATAGGAGTGCATAGAAAGGAGAAATGAGTTGTATATCAGTATTGTCCCTGACTCAGGGCAAAATTAGGAGGGTCACCCTGGGGTTTTTCTGACCACACACACAAATCCACAAAAACACACATCTAGACAAAAGAACACAGCTGGGGAGGGGATAGAGGGAAAATGAGTCCAGTTCCCTCTCCACCATACTCTGTCCCCATGACAGCATGCTACCTCCTTACTCTTGTAGCATCTCAGGAAAGTAGTGGACCAGATGCTCACTCACTGGCCAATCTTTCACCTCCTCTTCCAGATATGAGGCCTTGTTCCAACAGAAGCTTCTCAAGTACACCGACTCCAACAACATTGCTTCACTCTTCCTCACAGCTGCCAACCGATGGCTGGAAGTCCGAATGGCAAGTCCAGATCCCTTGGGGAATAAGAGGAAGTTTTGGGGGTGAGAGTCAAGGGTGTATCCAAAAGCAACCTTCAGAGGTGAGGGTGGGGAGTCTGCAGATGAATAGATTAAAATTAAAAAGGTGCTTTTGTCATAGAAAGTCCAAGTTATCTGGTTGGGAGGAGGGAGAAAATGAGGAAGGTGGAATCCTCATCCTCATCTTCCTCTTCCTCATTGTCATTATTTATATAATTCTTTAAGGTTTGCAACATTTTACACATTATCTCAGTTGATGCTCAGAACCAGCAAAGTAGGTATTAATATTCCCATTTTACAGATAAGAAAATGGAAGCACAGTGCGGTTAAGTGACTTGCCCACACTCATGGTTAGTTAAGTGTCTGACATAGGATTTGAACTCAGGTCTCCCTGACTCCAAATTCACCAAGTTGCCTCACTAGAATTATCCATCTATACAGTATAAATCAGAATAACAGTAAAAATGTGAGCACCAGAAAGGATTTTAGATATCTCTCAGTGGAGCAGTCTCATTTCTCGGGCTCAATTCACCCAACAAGCATTTATGTATTGCATCTGGGGCCCTGTGCTGGGCACCAAGGATACAAAGAGAAATATAACCCAGGCTCTAATCTCAAAGTCCTTGATACCTGAAGAAGAAATTACTTCAAAAGAAGAAACCGTCAGGGTGGAGGTTGCCTGGGAGCAGAATCCATGCCAAGAGTAGAGGATGGTGAACAAGGCAAAAATTGAGAGAGAATAGGAAGTGATTGAGGGAAGGGGCAAGGGAATCTAGTTTGGCTGGAGCATAGAGTATATGAAGGCAAGTCATATGTGATAAGACTGGATAGAATCAGTCCAGAGAAGGAGAACTGCCCAAAGTGTCACAGCTAGTAAGTGGCAAAACCCAGACTGCAGCCTCTCTCCCTCCCCTCCAGTCCTCCCACTGTTAAGCACCATGACAAGACAGGATGCCTCCCAAATGAGAGCAGGAGACACACCATGCACCTCCTTGGGTACAGACCCCTGAATGTCAGACCTAAATCCCCCCACCACTCCTCATCTTTCCTCATCTGTCTTCTTGCTCCCTGTGTGTATGAATATATGTGTGTGTGCATATATGTATGTATATTTATGTGTATGGGTGAAGGTATGTATGTCAAATATGGTTGTTTCTGCTGCATCATCTGTGTATACTAGGTGGATGAAGTGTGTGTAAAAATGTGTGTATCAAGCCATCAGTGCTACTCAAAGAGGTTGTGTGTGTGTGTGTGTGTGTGTGTGTGTGTGTGTGTGAAGCCTTTACCTGTGTAGAGTGTGGCTCAGGGTCTGGCACAGAAGGATTTGCAGGGAGGTTATCTGGGGAGCTCACAATGCCTGAGGAGTCATCTTGTTCTCCCAGGAATACATTGGTGCCTGTGTGGTCCTCATTGCTGCTGTGGCCTCCATCACCAAATCCCTGCACAAGGAGCTGCCTGCAGGACTGGTGGGGCTTGGCCTCACCTATGCCCTCATGGTGAGTGAGGCAAGGTAGATCCCCTTTCCTGGTAAGAGAAGGGTGAGGGGCCTTATTCTTAATGGGTCGCCAACATTAAATGATCAGTGTCTCAGGGCCCCAAATCTTTCAGGTCAGAGACACCCATGACTTTTAGGTAGAAACATTTACTAGCCTTCATAGTATTCCCAACACCCACCCACACCCACACCCCCACCCAAAGCGGGGCAGGGTTCACTACTAGAGCTGGACTGAATCGAAAAATGATATCTTTTACTCCAAGGTTGGATATTAAGAGTTTATAGTCTAACATCCAGCTACCAATTTCTTCCATGCCCCATTTAAACATTATGATGGGAACAAAGGTCCCATTGGCAACTCTCCCCTATAACTTATTCTCCCAAGTCCCTTTTCCTCAGTTATGGAATCTCCCCACTCTTCTAGCCTCCTCTCTTAAAACAATGGAAATTTCAATCCATTATCCTGCCTGACTTCAGGTCCAAGTTTTCGAAATTATGTCACTATATCCTCCCTATATTCCCCTAGAAACAGACAACTGGATGAGCTATCCCTGCTCCCAAATTAATCAATGAATAAATGTTAATTAAGTGCTACTATGTGGCAATCACTGTGCTAAGAGCTAGGGGTATGAAAAAAGGTCCAAAATGGCTCCTGCCTTCAAGGAGCTTACAATCTGATGGGTTCCAAAGTCATAGCCCCCAACTGTTCAGCAACTCCCAAGGTTACTTGTAGTCTATTCCGTCTGTGATGAAAGACTGTGATTCCCTTTCCTGTGGCCTGGTTTTCTCCACAGGTGTCCAACTACCTAAATTGGATGGTGAGGAACCTGGCAGACATGGAGATTCAGATGGGGGCTGTCAAAAGAATTCATGGACTTCTGAAAACTGAATCTGAGAATTATGAGGGCCTTTTGGGTAAGGAGACTCAAGAAGAAGGAAGTATGAAGCTCTTCTGGATCAAGGAGCTCAGGAAATCAGGGGCTTCTAGGAGAGGTGACTCAGAGGGAGAGTCAGGGACTTCTGGGGGAAGTGGCTCAGGGTGTAGAGTGTGAGACTTCTGGGGGAGGTGGCTCAGGGGAAGGAAGAGAAACTTTTGGTGAGGGAAGACATGGGGAAGAACGAAGGATTGCTGGGTGAAGGCACACAAGAATGACAGAGTCAGGGGCTCCTGGGTGAGGTACATGCATTAGCAGACAAAGGGAAGGACTCCTCAGTGGGGTAGGAATAGCAGATAAAGCTCAGGGCTTCAAGAGAGAGGGCCCAGGACCAATCCAGAAGGGGGCCAGGGTATCTGAGGTTCTGGGAACAAGACAAAAACCTGAGTTAGGCTTTCAGTTAGACCACTTCTGGTGCTCTTCTCCCTTATTCCTGCCTCCCATTGCCTTCTCAGCTCCATCCCTGATACCAAAGAACTGGCCAGTCCAAGGGAAGATCCAGATACAAAACCTGAGTGTCCGCTATGATAGCTCCCTGAAGCCGGTCCTGAATCATGTCAATGCCCACATCTCCCCAGGGCAGAAGGTCAGTACTGAGCCCTCATGCTGGGGGAAATGGGTAGGAGAGACAGGGAGGGAAGCAGCAGGAAAAGGGGAGGAGAAGAGGTGAGTTCCAGGGTCACATGATCTCAAGTCAAGGTCCAGTCTTAAACCAGCCTTACTACTCAGCTCTCTTGGTCTGGAATCCCATGGCCTTCCTCCCCAGACCATTTTAGGGCTTTAGTCCAGCATACATACTCACTGGCATTAATGCCAGTCTTGTTTATTGTAGCTTCAGAGGGGATAGGAGTGGCAGGCCCCTGCTCCCTTTCCTTTATTGAGGCTTGAGACACTTGACATGTGTCCCCTGTAGCAAGAGAAAAAGGAAGAAGAGATATTTCCTAGGATCACCTCTCTCTCTGAGATGAGGAACCTAAGCCCTTAGTCTTTCTCTGTTCCTATCTCACTGTGACACTTGCGTGTTCTTTCTCTCTCCCTCTATTTCCCTCCTTCTCTCTCTCTCCCTCTTTCCCTCTCTCTCTCTCTTCCTTCCCATCACTCTCTGTCTCTCTTTTGTCTTATATCAGAGATGCCCTCATAAACATGCAGCCCAAGGGGCAGCTAGGTGGCACAGTGAATAGAACACTGGCCCTGGAGTCAGGAAGGCCTGAGTTCAAATCTGGCCTCAGACACTTAACACAAAAAACTAGCCATGTGACCTTGGGCAAGTCACTTAATCCCAATTGCCATACCTTCCCCCCTCCAAAAAAAAAAAAAGCAAAAAAACCCCAAAAACATGCAGCCCAAGACAGGAAGACCTGACATGTTCCCAAACCAGCTGATTTGAAAACCTAGTCACACACAAATATACATAAGTGTGTACATGCACATATACTCACAGATACATATACATTTTTTTGCAGGGGGGGAGGAAGAAAGGGGTCCAGACCTATGATTTCATTAATGAAATGAGTTCCCATTGAGGAAACTCCCTCCACTAGAGAAGGGAAGAAACATTTCCAAGGTTACACAGCTTGACCCTAGAATTAGAAATCTCTTGATTTCCAAACCAGGGTCCATTCTGGAACATTGTGCACACCATAAGGTTCTTGGGCTGGGGGGAACTACAATTTACAGCAACTTACAGTGTTTAAGTTGCCAAGGGCACAGAAAAGTTAGATGACTCACGAGGCTAGGATGTATCAGAGGTAGGACATTAACCCAGGTCTTCCTAACCCCAAAGTCAGTTATCTTTTATGCCATATTGTCCTTCTACGTGTATGTACACATGAATATAATTTACATGGATGTACATTTCATATTTATACAAAGAAATGCACTGTGTGTATACATAAATATATGCAAATGTTCACACATATATACATACATATATGTATACACACATAAACAGAGGCAAGCACACAAAATCATGCATAGAGAAACACAATTATAGGCACACAAGCAAACAGATGTGCAGCCCATTCTGGAGATTTCTTCCTCATTTTCTTTAGAAAACAAACTAAAAGCCCCTAATCCATCCTTGGTTGAGCTCCAAGGAGAGCTTGATCAGAGATAGAAGGTAAAACTGCCTACCTTCCCCTGGGAGGGCTTGGTCCATGACTTCTCCCAAAGCTACTCCCTGGGTCCTTCCTATTGCAGATTGGGATCTGTGGCCGAACAGGTAGTGGAAAGTCATCCTTCTCTCTGGCCTTCTTCCGTATGGTCGACATGTTTGAAGGTGGGTCCTCCTTTTTGAACACCCCCAACACAACACCCCCTGACTGCCCTTTGTCACATGGACCTTGCTCCTTACAGAAAGGACAAATTCTCACTGCTGCACCCCTGCCCCCAAATCACTCTTTCACGGTGGGGAGCTGTGTCTGTTTGTCAAACTAGATAATGGATGCTCCAGGTTATATATTGGGTTTGAATGTTTCTATGACACTTACAGCCTCAATACAGAGGGTCAATCACATGGCCTGCCTCTACTTCCCAGCTAAGTCCCTTCTACTCAGGCAAGTTGACCCTCCCAGTACTAGGTGCAGTCCCCCTGGGTGAGTTGACCCTTGGTTAATACAGGGAGGATCGTCATCGATGACATTGATATTTCAAAGCTGCCCCTGCAGACCTTGCGATCCCGACTCTCCATCATCCTCCAGGACCCCATCCTCTTCAGTGGCACCATTCGGTGAGTAACACCCCAGGGGAGGCCCAGGAAAGACCAGGGATGCTATTGTAAGGGAAATAGTTTCCCTCAACCCAGGAACCTTATGGTGTGCACAATGTTCCAGAATGGACCCTGGTTTGGAAGTCAAGAGATTTCTAATTCTAGGGTCAAAATCTATAACATTGGAAATGTTCCTTCCCTTCTCCAGAGCTTAGTTACCTCATCTATAACATGAGGGCATTGGACTACAGCACTCTTTCCCAACCCAAAAATATGCTGCAGACAATCAATAATGTCCTCCACAGCCTCAGTAGCCAAGAGGGTGGGGACAATGAAAGAAAGAGTAGGAATGAGACAGCAAGAAGAAAAGCCAGGTACAGAAAGAAGGAAAAAAGGAAAGCTAAGATCATTTTTAAGATCTTAACTACCATTTCGTAAATTTTGACTATATTTTAACTTTGATTTTTACTACACCAATTGAAAAAAGAAAAGAAAAAGAAAGCCATTGTAACAAATATTCATAGTCAAGCCAAATAAATTCCCACATTGGCCATGTCCAAAAATCTGATTCATTTCATATCTTGAGTCCATCACCTCTCTGTCAGGAGGTGGGTAGCATGCTTCATCACCATTCTCTGGAATCAGGGTCAGTCATTGACCACAGTTCTTCAGATTTTCAAAGTTGCTTGTCTTTATAACACTGTTGCTACAACATTCTACATCAGTTCATGCACATTTTCCCAGGTTGCTCTAATGATGCATTGATTGATTTGCCCAGATTCACATAGCTAGTATCTGAGGCAGAATTCAAACTTAGGTCTTCCTGACTCCAAATCCAGTGCTGCCTTGTTGGTACTAGAGTAAGTCGGCTCAGCTGGTGAAAATTAAGCCTTTGGATGACGATAGGTTTGGCCTTATGCTTTCTTCTACTTCCTAGGACTATTCTGCTGTTTTTCAAATGCAAAGTAGTGACTGCCTACTCCTCTCACTCCCTGCAACAACTATCTCTCTAGTCCTCAGGTCCAAACTCCCAACCCTTGGGGTCCATGTCCCATCAGAGCCCAGGACTCTTCCTCCAGGTCAGCTAAAAGGTTGTACAAGATAACTTCTGATGTCACTTCCAGCCCTGAGATTTTGCACTCCTTCCCCACTCCATACACTGACACACACACACACACACACACACACACACACACACCAGTGCCTAACACTGTGTTGATAGTCCTTCATTTGTTTTCTCATTCAGCAAAAATCTTCTAAAGGACCTACAAAGGAGATACTGTGAAGAGGGTCAGAGGCACAAAGATGAATTAAGAAATAGTTCCTACATTCAAGGAGCACATAGTCTCATTGAAGAGATGAGATATGCACACCATCTGTCATAAGCAGGCAACATGTCAAGCTTTGGTGTGAACCCTGAGTTTCTAGCCTATCAGCTTTGAAAAAGGGTAACTAGAAAACTGGGAGTTGCTTGAAGTCCCAAGGCCAAAAGGACTTTCAAGAGGAGAGTCCTCACCCCTCCACATCAGAGGCCACTGCTTAGAGCTCTAACTTAGCTAGTGCAAAGACCAGAACAGTACTGCTCTGAGACAAGTTGAAAGGAAAGAGAAGCTGAGAGATCAGCAACAAGCATTCAAAGAACATGCAAGATGGCAGGGACCTCCATGGTCATCTACCCAAGCAGGAATCCCCCTGACAACATCCTCATTGAGGGGTCTGCTTGAAGACTCCAGTCTACTGGAGTCAATATGAATTTGAGTCAATTGTGATTGTGAGAAAAGTTGTTTTGTTGTATCAAACGGAAAGCCAGCATCTCCATGACTTCTACCATGGAGTCTTAGGTTCCGCCCCCTAGGGCTTAGTAGATCAAATTTTCTCTCTGTTCTCGGGCTCAGTGAAACAAACTTAATTTCTATTCTATATGATGTCCTCTCTTCAAATACTACAAGACAGCTGCCATGTTTCCCACTTAAATTCTGACTTCTCCAAGTTGACTATATCCAGATCCTTTAACCAGTCCTGATGTCACAGTCTTCAATCTTCATGGTGCCATGAAATGATCAAGGGATTTCGTGTGAGGCCCTAAAGGCTCTGAGATCAAATCCTAGTGCTATGTAACAAGGGGCAAATCCCTTCAACTTTCTGGGTTTCAATCACCTTATCTGCAAATGAAGGGGTTGAACTAGAGATATAAGTTATGGGTCAAGAAGGTAAAAGAGGGTGTTCCCCTGGGATGGGGTGCCTGGGGGATCACTTCTAGCTCTAAATCTATGAACCTATGAACTATCCTTGTTACCCTTCCCTTAATGTATACCAGCTTGCCTATCTATTCTTAATATATAGTGCTCAGAACTGAGCACTACAGATGGGGTCCAACCAAGGCCCAAAAGTCCCTCCCTGCTGATGTCATCCAAAAGAGAATTCCTGATGTTGGGGTAAGATCTCTCATTACCTTCCTGGCCCCAGCCCTGGCCCCACACTTTGCAGTGTCCTTGGGTTGGGTGGGAATGGCCACTCACTGGCCATTCACTGGGGTTTCTGTGCTGCTCTGCAGGTTTAACCTGGACCCAGAAAAGAAATGCTCGGACAGCACCCTGTGGGAAGCCCTGGAGATTGCCCAGCTAAAGCTAGTGGTGAAGGCACTCCCCGGGGGGCTAGGTAACTATGCCCACCCCTACTCCCCAGACTGACTTTCTGCCAAGATGGGGAGGAGTCCTACTTCTATAAGGGCTATGCTGAGTCAGTCTACATGAAAGCTTGGGTAAAGATTCATCTGCACCCCCACAAATGTCTCACACATACACAGTCCAACTCTTCCCTATAATAACAACCAAATCTCTGCTTCAAAGCCTGGGAGCATCAAACACATCAAAGAGACCCAAACTTCCTGATAGTAATGAATGAACTGTTCATATTGATAGCACCACAATACTCCTAGACTTCTTGTTTCTCCTATCCAATCTCTTACCCTTGTCCCATACCATTCATCTATCCTTCCCTGGAACCCTGGGAATGGGGAGAGGCCAGTAGGCTGAGTAGTGTCCCCATATTACATGCGAGGCCAAGAGATGGAAAGTACATGCCTTAAGCTAGAGAGTGATAAAGTCAAGACTGGCTTTGCCCACAGAACAGTTAGGCCCTCAAACAACCTATCAATTCATCCAGAGTTATTACAACTACGTAAAAGGAAGGGCTAGACTAAGGTGTGCTTCAGAAACAGTTCTCTCTCCTTTCTTTCCCACATCACAACACAATCAAGACCCCCTGAAAGCAAGGTCACACCAGTTCTTAGTGACAGAGAAACCATCTAGTGACCAATGATCAACCCATGGAAAACATATATATTCATTCATTTAGCAGCATTTATTAAACACCTGCTCTACACCAGGCACTGAAGATGCAAAGACAGAAATGAAACAGTCCTTGCCCGTAAGGAGCTTACATTCTATCAGAGGAGACAACACATGCATCTATAAAAATATACAATAAATACAGTACTTGTGGTAGAAGGAGGGCACTAATAATTGGGGGGAGGGTTAGAAAGGGCCTCTCATAGGAGAGTTGTACTTAACTTGTACCTTGAAGGAAAGGAAGATGACAATTCTAAAAAATGGAGGTAAAGTCATTACACACACACACACACACACACACACACACACATAGAGTCATTGCTCTTTTACAGATGCCATAGTCACGGAAGGTGGGGAGAATTTCAGCCAGGGACAGAGACAGCTCTTCTGCTTGGCAAGGGCCTTTGTGAGGAAGACAAGCATCTTCATTATGGATGAGGCCACAGCTTCCATCGACATGGCCACGGTCAGTCTTGGGGGTCTAAGGTCAGTCCTAGATGGTGATGGTTGGGGAGTTGAGAGGAGGGGAGGGAAGGAGAGTTATTATACAAAACAGAACTCAACCCATAGTGTGGGTGTTTAAAAACAGAATATATGTGTAATGGAAATGAGATGGAGAAGAGAAAATGAGCTCTAGTGTTCCAAGTTCATGCACACATGTATACAGGGATGTAGGCATGCTCCATCATTGGCCCTGCCTGGCACATGGTAGATCTTTGATAAATGCTTGTTGGTTTATTGAAAGAATGTTGATGAAACAAAAAAACTAGCAGCCCTCTAAGTAGCTCTCTTCTACTTCCAGAGTGATGATTGTAAAATAGTAGAAAGTATAATAGAGAGTACTAAGAATTGCAGGTTTTTATGCCATTTGTAAAATTTAACTATAGGTTAAAATGAGAAATGAGAAATGAGAATCTTTGCCCAATGACCAGCAAACTGACATTACCATTAGAAAAACTCAAACTCACATCACTATCAAGATTCTCATAACACTTAAGTATAAAGGACAGTTGAAGGTGAATAGAAGGCTGGTTCACAGGTTCTTGGAGAACTAACAAATGAGTTAGCATATTTGCTTTCAACATGTGCCCAAAGTCATGAAGAAATATCATTTCATGGGAAGTTCAGACATGTATTCTTGAAATACTCCTGTTAATCATAAGCAAAAACACTATCATGAAACTGGTCTATGCACCAACATTAATTGCAGAAGATGAAAAGGTGGAGAAAGTCTATGAAGACTTTCAACAAGATCCTCCAAACAAGTCAAGGAATACTCTGATACCTAAATATGAAGGTGGACATAAAAGCGTGTGGCAAAAGTATGTTTGGACAATTTGATTCAGGTTTGAAAAATGAAAGAAGTCAAAGACACGTTGACTACCCAGAAACCTTACACTTATATGTTATTAATGTTTCCCTTCTCAATTTATTGGTGCCTTTTTTACATCACAAGCATTTCCTGATACTCCCCACTCTCCATCTCCCTCCCCCACCATTGAAATCTCCTATTTAACAAAGAAAAAGTTAAGACAAGGCAACCACATCTGACAACATACAGAATACCCCATTTCCTCTTTACCAGCAGGAGAGATGGGTGTTTCATCCTCTGTTCTTCAAAACCAAGATTGTTTGTTGCAATTAATTTGAGTTCAGCTGCCTTCTAGTGTTATTTTTTAATACTATAGTAGTCTGTGTATATTGTTCTCTGGGTTTTGCTTTGCAAACATTTTATTCCAGAAGAAAATCTAACAAGAACTGAACAATATCAAGAGAGAGAAGAAAAAGGATGGAGGAGGAGGAGGAAGAAGAAGAAGAGGAAGAAGAGGAAGAAGAAGAAGAGAGGGAAAAGGAGGAAAGAAGTTGACCATATTTTAATAGACAGGAAACAACTGATTACTTAATGTGGGAGTCATATCAGAATCAATTCTCCTTTGCTATCGACTAGTTAGATCAAAGGTCGGAATCAATATTGAATCAACAAAAGGTTAAAGACATTGCAAACAATTGCAGTAGTTTCTACCTGAACTATTTAAACAAATCATCAATGCTGGGGGGGGGGGGGGGGGAGAGAATGGGAAATGGTAGAATATAGAGATTATCACCACTTCCTATAGAAGTTTAACCAATGTAAAATTGTTACTATTAAGAGATCAACAAAGCCTATACACTTTGATCTTCTTGACAAGTAGAGAAATGGAAGCCAAAGGAAACACTGGTTTAAAATACAGACTCATTTATAAGACAACCCAGAGGAAGATGGTGGAAGACTGCAAGAGTTATCACCTCATAAAACAAATTAAAAGAAATCAAAGTAAAAATATATCCACAGAAAACTTGGTATGAGACTCATAGGGTTATAGCTCAAAGATCTAGAACTGTAAGGGTCCTCAGAGGCTAAACTATCTGTTTCAATCACCTCCTTTAATAGGCAGTGAAAATAAAATCCAGAAGGTTAAGTAATTTGCCCAAGGTCGCTCTGACCCTGGACTCCAAAGAATTCAAACTGCTTGAGCCACAGCATCCTGAGCCTACATAAATGAAACTAACAAGAGGATAATAAAGATGGGAAATGAAACAACTTTATCACCATTTCCTTAACAATTCATTGTTGCAATCAATGACAGAAGAACCATCATATCTGGAACCTAACACCTCAGTCCCTGACATGCTACATAACAAAGTAGAAATGGCACTGAAGGAGCTGGACCAGACCAAGTACATCTCCCCCAAAATCCATGCTTGAAGCAATACAATAGAAAACATTGAGAGGTTATTTTATAAACTCTCTTAAGGAAGGAAAAAGAAAAGGAAAAAAATCACCAACAGTATGCCTTCTTTCTCATCTTTATGGAATCTTTTATGAGAATAATCTACATTCATGTTGAAGGCATCCTTGATGAAAGTATAATAGTCAAGCTTTTGTAAACAATTCTTGACAGAAGAATACATCTTAAGTGTCCCACAAGTGAATGTAAGATACAAAGGATGCAAGATCCTTTCCTGTTTATTGTTCGTTTTTAAGTATTTGACTTGGTAGGACAAAAAGCAGTCTTAAATGTTCTTCTCCAACAAGACTCATGCATCTGTAAAGATCATACAAATACAGCAGAGGATTGACTAGAGAATCCTTAATCAACTGACTCTATAAAAAATCAACTTCTTGAAATTACAGGACATAGAGGGCAGGTAACAGAAACTATGATATATAAGGAAGTGCCCCTTTCAAACATGGAGGGCCCATTCACTTAGATATTATCTGTTAGCTCAAAGCAAAAGCACTTTCTTAATTGGAATACTAAAAACAATAACAATGAAATTGTAATGTGTATGCTCTGGCCCTCTCTCCCATAGCTACATCAGCTACATTTCCTCTCAGAATTCTAGAGAGTAACCCTGAAGTATTTGCGTGTATCACATGTACCCCACAAACTTGAGGTACACTTTCCCACAAATACACATTTTGTCAGCAGAAAGATTATATATACTTAGAGTTTACATGCAGAGAGGCACATGTATAGGGAACAGTGCCCAATGTAACTTACAACCCTGGTCTTTTAGGACCCCCAGATATTCTAGTGATATCATCATATTTCTCCTTTCAGGAAACAGTGTCTCAGTAAGTCACTTTGCTAAGCCCCACAAACCATCCCCAGGCCCGAGGGAAAGGCTCCAAGGCTAGAGCAAGGTCTCTACTGTTTCCAGTTTCAGTGTCAGCTAACATGCTAGCCTTGAGCACTACAATATATATTTAGAAAGAACCAGAGCCCATACCCTAGGACCCACAGCAGTGTCAGCACTGGGGTCTGCTTTCTCCTGAGGAGGATCCAACCTCTAGCTGCTTACCTCATGAACTCCTCTTGACAGCTCTCTCTTGACTCAACTCCACAGCTGGGCCTTGGGCCTGCTATCTACTGGGCACAGCCTCCTATAGTCATATGCTTCTGTTATAAGATGTCATTACCAGTGATTGGGAATAAAGGAGAAAGCATGGAGAGAAATCCCTTACCCCTCTCTACTGTACCATAGGTGAAATATGAAAGAGAAAGTGCAGAATGAGTTCTTTTTTAAAACCACTAAGTATACAGTTGCTCCTCAGTTTCCATACCTGAGTCTTTCATATGCAAATGAGTCACTAAAAATCTGAAAGGGACTACACTCCTTAAAAGGGGTAAATTCCATCACTGCAGGTCTGAAAGGAGTGTACGTTTTATATCTCATTGTCTCTGCAATCTGCCTCTTAATCTTGTAATTTCATGCAGTAGATTGGGAGAATTCAATTGATTAGGAGTCCTCTGATGAAACTCCAAATACATAAGATTCTTTGATGAATGAAACCACAGAGATAACATTATTAAATGATTCTCTAATTATTAGCATCCACTAAGGCATAAAACAGATGTATAGGAATTTTCTCCACAGAATTTGAGAGTAGAAAGGGAGCCCAGAAACAATCCATACATCATAGAAGTCCCCACTAGAATATATCTACAAATAGTTATCCACACTCTACTTAAAGATTTCTAGACAGGGGAAATCCACCACCTCTCAAGGAAAATCACTCAATTTTTTAGACAGCTCTAATTGTTATGAAGTTTTCCTCACATTAAGTTTAGATTTCTACCCATTTTTCCCGATTCTGGCCTCTAGGACCAAACAAAATAAATCTAATCTCTCCTTAGCATGGCAGCCCTTTAAATATTAAAAATCATATCCTGTTTGGAGATGGTTTTAAATTGATTTAATCCAGTCCCAGGGCACTACAGGGTCCTCTTGATGAGATCCATGAATATTCGAAAGAGATCACCTTAGCAATCAATATAGGAAAAACTAAATGGATGAAAAATGTCTATTGTCTGATCTATGACATGCAGTTGAATGGCTGATCTATCAGTACAATGCACAATTAATCAAGCCCAAAATTAAATAAGACTAAAATGCATTTGAGAAATTGGTCAGTGCTTTTGGAGATTCCCAAGCTGTCCTTTGACACAAAGCTTCATCTTTTTTATTCAATTTTCCTCCATATGATGCCATATCCTTGTAAATCTTGGAAAACCCAGAGGATTCAAAGTTGAAGGCAATTCAAGTGGCCATAGAGAAATATAAGTGGGCACAGGTAGGCTGCAACATTTTTCCAATAATGGTTCATGCACAAGAATAGATACAATTGAGAAAGTGGATTATTGGAAAAGGTGAGTTCATCATGTGCAAAGAACAAAGAATAAAAGATGGACAACAAGATGCTCCATTGGTACCCGTATCATGTAAAAGGATTCAAAGGAAGGTCTCCAACAAGGATGTGGATTCACCACAGAATATCTGTGGAAGAAAATGATCAAGAATCACAAAGAATGAGGAAGTATGGACTGACTGGGTTCTCTACCAAGAGAGGAAATACCAAAACCAGTGAAATCACCAAGAACCAGCATGGCTTGATTGAGAGCAGATCTTGCCAAAGCAATCTTTTTTTTTTTGACAGGGCTACTAGACTGGTAATTCAGAGCAGCTCAGAAAATAGTTTAAATGATAAACCCACATTGGCAAATGATGATTACTGCTTCCTTTGCTGGCTTTTAAAGTTTCTTGGAATCAAAGTCATTGATCTATTGTTTGAAGAGTCCATCTTCTGCTTTGGCTATGTGGCACAGTAGGTAGAGTGCTGGACAGCTCCTCTTTAAATCTGGAGTTTGAACCCAGCCTCAGACACTTACTATTTGTGTGACCTTGGGCAAGTCACTTAACCTCTCAAAGTTCCAAGCCACTCTCTAGGACTAGAAGTTGCAGAAAGGGTGCTAACCTGTATTGATAGAAGTAGTTTCCTTTCCAGGAAACTTCTTATACCAATAAAATCATGGGTGCAGACCCTATCTCACCAAACTGTTGCCAAATCTTACTCACTGTACCTTCATAATATCTTCTCTATTCTGATATTGCCACCATCCTGGTACATGCCTTCATCACTCCAATCTTGGACTGTCATTGAATACCTGAAGCTCTAATCCATAAATTCAAGCTCCCATTCCCTCAAACCGTCTTCTTAATCAGGCAACTTATCTTCCCAGATGTTTATTTTCCATACCCTCTTTTTAATTTTCTAAAGCAGTAATGTCAAACTAAAGGAGAAATGGAGGCAACTAATCCATATATATGCTGCCCACAAGGCAGCTTTAAAATGTAATATTACCTGTGTTTTTATTTATTTTGTTAAATATTTTCCAATTACATTTTAATCTTGTTTGGGTTCAGGGAGTGTTGTGGACTCAGGCTGCATGTTTGACACTTCTGAAAGCCCCTTCCTTCAGTTGGCAGCCATGAGATAAACACCACCTATGACCTTACGATCTTAACTTTCCTGCCTAGGACTTATTAATTCCTAAAGATAGTGTCTAGGTATCTCCCGTCAGTTTCATTTGTCTCCAGATGAATCTGTAGAAATGGAATGCAGTCATCAGATTTAACAAGTCTCAAGATTTTTCTATGATATCCCAGATACCTATGCCTCAGGAAATCAGTGTATTTCTTGATTGTTCATGTCAAATTGGTACATGACCATCTCAATATACCTTATTAGCACTCATCTTTTTCTTCCCGTGGTCCTAACCCTAACCCTAACCCCCTCCTGGAGATCCCTGTGGTTCGTCATCATTTCATCTTCCTCAGAAGCCAATTCTACCCTCTACAGAGAAAGTCTCAAGCCTACTGATTACTTCCAAAGGTTCAGTGGTCCTTCTTCCATTATCCTTATTGTGACACATTCCTCTACCTTCCAACCTCATGACACATTTTTGGATAGTCCTTGTATTTGGATAGCTCCTTATATTTTTTCCTTTTTCTTTTTGAATCATTACCCCCCATTCTTTCAAGGCATGCTTCATACTCCCAAATAAGCTGCAGAGTAGAGATGCCTTCCCCCAGTCATTTTGACATTCTCTAACAGGGAGACCAGTGTGATATTTGTACGTATGTTGTTGCTACTTGGTTCTATAAGAAGCATAAATAGAGAACATCCCTGAAGCTCATGGAAACATTCCCTTCATTTTTTATACCCATTGAAATTGACTTTCAGTTCTCTGTGGCTCTCCTTGCCAATTCTCCCCCATTACTTAGGTGGCTAATTGCTCCTTTACTGCATGGGTTGGGGGTAGGGCAGGACTCCTAAATAAGTCTCATTTGTTTTTTGGGTTTTGGTTTGTTTTTGTTTATGTTTTTACTAATTGTACCTGCCTTTTTTCTCCAATTATTTAGCGATTGCTTGCACAGATAAGTTTGAGTTTCAATGACAAGATCAATAGTTGTTCCAATATGCTTCCTGCAAGGTCTTTCATAGAAATCCAACTTTCAGTTATTTCTTGTCTCTTCCTTTCTCTTCTCTCTTCTCATGATTTGCCAGGTTCTATGTGCTTGAATGCCCTCCTTTTTTTTTTGTTCAGGTGTGGGGGTGGAGGTCACAGTTTCCCTCCACGTGACTACAATCAGTTCAGTCTCTGTTGACTTTAGAAATGGTTCCATAATGGGAACAGTAATGGACAAGAGGCAAGTAGGGGATAAAAAACAAGGTGGTAGTGATGGGAGATGTATCTGTGAGATGCTTTCAAGTCAGGCCAGGGACACTATCTGCTCAGTTTCAGCCCTCTCAAGGGAATGACCAATGCAACTTTCATCCCTTTTCATACAGGAGAACATCTTACAGAAGGTGGTGATGACAGCTTTCGCTGACCGAACTGTGGTCACCATAGCGGTAAGGGGGCATGATGCACACAATCTCAGGAAGGGAAAACCTAGGAAGTACCAGGTTCAGAGTGGGGTGGGAACTTTTAGAGAAGCCACCTATGTAAACCATCCCCCCGTTTTAACCATGGTCATACACAGGACAGTCTCTTTCTCCTCCCACATACCTAAACCCCAATCTTTCTGCACCAATAGGTTCCATTAAGTTTGAGTCTCTTAAGAATAATCAAGTATGGATAAGAGAGCTGGCCTCGAAGCCAGGAAAACCTGGGTTCAAGTTCAGCTTCTAATATATACTGGCTGTGTGACCCTGGGCAGCTCATTTAACCTCTTAGTGCTCTAAACAATTCCCTTAGACTAAAATTTGTTGAGATGGTGCCAACCTACATTGGTACAAGGAGTTTCTTTACCTGGCAGTTCCCCATACCAAGAAAGGAGAAGGACCAGAAACAGCCACCCCAAACTAGTCTCTATTTAACTCCATCCAGTAAAGGAGGGAGGGGACATCTGCTTGGAGCTTGCACTATTTTGACTGAGGCATTCCAATACTCATTGGTATTTCTCATGGTTCTTCCTCCTTCATGCCCTCAAAGCTCCCCATCTCCCTGGCTCCCCAGGGTGACCAGGACAAGAGTAAGGAGAGGTCGGCTTGTGGGTTCTATTAGTAGGCTTCAGTTGACCCCTAAAAAAGCATCCCCAAGTCTCTGAGTTCTAAAGGGTTCTAGTCCTGTTGACTAAGCCTAAGAACACCAACAACAATAACAGCAAGTCAGCATCTGTGAAACACCTTAAGGTGAGCACAAGCCTTCAGGTTTGTTGATCTCGTTCTGGCCTCACAACAATCCTGTGAGACAGATGCCATCATTATCCTCATTTTATAGATGCAGAAACTGAACAGGAACGGGCTTAAGTGGTTTGTCCAGAGTCGTGCAGCTAAGCATCTGAGACAGGATCTGAACTCAAGTCTTCCCAACTTCAAGTTCAGTTCTCAATTCACTGGGCCACCTATTGCTATCACTCTAAAAGCGGGGACTAGATAGGGATGATTGGTTTATAATGATCTTGGTCATTCTTGGCTATTCTAAGGGGGAGGTAACATGGCTAGGATGGAAAAAGGTAACCCCAAGAAATACAGAAAGCCCAAGTGACTTGCCTATTCAGTGAATAAGGAGCCCAATGCCCACATGAAGCAAGGTAGACATGCAGTGCTTTAGATTCTGATGCTGAATTGAAGTATCTAACTTGTGGGTAAGTTAAGCATTTACAAGACTACCCTGCTTTGTGACTCCAACCCAGTCACAGAATACCCCCATCTTGTCAAGCCTGGTCCTCTGATCCTTGGGAAGGAAACATCCCCTTGGGAACAAAAGAAACCCTTGCCCCATGATGGGGTACAAGTTTGAGTATTGGGGTACAGACATGAGCCATGGGTTCTGTCTTTCAGTTCCCAGTGTAGATTCTTATTTATTGAATCAGCTGGTTCATCTCAACTCCACTCTCTAGTCCTCTCTCCAGTCCTTGTTCCCTACCCACACACCCCAAGCTCGTCTTACCCCACTTTCCTCATCCCGCCTACCCACTCATGCCTTTCTCTTCCAGTGCCAAATTCATTCTCCTTTCCTCACAACTATAGATACTCTCAGCCCTTCTTTCCCTTAGCTTGTGTCCTCAGAGCTTCCCCTACTTTGCCAAAGCATCATGGCTCCATCTGGGTTTTCTCTCCCCAGCACCGTGTGCACACCATCCTGAATGCCGATCTCGTGATTGTGATGAAGCGTGGTGCCATCCTGGAATACGATAAGCCCGAAGTTCTGCTCAGCCGCCCAGACAGTGTCTTTGCATCCTTTGTCCGGGCCGACAAATGACCTGGGCTAGAGTGACTCCAAGTGCCATTTTCCGCCTCTTTGCCACCTCTTCCAACCTGGATTTTCTAGCTGTGTAAATCATTTGTAAATAAAGAGATTAATTATTTCCTACCAGATCCCCCAGATTTCCTATGGGGCTCCTTCATGTTCCTCTTCCTCATTTGGAATCCTGGTAACTCTACCTGATAGGTAGAGTTCCTAGCATGTGGAATCCTCCCCGCAAATGCACTAGCATTCTTACTACAGAAAAGCAACTATACCTCAACTAATATACATATTGCTTTCCCTATGTAAAAGCATGAAATCATAGATAAAGAGCTGGCCTCAAAGCCAGGATTCAATTCCAGCCTCTAATACATAATAACTATTGACCCTGGGCCAAGTCACAACCTCTCAGTACTGTAGGCAACTCTCTAAGACTTTAAGTTGCAGAGAAGATGCCAATCTGCATTGGGAAAGGAGTTTTCTCCTCTGGGAGTTCCCTATACCATGGAAATCATAGGTCTACTTTCAATTTCCTACATAACACTAGCCCCAGTGGCCATCCCATGCAGTGTGTGTGTGGTGATTGGCCTGGACCCCTGGCTTGGACTCCTGGGGGACATATGAAAGACTTATCAGTTTGGGATAGGACAGCAAACCCTGGATGAGTCTCTTGGTTCCCCATCCAAGTAGAATTGGGGGATGGGGAGAGAATTGCAACAAAGCTATATCAGAAAAGATTGGTTACTGAACCAGAAAGAATAACCCACTTAGATTTTAAAAGAAGTGATTCTGTCCTCACTCTTCCATTCTCCAGAATTCTCTCTCTCTCTCTCTCTCTCTCTCTCTCTCTCTCTCTCTCTCTCTCTCTCTCTCTCATTATGGCTGTCATTACTCTCTCTGGGATTTCCCTTGAGGGAGTAAGGCATAAGGATGTCCACTGTTAGATTTATAATTTGCAATCAATTCAACAACTACTTCTTAAAGTAACAATTAGTAGACCTGCTAATTCCTTTGATATCTCAAATGCTTGTAATTTCATCAGTGTGGGTACACCTTTCATCAATGCAGATCACAACCCCAGAGTAGCTGAAAAATCCAGCACCTTATGATAAGTTAATAGTGAACCTATTCACTTTGGACCTTGAACCAAAGGCCTACCATCCATCACTAGGCCCATTCTTGGAGCTTTCTAATTGGGTAGGCTCAACCACGTACTACTCCATAAACTACTAGCAAATAGCCTCAGAAAGGTCAAGATGACAGAATGACGGATCAAAGAGAGACTTTTAGTTAAAACTTGTGAAATGTTTTCTTTTTAGAAATGTCTGCATTTTTAAAGTAACAATTCCATAATGTCATAATGAAGAGAGCCACTCTTTAAAGCCCAGCCTAGCAAAAAAATTACAATCACAGAGGCAAACCTTCAAGGCCAGGAGTTCTTAGACCTGAGGTCTATGAACTTGGTTTTTAATATTTTGACAACTGTTTTTCAATATAATTTGTTTCCTTCGTTATCCTATATATTTTATTTCATGAACTTGTAAAATATTATTGTGAGAAGGGGTCCAGAGGCTTCATTAGATTGCCACAGATTTGAGCCCACAACATGAAAAAGAATGAAGAGCCCTTAATCCATTCTAAGAGTTTAAAATCATATACTTTATTTTGAATCTGTGGAATAAGGAACAGAACCCTAATTTCTGTCTGGATAGCTGCTTCCCTTTTCCTGGTTTCATTTGAATTGCCAATCTTACAGCTCTTCAAACAGTTTTAGGGCCCAGTTTCTGTCTACGGGACCAATGGGCAGTTGTAAACTCACCCTCAAGTTTTCACTGGTCTACTAACCTCACCTCCAGAGGCATCACCTCTTCTGATACCTCTTCATGCTATGAAGGTAACTGTGAGTTCTCAAAGGTAATACCAATCAACAAATATTTATTAAGCGCTTACTCCATGCCAGGCTCTGTACTGGAGACAGGAAGACAAAAATGAAAGAGCACCTACCCTCAAGGAGCTTACATTCTCCTACTAAGCTGAAAAAACTGACTCACTTTGTCTCTATAGGTTTCAGTTTCTTCACTTATAACATTAAGGGCTTGGTTGGGTTTGTTAACCCTTAATGACCCTTTCACCTCTACAACATTATAAAATGGTTCCAATGACTATTTCAGAAGAAGTTGTCCAAGAACCAACCAGTCTGGTTAAGTTCAGAGGGGTTTATCACCAATTTGGCTGTCCAGGTTGACGAATTTTTCAGCCACTGCAATTCTCAAAGACTTACCTAAAGACTTACCTAAATGTGATCTGCATTGGTGGAGGGACTAATTACACAGAAAAAAATCATAAGCCATTGCTATTTTATAATTTTAATTCTGGAGTGGCAGCTTCTATATGAACACCATTTCTGACTTTCCCACCCTTTGGATTCATTACAATCTATTTCACTCATCCTGAAAATGGTCTTTTTTTTTTTTTTAACATTATTCACTTATTGAATAGCCTACTACTGATGAACAGTTCTCAGTTCGAAGTCTGGAGCATATATTGCTGTATGTGTTCATTTAGGAAAGACTGCAATCATAAAGAAAACCCAGGCCTGCCTAATTGGGAAATTCAAAGATAAAAGTCAAAATGGGTCATTCTTCCCACATCCACCCTCATTAAGGGTCAGAGGCCCATGAGAGAGGCCAAGATGCTGGCAACTTAACCACAGAACCTAAGATTGGATATTGCCTGCCTCCACCCTACACACACACATACACATACACACACACACACACACACACACACACACACACACACACACACGAGAACTGAGGAACAGAAATGATCATAGCTCACATTCCCAAATCTCTTCCCCATCCCTTCTGTCATGTCATGGTACTGAAAGTTCTGTGAAGTGAGGAGAACAGTAATCATCATTCCCATTTTACAGATAAGAAAACTAAGCCTCAATTAAAGTCATGGATATGGTAGGTGGCAAAGTTTGGACATGAATGTTGCTCTTCTGATCCCAAGTACAGTGCTTTTAGAAGGGAAGATATGGAAAAAGACACCTATGAGCCTGGGTGTAGGCAAACACCCACGTGCACACACATGGTTCCTATAGCTTTTTCCCTGCCCATTCCCTTCCCCAGGATAGGAAGAGTAACCCCTAATGAGAACCATGATCTTGTGAGGTTCTCCATACTATAATGAGGTACCAGAAAAGAGATAATACCCCTGGGGGAGAGGTTAATAGACCAATGAAAACCTAGGGTAAGTTTCAGACAGCCAGTCAGTCCTGTAGACAGAAACAGGGTCCTAAAAGTGTGAAGAAAGTACAAGACTGGCAGTACTGAAATGAAACCAGGCAAAGGAAAGCAGAGTGATCCAGCTGGAAATAATTGAGGGTTCTATTCTTTATTCCACAGGTTAAAAATCAAAGCATATGGATTTCCAGCATTTAAACTAGAATTTCTGTTGTTGAGTTGTTTGTATTCATGTTGGACACTTCATGACCCCATCTGGGGTTTTCTTGGCAAATATCCTGAGGTGGTTTGGGGGGATCCTTCTCCAATAGAGGAGAGCAGGAACTCCTAAGTCTTTTGTATTTCTTATACCACCAGAAGGTCAAGTATAAATGTGGTATGTTGATATATTATAAATGATAATTATTTTGTAAATCAGATTTACACACTCTTCCCCTAAAAACTTTTTCTGATGTCTCACTGTGGTGTGGAAGTGTTCCTGGGTCTTCAAAAACAGTGCCAGGAAAGGGCAAATTCTGGCAAGGATCACGAAGATGGATAGTCTTTTAACTCAGGTCTAATAACAGACTATATTTGCTGTCTGAGCACCAGGCTAGAAATTCTTAGGCAGACTGGCTACATTATAATGAATTTTGGCATGCAGTGACTCTCAATAAGTTGTGCTCTGAGTGTACGGGCAAAAAAACCACTTTGTAGACTGCTCTTATTTTATCTTCACGATAACCTTGGGAGGTAGATGTTATCCCCATTTTACAGAGGAAGAAACTGAGGCAGGCAGAATAACTTGTCCATGGTTGCACAGCTAATAAGTGTTTGAGGCTGGATTTGAACTTAGGTCTTCCTGACTCCAAGTCTAGCACTGCACCACCTAGCTACTTATTTGCACTGTCTCCCTCTCAGTGGAGGAAATTATATTTACATAGATTCAGGTCTTCATTCCTCCAAGTCCAACACACTATTGACTGTCACCTAGGTGCCTGCAGATGTCTAAAATATTGCAAAAAAAAATGAATTTTTGAAAATTGAATCTATTGAAATTTGATTGGAATTCAGCATTCGAAAGAAAGCCTAATTATGAATATTTTTTTAAAGTGAAGAATTTTTCTATAAATAGAATGCCTCCCTCTTTTATATGATTTGTAAGTTTGGAGGGGAATTGGACTCGATGTTCTTTGGAGTCCTTTACCACTCAAAATCTATGATCCTTTGATTGTCCAGCATCCAGATTTGCTTAAAGAAAGGCACACCTGTAAAATTTAAATTTTAATGGAAAAAGCAACAAGGCATAAGCCTTAAGAGTGTCCTGAATCCAGGAACTGGGGAGAGTTCAGCTGAATATACTCAGGTGAGTGGGCTTCAGGAAACCTGGATCCTCCTTCTGCCACCAAAAAGCTCATTACATGGCCTTGTGCTGGTTTCTTCCCTTCCCTGGGTCTCAGTTTCCCAATCTGTAAAATGTTCTCTAAGAGCCTTTCCAGATCAAGTTTTATGAGTCTATGAAGGGTATCCCCTCCCCCTCTAAGGCCTAAACCATGAACTACAGAAATAGCGGTTACCTACTTTCCCTCAGCCATTAGGAGTATGGGAGGAGGGCCAGGTTCAGATAAGCGGTTGGGAACTGGCCACCTCTGGGACTTCCTCCACCTCTCTCCTCCCCAGAAAACAAACAAACCCGAAGGGAGGGAGGGAGAAGGGAGTGATGGGTTGAGAGAGACAGAGACAGAGAGAGACCCCCAGACACCCTCTCCAGGCGTCGCCCGAGTCCAGGGGCGGTCCCGGGAGGAGGCGGAGCCGCATCTTTGCGATCGTGCTCCTTCTCCCCGCACCCCCAGTCCTCCGCCTTCCTCCGGGCTGCAGCTGATCCCGGGTCAGATACTCCCTCTGGTGGCCTCTGGGTCCCCGCTCCCTACCCGCTGCAGTCAGGGTTGGGATTCCGCACTGACAGTCAGCCCGATCTCGCCCTCCTGTCCTGGGCCTGCGCCGATCCTCCTGCCGATGCTGCCTTCATCTCCGACCCTCCCTCGCTACAGCAGCTCCTGTTCCCACGCCTGTCCCTGTCATCCCCCTCCCCCATCACCTCCAGCCTCCTGAGCTCTTACCTCCTCCAGCCCCATTCCCATCCCCCAGCCGCACCCTCTTCCCGGTCCTCCTCCGCCATCACCCCAGCTTTCGCTTCACCTACCCCCCCCCAACCTTCGATCCCCACTTCTGCCTCCTATATCCCCCCCAGCCTCTTTCAGTTCCTGTCTTCTCCATCCCACCCACTCTGTTAGCCTCCCTCAGTTCCTACCTTTCTTTTCCATTCTTCACCCCACCCCCAGCCTCCCTCTGCTCCTAGGCCCCCACCGCCACCCTAACTCCCATCCCCGGTACCCTCCTACCCTCAGTACAACCCCAACCCATTTTCTCCCCTACTCCACCCCGCCTCATCTCATCTCGGCAGGGTTCCCAGCTTTCCACCTCCCTCCCAGAGCTGGAACCCAAGCCGGGGTGGCAGGGGACGCTAGACAGAGAGACAGACTGACCAGCTTGGACACGGGACTGGGCCTGGCACCGGCGAGGAGGGCGGGGTTAGGGAGCAGCGGCCGCGACTAGAGGAGCAGCAGCAGGTGCTGAGCTCAAGGGGAGGGGGAAAGGAGGAGGCCCTGAGCTGGAAGGGGCGGGCGTTGAGCTGGGGTGGTGGTTGGAGAAGAGAGGGAGGAAGAGGTTGGAGTCCCCAGACCCTGCGGAGAGAGGCACGGGACGCAACCGGAGGGCTTCCGGTGAAGGAGGCAGGGGAGGTGGGAAGGTGAGAGGGTTAAAGAGAGAGCGAGGTTTGCAGAAGGCTGGGCCTGAGCTGTGGGATGGGGAGAGTGGCTAGGGTCAGAAGGTAAGGGGATAGGTTAAGGGGGCGAGATTAGATCTCACTGATGTGAGACGATGGAGAGGCTCAGGAGATGACTGGGGCAGGAGCAGCGTGTGGAAGATGAGCTGATGGCCATAACATCGGACAGTGGGGAAGTGAGCTAGGGGCCTTAGGAGCAAGAGGTGAGGAAGCTGGAGAATTGGCTGTTGGACTACATTACCGCTTTCCAGCTCTGATTTGGGGCAGAGGTGGTGACAAGATGAGAAGGTGGGTCTGAGTTGGGGATTGAGAGGACAGGCAGGGCTAGGCTGATAGGAGCCCCCCATGGGGGAAGCCTAGGGAGGACCTGAGCCATGCTGTCCCGCAAGGGGATCATCCCTGAGGAGTATGTACTGACTCGGCTAGCAGAGGATCCAGCAGAGCCCAGGTACCATGCCCGGGAACGGAGAGCCCGATTCGTGGCCAAGAATGGGAACTGCAACGTGGCCCACAAGAACATCCGGGAGCAGGGCCGCTTCCTTCAGGATGTCTTCACCACCCTGGTGGACCTCAAGTGGCACCACACCCTGCTCATTTTCACCATGTCCTTCCTCTGCAGCTGGCTACTCTTTGCCATGGCCTGGTGGCTCATTGCTTTTGCTCATGGTGACCTGGACCACAGCACCAGAAGTGAAGCTGGGGAGAATGATTCCACCTTCATACCCTGCGTCACCAGCATCCACTCCTTCGCTTCTGCCTTCCTTTTCTCTATCGAGGTGCAGGTGACAATTGGCTTTGGGGGTCGCATGGTGACCGAGGAATGTCCACTGGCTGTCTTGGTGCTGATTGTGCAGAACATCGTTGGCCTCATGGTCAATGCCATCATGTTGGGCTGCATCTTCATGAAGACAGCTCAAGCCCACCGCAGGGCTGAGACACTCATCTTCAGCAAGCACGCAGTCATTGCCATGCGCCATGGCCGCCTCTGCTTCATGCTCCGCGTGGGTGACCTCCGGAAAAGTATGATCATCAGTGCCACCATCCGCATGCAGGTGGTCCGGAAAACCACCAGCCCTGAAGGCGAGGTTGTACCCTTGCACCAGGTGGACATCCCTATGGAGAATGGTGTGGGTGGCAACAGCATCTTCCTGGTGGCTCCACTGATTATTTATCATGTCATTGATGCCAACAGTCCCTTGTATGACCTTGCCCCCAGTGACCTGCACCACCATCAGGACCTGGAGGTCATTGTGATATTGGAAGGTGTGGTGGAGACCACGGGCATCACCACACAGGCCCGAACCTCCTATCTTGCGGATGAGATCCTCTGGGGCCAGCGCTTTGTTCCCATAGTGGCCGAGGAGGATGGCCGCTACTCGGTGGACTACTCTAAGTTTGGCAATACTGTTAAGGTGCCCACACCTGCCTGCACTGCCCGCCAGCTGGAGGAGGACCGAACTCTCCTGGACTCCCTCCCTCTCACCTCTCCCAAAGGGCCCCTCCGAAAGAGGAGTGTGGCTTCAGTCAAGCCCAAAGCCAAGCCCAAGTTCAGCATCTCCCTCGATGCTTTGTCCTAAGGCCTGCCTTCATTTTGTGGGCCAGCTCAAACTCCCCAGGCTTTCCTCCTTCCCAATACTCCCATATTTGAGTCCTTATGGTAGAGACCTGATCCATCAAACCTGCATGAAGGAGGAGGGGAATGGCCTTTGGTCCAGCAGAGCCCTGTTTATTTACTGCGCTGCTAGGAGCTGGCAGTGATTTCAGGGCTTCAGTGTCTCCTGACTATTGCTCAGGGGTGTTATGGGGTATTTATCACTGAGCTATTTATGGGCTCACCAGGTCTCAGCTGCATTCAGCTATTTTTGTCTCTGCTCTTCCCAGCACTAACCCAGGACTGACTCAGGCCCCCTCAGGAGGCAAAGGAGACCTAGACAGGTTGGGGGAAGGGAGGTTTGGGACAAATGCCCTAGTCTGAGAGTTGGAGTTCAGAGTCCAATATAACAGCGCTGACCTATGACCCAGCAATCAGCCCAATCCTGAGGCAGGTGGGTGCAGGTTCCAAAATACCATCTTCTCTGTTCCTCTCAATATCTCTTCCCCCAGCACCACCACCACCACCAAGATTGCATAACCCTTCTTTCTCTGTCCCCACAATTTCCCATCTCTGGGGGAAGTAGGGCCCTGAGCCAACCCACAGAATGAGAGTCTACATCAGAGCCAGGGTGGAAGACAGCCAAGCAGGGAAGGGAAGGATGAAAGTCTCCCAATAGGGTCCAAGGCCAGACAGTCATAGCCTTCTCTATCAATACTCCCTCTCCCAAAAGCTGCTGATGGTACTTGGCTCTAGGGACAATAGACTAACTTTGGGAGGAGGGTTCCAGGGTGTCTGGGGACAAGTAGAGTTTGTCACTGCACTGTCAGACATAACTACCACAGAAGGGACCCTAGGTGTGAGGCAGAGGGGGAGCACATGGGAAAGCACAGTTGCAATGGGTGCTGGGTGGTGTAGGAGGAGGGAGTACATACTGGCTTGGGAGGGGAGTGTATTTCCATAGGCATCTTAGGGCTCAGGATAAGCATCAGTCTTGGAGTTGGAGTGAAGTATGATTCTGAGCAATCTTCAGTCTGGATGCTATTACCATGAACAAGGAATGTGCTGAACAGGGAGCAGATTATGCTGTGTGCGCTTTCCCAGAACTGTACCATCTCTGGTCTGTAAATAAAACCTCCTTCTCCTATATTCTTAATTCCTGTGTGGTTCTTATCTTCAATGGCAGATATATCAGGGTAGAGAATGTTGGTTTTAGGGCAGTGATTGGCCCATGATGTTACAGGCCTGCCTGGAGAAGGGAGGTCCGAAAAGAGGCAAGTTATGGGAAGGACCTGGCTCTGGTAGAGGGAAGAGGCAGGGAACTGTCCCAGGTTTGGGGGGAAGGGTGGCGGGCACAAGGCTTTTCTTCTTCCCCTGACCAAAGAGAGCCAAGGACACTAGCCTTCAGCAGAGAGGTCAAAGCAGCAAGCCTGCCAAATTGCCCAATAAACCCTGAGCATCTGTGTCATTTAGGGCAAGGCCTTGTTCCCCAGTCTCAAACACAGCTCCAAAATATGAGGGTCTAGATCCATATCAGGCCCTCTCACAGCAGAGGAGTGACTACCAATTCCACCCCTTTGTTCAATGAACCTGTGTCCCAGGGCCAACTTCATAACCTGCCTGTCAGGAGACTTGAGTTCTAATCCTAGTTTTACCACTAACTCCTACCTTGAGAAAGTGATTTCTCTTTCCTGGTTGAGTTTTTGAATTCCACATCTATCTTCTGAATGAAGAAGCTAAAGACTTGGATTCAGGTCCCACCTCTCCCACTAACCACCTCTGTGACTCTGGGTAAGTCCCTTCCTCTCTCTGAGCTTTGGTTCCCCATTTGAAAAATGAGGGATGGGATCTCTAAGTTTCCTTCCAGCTCTAACATAATAGGATTCTAATTAAAGTTCCCCCTGCCTGTCAGTTTATCCCAGTCCTTCTCTTGGGTTCTGGTCCCATCCCCAGGAATTAAGGGAGGGAGGATTGCTCCAAGGTCTGGAGAAGAAAGGAGCTCTGGCCATCCATGGATCTGAGCAAGAAGAGAAGAGAGTTTATTGGGGGGGCAGAGAAGTGGGGGAAAGAAGAAAGAAGCTAGTGTGACATACTGTCAGTAGAGATTTATTCACTTCTATCAATCTCTTCTCTATTCCTAGTGCCCTCACACTGCCTCTCATCTCTCAGTGTTGCAGCAGCCTTACAGGGTCCACTCCCTTAACTGCATAGCTGACACTCCTTGCCATGTGGACTTTCCTAATTCATGACTTTGAATACAATATTCTCCTACTCATAAACTTTTAAATGCTACCCTTGCCAACAGGAAGCCCAAACCTCCAACTGGCATTCTAGATCCTAAAATGTTTGGGACCCATCTCCTTTCCAGACCCAACTGGATTCTTCATCATTTCCTATCAACCTCTGAACTTTCCTGCCTACACATCATTGAGAACATTGTTCTTTCTACCTGAATTGCCTTTCCCCAACATCTCTGGGTAAGGCACAACTAAAATGCTTCTCCTATTTGTTTATTGAATTGACTGCCTAAGGTCCCATGATCTTCTACAGTTTTTTTTAATTGAAATAAGTTTTATTAATATCTTTCACTTTTACATCACCTATACTCTCCTTTGTATTCCCCCTTCCCCTCCCAGAGAGCAGTCCTTTGTAACAAAATTTTTTTAAAAAGAGGAACAACATGTAAAAAGAAAAATCTGGTTTTATATGCAGTGTTCCACACCCAGTGCCTTATCTCTGCAATTGCTTTGTTATTGTTGTTCTTTCCATTAAATTATTGTAGCCATTGTATATAGTGTTTTCCTGAGTCTACTTACTTCTCTTTGAATCAGACCATATAAATCTTCTCATGCTTCTCTATATTCATCATACTCGTTTCTTACAGCACAGTAACATTCCATTACACTTTGCTAAGCCATTCTCTAATTAATTGGCATCTACTTTGTTTATAAATCTTTACTCCTGAAGAAAAAAAAGCTACTCCAAACATGTTGATGAATGTGAGGTCTTTCTTTCGGACATTGACTGCCTTGGGGAATATGTCCAGCAGTGAAATGTGGTATACTTTCTTCTTCTAATTCTGGATTTATCTGCTTCTTCTTAACTGGCTATGATCTCATTTTCTGGGTTCACATAGCTCCTTGTTGGCACCTCAGGCAACATGGTATACTGGGAAAAGTTCTGAAAGTCAGAGGATCTGGGTTCAAATCCTGGCCTTGCCCACTTACTAGCCATATAATGGGGAAGTCATTTAACCTCCCTAGCCTTCCTCTATAAAATGAGGTAGGAAGGGACAAGACACTTCTAAGGTCCCTTCTAATTCTGGGTTGCAACATTTATTAATGCCTACCATATGCAAAGCACTATGCTAAGCTCTAGTGATATAAATATTTTTAAGCTAGTATGGCTTTTAAGTGGTTTGCACGCTCAAGGAGCTTACATTCTAGCTGGTAGGGGTGAGGTTGAAGTAGTAAAGACATGAACACAGATAAGTTATTATTGTTATTAGTAGTAGTATTCCATATAGACTATGCAACCTTAGTCTGGGGACACAGGATAATAGGACCTTAGAGAATTAACTCAGGAATCAAACTCAGTAACATTTATTAGCTCTCTATTACATACAGAAATCCATCTATGTACAAAAATCTTATCCATCTACAGAAAGCTACCAATCCCACAGTTTTTAGTCCATCTATTCCCAACCCCTATAAACATTCGTTTAACTGTTTGGACTTGAAATATGAGATCTTTGCCCACTGACAAACAATTTGACATTCTCCCTCTTGAAATTACTTTCTGTTAATTTGTAAATACTTTATATTTACTTTTGTACATGTTCTCTCTGTCCCATCCCTCTCCACCAAAGAAACATTCAATAAGACCCTCCTAATTAAACCCGGTGATTTTCAGTACTAAAGCAGTCATACAGAAGTATGATTTTTTTAATGTTGAAAAATATGACTCTAGATTAAATAATAACAGGTCAATCAACTATAGACAACTGTAATGCCATGCACCAGCAGATTCCCAAAGGAATGCTACTGTGAACAGCCTTTAGAGTTCAGATTACAAAATATAGTGAACACTCTGTTTATTCCATTACAAATCAAGACAAACATTCAAAACATTATAATATTCACAACATTACATCTTATCACAGAAAATGGCCACACAGTTTTCACTACAGTGACCACAATATTCAGAACAAGGAACAATAGAATACTCAAACTTCCACTCATGGGGCAACTCAATCATTAGTCATTCAATCAATTCACAATAGAATACTTAAACTTCCACTCATGGGGCAACTCAGTCATTAACAAGAAACAATAGAATAATCAAACTTCC
>CM053592.1:152095334-152123100 GCA_028646515.1 Pseudochirops corinnae
TTCCAGGCAAGCCCAGGCAAGCCCTCTCAGCTTTCCAGGCAAGCCCAGGCAAGCCCTCTCAGCCTTCCAGGCAGCCCTCACCAGATTCTGGTCTCAGGAAAACTCCATCTCAGTTCTCAGTCTCCACAATTCTTCCTTCACCCAGAGCAACATTCCAATTCTGTCTGTCTGTCTCTGGAATTCTTGCTTATGTACACACCTCAGCCAACCCCCTTCTTCCACATCAACAGGGGCTCAGCCAATCCCCCTCTTCTACATCAACAGGGGAGTTCATGCCTTCTCAACAATGGGACAGAGTTTGCACCTTCCACACTTAGCACTTAGTACTGTCCATCCACTTAGTACTAAGTGCTAAGTATCCTGCTAAACTAATTACTATTACAACAACACAGAAATTTCTTTGTTGTCTACAACCTGACCTATTTATTTTATTTTTTTTTTGTAAAGTGCATTTATTTAGTCTTTCATTAACCATTTATTGGAAAGGAAATTCAGAGTGAAAATGAACTGATTTAGAATTAATTAGGAGGATAGTGTGTTAATCTCTTTTGGTTTTCTTTTTTTTTTTAATTTTTTTATTTACTTTTAGTTTACAAAATTCAGTTCCACAATCCCTTCAGTTTCAGATTTTCTCCCCTCCCTCTCCCCCCGTCCCCCATGGTGGCATGCAATCATGTATAGGATCTGCAAATACTTTCACATTGTACAATAGTTTGGTACAACCTGACCTATTTAAACAAATTTATTAAATTAATAAAGGGAAATAGATAAAGGAACAAACACCAATAAACTATCATTATTTTCTTTTTTTTCATTGATTTGTTTATTTACTTTTAGTTTACAAGATTCAGTTCTACAATCCCTTGAGTTTCAAATTTTCTTCAGTCCCTTCCCTCCCCTCCCCGCCATGGCAGCATGCAATCAGGTATAGGATCTGCAAATACTTTCACATTGTACAATAGTCTAGTCATATAAAAGGGTTGTAACCAATGGAGTGAACAATGGGAAAAAAGAAAGAAAGCCAAACAACTATCATTATTTTCTAAGAAAATTTAAACAATGTAAATCACTGTCCACAACCTGGAGACCAAAAAAAGACTAGAAACTACCTGAGTCAGCAAATGCTTAATCCCTCTACCGAATAGATAGACATTGAAACCAGGGACAATATCAGTTTATAATAAAAGCATGTTTTTAAAATACTACAAAGAATAGACAATTATGAGCAACATAGTCTCAAAAACACTTTCAGAAACAACGAAGAAGAAACGACTTTTGCAGTGAATTTAGCAAGAGATCAAATTAAGTCAGGTCATCTTGAGAGTAATTAGAGTTGACAACGGGAAGACAAAAGCAGTTAAGTCAAGATTTCTATAACAAACTGTTTCATCCATCAGTGACAGTGGAGCCACAATATTTGGGCTCTTTCCTGATATACATCATGAATAAGTATATATAGAACTCAAGAAAACAAAGATGGAAGAAGGAACTGGACTGAATCAAGACGAACTCTATGCTGGTGGAGGCATAATTATGAAAGTACTGAGAGACTGATTCTGGAAAGCTGAAAGAGCAGAGGATTTCAAGTGCCTGGAAATAGCATGGGCTCTATATTACTCCATCCTCTGCACCCCCCCCCCCAAAGAAAAGATAATCTAGTAAATATAAGTCACTACTGACAAAATGCCTGCTTTTTTGGAGGGGAAGTGCCCATGTGTACAAAAAATATCTATAGCAGCTCTTTCTGTAGTAGCAAAAAATTGGAAACCAACCCTAAATTGGGGCATGACTAAACAAGTTATGGCCCATCAATATGATGGAATACCATTGTGCTTTAATAAATGATGAATGGGACATTTTATAGAATCTTGGGAAGACTTATATGACCCAGTACAGAGGGAAGTGAGCAGAATCAGGAAAACAATTTCTATAAAACAATGTTGTAAAGTACTTTATCACCTCTACAAAATTTTATGAGAATAGTTTGCACACATGTCAGTGGTATCTTTGATTAAGACAGGAGAAGGAAAGAGTGAGACATCTACAAATGTAAAGTATGTTGTCTCTTCAGGTCCCTTTTCCTAAGAAACATTTAGTGTTAGTATATAAAAACACCAAAAAGGTGTTTTTATATAAAGGAGAAAATTAATATTAATTTTCAAAGGGAGTGTGGTATGTTGCCACTGTTTTAGATGAATATTTAGATGCTTGATGAAAGTAGAAAAAGACCTTTGTTTTAATTTACACTACTAAAAATATGCGTTGAATAAAACAAAGCTTTTGGATGGAATTTGGACAATTTAGGAGCAATAATGTGTACTGTAGAAGTGACTGCCCAGAGCTTGTCAGCATGCTATCATTGCCTCACTTGTGTGGAAATGGTTTAATGTTGTTTTTAAGAAAAACACAAAAAAAGTCTTTAATTATTAAAAACTAGAAAAAAAAACCGAGGGTATGAAGAAATACAATTTCAAGGGCGGCTATGAGCCAGAGAACCCCAATTTGCTTTAGCCCCAAGACAGAGTTCAGTCCCCTGGCTCTGTCCTTCATTTCTTATTCACGATTAGGCATTTCAGGAAACAGTCATTTCAGCGATCCACACCCCACTGGTGACAGGGCAGTTCCCTCTTAAGAGCTATGCCAGTGTTTTATCTGGAAATTCTTAAGCCCTGAGTGGCTCTAGGTCTTCAGTCACAGCATGCATCTTGCTGCACATCCAACCACGTGCTACCCATGGAATTGTACGTCTGACGTTCTGTGCCCTATTGTCATATGGTCTCCAATAACTGCTGCTCGCAGAGTAGCAGTGTTGTCCCTTCCCCTTTTGCCATGTAATGCCAAAGAGATGCATTACCACTTTGAGAAAGTCAGAGAGCTGCAAAGCATAAGGGTATGCTAATTTGTATCAGCATGTTTTATGACTAAAGAAAATAAAACTAAGCAAATGAGGAAAAGTTTGGGATTTGACGTATGATTGGGAAAAGGGCTGCCGCTTTGATAGGAGAAATTGGGGGGGGGGGGGTGATTTATTTTTTTAAGTAAAGAACGAGTTTTGTAAAAGCTAGTCTATTTGAAACTGGGACAGTGACAATCAGTCCACTAAAAAGACCTTAGCGGACTGATTCCTGATTCGTTCGTTAGAGAACTGATTTCATTGGCTAGAAGTCCCAGAGTTGGCTATTGCCCTTCAGTGCCACCTAGCGTTGGAGAAAGGTGAAGCCTTTTGATAAGGGCTTGTTGCTCTCTGCTGCCACTTCTGGTTCTAGAAGGAAACGCAGAAGCTTTCAAAGCCTGTCAATCTCCCGGTGAGCTGGGTTAAAGACTGTTGCCCCATACTGATGGAACACTACAGCATCCAGGTACGTGAATAACTGTTGTTGTTTGTCCTTCGTTCTCGAAGAGGACCGTGACATCAGGAAACTGCCGTGACTCGCAAGTGAATTGGATTTAAGTGAGGGAGAGCTATGTATTTACTTCAATATATTAGTCTTTGTAACATTATTTTGCTACCTTGTCATTATGTTGATGATCCCAAAATGTCGTTATGTTTATTGTGAGTAGCTGACTGTGAAGGGGAAGGGAATAAGCACTTATAGAGCACCTACTTCAGGAGTGGGGAACCTGTAGACTCTAGGTCCTCAAGAGCAGCCCTTGGACTGAATCCAAATTTCACAGAACAAATCCCCTTCATAAAAGGATTCGTTCTGTAAAACTTGAACTCAGTCAAAAGGCCACACCCAAGGATCTAGAGCAGTGGTTCTCAACCTTCCTAATGCTGTGATCCTTCAATACTCGTATGTGGGCATATCTGCATGTGGGCGACCCGCCTGGAGACAGAGGAGCAGTGTCTCGGTTCCTAAGACCATCAGAAATATGTGTTTTCCGATGGTCTTAGGCAACCCTATTCGACCCCCAAAGGGGTCACGACCCACAGGTTGAGAACCACTGCTCTAGGAAGATAATACAGAATAATCACATTAAGTTAGTTGACACATTGGAAGTTCAAAGTTGTCCTGAGAATATTAGCTATATGACAAATTACAACTGTGAGGGATCAGAAAAGGACAAAGAAGAGCAGGGGTGGGGAAATCTGGCACTGAGGTTCTGGCAGACAGAGAAGGGAAAGCACTAACATGGGGCAGGAATGTTGAAAGTAAGCTTTACTTATTTTACTGTTTTGCCTGTTGCTGACCCTGGTCATCACATGTGGCCTGGAGGCTGCAGGTTCCCCACTCCTGTATGTGCTAAGCACTTTACAAATATTGTCCCATTTGATCCTCACAACAGCCCTAAAAGATTGTTGGTGCTGTTATCCCTACTGAGGAAACTGAGGCAAACAAAAATTCACCTGGGGTCACACAGCTAGTGTCTGAGAGAGGATTTGAATTCAGGTTTTCCTAACTTTACACCAAGCATGCTTTCCACTGCTCCATATAGCTGCCTTGCAATGTACAAATAAAACATATATATGCCCTTCTCTAATGAATCTGTATGTAATAAAGAAGGCTACTCGGGAAAGCCAAATAAATGAATGAATTAACAAAGGGATGAAAGAAGCATTTATTTAAGTGCTTAATATATGCAAAGCACATATTAAGTGCTAGGCCTGCAAAGAGGTTATTGTTTGTCCTTCATTCTTGAAGAGGACCATGTTGACATCAGGGAGGTGATGCCAGGGCAGGCAAGTGAAATGGATTTAAGTGAGGGAGGGCTATGCAAAATCTCCAGCCTCTCTCTCCTCAGGAGCCACCTGGGTCCAGGGGCCAGATATAGACTAGGACAACTGGAGATGGCCCAGCCAAAGTAAGACAGTCCCTGCTCTGAAGGAGGAGGTCACATTCTAATGGGGGAGTCAACATATATGGAAAGTGTCAGATACAAGTTAGAATATAAAGCTGTGGATTAACTAACAATGATGTCTTGTATTTCCATTCTGAGAAGTAACTGCTGGAAGACAGAGAGCCAGCATGGAATAGAAGCCATAAAACCTGTTCTGGATTCCAGTCGTGCTTCTGACACCTAATTGTCTGACTCTGGGAAAATTATTAATCTCTTGATACTTAAGACAACTCAGCATAATTTACAATTTATAGACAAGTCAGCCAGATCCACTTAGGTTGAGGAAACTTCCTCATCCAGGTCTCCCTACACACATAAAATAAGTTTGGACAATAAAAAGCAACAAGAACAACTGATCCAGAGATGGAAGGAATCGCAGAAGTCATTTGGTCAAACCCCTCATTTTATAATTGAAAAAACCGAGGCCCCCGGGAGGGGAAGGGATTTCATCCAACCTCACGCAGGATTTGAACCCGGATGCTCTGACTCTGACTATGGGGAAGCTTTTCTCCATCTTTCATTTGTCCAGAGTCACAGATACAAAAACAGACTTCTTCAAAGAACAAAGCAAAGAAAATTTACCAAACAATAAGGTTTACATTATTTATTAGTACATAGTTATTTCTTATCCTGTGGTTAGGTAGCACAGTACATAACAGCACAGACCTGAAGTTAGGAGGACCTAAATTCAAATTCTGCTGAGATACTTACTAGCTGTGTGATACTTATAAGCTGTCATTTAACCTCCCTCAGCCTCAGCTTTCTCATGTGTCAAATAGGTATGATAATAGCACCTACTTCCCAGGGTTGTTGTGAGGATCTAATGATGTTATATTTGTAAAAACAAAAACAAAACACTTTGAAAAACTTGAAACACTAAATAAATACTAGCTATTGTTTTTATAATGATTATCCCAGAAATAAGTTTAGCCACAGATGAAGAGGAACTCAGATTACTGTATGTAAAGATAGATAGACAGACAGACATTTATGTATGTACTATCTATGCATACAAACCTACACACATAAGAGATAGTATTATAATGAGAGCTTTAGGGAAGTGGTCTATTAAGTAACAAGACCCTTCAATCACTTTCCTGATCAGCATGCATGCCCTTAATGTCTTAGTTAGTCCCCCAAAACTAATTTTTTCAGCTTTGGGGCATATGTGATAGCTTCTGTTCACTTCTTGGGAAGCGTGATTTTTCACATCAAAGCATTCTGTATTTGTGAAAAAGTTTAAACAACCATATAACACTGATATAAAAGGAAACCAAAAATGGGCAGGGGGAGGGAGGGAGCAAGGGAGGAAGGTCAGATGCACCAGTGAGAAGTAATGAGAGTCTAGACCAGGATAGTGGTAGTGTGAGCTAAGAGATTACAGTGATATTGCGGAGGCAATTTGAAGAGAATTTAGCAACTAGTTGTCCGGGGTAGAAGACAGAGAAAAGGGAAGATTCCATGACAACTCCAAGGGAATCCAGGGAAAACTGAGAAGATGGTGGTGCCATCAACAGAAAGGGGAAGTTGAGGTAAAGAACAGGTATGTGGGGACAAAGGAGACTGAACTCATCCCTAACCTCCTGAAAGACTGAATGAGTGATTTGTCCAGGATCACAAAATGATTGTCAGAATCAGAATTTGAACCTAGGTCTGCTGTCTCCAAATTCAATGTTCTCTGCCCCATCTCCAGCAAATGGAAGGGAAGATCTGGAGGTAATTGTAATGGAGGCATGGCTGGGGATCTAGCGCCACCTGCTGGTAGCACTTAAAAAGGGACAATCTCAGCTTAAAGAACCCGCCTTGTCCAATCCTCTCATTGTACAAATGAAGAAACTAAAACTGATAAAGATGAAATGGCTGCTTTTCTAACTGGGAATACTTAGTCAAGGCATTAGCAGATAAGGTGTTAGAGTTCCAAATGCCGTTAGAGTTCTCAAATGAGTTTGCCATAGAGGAGAAAAACTAAGAGAGAATGGTGTAAAATATGTGTTTGTTGAGTCATATCACCATTTTTGGAAATACAAAAAATATTAATCTCCTAATTGTGAACTCTGCCACACAGACCTTTCTGAGACTTCGGTATGAGGCGCCAGAGACGAACAAATGCTCGAACCTCCCTCCCTAAGTCTCTAACAAGCTTTTCAGAATTTGGGACTATGAGCTTTGCTAAGAGCACGCCTGTTGATTTACTGGGAACAGTCAATGTTTTACTGGAGGAGAGTATGAAGGAGGGGTTTCCCCCACCTCAATTAATGTAATCTGTGCGAAAGCAAGATGTAGCTTTTAGTGTGTAAACAAGATGGTCTACACTCTACGATCTCTATAAAGTGTGATCAAGAAGGAAATGATTTGTTGGCTAACTAAACAAACTAATGGTTGTCATGCTTCTGAGGATTTTAAATAAATGGAAGAAGTTGATTCCAGTTCCAGAGTTAGATCCAAATCAAGAGAAAGGGAGAGACAGAGACAGAGACAGAGACAGACAGAGACATAGAGAAAGAGACAAACAGGGAATGAGAGACAGAGACAGACAGAGAAACAGAAACAGAGAGAGACATGTAAATGGACAGAGAGAATCTGATTGTACCCTGTATTTTAGACATGCAGATTTCAAAAGGTTCTGAGGAAGGATAGATTGGGTCCTGTGGCCTAAAATTCTACAGAAAGTGTCAATCCAGGAGCCATGAATGGAATTCACAAGGCATAAAGAGAAACATTTCAAGGAGGAGGAAAAAATGGGAGTTGTCTAAAAGGACCATTACAGATATGCAAGGAACTAACTTATCAAGTAATTTTGATTTTTTTAAAAGTAATGTTCAGAAGACAAAAGCAAGGTCAGGCAACAGGGTGAAAAGAAGATTGTGGCATAGTCTGTAAAAATAGTGTTAGGAGTACTACAGTTCAGAATGAACTGAGATCTGTGAGGGAAACCCACGTCAACAAAAAGGGAGAGTAAGTATTGCTATATTGGGAGGCAAAGGAGGATCAAAAAAGGGATAGGGCTTCTGCTTGGAGAGAGTGGGACAGTGATCACAGACTACTAAGAAAAGGCAACATGAAGAGAGACATGGACTCCAACAAGAAAGGTGACATTCCCACTGTCCTCTGCCCTAGTCAGAAATCTGCAGTATTGTGTACAATTCTGGGTACCACACTTTACAGCAGACACTGATAAGACAGAGAGCATCTAAAGGATAACCAAAATAGGACCTTGAGTGATGGGACCTTGAGGTCATGTCATACTAGGATTAAAGGAACTAGGGACATTAAACATGTCTCATCTCTAATCTCTCCTCTCTCTCTATCCATTGACTCATTATCTGATGCTTATAAGTATTCAAAGATCCTCCCCATCCAAACACTCTTACACACACACACACACACACACACACACACACACGCACACGCACACGCACACGCACACACACACACACACATACAACCACTCACTTGAACCTATCACCCCCTCAAGGTATCATTTTATATCTCTCCTCTCACAACCAAACACCTAGGAAAAGCTGTGTATTTTTGTTATCTCCATTTTCTCTCCTTTCACTCACTCCTCAACTCTGATTTCCAACCTTGGTAGATTGGACTCCCTTGGATATCTAACTAGAATGTCTTCCTTATGAAATTGTCCCCTGGAAGGGGACCTGGCAACAGATGTCTTCTTCATGGTCAGTAGCCTGTGACCTGAGGATGATTTTCCCAGAAGTGGAGATCTCAGCCCTCTAGGCCAAGATGGAAACCACTGCTTACATCACATACCCATAACTTATGCTGTCCTATGTATTATTTTGCTGCCAGGTCATTGGCGATAACATTCAGAATGGAAACCTCAAGTTTGCTGACATAAAGCTCAGAGGAAATCACTCTTATCTCAGACCTTGTGACTGTCTTGATTAAAGGAGAAGGAAATATATGATGAGAATCAAGAACCCTGCACTTTCTCAACTGGCTTTGATGGGCCTAATCACTCACTTCTGTCTCCTCCTGCTTAGATGTCGGGACAAGACTTAAACCAAGTTCCTCCTGACTCTGAGGCCAGTTATCTCTCCACTCCATCATGTTACTCTCCTTTGATTAATAATATCCTATAATTTTGCTAGCAATTGAGCTCACCAGCCTATAGTTTGCAGGCCCTGTTCTTGTCCCTTTTTTGGAAAACAGTAACATTTGTCCTTCACCAATCCTGTGGCATCTCTCCTGTCTTCCATGATCTTTCATTGATCAATGACAGTGTCTTAGTTCTTACATCTGCCAGATCTTTCAGTCCCCTTGGATGTCAATCATCTATACTTAGTAACCTGACCTCATTGAGGACAACCGAGTATTTGAGAAAGCACTTTTATTTTATATTATTACCTCCTTATTTATCTTAGATTTTAATTCATTATTTGCTATTTATGTTCTTTCCTTCCCTGTCCAAAGATCATTTTTCTGGAGAAATTTCTAGATAAAATAGAAGTGAAGTGAGGGTAGAGTGGGAAGAAGGGAGAGAGACACAGACACAGACACAGATACAGACACGGACACAGACACAGACACGGACACAGATACAGACACACACACACACACACAGACACACACACACAGTCAGATACAGATACAGACACACACACACAGAGACACCATCAAAGACACACACAGAGACACACACACACACACACAAACACACAGACACACACACAGACATAGTCAAATACAGATACACACACAGAGAGACACCATCAAAGACACACACACACAGACACACACATGCAGACAAACACACAGACACATACACGCAGACATAGTCAGATACAGATATAGACACAGACACACACAGACACAGAGGCACACAAACACATAGACACACACACAGACAAACACATATGCAGACATCACAGACACACACACACAGATACTGTCACAGACACACACAGACACAGACACCATCATAGACACATACACACACACAGACACAGACAGACACAGAGAGGGAAGGAAACAAGAACCTATTCTATGATTATTGCTTTACAAATATTTACTCATTTGATCTCACAACTTTGCAAGGTGGATGCTCGTATTATCTTCATTTCACAGTTGAAGAAACCTAAGCAAACAGAGGTTAAGTAACTTGCCAGGGTCACATAGCCAGTAAGTGAACTCGGGTCTTCCTGACTCCAACCCCAGAACTCTATCCCATTACGTCACTTAGCTGCCTCAGAGATAAAGACGTAGAAAGAGACATACAGAAAGAACAAGACTTTCATTCCCAATGGGAAGACCAGACCACCCCCGCCCCAACCTAGTACACTGCACTGTCTATGCCATAATCTCTGATGGCAGGACAAAAAAGCAGTATGCTCAGCACAATCGTTAATAATCCTTCTTGTCTATTCACTGTGGCCCTTTAAGATAGTAAAATTATTATGTCCACATTTTTATTCCTCTAGTGAAGAAGAAAGAGAAGAGAGAGAGGAAGGGAGGGAAAAAGGAGCAGGGAAAGGGAAGGTGGGAGAATGGGGGGTGGGAGAAGGAAGGGGAAAGGGGAGGAAGGAGTAGGAGAAGAAAGGGAGAGGTAGAAGGGAGAGGGAGGGGAGGAAGAGAAGGGGGAAACTTGCAGCTGGCTGCAAACAGGGATGCCACACTCATTAGCCAAAATTTGGACATTTGTATTATAAATATCTGAGGCCAGAAATATTATCATACCTTTCTAAAAATTGTTTTCTCTGAATTATTACTTTTCCCCTTATATTCTTCTTACATAGGATCTGAAACTCTCCGTGGTCCCTGTTTCAGGAAATACACCTGGGGATTTTTCTCTCCTTTCCTTCATTTTCACCTTAAAGCCATCTAGAGGCAAATCAATTCCAAACATTTTTTTATTACATACTACATGCAAGCCACAGTGCTTGGTGCTGGGCATAATGCTGCCCCCATGGAGTCTGTACTCTACCATATGTCCGAAAACAAATACATTCTTCTGAGCTCTTATTAAGTGGACTCTATTCCTGCACAAGAGGTGATGGGTTATCAGAAGCGCTAGTCCAGAAATAAAAAGCATTCTTCTCACACTAACTGTTTGCTTTCCAAATTATCCTTTCTCTTCTAGAAATCTCCCTTCACTGGGAAGCAAGGAGAAAAGCACAACTTGTGCCCATTAGCACTTCAGTGTTTTCAAACATTTAATAACAAATACGTCCCAGGTATTCAGGTAGTAATATGAAAGGAAAGGGAAAGGAAAGCAAAAAAAGGAAAGGGAAATAGAAAGAAAAAGGGAAAGGGGAGGGAAAAGGGAAAGGAGAAGGAAAAGGAAAAGGGAAAGGAAAGGGATAAGGAAAAAGAGAGAGAAAATTTATCTGTACTCAGGAGTGTTGCCAACTGCATGTGATCACATCCAACACCTTTGGTGCAGAGAGGGGGAAATAGCAGTCCCATACCTGATTTACATTGTACTTTTACATAGAATATCTTTCTACTCTCTCCCTCTCTTTTGGGGATACTGGCGACATGAGTCAAATGTGAGAATAATTTTAAGTTTTGATAGTTAATGCTGGTAGGAAAAGAGTTATAATTAATTAATCCAGTATGTATTTATTTATTTATTGTTTTTCCCCCATTACATGTAAAAACAAATTTTAACATTTTTTTTGAGTTCCAAATTCTCTCCACTCCATCTCTTCGTTGGGAAGAAATTTTACATAGGTTATCCATGTACAGTCATATAAAACACATTCCCATATTGGCTATGTTGTGAGAGAAAACACAGCACCTCCCCCCTCAAAAAAAAAGAAAAAAAAGTTTTTTAAAAAAAGTATGCTTCTATCTGCATTCCAATTCTATCAGTTCTTTTTCTGGAGACAGATAGCATTTTTCTTCATAAATCCTTCAGAGTTATCTTGAATTATTGTATTGCTGTTGTCATTCTCAGTTGATCATCACGGAATGTTGCTGTTATGATGTACAATGGTCTCCTGGTTGTGGTCATTTCATTTTACATTGCTTTATGAAAGTCTTTCCAGGTGCCAGCAAAGGGACCTCTGTAATCTCCTTCTGACTCTTGGTAGACTGAGAGCTCTAGAAGTAGTCACTGCTTACTGCTGATTCAACTTCCCCCAATGGCTACTCCTTGTTTGCTGGGGAAGTGCTGGAATGTGTTCCACTCTTACCCTGATGCAGCAGACCTTTTCTGACAACCTTCTAAGTTGTCTTGGGGTGGAAAATTATTTCACCCCATCTTTTTGTGGGTACTACCACCCCAGAATTTGTTCTGAAGTGTTATTTAAAGTTTTTGGGAGAGGAATTTGGGAGAATGCAAGTGAGTCCCTACCTTTTCTCCTCCACTTTGGTTCTCCTCTGCTAATCCACTATGTATTGATAATAATATCCAGGTATTGATGATTCTAACTGATGGATTTATACTATGTAGATTTGTAGTTTGTTATTCAGGCCTGTGTTAACCTGTGTTGGACACAGGGATAGAGACTTGTTGTACTATCCCCCAACCCCTACTCCTTTGTACCCTGAGAGCTGCTATGTTCCAGAAAACCACAGCTTCCCCATCCTTTTAAAGCACCTGATGGTCGTAATAAAAAAAAGTGGAAAGCCCCAGAATCCCAGAAGTCACTGATGTTGTCCAGAGAAAAGGCAGAATTTAGCAGCTCTTTTGATATGTAAGGGTTAGAAAGAGTGAGAAATCAAGAATAGCACCAAGATCGTGAAAATAGGACTGTCTCCTATGCACATATAAACACTGCTTCACATATACATCCACGCATAGTCATATAAAAACCCAACACTCACAACATTCTGCTACAAGAATATGGAGTCAAAGAACAGCTTATTGACTTGTCTCTTTGAATTACATTGTCCAGCTCCAGAATCCTTAACTTGTTTTTAAATTAATTAATTTATAAGCAACTTTGAATCTTATTACTAATTATTAATACTTATATTATTACTTATTAATAATACTTGTTACTTATTATTAATGAATAATTTAAAATAAAACACTTATAAAAATATTCACAGTATCATGAAACATATTCCTACATTAATTATGTCCAAATACGTGTTTCATTCTTTCTTCTCTGGCAAGAGGGAAATGCTTTATCTTCACATATCGGTACTCCTGGTTTATAATTGTGTTGATCAGGATTCTAAAGTCTTCCAACATTGGTTTTCTCCCACAATACTGCTTATCATATCCTGCTCACTTCACTTTATGTTGGTTCATATACGTCTTCCCTATTTCCTTGGAAACTGTCCAGTTCATCATTTCTTATGAAGCTTTTCCTCAGCTTTACCCTTGTACTCTTTCATTTCCAGGTCCCTGGGGAAAGTTTCAGTATACAGACTTCAAAGATGGCTGGCTCACTGACTTTGTCATGAGTCACACTGACTCAGATATTGTCGGTGTCTGCCTGAAAGAGAAGGGAATACAGGATGAGAGTTTGGAACCTCACTGCCACCTGCCATAGTTATGTTCACAGATTCAAAGGAACTGAGACAATTACCACCACCACCACCACAGAAAAAAACCACACAAATTTGCATTAATTATCAGGATGATTCAGGCAAAGAGGTTTTATGGACTGAGAAATCTGAAAAAATTCCTTTTTGAGAGAACCAGATCTAAAATCAAAAGACCTGGTTTGGAATTCTAACCCTGCTGCTTAGTACTTGTGTGACCTTGGGGAAATCAGGCCCATCTATTGGACCCCTCCTCTCTAAAAGGAGGAGATTGTAATAGATGGTCTCTAAAGTTTCCTCCATCTTTCAATTCTATGATCTTATAACCACATAGCTAAGAAAACATCTTGGGGAGAGCTGGCTTTGTTTTACCCATTTTTTCACTTAGAAGCTTCTTCATCAAAAGGCTTCAATGAAGCCTGGTGCACACTGGGTTTGATTGGCCAATGGGAGCCAACCTCAGGCTGAAGAAGAATCAATAGGGCTTAATAAATTGGAATAAGGCAGCAACCAAATTCAGAGACCAAGAAAGACTTCCCCTGGGCCCAGCCTCTCCTGGGTCCTAACCTGCAAACTCAGATTACTTAAAAGACAAGAGGAGAAATCCCTTTCCCCAATACTGCAAAACAATACTATTCCAAAAAGCATTTCTTTGTGACCTTGGATTGTATCATCTGGGTGACTGGGGACAGACAGTATCTCACCTTAGCAAGCTTGGCCCAGGCTAACATCAAATGAACATTCCATCCCTAAGCTCACTACAGTGGGAAGTGGATGGGGGGAGGAGAGGTGAGGGAGGCAGAAAGTGGACTAACCTCAGGTTTTAAAAGCCTACCAAGCAAAATCAGAAAAGCTGATAATTTACACAGAGATGCAACATCTAGATTTGACTGTATACCTGTGCATAGACACTGTAGCCAGGTCTGCACTTTGTTTTGGGGTTTTTTGTTTATTTGTTTGTTTTGTTGGGTTTTTTTTTTTGCAGGGGGGGAAAGCAGGGCAATTGGGGTTAAGTGACTTGCCCAAAATCACAGGGCTAGTAAGGGTTAAGTGTCTGAGGCTGAATTTGAACTCAGTTCCTCCTGACTCCAGGGCTACTGCTCTAGTCACTGTGCCACCTAGCTGCCCCCATATTTCTAAATAGTGCATATTATGTGTTAGTAGTTTGCATAGCCAACATCTTCTTTATGTTTGCAATGTTTTAAATTTGTTTAGAGGTTCAATGAAGTGGTCTCAAATCTTTGGTGCCACAGACACATAATAATCTGTCAGTAAGGAAGGCCAAACCTTGTACAGAGAACCTGAGCCAGTAGTAAAATGGGCAATAGAGCTATTAAACACAAAAAGCAACAATCCCCAAACATCGTACACAGGATATATAACATGTTCAGCCATCAGCAAATTCGGGATATAGGAACAGGAACTGGACTTGTTATTTTGGCACATTCTCATCCATAGAATGCAGATAATAGTAGCACCTGCCTTCCAGGCTGACATCTAGTGCTGGCTCCCTCATGAACATGTGTGTCCTTGGCCCAGAGCCTGGGTAAATAGAGGGAGGAGATTGTAACGCTACGTATGGGAAACCATAGGCCGATCTGGGTGTCCTGAGCCTCAAGTCCCTGGCTCAGTTAGTGACTCATCTTATGACCTTAAATTTAAATTCTCTGAGACCAAAATCTTGTAAAAGTGAATGCTTGGGGCGGCTAGGTGGCAAAGTGAATAAAGTACCAGTCCTGGAGTCAGGAGGACCTGAGTTCTAATCTGGCCTCAGACACTTAACACTTACTAGCTGTGTGGCCTTGGGCAAGTCACTTAACCCCAATTGCCTTGCCCTCCCCCTCCAAAAAAATAGCAAAAAAAAAAAACCTAAATGTTAAAAGATATCTTTACATATAATTGGGGGAGAATACTATTAAAAAAATTCTCTGAGGCTCAATTTCTTTTTTTTTTCATGTTCAATTAATTTTAATGGTCTGTTAGTCTCCATATCATCCACATCATTGTTAATCTCCACATATAGTCTTCACATATCAAGCCTGATAATTCAGAAGATCTGGAATTAAGAACTTATAAAAATTCTAAGAATATTACACAGGATTTATCAGATCCAGGATAAAGATGCTCTTGTTTTATACATTTATCCATGATAGCATGTGGCTGAAATGTGTAAGTTGGCTTATAAAGTCACATTTGAAACAATAATGTGGCAGTCAGAATTGGACTTTGTAATTGTTAGGAAAGGAACAGTTTTAGAAAAAATTGAGGGCAAAACAAACACTGACCAAGCAAACGTTTTGAGAACTTAGCAAAATATTAGAGATATTTTGCTGGGACAGGACCATGCTGAAGGGAACCTCAGAAGCCATCAAGTTCAACTCCTTCACTTTACACTTGGGTGATCTGAAGCATAGCCACAGAATGTAAAAGGTAGAACCTTTCATCAAACACAGGTTTTCTGATTCCCCGTGAGACTACCTTGTACCACAATGTCTCCCTTGATCCATACTCCCTTGAATGACAATGCTAAGCATTTAATTTGTCCTAAATTTTTTTGCCTCAAACTTAAAAGGTGCTTCTTAGATCTAATTATCTTAACAACAATCAAATGATTTCATGTGCTATTTCTTCTGCACTGCCTTGTCTCCCTAATATCCTTTTGACACTGGACATACGGCTCTGGAGGAGAAAGTAAGGCTGGTGACCTTGCACGGCCCTCCTTCACTCAAATCCAAGTGAACTGCAAGTCATGGCATCATTTCCTGATGTCATGGTCCTCTTCGAGAATGAAGGACAAATGCAACTCAAATATATACTCATCAACATGTCATCATTCACTACTAATTACATTCACACTCAAGCTGAGGGCCTGTTGGCTTTCCCATAGCATTCTTTTTAACCATGTGGCAGCTCAGAACCATGCCATTCAGACATGTAGATCTTTTAGGGGATTGTTATCACAAATGTCTAATTACTAAGTTTGTTATTTAGGGATAAGTACTAGGAACTAGAAGTGTAGATCATGATCAGCTCAGGAAAGGAAAACCTGTCTTGGTTAGTCCCTAGAAATGAATTCCCTGTTTATACATGGCTCAAACTACTTTTTACTCATTTGGAATGCAGGATGGGCCCTGAATGGCAGCACTCATACAGGCTCCATTTCTTCATCTGTGAAAGGGGGCTAATAACACATACATGCATTACTTCACAGGATGGTGATGATGACAGTGGTTTATAAACTCTAGGATGTTATAAGATCTGAGTTAATATGAATATATTACTCTTTCTTCAGTTGTAAAATGAGCAGGTTGGACCAGTGCAAGGATCACTCCAGGGCTAAGATTCTAGGATTCTAAGGAAAGATTCATGCCAGTGACTGAGGGAAACTTTAGGCTACATTCCTTCGATTTTAGGTCAAATTTGGGACCTGCTAGAGCCAGAGGAAAGCAGGACTATATAGCCTACTTCCTTCAGAAGTGCACCTGAGTGTTGTTGAGCATAAATAGTACCATTCATTCTCTTAAAACTACTAAAGAGCAGACCTCATCCCTCCCGTGTTCCAGACTGGGAAAACTGAGGCCTAGACAGTGACAATGTCTTGCCAACGGACATCAGCTGAATCAGAGGAGCAGCTGGCTCCCTCTGTCCCATCACTCCCTTTATTGCAGCTGGTTGTCTGGCATCAGTGACCCGCTGTGTCTTCCAGACTGTCACTTTTTTTTCCCTATTTCTTCCTCAGCACATAGCACAGGCAGCCTGGGAGAGCAGGAAGACTTAGAAAGGCTAGACACTGTGTGACCTTGGCCAAGTCCCTTAACTTCCCCGATCCTCAGCTTCCATCTCTGGGAAATGGGCTTAGGAGTATATTTACTAACTACCTCACAGGCCTGCTGTGCAGATCCCATGAGACTTCACAGATAGATGAAAGAGCTCTTCAAAGTGAAATGCAGGCTAGAATTAGGACTATCTTTATTACCATTGCTCTTCTAAACCCTGTGGAATTGTCCAATTTCAGCATGAAGATGACCATGCTGGCTTCTCAAAGAGCACAAACATAAAAAGTCTTTGAATGTGGGCCTAAAGAGGGCTATGTGCCCCTTACCTAAGGACCAGCCTGGCCAAGTGCCAAGGAGCTCATGCCCAGAGAACTAGAAACCAGGGGAGGACTGTTTCTAGCTGCAGAAAGTCTCTGAGAGACCCAAAGGGTGAAGGGCCAGCATTGGTGGAGATGGGTGAAATCTTAGACCCTTTAGAACCCACAGAATCAGAACTTTAAAGATCCCTGAAGAGCCCATCCATTCCAACCCCTTTATTGTACAGATGGAGAGACTGAGGCCCAAAGCACTTGGGGGATTTGCCAAAAGTCAAACAGTTCTTAATGTGCAGAACCAGGAGTAAAACCCATGGCTTTCAGATCCAAGTCCAGTGCCCTCCCCACTACCCTGCACTGCCTCTTTTTTAAGGCCTGAAAAAGTATTTACTTTACCACCATCCCAAGTGCTGACACAGTGCCCTTGTCTGCTCCTGCATGTGATGGGGACCTTCTCTGGAGAACAGCGTCCCACAGAACAGAGAGCCCCTATTGAGAGGCCACAGCCCCTCACAGTATGAATGCCCTTCTGTGCCCCTCTCCACTCTGCTCCTTGCTCCCTGCTACCCCTCCCACAGAGCACCCTGCTGACCTGGAGATTCTAGGCCCTGGTCAGCCTTTAAGCATCTTACCTCTCTGGAAACGTGAACACCAAATGATTCCAAAAAAGATCAAAGGCACAAAAATCATGTAGAAAAAGTAATTCTTCCTATGCCCTACAATATAAGAAGAAAGAATGTGATCACTGAGTATTATCAAGGTATTAGGAGCTACCCTGGTCCAGAACTAAGGCCCAACAAGCAAGTTGTACCCTCACCTTGGCATAACAACAATCCTTTACTCTCTCCCTCTGAATTGTCTCAGCCACAGCAAAATCCCAGAATTGTTTCAAATCATTATTGTACTACTTTGACCAGTAACAGGTCTTCTCTGAGCTCAGACCAGCCCCTGCTGTATCTATGTTGGGGTCATGAAGCCCTGCTTTGAATCAAACTTGTCACATTTCTCCTGTTATCCCTCATTGTCAGGGCTACAGCTTACTGCACAGCCGTTGGTTTAAATGTAGAGATTTGACTACACTAAAGCAGGTCGCCCTCACCCCAGGGGCAGGGCCCTGGCACATGTGTTTCGCAAGGCATTTCCCTCACTTTCAAATTAAACTTCTGCTTGAATCCTGACTCTCCTTGCTCATGGTCCAGAACAGGCTAGTTCTGTTCAGCTTCAGCTACCCATAAATTGAAGGTTGGTTCCATCCAGTTGACACTAACATCAACAAGTCTTCCCTGTCCTTGGAAGACATTTATTGGGAAGCCACTGGCATCTGTTGTGGCACCTGCCCCAGTCACTGAGCCGCTGAATCCCTCTCTTCTCAGTATTCTGGCTTTTCCCCTATATGATGGCACTAGACAGTCCCCTTCTATTACCTCTGGGCCTCCTCTGGGTTCATCCTTTGGTTCCCCCAACAGAGGAAGAACCCAGTCTCGCTTTCCTCCACATGTCTACACTAAAAATTGCCAGTTGTTCCAGCTTATAAAGTAGGGCTCCCCTACTGTCAGTAATGCAGGTGCCTAGCTACATCTACGGCTTCTGCTTCCTTTCAGTCATGGAGATTCTCAAATCTCTTTTGTGTATGTCATGACTCCTTTTTTTGTCATGAACTCGTTTAGCAGTCTGGTGAAGCCCACAGATCCCTTCTCAGAATCATGTGTTTAAGTGCATAAAACACATAGGATTCTGAAGGAAACAAATTTTATTGAAATAACTATCCAAAAATTTTTTAAAACAAGTTCACAGACCCTAAGTTAAGAACCTTTGCTTTCAATGGTCTTTGTCCTACTTCACCTTGAAATACCTTGCTTGTCCCTTTAAATGCCTTGTTCTAACTTGTAAACCAATCAAAAGTCTTCTTGGAAATGAGGGGGGAAGGTTTAACAAACAGCTAAATAATACCGACACCTAGGCGGCATCCCCACCTGCCTAGATTGTGCTTTGTGCTCCTCAGACCATTAAGTATTGTTAGGTATCCCAGAGAGGAGCCTCTGTCTTTAGCAGGACAAGAAATCTGGAGCCCTTTTAAACAATAAGACCTTCAAATGACCAAATGAGGTAATATTTGTAAAGTGTGTGGCATACAATAGGTGCTTAATAAATGTTTGTTCATTTGCCTTTTCACCCTTCATACCACACAACAAAAACATGACCAGATATCATTACGGGGAACCTTCCACTGGCCTGAATAGAGTAAAGGAAAGGAGAGAAAGAAAGAGAAAAGAAAGAACGGAGGAGACAAGATAAAACAGGAAAGAAGAAGAAGAGGAAAGGAGAGAGGGAGAGGAAGAGAAGAAAAGAGAGAATTCTCTCATGGTCCAGAAGAGGAAAGGAATAAACATTTGTGCAGAGCTTACTCTATGCCAGAAACTGTGCTGAGCACTCTACAAATATCATGTCATTTGATCATGAATTGAACGGAATCAATTTACTTCCAAAAGAACATTAAGCTAAGGGGACCCTGGAAGATGAGGGAAACCCAGAATCTCACTAGATAATATCTACCCTACTTTCAGGTCCTGGTTATGCTTTAAGGATTTGCTCATTTTAGAGAGAACTCAATAGGTCGACAATTTAACCTCATTTTGAAAAAACTTCAAGAATTATAGAATATTATCTATTTTATACATATATTCTATATAGTCTATATGTTATATAGTACTCCCTATTCTGAATTTAAGAAGCTGGCCACGGTATCAATACTGGCAAAGCCTCTTCAGGCACTCAGGGAGGGAGGACAGATACCTGGCATGCTCAACAGGATGTTGAGCGGCAAAGAGGCAGATAGCAAGTTGGAGATTATTCCACATTGGTAGAAGTCCCCATTGCTGGTGACTCCAGGGCCAAGCCCCTGGTAGCACTGAATATTCGATTTTGATCTTAACGAACAAGTTGATTCAAAGAGTAAGTCTTGGATCACTATCTGGCAAAGGATGTGAACTGACTGAGGGAAGGACTCTGTCTTGGTGCATTGCAGGCTGTGCTCTTCATCTTCCTTGCTAGAGGGCTGAGCTGCAAGGAGGGAGGACTCACTAATGGCTAAGTGCACACTAGAAAGCAGACCTTTTACTACTCACCATCCTATCATTCAGTAAATGACTCCCTCCTCCAGACTCCAAAAGACACACATATGCATGCATGCATGCATGCACACACACAAACGTATACAATCACAGACATATACACACACATACACACACACACACAAACACACACACACACACACGGTCTTTACCTATATGGAATCCCTACAAGACCAAAAAAAATATATTCTACCAGATTATTTTATGAATGGTGAAACTAAGGCACACAGGGTGAAAACAACCTTCCTGAAGTGACATGGAGTCAAAGAGACTGATCCACTGAGAACCTCCCTTCCTAGTCCAAACTTCAATATCCCAAGGATCCATATCTCCAAGAGGATGATCCCTCCACTCTGAGAGATTGCCGCCTCTCCACATTGTAGCAGACTGTTGGAGGAGCTGTACTCAGTAGGGACTCAATAAATGCCTTTGGCCAAGAGCCAGTGGCAAACTAGAAAGACCATTGGACTTAGAGATAAAAAACTTGGATTCTAGTCCCAGCTTGGACATTTCTTTACAGTGTGACTGTAGGCAAGTGACTAAAATTCTGGGAATCTAAGTCTTTCAACTTCTATAAAATGGAGATGATAACCTTTGCACGATCTACCTTCCAAGCTTGTTGAGGGGGAAATGCTTTATAGGTATTCTAGAAATAAAAGTTATCACTAATGACTGAAAGATCAGCTGATATAGAGTCCCCTCCCTCCATCCTCCTCTGCCCCAGACAGATCTCCAATTATGAGTCATCCAAAACCCAAGGAAATTTCAACCCAAGTCCCTCCTCACTCACCCACTATGTCTAGCCTGATTGTTCCCTGAGCTCTTCTAGGAGAAATGAGCACTTCACATGTATACTCTCCCGCTTCGTGAAGCTGGACATGGGAGAGGTAGAGTGAGGCATCTCCTTCCACAAGCCTTGACATTGAGATGTTGGCTTCTGGTCTGTATTGAATTGGCTGTCCTCTACAGAATTCAAAGACTTTTTCCTCCTTGTCAGAGTTAGGCCTTATGAATGACCATCTGATGTCAATGTCTCTGACCTCCAGGGGTGGCATGTGATAGCCAGATAACATACAGGAGATGGTGACATTTGCATTCAAGGAAACTATCTGGACTTTTCCATCCATCTTCACTTCTAGGGAATCTGAAAGAATGAGGAAGGAAAGTACATGAGCTAACACCAAACTCTTCAGTCTCCTGTGGGTCACACAAAAAGCAAAAGGGTGAGTCACTGGGGAATATATATCTGTATAGGGAAGGTAGAAGCAGTATGAGTAGAAACACTACCAGTAGTAACAACAGCAGCAGTAACAATTAACATTTATATAGCACATTAATGTTTATAAAACATTTCACACGTATTCCTTTATTTGTGACACATCTGCTATTATAATTCCCATTCTACAGATGAGAAAATTGAGACTGTAGAATGGAGATAATAATAGTAACTTGTCTCTTACTAGATTATTGTGAGAAATGTAAATGGAATGAAGAACTTGGAACCCAGAAGAAAGGGTTCAAATCTTGCCTCAGGTACTTACTAATTCTGTTAGTTGTGTTCTGATTTAATCAAAGAATTAGTATGTATCTGGGACAAGATTTGAACTCCCCTTCCAGGCTCCAAGTCCACCACTCTATTTACTATGTCACATAACTATATATGTGTGTGCTACAATGGGATATGAGCAAGGCAGAACTCACAATTAGAGAGGTAATGCAAAATTTCTTTCCATGCCCGTCTAGTCTCTCTAGCCAGGCTGGCCCTGCCCATGATGCCTCCTCAGTTCCCCCTCACACTTCTGGTTCACACTTGCCACCACATTTGCAGGAGAGTTGTTCTCTTCTCCTATCCAATTCACCCTTCAAGGCCCAACTGTCATGTAACCTACCTGGCCTGATCTAGCACTTCCAAGCTGGAGCACCCTTCATTATGTAATGTTACGTAATGTAATATAATGTTGTGTTATGTTGTGTTATGTAGTGTTATATGTTGTAATGTTGTGTAATGTGGTATAATGTGGTGTTATGTGGTGTTACGTTATGTGATGTGATGTGATGTGATGTGATGTGATGTGATGTGATGTGATGTGATGTGATGTGATGTGATGTGATGTGATGTTATAGCATAGCATAGTATAGCACAGCATAAGGGTTTCATAGGACTTTTCATAGGACTTTAGGGCTCAGAGATCATCTGATACACCCACTCTCATTTTAGTAACAGTAAGAAAGTGAGGCATAGAAAAGGGAAGACTTTCCTCCTTCCCAGAGCTTGGGGGGTTTGAGTGCTCTAATGCTACTGTCACCGCTGCTGCTGGAAGAAAAGATGAATGGAAGGAGCAATTTGGAGATAGAGTAGAATGGAGAAGTCTCACCGCCGCACCCTAACGTAGGCAGAGACTACATCCCAATAGAAGAAGAAAGAAGGGTTTTTGCTGAATAGAATCAAGAGAGTTTTTGCTACAGGTTTTTCCCAGGAAGCCTTGTCAAATAGCAAATTCTGCCACAGCTGTTCCCAACCAACAGCTATGTTGGTTACTCAGAGATTAATTTCTTAAGGAATTTTTTCCAGTCACCCCAAATATGGCTCTGTCCCTAAATTTGCATTTGCTTGTGTAATGCCATACTTTGCTAGAAAAATTTCCTATGTAAAAACTTGCCAAGAGAAGTTTAAAGAGCCTGAAAATTCTCCTCCTGGAGAAATTTTGAGTCTGGCACAGGGACCCCAATTTGCATCACCTGGATATTTCTCACAAAAGCCAGGATTTGAGCAAAAAATGCCCATGCATTCATCTTTTGGAACATTTCCCACATCTGAAAGCAGTGCAAAAGAAGATCCTTTTCCTCCTTATGAACAGTCTCCTTCAGTGCTTCCATGAATGAATCAACTCCTACTGGTATTACTAATTATAATACCTAAGGACCTGACGGAACTGTGGATGAAAGTCCAAAGAGAAAAGTTTTTATCTATGAAAAATTAAGAAATGAGAACAGAGAAACAAGTAAACTTGTCACAAAAAGGCAACACCCTACTCAAGTCCATGCAAGAAAGAATACCAAGAAAAAAGGAAAAGTTAAACAATACTTAAGATGAGTGAAAAATTTTGTCATCTACTGCAGAGAGTTTGTGCTGAGTCTACTGAAGAGAATTTCAGCTAACCAGAATCATCTAGGTCAGTGGTTCTCAACCTTCCTAATGCCGCGATCCTTTAATACAGTTCCTCATATTGTGCTAACATGGTTGGGGGGTCAGCAAATATGAGGAACTGTATTAAAGGGTCGCGGCATTAGGAAGGTTGAGAACCACTGATCTAGGTGGTCACGAGCATCTGCAGGAAAGTGCAGAAGCAACTTCCACAAACATGTTTAGAAGAAACATGGCTTTTAGTAGTGTGGCTTAACAAAAGGTTTAAAATTACTTAGGGACTTTACAGTTAATATTGTATCAATGTACATATACTGTTTGGGAAACTAGCCGAATGAAAGTACTGTACTCTGATTTTATAAAATTTGGTTAAATTACTCTTAAAGTATCATCAAAAAACTCATGCACTGGAATGGGCATAGACAGATTAAGTACTATGTGTGTATTTGTATACACATGGGCAAAGCAACCAAATATTAAGTATTTAAAGCCTCATGTGAAAAATTTGCTTTTTTTTTCCTAAAAGGTTTGCCATGTCTTCTTGTATATCTTGTCAATTAAAGTTGAAAACAATTAAAAAAAGAAAAGGGAAGGAACCTGCCCTTGGTCATTTAGCAAGTCCAGTGTTCTTTTGACCACATAACACCAGCTTTTATTTGTATTTCTAGTTTTCTAACTAGATTGTAAACCTCGGTGGGGCAAGACCTGTGTTTTCTCCTTCCCTGACCTCTCACCTTAGAAAACTGATTATTTATAACCAATATCTTGGGGAAATTCATAGCTCTCCCCTTCTTCCAAATTCCTGATTTTTAAAAAGTTTGGTCTCTTGAAGGACATTACAGATAATGAGACTGAATTAACTCATCTCAATCTAGATCAGACCCTACCCAACTTTACAAGGAATTTTGCCTAAGGTGGGGAAGTCCATTATGTTCTACTCAAGCTTGGGTGGAGACAGATCCTTTTGTCTAGACAGCCCAAGACAGAGGGCAATCTGAGTAGAGAGAGAATTTCTTTGTCCAAAGGTGATTGATATCCCCCTCAGTACCTCATTGAATACCTACCCAATAAACTGTGAACCCCCACTGCCATGATTGTCTTTGGTTTAAGAAAGAGACCAAATGATCATCCTTTTATTAATAATCTGCTGGCCTTATTAATAAAATGATTAAATTACCAGATACCATGTCTCTCGAACCTTTTTAATCTTCACCCACCCAAGCTAAACCAATCAGAAGAGAAAGGGACTCGAATTATGAATGTCATTGTACAGAGTTCCTAGATGAGGAAACGTCCCCTACCAATACAAGGTGTTACCTTCTCCGTGATTTATACTCTCAAAAATTGTCCAGACTACTGAGTAGCTAGGTGAATTGTCCAGGGTCACACAGTCAATATGTGTCACTGGAAAGACTTGAACTCAGGTTTTCCTGGCTTTGAGGCCACCTTTCTGGACCATTCCTAGGGGTTCAGTAAAGACCTGACAGATGGCTGGTAAATGTGTATTTGGTATGAAACGGGCCCTTCATTTTGTGCTGTACAGAAAAGGCCCTGGACCCCCAGTCCTAAGGCCTCCACTTAAGTATGGCAGATAAGAATAGTGATGCCCAACATGTCCTATAGATATTCTGGCTCACAAAATCTTTATCTGGAAAATGAGGAAGCATCAGATCATTGATTTAGAGCTGGAAAGAGCTTTAGAGTTCATCTAATCTGACCCCCTGATTTTTCAAACATGTCTCTGGGAGGATGCACCCTTTAGCCAGAGGTCACAGGACCCTCAAATAGCTGATCTCTGAGCCTGCACCTTCTGACTCCAAATTCAGTATTTCTATTGTAAAGCATTAAACAGCTTTTAAAGCCTTCCCATGGAGAAAGTAGTGGAGGTAAGCAATGTGCTTCATTTGGAGTATGGAAAGAGAGGTTTGAGGAGGGTTTGGATTTCAGTGAGATGAGAAAGATATGGGAAGATTTGACACCTATAAACATGTAAACATTCATGGGAGAAATGTCTGTTAAAATAAAATAAATAAATAGATGAAGCCATCCCAACACTGACAGTCTTGTGAGCTACTGGGTTTGGGGCAGAAATCCACAACAAATAGAGGAAGCTATGCAGGTGGGTGTGAGAAAGTGGGAAAGTGGTGGCGTTTGAGCGTGTCTGAAGGTGTCTGACAGTGTGATCTCAGGGAATGGGGGTGTGGGGAGTAGGGGAGAGGAAGCCTTACAACAGAACTATTAGAACCCAACATCCTCATGGGAATCACTTCAGAGTTCTGATAGTCACTCCCAGACTGTTCTTCTCCTGTCTCATGCCCAGGGCCTCTGCTCTGGGAAAGGAAGAAAAGAACTCAGACTCCGTTCCTGTTTCTGCTGCCTATGTGAATTATTTTAATAATCTCATCCATTCTCTGGGCCTCAGTTACCTCCAGTGCCAAATAAAGAGGCAGGCTGTGTGAGGCCTGGGACTGGGCCATTAGAGAGGGCAGGAGGAGCCCACTGACCCATTCAGCAGCTGGCTCTGCCTGCCATACGGAAACTTGTCTGTAACTAGTCCTAACTCCCTGACCCCAATGGCCTGACCATAGAAGGCCCAGAGGTGAGAGGCTGGAGAGGAGGCAGGGAAGAAATGAAGACAGTGTGAGATGAAGGAGGCAATTTTGCACACAAATCACCACTGGCTCTCCCCATTACTGCAGATCAGGAAACTAGAAGACCAGGGCTCTTGGTTTCATATTTTAAAGGTTTCATTTTAAAATCAGCAGTAATTAAACACCTAATATAATTATCATTTCAGTAACGATGACTCATTCCTCTACGTATCCACCTCCTGTGTCTCCTCTAAACCTTAGTACTGCATTAAGATTTGCCTTTTGGAGCTCTCCCTTTGGAGACCATTTGCTATTAGAGATCATCCCATCATCTTTACACTGGACAGCCACCATTCCTGAAAGACAGGAATCACCTCCTGGTCATCTCCATCTCACAGCGCCTTTCCCTTCTTTTAAGAATCCACTCAAGGTAGAATCAAGATAGTGGCAGTAGAAGCAGCAAAACTCCGCAGCTCTACCCTTAACCACCTCAAATATCTATAAAATATGACTCTAAACAAATTTTAAAGCTCCAGAACTCACAAAATGACAGAGTATCAAAGCTCCCACTGAAGGCAGGCCGGCAGGCAGATGGGAAGTGGTTCATCCCAGCATGCTGGGAGCCCAGACCAACACAGCATAAACCTGCAGTTGGAGTCCTAGGGCCACCAAAACAAGCCACAGCTGGAGCATGAATCACCAGCAGTTGTGGTGTTTTCCAGAATTACAAACCCTTAAGAAACAAGAACTAAGTGAAAGGTCAGTGGAACTCGGATAAATTAAGGGGACTGCCCGAGAGCTAGAAATGGCTGAAGCAGCAACCCTCAAACCACCTCCATATGGCTGTTTCAGAAGCTCCCAGCCCGCAGATTGCAGGGGGGCCAATGGATCATTCAGAGGCTAAGTGCTCTTTCTTTGAGCTGCCTGGATCAGATCAAGGTCTTGGGTGGTGGTCCTGAGGTGTGTTTTCAGTGAGGCAAAGCTGGTGGGGGCTGCAAAAACAGTGGCCTCCTAATAGCTCTGGCAGCTGCGAAAACCCCAGTGATTTGGGATAGAGCACTCCCCTCTGAAAGCAGAGTTCTACTGAACCTAAAAGTCAAGTAATTTACTGGCAACATGAGCAGGTAAAGGAAGCAAAGCAAGCACAGCCATCCAACTTTAGATTCCTTTTTGGGTGACAAAAAGGATCAAAGCCTGGAATGGAAGAAAGACAACACAGTCAGAACTCCCTCACCAAAGGCTTCCAAGAAAAATGTAGACTGCTTACAAGCCATAGAAGAGCTTAAGAAAGATTTTGAAAAACAAATAAGAGAAATGGAGGAAAAATTGGGAAGAGAAATGAGAATGATGCAAGAAAATCATGAAAAGAGAGTCAACAACCTGACTGAAGAAAATAACACCTTAAAAAATAGATTAACTCAAATGGCAAAAGAGGCCCAAAAAGCCAATGAGGAGAAGAATGCCTTAAAAAGTCAAATTTTTCAGATGGAAAAAGAATCTTAAAAGCTTT
>CM053592.1:152140996-152159344 GCA_028646515.1 Pseudochirops corinnae
TGAATTCAAATCTTGCTTCAGACGCTTACTAGCTGTATGACCCTGGGCAAGTCACTTAATCTCTCTCTGCTCCAGTGTCCTCATCTGCAAAATGGGGATGATAATAATAACATCTACCTCCCAGAGTTGTGGGGAGGAAATTAGGTAACATCTATGAAGTGATTTATAAACCTAAAATGCTATATAAATGCTGGTTATTGCTATTATGACAGGGCTGTTGTAATGAAAATCTTTTTATAAATCTTAAGAGTGCTAATAAAGGATAAGCTTTATGAGGTCATTAGAGAATACATAATTTGCTCAGATAAAGGTTGGGAAAGGTAAATTCAAAGGTCTTTTCTAGCTCTGAAAGTCTACAATTCTACAAAACAGTTGTGAACTGGAATGGAATGGAATGGAATAGGTGAGCCTGGTTCTTCCTGGCTCCAAGGTTGGCTCTTCTCACCCTTTACCCAGACATGGCCATTGCTCCCTTCCCATCAAGGTTGGTTATCTTAAACACCAGCTGTCTGGGATACTCTAAATCCACAGAAAATGTGGGAATAACCCTTAGAATACAATTAAAGGTCACTTTCCACCCTCAGCTTACCTATGACCTTCAGATGGATCGTCTGTCTCAGGGGAATCTTGAGGGCTGAATGTTCCACCTGGAGAAGGAGATCTGCTTCCGTGAATGCGGCCAGATCAGATACCAGGGTGAAATTACCTGATACTACAAAGAACTTATGTTTTAGATCCTGAACTTCAGCAGTCAAGGTAGACTTTGTCTCCATCAGCTTCATGGATTCCGAATTTTTCCTTTCTGTACCCTGAGTCCTCCAGCTAATGAGGAGCTCTTCCTCACTCTGGGGGTTGATCTTTAGGAAAAACTTCAGTGTCAGAGGTTTGGGCCTGTAGTGCCAAATCACAAAGTGGAAAGTCTTCAGCTCCTGGTGCTTGAGGTACTCTGTTGCTGGGAGTGGGCTCAGCACAGGTGCCACTGAAGAGAGAGATATGTGGTCCCGAGTAAGCTAAAAACAAATCAAACAGCAGAGCCAGAGACTTCCCACCCTACCCACCTCCCAATCCTGTCAGTAACAGAAAGAATGAGGAGATACCCAAAGAGAGGAGGAAGAGCTAAGTAGTAAAAAGCTCTGGCCTCAGAATACAAAGACCAAGGTTCTAAGTCTTGCCTCTGCCTTTGCCTGAATGTATAAATCTGACCACAAACTCTCTGACTCTCAGATTCTTCATCTACAAAATGAAGATAAGAAGATAAGAATGCCTAGACTAATTCCCTGCCAGGGGCTGTTATGAGGACAAGGCTCTATGCACCTGACAGCACAATAGGAAAGTAAGTTATTATCATTTTTGTTTTGAGAAGAATCATGCTGTGTACTTGCAGCAAGGTTCATGTGCTTGAATGTGAGTTCTTATTAGGAATTTCTTTCTCTCTGGGACCTCCATTTCTACAACTATAAAGTGAAGAAGTTGAAGGAGATACAGATCCCTTCCAATAATGATTCATTGTGGGAGGGGAAGCAACAGGGGGAGCAGAGAGCAAGAAGAAAAAAAGTAATTTACAGGATATTTCTGTTGTATATTTGAATGGAACAGCAAGCAGTGCATAGAAGATTTGCAGTTTCATGTACAATCATCTTTTTTATTGTTCCATGTCGTGGAAATGCTTTTTTTATTCCATAAATTAAAAATAAAATTTTAAATTTTAAAAAAGAATTCATGTTACCTTAGATTGTACCTATTTTGTTTTGGGGCAAGTTGATGCCTGTAGGAAGACGATGGACAAGGTTCTCTGCATCTCCAAGAGAGAAGGAAGCAGGATCCTTATATGTATGTATTTCCTGCCTCCATTAGAAAAGCCTGAACAAATTCTGAGCAAATTCACCTTCCTCAGCTCATTGTCCCAATTTTAGATATTGGAAAATTGAGGCTTAGAGAAGGGCAGTGACTTGCCCAAGGACACCTGGTGAGTTACAGAAGCAACTGGATCCCTGGACCACTGGTCCAAGCATTCCATGCACTGGATCTGACTGCCTGGTATCAGGGACCTGGTGGGTCACCCAGACCCCTGCCCTTCCCAATCTGTGCCCTTCCTCTTGGATACAGCAGACATAGCCAGGGATAACAGAAAGAGTCAGGAAAGGTGAATCTCTCATGAATTTTCTGTATGACTGTGGGCATTTAATTTAACCTTAACACAGTGCCTGACACACTCACAAACATTTATTGACTGATTGATTAACTTTTCCCAGCCTCGGTCTCCATATCTATAAATGGGACCAAGAGTACATCTGCTATTTATCTCACAGTCCTCTGATGAAGGACAAATTAGATGGCAATTGCATATGAAGGCGCTCTTAAAAAATTAAATTTGACTAAAATATGTAAAAGAAAGCAGGAAAAAGTTCAGAAGTGAACCCAGAACACATGCAGGATGGTGTAGACTATACCAGGGGACAGGGACAGGAAAGAAACCTGTGATTTCATTATGATAGGAGACTCCCAGGTGGAGAAGCTCCCTCCTCCAATACCAACTGGCACCTTCTCTTCAACTAACACTCTTAGAGCATGCTGAGAGAGGTTAAATGATTTACTCAGGGTCACATAGCCCATGTGGGTCAAAAGCCTAAGGTGAACCCAGTTCTTCCTGGCTCCAAGGTGGGCTCTCCACTCACTACTCTAAGCTACAAAAATTCCACATATAATTCAAAAACAAGGATTACATAATGGGAACTCATGGTTTTATTTCCAATCCTCTGCTGTCCTTTGCACATGGAAATGTTCATGTTTGTCAAGTCATAATAAAAATTTTTAAGAATATGTATAATGAGGGAAATTTGAATTATAGTACTTAACCTTTATTAAAATTTATCAAGTAGAATCCTCTTCCGAGGCCTTACTTATCATAGTGTGCAGGGGGTAACCCTAAATTTTCAGAGTCTATGCCAGTGATTCTTCTGAGCTGGCAAGGCCTGGAGTGTAAATGTGGAGTGAACTGTGCATCTCTCATCTAAGGAAAGGTCTAGCTAGTAGAGGCTTCTTAGCTTGGAATGGGAGGCTCTGCCTTGTGCTGGACCCTGCTCTCAAGAGAAATTCGTGATTTAATTAAAGAACAAACCAGTGTTAGAGAGTTGACTGCTAACACCACCTACTAAACTGGAAAGGGACTGTGAGTGACCTGGATTGTTAGAAAGGAAACCCACAACAATGAGAGGTCATGGATCTTTCAGCATCACAGGCTATTAGAGCTGGAAAGGACCTTACATATCATACAATCCAGTATCTTCATTTTTGAAATGAAGAACCAAGGTCCAGAGTATTTAAATGATGACCCCAGATAACATCACAGTCAGGATTCAAACCCAGATCTTCCTCATCTAGTGGTGATGCTTTAGGAAATCCTAATTTCTACCATACGGCATTGCCTCCTTTTGAAGTAGGAGGATGGACCCTCACTATTCATTCCCAAAAGTGATGGCACCAAAGGCTCTCTAGTCTAATATGAGTTTGTGAATTTAATTTGGAGTTTCTCCTGAGAGCAGGGTTGAAGACAAGTAAAGACAGCCATTTGGAACACTGACAACCACCAACACTGTGTGTTCCCTTCAGTCCCCCTCTTCATCTCCTCTTCTATGCTCCCTTCTACACCTCCTAGGGACCACTCCACTGACTGTGAGATGCTGGGCTCAGTTCAGCCCTTTCTCTCTCGTTAAAATGTTTTAAATAAATTTTATTGATATCTTTTATTTAACATCATCCACGTTTCCCAGTGTATTCCTCCCCTTCATCACCCCAAAAGGTCTCTTACCTTTACTGAAAAAATGAACCAACACCCAAACAAAGAAACATAAGCATATCACTAGTAGTATGATGATCCAAACTGTATGGCTTATACACCCTGCAAATGAAAGGAAAGAATAACTTCAGATGGCTGTTGCAATGATCATCATCACTAAGTTTCACTGCCCTTGAAGGATACTGGCTTAGAGCTACCTAGTATTTATGCTATGGTATCAATGTCCCTAGCTCTGGATCCCCAAGGGATTGACTCCCAATTCCTTCCCCCTCAAAGCTGGCATGTTATCACACACATCTGGACTATCTTAGGCCTTCCTAGACTCTCTAGATCTTTCTCCCAGTAGATATCCTTGACTTTTGACTCTCCAAACGTAGGAAATACACTAGTCTCCATTTCCTCTAAGATTCTCTACAACAACTACAACAATAACTAAAACATGTTCCCTGACAGTTTACTCAGCTTAGAAAGCAGGCTCTGACTGGTGCCTAGTTGATTAGGCAACTTGGGCACTGGGGATAAGCAATTCCCAAGACATGCTCAAATCAACTTTGGAATTCATGATGTGAAAATAATTCAATTGAGTTGCTGATGAGAACTCAAGGTATCCCTCCCTACTACTACGATAAGATGCAATGCCAGGAAACAAGACTCCATAGGGAGAGACCCTGGGCCTTCACCTCATGGTAGAGAGACATAGATCACAGGACATCAACCCCTATAGAGAACAGTTCCAAGACCCTAAAAGTCTACTGCTAGAGAGACTACGAGTGCGACACATGGTGAAAGAGGTTGAGGTCAGACCCAAGAAAAGCTCATCTGGAATACGGAGAGTGAAGTGGGGGAAAATTACACCATCCAATAGTTTCCTAGATTAACTAACTATTCTTGCTAATTAAATACTAAGCTCAGTTTTTCTACTCCACAAGAATCCATGTTCCTTAAATATCTAACAAATTTTAAGACTCCAGACACTTCAAATCATTATTTTAAGTTGTTGAGCCCAATAACCCTGAGGAAAAGCCCTAGTCATCCTATTATAGGTATGGCTCTGAATCAGTGTAGTTTCCCAGATATTAGAATTGGTCCATGCTAAGTCCTTGGCAGGATCTAATCCTGCTGCTTTCCTTAGATGGCCTCTGCTCTCCTTTACCTATAAATATCTCACTTAGCACTCTGTTTATTCTACATACTCCCTAAAGTCCTCTTGGAAAGAGGTCATGGTAAAATTTTTAATATATGAAATAGGTAAATAGAACCTAGTGTATATGGGGTAGCCCACATGTTCCACATGCTTGTCATCTCTCCACATACTAAGAATTTTATGCAGTCTGTGGTAGAGCTTCAGGCTTCAGTATGACACAAATACCACAATAACTTTAGGTGTTATCTTCCACCAATGCAATGTAATACCATATAGTAAGATTTTTGTGACCAAATATCAACGTGAAAGATGGGGACACAGAGACCCAGAGGAGAGGAGCAAGGCCAAACGAAGGAAATAGAAGAGAGACAATAAATCAAAGGAGAGAAAGAGTCAAAGACGGAAACAGAGCAGGGGAGGGGAACAGGAGAAAAAGTAGAAGTGAGAAAAAGTAGAAGCAAAAAAAGTGGAACAGAGGAGAAAAGTGGAAATGAACCAAAAATAACAGAAATAGAAGAAAAGAGTGGAAAAGAGGCAAAGAGGAGAACAGGAAAAGAGAGGGAACTAGTAAGGAATATTCTGTCATCCAATATACGATTAAGCCTCATTTTTCAAAGGAGCAAGAACAATATGTATAATTCACTACACTGAATTTAAGAATCTGAAAGCAAGGGAGGACAGATACCTGTCACCATCCAGATAGTGGTGTTCTGCAACGGGATCAATGGTGATTTATCTCCACACAGGTAGATGGTTCCATTGTCTCCCAAAATTGGGAACAGAATAAAGCTGCTGGTGGCATTGAATGTACCATTATTGTTACAAATGGAACTCTTGTAGATATATTCAGAATTGTCCACATCCAGAGAGTGAGTCCCTTGAATCACATTATCCCAGAAGATTTTAACTGATTGAGGGTAGAACCCTGCCACAGTGCACTCCAATGTATACGCTTTTTTTTCCTCCACGACAGTTTGTTGTGGTAAGAGGTTGCTGGAAGGATGAGCTGTAAGATGATAAGACTTATTGTTGGGCCATGCTGAGGACTCATTGGAAGCCAATCAATCAATCAATCAATATTTATCAAGAACCTACTATGTGCAAGGCACTATGCTAAGCACTGTTTTAGGAGATTCGCTAGTCACCATCCCCTCATGCACTAAAGGATAGCATCCCCCACACTCCAAAATATACATACACACACACACACACACACACACACAGAAGGTCTTTATCTATGCTGAAGCAATATAGAACAAGAAAAAAATATTCTTCGGAATTATTTTACAGATGAAGAAATAGAGGTACACAGAGTAGAAATGTCCTTCCCAGATTCATGCAGAGTAAAGGATGACTACTGATGGGAACCTCGCCCCCTGGCCCATATTTCAATGCAAAAAACATTCATAAGTTCCTACATGTAGGTTCTTGCTCCACTTAGGAAAACTGCAGCCAGCCACTCCAAGATGCAACCCACCTTACAAGATAGTGTCATGAGTCATAATCAGTGGGAACTCAGTAAATGCTCTAGGTTGAGGTACAGGGTAAAACTCAATGGACCTTGGAGGCCAGAAGCTCTAGGCTTCAGTCCCAGCTTGGATAACTTTCTGTGTAAATGTGGGGAAATCACTTTTCTGTTTGCTCCTTGATAAAATGGGGATAGAAATCTTTGCTTCATAGGTCTGTCATGAGGAAGGTGCTTTGTAAATCTCAAAGGGCTCTAGAAAGGGATGTTACCATTACTGATTGACTGATCAATTAACATATAATCCACCATCTCACCCCATCCTCTGCCCAGGTGGACATTTCCATGCAACAGCCATGCAACACACAGGGTACACTAGAGGCCAGGTCCCTTCTCACTCACCCATGACATCCAGCCTGGCTCTTCCCTGGATTCTGTTAGGAGGGATGATTATTTCACACCTGTAGTCTCCTCCTTCCTGAAGCTGGATATGGGGCAGGTGGAGAGAGGCATCTCCCCTCCTCAACCCTGACATTGAGATACTGGCACCTGGTCTGAACTGAGTCCATTTGCCTCCACTGTACAGAAAGATTATGTCCTCTTTGGAAGAGTTCGACATTTTCAGGAACCACCTGACTCCAGTGACACTGACGTCCAGGGGTTGAGAACCATAGCCAGACAGTCTACAAGGGATGGTGACATTTGTATTGAGGGATACGATCTGAGCCTTCCCATCCATCCTCACTTCCAAGGAGCCTACAAGAATGAGAGTAGACAATGTGAGCTGAAACCAAAGTCATCATTCCCCTGTGTGGCACCCAGAGGGCTGGGCAGTAGAGTCACCAGATGGGGCAGATTTAATTCAGAAAGCACTTATTAAGCATCCCTTAGGTTCAAGGCATTGGGCTACATACTGGAGATGAAAAATTAAAACAGTATACAGTTTGGAACAAAATATAGTACAGGAATAACTGGTTTTAATTCCATTTCACTTTATTTGGCTTCACAGATATTACATTATTTACAAATTCAAGTTTTGTGGCAAACCTGTATAGAGCAAGTCTTTTGGCACCATTACTCCAACAGTATGTGTTCATATGGTTTCTGTGTCACATTTTGGTAACCGTCACAATATTTCAGATTTTTCATTATTGTTATACCTGTTATGGTGATCTGTGATCAGTGATCTTTGATGTTACTGCTCTAATTGTTTGGGGCCACCAAGAACTGTGCCCATCTAAGATTTCAAACATAATCAATTAATGTATATCTTCTGATTCTTCTACCACCTGGCCATTCCCCATCTCTCTCCCTGTCCTCAGGCTTCCCTAGTCCCTGAGATACAACAATATTGAAACAAAACCAATTAATAACACTACAATGGCCTCTAAGTGTTTAAAGTGAAAGTAAGAGATAGTCAGTGTGAAAAACTTCACTGTTGTCTAATTTAAGACATTTCCAGTGCCTCCCCAGCCTTCAGCAAGCATCACCCTGATCATTCAGCAGCCATCAACATCCAGGCAAGACCTTCCGCCAGCAAAAAGTTTACCACTTGCTAAAGGCTCAGATGATTCTTGGCATTTTTTAGCAATAAAGAATTTTTTCATTGAGGTATATACACTGTTTTCAGACATAAATACTATTACTGCACACTTGATAGACTACAGTATATTGTAAACATGACTTTTTGTATGCACTGAAATATCAGAAAATTCATGTGATTCACGGTATTCACTTTATTGCAGTAGTCTGGAGCCACACCTGTCAAATCTCCAAGGTATGCTTGTAGCCCTCTATAGCTTATACTGCATTCTACCTGGATGATATATCATAACAATAATACAAGGAAAATGAAGGCAGAAAGGAGCCCTAAGAATTGGGAGGATCAGCAAAGGCTTCCAGGAGAAAGTGGCACCTGAAATGAGCCTTGAAGGAAGACAAAGAGTCTGAGGCAGAGGAGAAGGAGAGAAGGGAGAAGATTCCTGGCCTGGGGAATGTTTTGTGCAAATGCTTTGAGGTGGGAAATGGAATACTGAGTTTAGAGAAGAACTAACTATTTGTCGGTTTGCTTGCGAGGTAGAGTTAATGCAGGAGAACAGTAGGAAATAGGGCTAGAAAGAAAAAAATTGTGGAGAACTCCAAATACCAGATTAAAGAGACTTATTTTACCCTATAGGTAACAATGAGCTACTGAGGATTTTTGATCAAGGAAGTGACAGTCAGACCAGAACCTTTGACAACTGTGTTGCCATGGACTGGAGTGGGGGGAGAACATGAGCAGACAACTGATGAGGAGGCTTTTATAGTAATCCAGGGAAAAGTGAAGAGTTCCTGAACCAGGTAAGGGCTGTGTGAAGGTAAAGAAGGGTTTGGATGCAAGAGATGTTATAATAAGATAGCTATCTCAGTGAAGTAACACTTTAAGGTTTACAAAGTGCTTTACAGATATGATTTTTGACCCAATCTTCATAACAACCCTGGGAGGTAGGTATTGATATGATCCCCACTTTACAGATGAGGAAACTGAGGCAGTCAGAGGTTAAATAACTTGGTATTAAATACAGGTGAGATTTGAACTCCAGTCAACTGATTGGACATGGAAGTGAGAAAGAGGCTAATCTCTCTCTAGTTTCCATGTCTTCATACAAGCTGTCCTTCATGCCTAGGATGCACTCCCTTCTCACCTCTGCCTATTAGAATTCCTACCTCTCTTAGAAATTCAGCTCCTGTCACTCCCCAAGAGAAGCTTTTGCTAAACCTAAAAAGCTCCTCAAGAGGAGAGACAGTGGCATGGGGCACATCTAGAGGGTCTGGCCTTTGAAAGGAAGAAAGAAGGGGAAATGAGAGAAGAGAATAAGCATTAATTAAGGACCTCTTATGTTCCAGGCACTGAGCTAAGTGCTTTGACAAATATGATCTCATATGATCCTGACAGCAACCCTGAGAGGTAGGTGCCATTGTCATCCCAATTCTAGAGTTTAGGAAACTGAGGCAGACAAAGCTGAAATGACTTGACTGAACTGAGGCCAGATTTGAACTTATATCTTCCTGATTCCCAGCCCAGTGCACCATCCACTGCACCACCTGGCTGCCAAAATGAAAAATGAAGGAGCAGAGAATGGGGAATAAGAGGAACTTCTCAGCTTTTGGGCATTGTTTTTAAAGAAAGCTGGATACAAGGATGTGTGCTAAGAGAGGAGAGAAAGAGGTCAGGAGGCACTGGAGGTTTGGAGTGGGAAGAGAAGTCACTGAGGAGAGGGGGAAAAAACTCAAAGAAGAATGAAAGTTTTAGCAGCAAGGGTCCAGGTAAGATTAGATTTTTTTAAAAAATAAGTCGTATTGTTTCAGAGCTAGGATTGTTTCATTTTTTGGAATTTGTAGCAACTCCAGAGTCAAGCCTTTGAAGAGAAAATATGAGTCCAGAGCAGGGGGATAGACTAGGAGTACACTGAGGATGGAGGCACTAGAGGTTACTGTGAGGATGAAGACCAGGTTTGGGTAGAAGGAAACTAAGGGAGAGAAGAAAAACATTAGGTTGTGATAAGAAAAGGTCATTTCTGAGTTCAAAATCGTGGAGGGAGGTGGGCCACTTATGAATGTGGGTGACGTGCAAGGTGTGACCATCCCTGCCAGTGGCTAAGGTAGACTGAAGCTGAAGGTCATGGGAGGGAGGAGTCTGATGAACTCAAAGTTAATACAGGCACATGATGCCTGGCTCACTCCCTCTCCATTTCTGCCTCATCCTCTGGCCTGCTCCATCTCCCTCAGGGACACTTTTATTTTTTCACCCCCCTTTCCAGATCCTCTTTATGTTTTGTCTTCCTCATCACAATGCAAGCTCCCCCAGAGCAGGGCCCTCCTTGTTTTCTTGTCTTTGTGCCCCCAACACTTGGCCCAGTGCAGGGTACATAGGAAGCACTTCATAAATGCCCTCTCTACCAATCTGTCACCCAGTTCTTTGTCTAACTCTATCTAGCTATGTCTCTATTCATTTCTATCATCTATTCCTGTCCACCCATCTATCTTGCATCCATCTCTCTGTAGGTGCTTGAGGAGACACGGTCATCCATATTGCAGTCCCCACGGATGAAGACAAGAGTTGGGTTGGAAAGAAATACTTTGGGCTATGTACTCTTCCAGAGAAAGAAGCATGAGTGACTTGGAGGCTAGCAGATTGGAGCATCAAGGATGTGGGCTCAATGCTGGCACTTCCCAGCTATTTCTAAGCTAGGCTGTCTCCATTCTAGCCATCTCTCTCATCCTCCTCCCATCTGCCCTCGGGCCCTAACAAGTGAGCCTAGCCTTTGTCCTGGTCAGAACCTCAGTCACCACAGGTTTCCAAGCTCTTTCCAAACCAGGTTCTCACAGGTTGGAAAATGAGAAACCCTCAGATCATTGACTTAAGAGCTGGAAAGGGCTTTAGCCAATCGCCTGATTTTACAAATACCTTTCTGGCAGGATGCACCTTTGGCCCGAAGTCACAGGGCTCTCAAACAGCTAGTCTGGTGTTTTGTGCCTGCATCTTCTGACTCTAAATTCAGTACTTCTATTGTAAGGCAATAGATAGCCTTTAAAACCTTCCCACTGAGAAAGTAGTGGAGGCAAATGAAAGGTTCAATTCTGAAATTGGAAAGAGAGATTTGAAGAAGGTTTGGATCTCACTGAGTTAAAAAGGAAATGGGAAGATTTCAGTGGCTGTAAACTTGTGAACATTCATGGCAGAAATGTCCGTTAGACTCAAATAAACTAATAAATGAAGCCGTCCCAGCACTGACTTGTGAGTCACAGAGGTTGGGGAGGAAACCACAAAACACGGAGGGTGCGGGCGTGGACAGGTTGGGGAGAGGTTGGGGGTGAAGAGGGGAACATTTACAAAGGAACTGCTTGAACCCAGCGCCCTCTTGAGACTCACTCCAGAGTTTCCCCTGAGGAGAAAGTGAGGCTGGTGACTGTACAGCCTCCCTCACTTAAGTACAATTCACTTGCAAGTCCCGGCATCATCTTCCAGACGTCAAGGTCCTCTCTCCGAGAAAGAAGGAGGAACCATAACTGCAAAAACTCTAGAGTCGTGATAGTCACTCCCAGACTGCCCTCCTTCTGGTTCACTCCCAGGGCTGGGCTCTGGGAAAGGAGGAGAAGGACCCAGACGCTTCTACCTGTGTGAATTATTTTAACAATCTCCTCCCCTCTCTGGGCCTCGGCTTTCTCCAATGCCAAACAAAAAAGCTCGGCTTTATGATCCCTTCGATGTCTCCAAGCTCTAAGTGCCCATGTATGAGGCCGGGGACTAGCCGAGGAGAGGGGGCAGAAGGAGCCCACCTATCCATTCAACAGCCATCTCTGCATTAAATCCTAACTCCCAATCCCAACGTGAAGTGTTGGAGAGGAGCCGTGGAAGGGAAGGGAGGGTAGATGGGGACGATTCTGCACTCTTCCAAGCCTCTCCGAACCCAAGACTGGGGCTTCATCTAAAGTCTAGAATCCCCTGCCCTTCTTCCAAACCCATGCCTTCTCTCCTTTTATCTCCTCTCCACTCCTCTTCACCCGCTGTACCCGTCTCCTCTCCTACCTGCCAGGCACACAGAATCCAATCGACTACTGCCTCTCACCTTTGCTGCAGATCAGGCAACTAACTAGAAGCGGGGCGCGGGGGGGGGGGGGAAGGGGGAGGGGGAAGGGGAGGTTGTCCTTAGTTTTTATAAAGAAAATTAGTGGGAATTTAGATAGGATCTCTACAGCAACTAATTAAACAGCAAACACTGGCCTCTAGACTTTACTTAGTGGAGAGTGACTCAGTGAGACCCTGTGTTTTAGGAAAATCACGAGGTACGGGACTACGAAAACAAGAATTAAAATAGACCCTGCTTTCAAAGAAGCCACATCCTTAGGAGGGGACACCGTGAGACCCCCGGTTCCCTCGCCTGGTTAGCTGTGTAGAGGATGCATTACACGGAGCAGGGAGACCAATTATAGGCGGTCCAAGTGAGAATTGGTGGTGAGATGAGTAACTCCGGACGGAAATTTGTAAAGCAATGCAAGGCTCCTCGAGTTTACCAGGGAAAGTGGCTCTCAGGCTTGGTTAGAGCAACCCAAGAGTGATCACGCCCTGACCGTGACTCCAAACTGTAGCTAAGAGTCTCTGCAGCACAAACTGGCAGGAAAACGGCTACCCACCTTCCAATTTGATTTCCAATTTCTTTTCAACGTGCAACAAAAACTTTTATTAGCATTTGGTTCAGTTGCTACTGAAACTGGTTATCTCAAAATTTAATATTTAGACTTTAAGGAGCTAATAAGAGCAAAACGATGCTAGCATAGGCAATTTATGCTTTCATAATAATGTCAATGATTAACAGTCACCCCTAAGACGCCCGTCTTTCCCTCGAAGTGTAGGAAACCCGACTACCAGGAGAGGCAGACGCGCTGCAGGCAGGGGGCTGGGAGGAAATCTGTGTTAGCCCTCAACCTACCAAATACAGAAATCAAAAAGCGCCCTCTAGCTCGCGGCCACCTTCTCGGAAAGAAGAATTCATTCATTCCACCAAGTTTTACAGAGTTCCTCCTGTGTCGTCTGCTCTCGAAGAAAATTGTTGGGTACGCAAATGACGTTTAAAAAAATCTCATTCACAGAGGAATTGAAGACACGTGGAGTGCTTCCTGGATGAAAGAAAGCCAAGGAGCGATAGGGCACCTTAATATGAGGCGGAGGAGGGAAATCCTAACAATTAAAGCTCAGTGTCTTGCTGAGCAGTAAGTGGAGATCTTTGAGTAAGAAGCTGGGAGACCATCTTATTGCAAAGAGTTTTGCTACAGGAGTTTTGAATTCCCTTTCAACCCTCAGGAGATTGCTATTCTATTCCCGCTCCTAGTTTGTAAACTCCCTTGGGGCAGAGGCTCAATCCTGGATCTCTAGACTTTCCAACAGAACATAATAGGACAGCTGTGATGAAAAGCTGGTTCCCGTCCATTCTCCGTCATTTACTACGTACTATGTATGAAAGCTCTCTGGACTGCATATATTTTTCTCCGCTGGAAATGAAGGAACCAAGGTCACAGATTTCGAGTTTATTTAGTCTAAATCCCTCATTTTACAGATGAGGACGCCCAGGATTCTCTTCAGACTGGCCCGGAGGTACAAAATCACTCCTTACCTCCTTCTAGCTCCGGATCCTAGGCTGAGGGGGAGGGAGTGGGGGAAGGGAGGGAGAAGTTCTAGATTCCAACTACAGTACTGGTACTTGCTCTCTTTGTCACCTGTTCCCTCTTCTGGGGCTCTTTTCTCCACTATTAAAAAGGAGAGGTGGCGGGGGGGGGGGGGGGGGGAGTTGTGGAAGGGGAATTAGTCTAAATAATTCTTAAGGTCTCTAGTGCCTCTAACGGTCTGTGCATTTAAGGAATTGGAAGAGAGGGTGGGGAGCTGAAGCAGCCGACCTCATTCAGTAACAGGCTACCCATCCCGCCTGGACAAATCTGGAGAGAGCCTCCAAGACTGCCTGCCCAAAGAACACGGCGAGGCCGGCCGCGGAGGCCAGAGGCCACTCACACTCCCTGAGCCATCCCGGCCCGGCTTGGGAATGCGATCCCTCCCCTGGTGCGCTGAACTCATCTCCTCCCTTACCTGGCGCGTGTTGGGCCCAGAACAGAACCAGGAGCACTCGCGAGAGCATCCCGGTGGCGGCGTGCAAGTAACCACGATCTGAGGATTCCCTGGACCTTCGGAGAAGCTTCCTTTTATACCAGCCAGTGATTTTTTTTTTTAAGAGCAGCTGCGCAGTGAGGGGTTTGGAGAGCAAGTCACTTCCTTAAAAACAAAGCTCCCGAGAGGGAGCAACCCACCAAAAACTGAAATCAGTAAGTGGCCCCTGTCTCTGGGCAGCTTCCTAGCAAAGAGGAAATCATTCATTCTATCAAATTTGACTCTTCCTGTGTCTGTAAGACAGTTACTGGATAGGCAAGTGTCATTAAAAAAAAAATCACCTCATTCTCAGAGGAGTTGAAGGCACTGGGGGTGATCGCTGGATGAAGAGAATCCAAGGACTGATACCACAACCTTATATGAGGGGGAGAGGTGTAGGGTGTGCTCAGGAGAGACAGTACCTCTGGGGTGAGCCCTTTTCAGGGCTGCTTTCCACCTCTGGTGTCCACCTATTCCACCCAACTCCCACCTGTGGCTCCAACAAGCTGTAGCATACACAGGGGTCATACCCTTTGCTCGGGTTGAAGATAACTGAGGGGTCTCAGACCCATGGGGTGTATTAGTGGGGTGTCTACCCCAAGCATATGAAGACTTCCCCTGGTGGAATGGGCAAATGAGAACAATTTGTTCCTATGGCCATGAAAGCAGCTGAAGCAGGGGGCTGTGGAGTTCTTAGAGTTTGGTTAGGTCATCTTCTACTGCATCCTGAGCCATCATCAGTCCTCTGTCCTGCCACTGAACTGTGGTTACTCTGGAGCAGGGAGTGAAGCTGACAACTTTGTACCACTCTGCCTCACTTAAATCCAGTTTACACATGAAGCAAAAGACATCACCCATGCCATCTTACCATTTTTACCGATCTCAAAGTCCTGTGGGGACAGGCAAGTGACAAAGCTGCATGTGCACATACACTGGGAGCTATAGTCACAACCCTGCAGACAGGAGGCCCAGGCCATGGGGTTGTTGAAGCAAGCCGAAACATTTGATCTTGGGGGTCAGCTCACATGCAGATGCCTTGGAGAAGCGGTTTTCACATAGATTTGTGTTAAACAAACCTAGATGCTTTGAAACCTGCTCTCATTTGCATCATCTTTGTTTATGCCTTTAAAATGTTCACTGACTTCCAAAGATCTGTTGGATTTCCAAAGACTTGTGGTGCCTAGAATTCTCAAAACTTCAGTCACTTAAAAAAGACAAGCCTTTCCTGTTTCAGTCCCAAGGTAAAGCAGATTCAAGACAATGATTTACAAAACCTAGATGTTTGAAGGCCTCTCTGACCTTTGCATCCTCTTTGTTAATGCCTTTAAAAATGTTCATTGACTTCCCAAAGACCTGATGAATGCCCCCAGACTCTTGGAGCCTAGAAAACAGAAATTTTGATTTTATCTGAGTATTACTTCCAGGATGTAGTAGACTATTATAACAATAAAACTATGATAATATCCCAGGATATGAAAAACTAAGTCTATTGATGAGAATACTTGAATCTTTGTCCTTTGGATCTTTAAAAACCTTGTTCAAATCATCATTAAACAGAGTTCATGGTTCTTCCTTGGACTACCCACATGGTCTGGTTACTCTTCTCTCTCTCTCTCTCACATCTCCACTCACATCTGAGGCTGGTACTAGGCTGGTGCCCTACAGGTTTTCTTCTCTGTGGAGGCAGCAGTGGTATCTGTAGCCCCCTGGGTGTCTGGGCAGCCTTTTAAATAGAGCACTGCTCATCTCTTGGTACACCAAACACCAAAATGTACACCAAGCATCACAAAATATCTGATTTTCTCTTTAATCAAATTTAAGACAAACCTGTACAAAGGATGACTGGAACAAAGTTTTCTAATATTTCTAACAAATATTACACTAGAGAATATGATTTTGTACAGTGTATATCCAAAAAAAGAAGAGAAACCCATATACAACGGAAGTTAGCTAATCCTTGAATCTGGGTCTTCTTGGCTTACTTTTCAAAATTGCAAAACAATTATTCACTTTTAGGTAGCCCAAACAAAGCACAAACCAATCTAAGTACAGTGGTGTACAGATCACAACAGTCTATTTTAAAGGCTAGGCTCTTGATTATCTTGTTCTGGAGCTATGCACATATGTTCTAAGTTAGTTCTGGAATTCTCCAGAGAACAGGCTACTGATTCACAGCTAATTACTGTTGTTATTTATAGAATTTTTAAATTTTTTCTCATTTGCATGTAAAAAGCAATTTAGCCTCCATTTTTAATAATTTTTTATTTCTAAATTCCCTGTCTTTCTCCCATCCATCTCCTTTCCTGGAGAAGACAAGCAGATTGATATAGATTATACACGTGTAGTCATACAAAATATATTTCTATGTTAGCTATGTTGCAAAAGAGAACACATATCAACAACAAAAAAAAAGTAAGAAAGTATAGGCATACCTTGTTTTATTGCACTTCACTTTATGGTGCTTCACAGATATTGTGTTTTTTTAAAATTGAAGGCTTGTGGCAGCCCTACTGTGAGCAAGTCTACCAATGCCATTTTCCAATAGCATGTGTTCACATCGTGTCTCTGTGTCACATTTTGGTGATTCTCTCCACACTTCAAACTTTCTCATTTTTGGTGTATCTGTTAAGGTATTTGGGGATTACTGATCTTTGATGTTACTATTGCAATTGTTTTGGGAACCCAAGACTTGTGCCAACATTGAGCACTTAACTTAATCAATACCAACCAACCAGCCCTTTCCACCTCCAGCTTCTCTATTCCCAGAGGCACAACAACATTGAAATTAGGCCAGTTAATAAGCCTTCAATGGCCTCTAAGTGTTCAAGTGAAAGGAAGAGTCAACTGATGTGGCAAACTTCATTGGTGCCTTATTTTAAGAAATTTTGGAGATTTAAGGGGGCAGGGCGAAAATGGCAGAGTAGAGGAAAGAACTTGGTGTGAGCTCCCCTCTCCAACCACCTCCAATACCTGTAAAAGATGACTCTAAACAAATTTTAGAGCTACAGAACCCACAAAGTGAGAGAAAAACAAAACTCCCACTGAAGGCAGCCCAGCAGGCTGACAGGAAGGGTCTATCACATGGAACTGGGAGCTGCACATAGTCCCATGCGAACTGTGCAGGCCTGAACACAGGGTGGCCCTGACCAGCCAGGGCAGACTGCAGGAGAGTGAATCACCAGCAGCTGTGGCTGTTTCCAGACTCCTCAACCCATAAAACACCAAGGAGAAAGTAAAAGGTCAGTGGGGAACTGTGTTGGAACCAGATGACAGAAGAGCATGGTCCAGCTCCTGCCCCCTGGGGTGAGAGGTGGTGGAGGTTCAGCAGCTGCAGCTGCTGCCATGTGGCTGCCTCTGGAGCTCCTGGGCTGCAGATCATAGTGGGACAAAGCGACCATTCAGAGGATAATTGCTCTTGCTTTGACCTGCTTGGATCTGGGTCACTGTCTTGGGTGGTAGTCTTGGGGTGTGTGGCAGTGTGCCAGAGCTTGGGGTGTGTGCAGAGATACCACCATCCTCAGATCTCTGACAACATTTGTGAAAACCCCAGCAATTGGAATATAGCTCTCTCCACTCTGAAAGCAGAGTTCTATCATGGCAAAGAGCTCAAAAGTCAAGTAATTGGTTGGCAAGATGAGCAAGCAAAGGAAGCACAATCAGACAATAGAATCCTTTTTGGGGGACAAAAAGGATAAAAACATGGAACCAGAAAAAGTCAATGAAGTCAAAACTCATGCATCAAAAGCTTCTAAGAAAAAATATGAACTGGTCACAGGCCATGGAGGAGCCCAAGAAGGATTTCAAAAATTAAGTAAGAGAAGTGGAGGAAAAATTGGGAAAAGAAATGAGAATGATACAAGAAAATCATGAAAAGCAAGTCAACAGCCTGCTAAAGGAGACCCAAAAAAATTCTGAAAAAAATAAAAGTAGACTAACTTAAATGGCAAAAGAGGCCCAAAAAGCCAATGAGGAGAAGAATCCCTTTAAAAGCCAAATTTGCCAGATGGAAATGGAATTTCAAAAACCCACTGAAGAGAATAATTCTTTCAAAATTAGATTGGAGCAATTAGAAGCTAATGACTTTATGGAAATCAAGCTATTATAAAACAAATCCAAAGAAATGAAAAAATAGTAAGCAATGTGAAATATCTCATTGGAAAAACCACTGACCTAGAAAATAGATCCAGGAGAGATAATTTAAAAAGTATTGGTCTATCTGAAAGCCGTGATCAAAAAAAGAGCCTAGAAATCATCCTTCAAGAAATTCT
>CM053592.1:152159444-152181620 GCA_028646515.1 Pseudochirops corinnae
AATTCATCAATCACCTCTTGAAAAAGATCCCAAAAAGAAAACTCCTAGGAATATCATAGCCAAATTCCAGAGTTCCCAGGTCAAGGGGAAAATATTACAAGCTGTCAGAAAGAAACAATGTGAATAGTGTGGAAACACAATCAGGATAACACAAGATCTAGCAGTTCTGCACTAAGGTATCAAAAGGCTTGGAATATGATATTCTAGAGGTCAAAGAAGCTAGGATTAAAACCAAGAATCACCTACCCAGCACAATTGAATATAATGCTTCAGGGGAAAATATGGTAATTTGATGAAATAGAGGACTTTCAAGTATTCTTAATGAAAAAACCAGAGCTGAACAGGAAATTTGACTTTCAAATATAAGAAGCAAGAGAAGCATGAAAAGGTAAACAGAAAAAAGAAATCATAAGAAACTTATTAAAGTTGAACTATTTACATTCCTACATGGAAAAATGATCATTGTAATTCATGAGACTTTTCTCAATATGAGGATAGTTGAAGGGAATATATGTGTGTGTGTATGTGTGTGTTTGCTTGCTGTTTAGTCATTTCAGTCATGTCAGACTCTTCATGAACTCATTTGGAGTTTTCTTGGCAAATATAGTTTTTTTTAATTTGCCATTCCTTCTCCAGCTCATTTTACAAATGAGGAAAATGAGGCAAACAAGGTTAAGTGACTTGCCCAGGATCACACAGCTAATAAGAGTCTGAGGTCAGATTTGAACTCAGGAAGATGAGTCTTCCCCTCTCTAAGCCTGGTGCTCTATCCACTTTATCATCTAGCTACTTAATAAAGGCTTGTTGACATGATTTGACTTGGAATAGGTTACCAGAAGATCACTGAGTTAAGAAACATTTACTAAGTGTCTCCTATGTGCCAGGGACTGTGCCAAGCACTGGGGATACAAAGAAAAGTAAAACCCTGAATCACTTTTATTTCCCTATTTCTTCCTCAACAAACAGCAGAGGTAGCCTGGGAGAGCAGGAAGACTTACAAATGCTAACTTCTAGTGCTGGCTCCCTCTTGAACTCACTGTGTGACCTTGACCAAGTCCCTTATCTTCCCAGATATTCAGTTTCCATAGCTGAGAAATGGGCTTAGAGGTATATTTACTAACTACCTCACAGGCCAGTTGTGCAGATCCCATAAGATTGCACGGATGTATGAAAGTTCTCTTCAACATAAAATGCAGGCTAGAATTAGGACTATCTGTATTACCATTGCTCTTCTAAACCCTGCGGAACTGACCGATTTCAGCATGAATATTACCACACTGGCTTTTCAAAAGGCACAAACTTTAAAAGGCTTTGATTATGGGCTTAAAGAGGACTATGTGCCCTTTTGCCTAAGGACCAACCTGACTAAATACCAAGGAGCTCATGCCCAAAGAAATGGAAACCAGGTGAGGGCTGTTTCCAGCTAGAGAAAGCCTCTGAAAGACCCAAAGGGTGAAGGGCCAGCATGGGTGGAGATGGGTGAAATCTTAGACCCTTCAGAACCCACAGAATCAGACCTTAAAGATCCCTGAAGAGCTCATCCAGTCCAACCCCTTTTTTGTAGAGATGGGGAGGCTGAGGCTCAGAGAACTTGGGAGATTTGCCAAAAGTCAAACAGTTCTTAACGTGCAGAACCAGGCCTGAAACTCATGGCTTTCAGATCCAAGTCCAGTGCCCTTCCCACTGCTCTGCACTGCCTCTTTTTAAAGGCCTGACAAAGTATTCACTTTACCACCATTCCAAGTGCTGACACAGTGCCCTTGTCTGCTCCTACATGTAATGGGGACCTCCTTTGGAGAACAGCACACAGCAGAGAGCCCCCATTTGGAGGCCACAGCCCCTCACAGTATAAATGCCTTTCAGTGCCCCTCTCCACTCTGCTCCTTGCTCCCTCCTTCTTTCCCTGAATCTTTGTGATTTATACTCTCAAAAATTCTTCAGACTACTGAGTGGTTAAGTGAGTTGTCCAGGATCACACAGTCACCATGTATCACTGGAAAGACTTGAACTCATGTCTTCCTGGCTTCCGGGTCACCTCTCTGGATCAGTACTAGGGGCTCAGTAAAGACCTGACTGATGGATAGTAAATGTGTATTTGGTGTAAAATGGGCCCTTTGTTTTGTAGTGTACAGGAAAAGCCCTGGACCCCCAGGACTTAAGGCTTCTACTTAAGCATAATGATGCCGGACAGGTCTTGTGGCCACTCTGGCTCATAAAATCTTCATCTGGAAAATGAGGAAGCATCAGATCATTGATTTAGAGGTAGAAAGGGCCTAAGGGTTCATCTAATCTGATCCCCTGGTTTTTCAGACATGTCTCTGGGAGGATGCACCCCTTGGCCAGAGGTCACAGGGCTCTCAAATAGCTGATCTGGGACTTTGAGCCACCATCTTCTGACTCCAAAGTCAGTACTTCTCTTGTGAAACATTAGACAGTCTTTAAAGCCTTCCATGAAGAAAGTATTGTACCTAAGTGACTTGCTCCATTTGGAGTATGGAAAGAGAGGTTTGAGGAGGGTTTGCATCTCAGTGAGATGAGAAGGCTACAGGAAGATTTCGACGCCTGTAAACTTTCTGGTAGAGAAATGTCTGCTAGAATCAAATAAATAAATAAATGAAGCCTCCTCAGTACTGACAGTTTCCTGAGTCACTTGAGCTGGGCAGAAACTTCTAACGGAGGAAGTTACGCTCTTTGGTGCGGGGGGAGTGGGGGGATGGGGAGCTGTGCTTGCAGAGGATGGAGGGGGAGGAGGGAAGCAGAGCAAGTCTTGCAACAGACCTACTGGAGAGCAGCGGCCTCATGACTTGCTGCAGTCCTGATAGTCACACCCAGACTTATTCTGCATTTCCAGGGGCTGGGCTCTGGGAAAGATAGAGGAGGACCCAGATTCCAGTCCCTGTTCTGCTACCTGAGTGAATTATTTTAACAATCTCCGCCCCTCCCTGAGCCTCAGTTTCCTCCAATGCCAAATGAAGAGACAGGACTGGGCGATCCCCTGGGTGTCTCCATTCCTTAGGTCTCTCAGAGCCCATATGTGAGATCCCGACTATGCAAGAAGAGGGGACAGGAGGATTCCTATTCACCGACCAGTTCCCTCCGACCCCAGGAGCTTGTCCATATTGAATCCTAAATCCCCAACCCCAACGCTCTGTCCCATAGATGCCCCAGAGGTGAAGGACCAGAGAGGAGCCGGGGAATGGGAAAGGGCGGGGGGAGGGGAGGGAAAGGGACCGGGACCATTCTGCACACTTCCAAGCCTCTCCGGACCCGGACCGGGGCTGCACCTACAGCCCAGGGAACCCCGCCCCCTCCTCCAACCCCGTGTGCCCTCTCCACTCCTCTTCACCCGCTGTACCCATCTCCTCTTCTACCTGCCAGGCTAGCAGAATCCACCCGACTGCTGCCTCTCACCAGGATTGCAGAGAGGGGTACTGAAACCCCGGGAGTTTTAGTTTCTTTTTTTTTTTAATATGAAACGGGTGGGACTTTAGAGAGGATGTGACCAGCAACTAATTAAACACCAAACAGTGGCCTCTAGGATTCAGTGAGTGAGGAGTGACTCAGTGAGACCTGTGCTTTAGGAAAATCAGGAGGCACCGGGGCAACAAAGACAAAAATTGAAACAGCCCCTTCCTTCAATGAAGCTACATCCTATAAGAAGGAAATAACGTGGACCTCTATAGATATATATGGGTGGAAGCGCACGGGGTGAGACATCCGGTTTCCTCGAATGGGCAAATGGGTAGAGGATGCATTGGAGGGAGAAGGGAGGCCAATTAGGCGGTCATTGACGTGGTCCAGGTGAGAGGTGTGGAGAGATGAGTAATTGGACGGGAAATTTGTAAAGCAACCCAAGGTTTATGCAGTTCAACAGGAAGGACAGCTCTCCTACTGGGATGAAGTTACACAGTTCAGGGAGGGAGCAGCATTTTTATAGGGCCGGAGAGGAGTGGAATTGATTGATCAGGGCATGTGTTGCTGGCGCTGGAGGATGGTCTGGTGCAATAGTGCTCTTTACAGAGTTTCAGGATTAGGTACTACTACTTAACATTATACAAGAAACTAGGCTGTCTCTCAGAAGAGCTTGGGCAAGATATCTGGGCAGGTCCTATTTGGGGTTACTCCCACTGTAAGAATTAATAGGAGAGTACATATATATGTGTGAACAAAATGGAGCAGCTCTCAAAGTGGTGTGGCTCTGCAGCCACAGAGGCAGTGAGTGCTTGAACTAAGGTGGTGGCTTTGCGAGTAGAGAGAATTGGGTGGCTTTGAAAGATGTGATGGAAGTAAAATCTGGAAGATTTGGCAACTTTTTATTTATGTGAAGTGTGGGAGAGTGAGAAGTCAAGGATAACACAGGTTGTTAACATAGGTGATGACAAGGACGGTGGTGTCCACAGGCACAAGGAAGTCTGAGAATGGGCTAGTTATGGGAAGAAATATTATGAGAGGAGCTGCAAACTGATACAACCATTCTGGAGAGCATTCTGGAACTATGCCCAAAGGGCTGTAAATAATTGCATACCCTTTGACCCAGTAACACCACTTCTGGGGTTTTATCCGAAAGAGGTCATAGAAGCAGAGGAAGACCCATATGTACAAAAATATTTATTGCAGCTCTCTTTGTGGTGGCAAAAAACTGGAAATTAAGGGGATGCTCATCAATTGGGGAATGGCTGAACAAGTTGTGGTATATGAATGTAATGGAATACTATTGTGCTATAAGAAATGAGGATGAGATGGACTTCATATTTACCTGGAGAGTCTTATATAAATTGATGCTAAGTGAGAAGAGCAGAACCAGGAGAAATGTGTACACAATCACAGACACATCATATGTGTGATGACCAGCCTTGGTAAACTGGACTCTTCGCAGCAATGCACAGCTGTAAGACAACTCTACAAGTCTTAGGATGGAAGGAGACACCTACATTGAGAAAAAGATGTAGAAAGAACAGAGTTTAAATGGAGACTGAAGCAACCTACATGCTATTGCTCTTTTCCATGTTTGGTTTTGTTTCCTTTTTCCCATTGTTCACTCCATTGGTTATAATCCTTCAATACAACCAGACTAATGTCCAACGTGAAAGTATTTGCAGATTCTATACTTGACTGCATGCCACCATGGTGGGGGGTGTGGAAGGAGAGAAAACTTGAAACTCAAGGGACTCTGGAACTGAACCTTGTAAACTAAAAGTAAGTAAACAAATCAATTTTTTAAAAAAAAGAAATATTATGAGACTTGTCTGGAGCATGCCAATTTGTAGATTTCTATGGGATATCCAGTTTGAAATTTCCAAAAGGCAATTGGTAATGCAGGATTGGAGATCAATTGGGAGATGAGACATGAATGTATAGATTTGAGATTTGCCTAAATAAAGATGAAAAATCCAGTGCAGCTGAAGAGGTGATAAACTGAGAAAGTATACGGGGAGTAGACAGCCCAGGACAGAGCTCACCCAGAGTTAAGGGGCTTAATCCAGCAAGGAAAATTTAAAAAGAGCAGTCAGGTAGCAAAAAATAATTCCAAAAAAAACAATCAATAAACACTTATTGACACAAAATGTAGACACAAAGTGCCTATTATATGTGTTGGGAGTAAAAACAAAAGAGGCAAAGACAGTCCTTGACTTTAAGGTGCTTACAAACCACAAGAGAATAAAAGGCATGAAAACCCAGAGAGCAGATAAAATCCAAGAAAAGGGGATCAACAGTGTCAAAGGCTCAAGAGAAATCAAGAAAGATGAGGAATGAGAAAAGGCCTTCCAATTCAGCAATTAAATCATTGATAATTCTGGAGAAAATGGGGTCAGTTGAGCGGTGATGAGATTGGAAGCCAGGCTGCAAAGAACTGAGAAGAGAGTCAGAGAAGAGGAACAGTCAAGTAAGGGTTCCCTTCTGTTTCTTCAGATATTTTTTCTTTTCTGTTTTCACCCTGAAGACTTTCCTTAAAATTCTCCATCCTCCCTGAAAACTATCCCATTCATCATACCTGTTTCTGTACTTGCCCTTCCTTTCATTAGATTGCAGACTCCTTGTATCACAGATAATCAGAGAACCTCAAAGTTGGAAGGAGCTTCAGAAGCCATCTAAATCAAGCCTCATATCTGACCAGACTTCCCCTCTACAACTTCCCCAACAAGTTAATAGGCATCTAACTTTAGCTTAAAGATTTCTGAAGAAGCTCCTTCTTTATTTATATTGATAATACAGCCTTATGTAATTTTTATCTTAATACCTCCAATGCTTATCACAATGCTTGTTCTTTTTCATACCTGAAAAAGACCAAAATGAACATCATGATTGTGGCTGATCTGACCAGTATGAACTCAAAAGGCTCTTCCACAGGTGGGATACAAATAGTCTATATGAAGATTTGGAATGGAGATGTCTCCAAATTTGTACATCTCACATTTTCATTCTTACTGCAATTCTGCTTTCTTTATAGTGCTTAATGCTTTCTTTAATATGGGCAAATTATGCTGGACAGTTTTGTGCCAGTGCCTCCCAATCAATCCCAAAATTCTTCAGAAAGACCTTGAAAGTGTTGTCATGTTGCTTCTTCTGATCTCTATGTGAGTACAATATGCCTTGTGTAAGTCCTCCATAAAATAGTCTTTCAGGAAAATGTATGTTTGGCATTCAAACAACTTGGTCAGCCCATCAGAGTCACATTCTTTGCAGCAGAGTTTGAATACTCGGGTGTTATGTACAGACCTCTGTTCTGCTCCTGGAAATTTTCCTGGAGTTGTCAGGCAGCAAACACCATATTGACCATTCCTCTAAAGCCATAAACATATATACACACATACATATACCTACAGCTCAATCAGGGATTATGGTGGCCCCAGCTAGGCAACCCAAGGCAATAGGCCTTTGTCTCAAGGATGGGGCACTTCTGGGTTGCCACCAAGGATGGGGTGGGTCCTGACATCCATAGGAATACTGATATCCAGGGAGCATTCTCAAACCTGATCCACATTCATCACTATGACACCATGAGTTTTGGGTTAGAAACAAAAGCCCAAGGGAACAAGGGCCCCTCTTTTATCCCAAAGTCTGAGTATAACCCATCTTGGCATAAATGAACAAGTCCTATTCTGTGTAGTGGAGGGTGTCACTAATTACATTAGTTCCAATTATATCAGTGCACTCCATTGATTATACTTTCACTTTATGCTAATAGATGACAAAACTGGACCAGTTTAGGCTGATCAGGACTAGCTGTGCTTGAAAAGAAGGATAAGAAACCAGAGGTGGACGGTTATGTCCTGAAGAAAATGAAGTCACTAGTGAAGTCAGCAAAGTCATGGAACCCATGAATATACTGACTACAATAAAGAAAGCAGGAAGAACAATCACCACAAAACAATTAAAAATAAATACTGTAAAACTGCAAAACACAAGTAAGATAGAGGAGATGCGTCTCCCTACTCCTTTGCACAGGAAGTAGGGAGGGGGCCTTGGGTGTGACATCAGATTTTATATATATATATATATATTTTTTATATTTATATGTATTCATATATATATTTTTTTTTATATTTATATGTATTCATATATATATATATATATATATAAAGGTGTGTGTGTATACAAAATGTATGAAATGTCAATTTTGCTGTACTTTTTGTCTGCTTCCTTTTCTCCTTCTGTGCCAAAATGGGTTCTGTTTTTCTATAAGGGAAAGCTTTCTGGAAGTGAGGAGAAAGGAGAAAGGGAGAAAATTAGATGAAATAAAAACAAAATTCAAGAACAAAAACTGATCTTTAAAGAATACTAATGTTTAATAATGGCCTTGTCTTTGGGGGCCTAATAGGAGTAAACCAAATGGCCAAAATAGATGTTGACTGGGAGTCCTACTTTCTTTTGTTTCGTTTTGTTTTAATTTTTTATGCATATTAAACAAATACAAAATGACAAAAGAAAAACTGCCATGTACACAGAAGAACATGAGAGGATTCAATATGAAACAATAAGTTTTCATTTCAACAAAGCATCTATAAGAAATACTACATGATTCAAAATTGCCAAGCTTTACTTTGCTTCCACATAGGTTCTCTTTCGCTCTCTCCTCTGTACTTTTTGCTTTATTTTTTCCCCTCCCTCCCTCCCCCCCACCCTAAAGAAGGCTACAATTAAGGGCAGGTATTTATACATATACATAGGTATCTATAAACATACACACATTATACCTAAACACTCATACACACATACGTAAGACCTTACTATGCTTATTTCCACTTGTTATCTGTTTCTCTGAAGGTAGATAGCATTTTCCTTTATAAGTCCAAATCTTTCCATGTTTTTCCAAATCAACCAGTTCATCATTAACTACACCACTATAATATTCTCAAAATGGCAGAGTAAAAGCAAGGACTTGCTTGAGATCTCCACCAAACCTCTCCACATACCTGTAAGAAATGACTAAACAAATTCTAGAGCAGGAGGACCAACAAAATGACAGAGTAAGACAAATTTCAGACCAAGACAACCTGGAAGGTCAACAGGATAGGTCTGTTGCCCCAGTTTGAGAGAGGAACTCAGACCAGCACAAAATGCTGTAGCATAGACCTGACTCCAGTAAACCAAAAGCAGGCCTCAGGTCAACTGGGGCAGTTTCTAGACTTCCCAACCCACAAATACCAGAGAACTTAGAAGGTCAATAGGAAAAGTCTGTAGGACCTGGGTGAGAGAGGAGCATGGGCTGGCCCCAGTCGTGGGAGAGTGGCAAAAGTGGTTACTTTCAGAGTTCTCAGCCTACAGATGGTGAGGGTATTGAGCAGCTGATCAAAGGGGGATAGCAGGGATCTCTTTGTTGGTGCTGAGGCAAGATTCTCTTGCTTTGCCCTGCTTAGATCTGGGTCACAGTTCTGAGTGGAGGTCCTGGGACAGGGAGGAGTGCTCATCCCTGAGCCTGTGACATCAGGGAAGAGGGCATCCTCCTCACAGTTACAAGGCAGAAAAGAGTGCTTGTGGTCACTCACAGACCAGAGCACAGTCCAGGAGAAGAGTAAACACCTCTCCTTTGATCATGCCACCTTAGAAGAACTGAAAATGTACAGGTCCCTAGAAATATTTCTGAAAACAGCTGCACAAAACCCCTGAAGCTTGGGGCAATACACCCTCCACACTGGAAATAGAGTCCTATATTAACAAAGAATTTAAAAGTCAAGTAATTGATTGAGAAAATGAGCAAACAGCAGGAAAAAAAACTATGCCTACAGAATCTTGCTTTGATGACAAAGAATATCAAACATACAACCAGAAGAAGACAACAAAGTCAAAGCTCCTATATCCAAAGCCTCCAAGAAGAATATGAATTGGCCACAGATCATGGAAGAACTCAAAAACTATTTTGAAAATCAAGTAAGAGAAGTAGAGGGAAAATTGGGAAGAGAAATAAGAGTGATGCAAGAAAATCATGAAAAATGAATCAACAGCTTGCTAAAGGAGAAGCAAAACAATACTGAAGAAAATAACACCTAAAAAAATAGACTAACCCAAATGGCAAAAAAAAAAAAAAAAAAAATGGCCAAAAATTCAATGAGGAGAAGAATGCCTTAAAAAAGCAAAATTGGACAAATGGAAAAGGAGGTCCAAAAGCTTACTGAAGAAAATAATTCCTTAAAAATCAAAATGGAGCAAATGGAATCTGACTCTATGAGAAATCAAGAAATTGTGAAATGAAAACAAAACAATGAAAAAATAGAAGTGTGAAATATCTCATTGGAAAAACAACTGACCTGGAAAATAAATACAAGAGAAATAATTTAAAAATTATTGGACTATCTGAAAGCCAAGATTAAAAAAAAAAGAGCCTAGACATCATCTTTTAAGCAATTATCAAGGAAAACTGCCCTGATATTCCAGAACCAGAGAGGAAAATAGAAGTTGAAAGAATCTACCAATCACCTGAAAGAGGTCCCAAAAGGAAAACTCCTAGGAATATTGTAACCAAATTCCAGAGGTTTGAGGTCAAGCAGAAAATGTTACAAGCAGTCCAAAAGAAACAATTCAAGTATTGTGGAAACACAATCAGGATAACACAAGATTTAGCAACTTCTACATTAAGGGATCAGAGGGTTGGAATATGATATTCTAGAGGGCAAAGGAGCAAGGATTAAAATCAAGAATCATCTACCCAGCAAAACTGAATATAATCCTTCAGGGGTAAAAATGGATATTAAAGGATTCTTAAGCATTCTTGATGCAAAGACAAGAACTGAATAGAAAATTTGATTTTCAAATACAAGACTCAAGAGAAACTTGAAAAGGCAAACAGGAAAAGGACTTATTAAATGTTGAACTGTTTACATTCCTACATGGAAAGATATTTGTAACTCATGAGAGCTTTTTCAGTATGAGGATAGTTGGAGGGAATATATATATGAAATATGTATGTAATATATATTATGTATTATATATATGTGTGTGTGTGTACATATACATATATATATACATATATATATATATATATATATATATATATATATAAAGAGGGCACAGAGTGAGTTGAAAATGAAGGAATGATATCTAAAAAATAAATTAAGGGGTGAGAGAGGAATATACAGGGAGAAAGAGAAAGGGAGAGGTAGAACAGGTCAATTATCTCACATAAAAGATGCAAGAAAAAGCTTTTACAATGGAGGGGAAGAGGGAGGAGGTGAGAGGGAATGAGTAAACCTTACTCTCATCAGATTTGGCTTAACGAAGGAATAATATACACACCTAATTAGGTATGGAAATTACCCTACAGGAAAGCATAGGGGAAGGGGAAGAGGTGGGAGTGATAGAAGGGAGGACAGATTGGGGGAGGGAGTAATCAGAAGCAAACAGTTTCGAGGAGGGGTAGGATCAAAGGAGAGAATAGAATAAATGGGGGGCAGGATAGAATGGAGGGAAATAATAGTCTTTCACAACATGACGATTACTGGAAGTGTTCTGCATGACTACACATGTATAATCTATATTGAATTGCTTGCCTTCTTGAGGAGGGTGGTTGGGGAGGAAGGAAAGGAGAGAATTTGGAACCCAAAGTTTTAAAAACTAATTATTTTTACCTGCAACTGGGAAATAAGATACATAGGCAATGGGGTATAGAAGTCTGTCTTGCACTATATGAAAATAGAATGGAAGGAGATAAGAGAAGGGGGGCGGTGGTGATAGAAGGAAGGGCAGATTGGGGGAAGGGGTAATCAGAATGCATGTCATCTTGGGGTGGAGGAGGGAAGAGATCTGGAGAAAATCTGGAATTCAAAATCTTATGGAAATGAATGTTGAAAACTAAAAATAAATTAATAAAAGATAAAAAATAAAGTAACTTGAATTATTTTTTTAAAAACCAACATTCACTTATTTATTTTTATTAGTGTTAAGGGACCCTTCAGAATCATGCCTTGCTTCTGTAGGACCATTTCATGTGGACTGACCCAGTTTCCACAGGACCCAGTGCCTCTGCACAGGCTCACCCCCATCCACCTCAACCTTACATATGAATTTCTTCCCAATGTCCTCCATCTGAGGAGTGAACTCAAGCTTGCTAATGCAGGAGCAGAGCAGTCCATCCTCTGAGGTATCCACAGCCTCTGATGTCTGGATGCCCTCCAGCATCAGCCTGTCCTCCTAATACCAAGACACCCTGACAACTCTGGGAAAGAAGGAGTGTATCCTGCATGTCAAGGTAACACTTTCCCCAGGCTGGAGATGGTCACCAGATGGTGAGGAACACTGGATCTTTTTCAGCTTGAGTTGAGCTGGAGAGAGAAAGAGCACCAGGGTCAGATCCAGGGCATAATATGGGGAACGTTGTGTTGGGAGAGGCCACAGAAGCGTTCTGAGCCCTTCCTGACATCTGAATCCCGTGGGGCTGGGAATCTTCGTGGAAAGGGAAAGGGGAAACATGTCCCTAAACAGAGGGCCAGAACTAGGGACAGTTGCTCAGTACCATTAGCCCATACTGACAGGTAACTCCCTTCCATACTGAGTTTTCCTGGCTCTGCTGCTTCGATGTTCCCTTCACCTCTCAGAGATATAGTTTCTACATCTGCAAAGTGAGGGAGTTGAAGTAGATGGCCTCTTTCTATGTATCCCTTTGGTTCCAAAGCTTTGATCCAGTGATTGCTGAATTCCCTCCTGCTTTAATTACTATGGCCTTATGATCTCTATAGTCCATACTGCCCAATATGTTGAGTAAAAAAGCACTTATAATATGTCAAGTATTATAGTCAGCTCTGAGAATACAAAGAAAAACAAAAATAAACAACCCCTGCCCTCAAGGAGCTCACAATCTAATGGACAAGACAACATGCAAATAACCACGTACAAACAAGATACTGACTGGACAAGCTGAAGGTAATTTCAGGAAGAAGGTACCAGCATTGAGGGATTGGGAAAATTTCCTACAAAAAGTTGAATTTTCAGGAGCAGCTATGTGGTACAGTGGATAGATTACACTGGCCCTGGAGTCAGGAGCACCTGAGTTCAAATCCAGCCTCAGACACTTGACACTTACTAGCTGTGTGATCCTGGGCAAGTCATTTAACCCCAATTGCCTTGGGGGAAAAAGGGGGGATTTTTACTGAGACCAGATAGAATCCAGGGAAACCAGGAAGTGGAAGTGAAGAGGGAGAGCAGTATAGGAATAGGACACAATGCATGAAAATCCCCAGTTATGAGATGGAGTATCTTGTGCAAGGAACAGCTAGGAAGCTAGTGTTACTTGACTGGAGTACATGAGGGGAGTAAGGTATAAGAAGGATAGAAATTTAGGAGGTGGGGAGAGGTTATGAAGAGCTTTAAATACGAATTAGAGAATTTTATGGTTAATCCTGAAAGTGATAGAAAAACACTGGTGTTGATTGGGGGGAGGGTTACAGTGAGTGGTTCAAAATATGATCAACTCTGTACTTGAAAAATCACTTTGGTAGCTGAATGGAGAATGGACTAAAGTAGGAAGAGAATTGAGGAAGAGAAACTAATCAGCATGCTACAATAGTTGAGTCATGAAGCTTAGACCAAGATGGTGGCAGGATCAGAGAAGAGAAGGAATCATATAAGAAATGTTATGAAGGTAGATCTGACAGGACTGGGCAACTGATTGAATATGGGGGGGTAAAGGGGGGCTGGAAAAATGAGGAGTCAAGGATGACACCTAGGTTTTGAGGCTGAGCAAGTGGAAGGATGATTGTGCCCTCAATAGTAATAGAATAGTTAGGAAGAGGGGAGGGTTTGGGAGGAAAGATAACAATTTCAAGTTTGGACATGTTGAGCTGGAGGTATCTATGGGAAATCCATTTCAAGATGTCAAATAAATGGTTGGAGATTCAAGACTAGAGGTAGGGGGGAGATAGAGAAAGGATACACAGATCTGAGAATAATATTCATAGAAATAATCATTAAGTTCATCAGAGCTGATGAGGTCACCAAGTGAAATAGTATATAAATAGTATGCAAACTTACTCTCTAGTTAAGTGCATTGCAGTTCAGTTCTATATTACATATTTTTTCTAGAAGTTTTATGTGTGTAAGACCTATTTTCCTATAGAGACTTTGGGAGGAAGCACCATGTAAGGAAAAGAACACAGAATTTGGAGTCAGAAGGACATAGAGTTGAAGTCCAAGTTTACTCAGACCAGTGTTTACTAGGTGTCTAAGTACAAATCACTTCACCTCTCTGAGATACAGTTTCTTCATCATGAGTCAGTCAGTCAGTCCACAAACATTTATCACATGGCTACTATGTGCTAGGCACAGGGCTAAGCACTGGGATGCAAAATAGGCAAAAGAGAGTCCCTGTCCTCAGGGAGTTCCCATTCTAATTATTTATAACCTGCCTGTGTGGTTGTGAGGAAAACATTCTGTAAACCTGAAAGCACTAAAGACACTTACACTGTAAGATTCCTATTATTGTTACTGTTGTTGTTATTACACTATAAGCTGCTGAAAATAGGAGAACCTAGGTTTGTCACACCACATACTGCCCTCTCCTCATTCCCACTCCCATACCTGGTGGGTTCCCTGCTTACAATAGAGAGGTCAAATACATGACCCAGAGGCCATAATACAGCCAAGGAACACTCCCAAATGTGGCCCAAACCACATTAAAATGTAATTGGGAAATCATTTTTAACAAATATTAATATTTTAACAAAATATTTGTTAAGATTTTTAACAAAATAAAAATACAATTAAAAATGGATAATGTTTACATGTGGCTTTCTAACTAAATCCTTAAATAGGGTTTTAGTGATGTTAACTTCTACTTGAGTTGATTATAATTGAAATGTGGTGATCAGTTCTGGCTGTCACATATTGGAAGGGACATTGACCAGCAAGATCATGTGCAAAGGGAGAAGAGAGGCGTAGAGTGGAGGTCAGGTCATTCATCAGTCAGTCAATAGAACTGAAGATGTGTAACCTGCACAAGAAAAGACTTAGGGAAAGACATGGTAGCTGTCTTTAAGCATTTGAAGAGAAAGCCTTCAGAAAAATAGTTACATTTATTTCCATTGGCTTTAGAGGGCAGAACTACATAGAACTGGCAAAGGCAGATTTCAGTGAAGTATAGTGTGAAAAAACCAACTTCCAATAATAAAAATTGTCAGAAAGTGAACTGGGTTAGAGAATTATTGAGTCATGAGAAATGATTAAATGAACAATTGCAGAGAAAACTGGGAAGACATATGAATTGATGCAGTGGGAAGCATGCAGAAACAATCTGTACACTAATGTCATCATAAAGAAAAATAACTATAAGATACTTGGGAACTCTGATCAATGGAGTGAACAACCATTAATCCAGAGGACTGATAAAAGGCACTACCCACCTTCTCACATAGAGATGATGGATCAAGATGCTGACTGAGATATGCATATGTAGACATGGCCAATAGGAGTAATTGCTTTGCTTGACTATGCAAGTTTGTTATGAGGGTTGTTGCTATGGTTCATTTGGGATGGAGATAGAAAGGAGAGAAAATAAAAGCTTGCCAAACAAAAATAATAAAATAGAATTTTAAAATATAAGAAAAATTAAAAAATAATTTGTAAACATAAGAAAAAGTAAGAACAAAAATTAAGTCTTATTTTAATTTTTTTCTTATTCTTTTTTAATTTTTCTTATTCTTTATTTTTTAAAAATAAGCTCTCTCTGAAGGGGATGAATTCTCCATTATTAAAGGACTTCAGACAGAAACTAGATGACCACATGTAAGGAATATCACTTCCAATACTTGTTATATATGCTGTGTGAATATGGCCAACTTGCTTAATTTCTCTGAATCTCACAGAAGTCTCCTCACCTATAAAGTAGGTGATTATTAATTATTAATGAAATGCTTCCTAGGTGACACAGTGGATAGAATGTTGGACCTGAAGTCAAGAAGACCTGGATTAAAATCTTGCTTCAGACACTTACTAGCTTATGACCGTAGCCAAGTCACTTACTCTCACTCTGCTCCAGTGTCCTCATCTGTAAAATGGCGGTAATAATAGCACCTACCTCCCTGAATTGTGAGGAGAAAATTAGATAATATTTATGAAGTGATTTCTAAATCTAAAGTGCTATATAAATGCTATTATTCTGATGACAGGGTTGTTGTAATGAAAATCTTTTATAAATCTTAAGAATGCTGGCAAAGGATAAATTTCATCAAGTCATCAGAGAGAATAGATAATTGCTCAGGTAAAGGTCGGGAAAGGTAAATTCAGAGATCTTTTTCAGTTCTAAAAGTCTACAATTCCATGAAACAATTGCAGACTGGACTAAACTAGACTGGAACAGAATGGAATAGAATGAAGGACTCTTATCACCCTTTACCCAGACATGGCCATTGTTACCTTCCCATTAGGTGGGTTATCTTAAACACAAACTGTTTGAGACATTCTAGAGACACAGAAAATGTGGGAATAACCCTTAAAATACAATTAGAAGTCACCTTTTACCCTCAAATTTCCTATGACCTTCAGATGAATCTTCCTTCCGAGAGGGATCTTGAGGATCGAATGTTCCACCTGGAGAAGTAGATCTGCTTCTGTGAACCTAGCCACGTCAGACACCAGTGTGAGTTTACATGATATTCCAAAGACCTTATGTATCTGGATCTGGGCTACAGGTATCAAGGTGAACCTTGTCTGGCTCTTTATCACTTGCATGGACTCTGAATTTTCCTCCTTTTCTATATCCTGAGTCTTCCAGCAAAAGAGGAGCTCTTCCTCACTCTTATCACTCAGGGGATTGGTCTTAAGAAAAAGCTTCAGTGTCAGAGGTTTGGGCCTGTAGCCCCAAATCAAAAAGTGGAAAGTCTTCAGCTCCTAGTGCTTGAGATATTCTGTTGCTGAGAATGGGCTCAGCACAAGTACCACTGAGGAGAGAGATGTATGGTCCCGAGTAAGCTAAAAACAAATCAAACAGCAGAGCCAGAGACTTCCCATCCTACCCACCTCCCAACCCTATCAGCAACAGAAAGAATGAGGAGATACCCAAAGTGGGGAGGAAGAGCTAAGTAGTAAAAAGCTCTAGCCTCAGAGTACAAAGACCAAGGTTCTAAGTCTTGCCTCTGCCATTGCCTGAATATGTAAATCTGACCACAAACTCTCTGACTCAGATTCTTCATCTACAAAATGAAGATAAGAAGATAAGAATGCCTAGACTAATTCCCTGCCAGGGGCTGTTATGAGGAAAAGGCTCTATGCACCTGACAGCACAACAGAAAAGTAAGTTATTATCATTTTTATTTTCAGAAGAATCATGCTGTGTACTTGGGACAAGGGAATGGCCAAACTCATAATCTTATGGAAGTGAATGTTGAAAACTAAAAATAAATTAACTAATTTTTAAAAATAATTTCCTCCTCTCTGGACCTCCATTTCTATAATTTGAAAGTGAAGAAAGAAAAACTTTGGACCATGTACTCCTCTAGAGAAAGAAGGACTAGCAAAGATCTGGGCTTGATGCTGGCACTTCCCAGCTATTTCTAAGCTAGACATTCTCCATCCTGGTCATCACTCTCATCCTCCTCCCATCTGCCCTGGAGCCCTAACAAGTGAGCTTTGCCCTTGTCCTGGCCAAATCCTGGGCCACCACACACTTCCAAGCTATTTCCAAAACAGGATGTCTCACCACTTGCAACTCTGTGTTACCTTCTTTTAAACTGCAAGCTCTTTGAAGGTAGGTACTATCTTACTTGGTTTTATTTATATTTCCAACACAATGTCTGGCACATAGTAGATGTATAAATAATACAGAATACTACAGTAAGTTTATAAAATAAATGTTTTCTCATGCATGAATTCATACAATAAATCTCAAAAGAGTCAGGTGCCAACTGTTAGGGATAGAAACAGAAAAGCATATATACCAGTCCCCCTTGGTTTGCTATGAAGGACTTCAGAAAAAATAATCGTTAATGGAGAGGGTAGTCAGGAGTGTAAGAGCATTCTGGAGAGAACCAGGTTTGGGGGAGCTGAAAACGGAAAGGGTATAAAAATAAGGGATTGAGGAGGGAGGATTGTTTATTACCAAAAGAATGAGAGTTCCAGAGAGTATGTAAAGGGTCAGAATTAGAGAAGGGTCTGTGGCAGGGGTGGGGAAACTGTGGCCTTCTGGGTCCTTGGGTGCTGACCTTTGACTGGGTCCAAGTTTTACAGAACAAATCCTTTTATTAAGGGGATTTGTTCTGTGAAGTTTGGATTCAGACCTGTAAAGGAATCTTTTAGACGCAGCTGATAAACCTACCCTTGCTCTCTCCTTCACCATGTCATTTTACGGAAGAAACTAAAAACCACAGAAAAAAACTGACTTTCCAATAGTTCAATGGGAAGTAGAAGTGCTGGGATTAGGGCTTCTGACAGTGCAAATCACCTGGCCCGCTCACTTCCGGTACTACTAGCCTTTCTAGCTTGTAAATTCCCTTGGGGAAAGGGCTCAATCCCCGGTCTCTTGACTCCCGCACAGAACATCGTCCCTGAACTGTTTCTGCCCGCTGCAGCTGAAGGACAGCAATGATGAAAAGCTGGTTCACGTCCATCTTCAGTCATTTGCTACGTTCTATGAAACCTCTCTGGACTGCATATATTTTTCTTCTCTGGAAATGAAGGAACCAAGGTCACAGATTTCGAGCTCACCTAGTCTAAATCCCTCATTTTACAGATGAGGACGTCCAGGATTCTCTTCAGACAGGCCCAGAGGGACAAAATCACTCTAATGTACCTCCTTCTAGCTCCGGATACTAGGCTGAGGGGGAGGGAGTGGGGGAAGGGAGGGAGAAGTTCTAGATTCCAATTACACTTCTGATACTTGCTCTCTTTGTCAACTGTTCCCCCTTCTGGGGCTCTTTTCTTAGACAGATAGATAGATAGACAGATAGATACATACATACATATAGATAGATACATAGATAGAGATATATAGATAGATATACACACACGGAGGGGGGGGGCATTGGGCTAGAATATTCTAGAGTCTAGACGCTAGATGATTCTTAAAGTCCGTAGTTCTAACCGTCTCTGCATTTAAGGAATTGGAAAAAAGAGACATTAGTCGAAGCCACCGACCTCCTTTAGCAATAGGATGGCAGGCTGCCCATCCCGTTCGGACAAATCTGGAGAGACCCTCCAAGACTGCCGGCCCAAAGAATACGGCGAGGCCGGCCGCGGAGGCGAGCGGCCACTCACATTTCCTGAGCCATCCCGGCCCGGCTGGGGAACGCGATCCCTCCCCCGGTGCGCTGAACTCCTTCCTTACCTGGCGCGTGTTGGGCCCAGCACAGAACCAGGAGCACTCTCAAGAGCATCCCAGCGGCTACCGGGAAGTGACAAGCAACGACCATGACCGTGAGTGCAGGCTGAGACTTTCAGAGCTTCCCATGGACAGACAGATTAACAAGTGGCTGCGCAAATTCTGCTTTGGAGGGAAAGCAGCTGCTTATATTTCCCTCCAAGCGGTGGAAACCACGTGAGCAGACCTACAGCTGGGCGGGGAGACGAAGAAGTGATCTGTGTTTGTCTTTCAACATATCAAATACAGAAATCAGTAAAGGCCCTCTGTCTCTGGGCCACCTCCTCGGAAATACGAATTTACTCACTCAACCAATCATTTTTTCAACCATTTTTACTTTTTTAAATTTATTTTTAACTTATGAAATAAAACAAGCATTTCTGTAACACAGTACGATAAAAAAAAAAAAAGATGATTAAAAATGATTGCACATGAAACTGCAAATTTACTATGCACAATTTGTCATTTTTAAAATATACAACAAAATTATCAGGTAAATCTTTTTCTTCCTCCCCTGCCCTCATTGAGAGATGGCTACAATTAGACCCATATAAGTGTGTGTGTATATGTATAGGTATATATGTATGTAAAATCATTCTACACATACTTCTATTTATCAGATCTTTCTATGGATGCAGATACCATTTCCATATATTATTTATAGTTAATTTAAATGTTTTTAATAGTCAAAATAACAACTCAAAGTTTTTCTTAAAACAATATTGCTGTTACTGTATATGATGTTTTCTTGGTTCTGCTCATTTCGTTCTTCATTATTTCATGCAAGTCCTTCCACGTTTTTCTAAAATCATTGAGCTCATCATTTCTTATAGACGTTGTATTCCATCACAATCATATACCACAACTTGTTCCCCTATTCCCCAATTGATAGGCATTCCTGCAACTTCCAGTTCTTTGCCACCACAATGAAAGCTTCTATAAACATTTTAGAGCATATAGATTCTTTTCCTTTTTCCCTAATAATCTTTGGGGAAAGGACAAGTACTGAATCTTCCTATGTTAGCTGCTCTGTAAGAAAATCACTGGATAGGCAAGTGCCATTAAAAAATCATCTTATTCTAAGTGGACTTGAAGGCACTGGGGGTGATCCCTGGATGAAGAAAAGGCAAGGGGTGATAGGACAGCTTAATATGAGGAGGAGGGGGGAAATCCTAACAAAACTATTGTCCAAAAAGTGAATGAGAACTGCTATGCTGAGCAGTCAGTGTAGGTCTTTCAGGAAAAGCTGAAGACTACCTGTTGGGAATAGTGTAAAGAGCATTGCTGCTCAGTTATGGGTTGGACTACATGAGCTTTGAATTCCCTTCCAACCCTCAGGAGATTGTTGTTCTAAGGGTGGTCCTGTAGCAGAGGGAATGGAGAAATGTGCATTTTTCCAAAGGGCTGAGCAAGGGTATAAGTTAGAAAAAGCAAGTTTCAGCTTAACATGAAAAATCACTTCCTCATGCCTGACACCATCGAACAATGAAACGGATTTATGAGGTTCTGAGCTTCCCATCCCTGAAAGTGTTCCAGCAGAATCAGGATGTCAGCCTGTCAAGAATATTGTAAAAAGGGGGGCAGCTAGGTGGTGCACCAGCCCTGGAGTCAGGAGGACATGAGTTCAAATTCAGCCTCAGCCACTTGACACTTAACTAGCTGTGTGACCTTGAGCAAGTCACTTACCCTCAATTTCCTGCCTTCCCTCCTCAAAAAAAAAAAGAATATTGTAAAAAGGAATCCTGAGGTTAGACAAAGAGATCTCTCCAAACTCCTAACTAACCCTAATGTTGGTATATAGCAAAGAGAATGGTTTTCATCACCAAATGGGAGTTCCACAGAAAGCTACACCAAACATCACGTTTTTATCTGATTTTCTGTTTAATCAAGTTTTTTAAAAATCTATACAAAGGATGACAGGAACAACATTTTCTAACAAATATTGCATGGAAGAATATGATTTTTTACAACATATATCCAAAAAGAAAAGAAATCCACACACAAGTTGAAAAGTTAATGCTTGAATCTGTGTCTTCTTGACTCAGTTGCCAAGATTCATTTTTAAGTGGTCCAAACAAAGTACAAACCAATCTAAGTCTAGTGGTGCACAGATCATATCAGTCCATTTTAAAGGTCATTTACAGCTGAGCCTGTACAGTTTAAAAATTGGTACAAAGGGCTGCATTTTAAAGCAATACCTAAGATGCACAATCTTGAGAATCCCTTCAAAATTAATGACAGAAAATACAATCTAAAGGATATTTAATCAAGCTCCTAGATTTAAAATAAAATTGATGAACTATCACAAAAGTTGCAAAGAACACAAGACAGTTAGACTAAACGTGTATTAAGCAGCATTGGTTTCACTGATTAAAAGGAAAAGTAATAACAATCTTTAAACAAAAATAATATGAAACTACAAAAGAAAGTAAACTTATTCCTTCCACACTTATTTCAGACAACAGGACACAAACCCCTTCCCAAAATGGTTTCTCCCCCCCTAATTAGAGGTTCTTGATGTGTGGTCATAGATAAAACTGATACTATTGAATCAGCACTCACAGCCATTTTTAAAAGTTCTAATGGCTTCCAAATTTAATGTAATGTGAAAGGTACCAGACAGCCTTAAAGAAGAAAATGTATAAGGAACAAAAATCACAATTTTTGATGGCACTCCTTCTCTCATTCTGGCATACAAGGATGTGCCCAAGGACTATGAAAAGTCTGCAAAGCCTTTTCAACACTAAACTCAGATATGAAGGAGGCAGGAGAGTCATATGATGGAATAGAATTGAAGGATGCCAGAAATGGAAAACATTCCACTTATTTCATGGTGAGGGTATCCTAGGTTATCATACAAAAATGAAAGAGTCATTCTTCAAATCATGTCCTTAAGATTTAGCATGTATTTTTGTCTTTTACACAAATGTCTTGGAACAGAAGCCTACTTTAATAAGATTTTTAGTCTTAATTAGGATCACTGTAGGATGGCCTCCCAGGAAGAAAAGATCAGCCTTAGCACTGTGAGGCCACAGACATACTATACTGCATACTAGATATGACAAGTCCAATAGCTATTGTTTTGGGGTTGTCGGTGGTGACATTTCAGGACAGCTGGAGCCAACAACTAAAATCAAGAAGGAATTACTTTTCTCTTTCCTAGAAACTGGTAGGATGTCCTGCAAACACTGTCCAAAAACCAGGAAAGGCAAATAAACTGAATGTGGGAAAACAAAAAGGAGCCAGAGAGGGGAAAGAACTTTATTATATTGTCTGGGAGTGGAAGTAACAAATCAGGAAAAAGGCTCAAGTCTTTTAAAAACAGCAACAATGACAACAGCAAAAAAGAATGAATTAGGTTTACTTCACCAATATATGACCATGATTTTATTTTTTTT
>CM053592.1:152191961-152216030 GCA_028646515.1 Pseudochirops corinnae
CTATATTGAACTGCTCATCTTCCCAGTGGGGGCAGGTGAGGAGGGAAGAAGGAAGAGAATCTGGAACTCAAAATTTTAAAAATAAACGTTAAAGTTACAAGTAACCAGGAAATAAGACATACAAGCAATGGGGTATAGAAACCCAACTTGCCCTACAAGAAAGTAAGGGAGAAGGGGGTAAGTGAAGGGATAGGAGGGAATATCTGAGAGGGAACACTGGGGGAAGGAGTAATAAGTATGCTTGCCATCTTGGGGTGGGGGTGGTGGGGAGAGAGAGGGAGAAATTTGGAACTCAAAATCTTGTGGAAATGAATGTTGAAAAATAAAAATAAATAAATAAATTCTGAAAAAAAAAGATGCAATGAAGCTTACCTTCTAATTTTCATTATTGAAAGCAAAATAATTTAAAATAGAAAAAATTTTTTTGTAATTAAAAAAAAATCAGCAGAGGGAGTTTCCAAACTAGGAATTCTTCACAGTGATGAAATCACTGCTCCTGATTAGGGAACAACAGCAGCAACCCTTCTATGACATCCTAAAGCTCACTAGAGGGCACTAGAAGGAGATGATGGTCCTCTGTTATCTTCCCTCACCCATTCTTCTTCATGTTTTAAATGAAGCCTCTGAGGTCAAAGAATCAATCTCTCAAATATTATCAAAACTGTCTGAATTAATAAATGTGTACCTTCACTCAATATCAGAGGCAGCTAGGTGTTAAAATAGATAGAACACCATGCCTGGAGCCAGGAAGACCTGAGTTCAAATATGACCTCAAACACTTCACAAGGGATGTGACCCTGGGGCAAGCCACTTAACCTCTGCCTACCTTCGTGTCCTCATCTGTAAAATGGGAATAATAGTACCTACCTCCCAGGGTGGTTATGAGGATAAAATAATATTTGTAAAGCGATTTGCAAACCTTAAAGCACTATATCAATGCTAGCTCTTGTTGCTATTATGATGTCTGGAAAATGACAAATTCTGTTTGTGTTGGCACAGTCCAGCATCTCTTTAAATTTATATATTCCCTTGGAATACATAAAGTAGTAGAAATTCTACCAGTTCACAAAAAATTGGTATTCTATAAAAAATCATTAAGTATCTAAATATAATATAAAAGACAAAGAGAGATATCAGCAAACATCTTGATGAAGTGAAGAAAACATGATATAAGTCCATTTAAAACAGATATTACCTCCCAGCTATCTGGCTCCAAGAATTCTTTTTTCTCAGTAGCTTTTAGAAACTCTTCCAAAGTCACTAACCGATCCTTGTTAGTATCAACCTGATTAGAGGAAAAGAGAAATGTAATATTAACTTCTCCCTCCACCATTTAGGTATCAGCCACTCTTTTCAGCTACCTTTTCAAGAGCTTTTGTATCACTAGCTCCAGTCCCTTATAACTTCTTATTGGGAACATTATAATAGTCTCCTAATTTGTCTTCTTCCCTCAAGGTGATCCCCTCTCCCATTCACTCTTCACATTTCTGTCCAATTATCTTCCTAACATATCCCTCTAGTCAATGCCATAAAATGCTGAACTTTAAGTCTGGAGGATCTGAGTTACAATTTTGCCTCAGATTCTTACTGAAATCATAGGAACCTTAACTTTTTTTTTAAGCTGGATTTGAATGCAGACATCTTGACTCCAGGCCGTCCACTTCACCCAGTGTGCCACCTAGCTGCCTCTGTCTCAATGGGGAAGAAAATCTTTCTAACACTGAGGCTAACTTTTTTTCTTTAACAATGCCTCTTTATTAGTTAAAAATATTGTTCTGGAGCACTACAGAATCAGTTAACAAGCAAATTTAAGTGCTTACTATTGCAAGGCACTGGAATAATAATTCTAATAGTTAGCTCTCATAAAGAGCTTTAGGGTTTGGATAATCTTTCACATATACTATTTCATTAGATCCTTATAACAGCCCTGTGCAACCCAGGTTTTCACAAGCCTAATATGTACATCAAGCACTCAAGGAGAGCCAAGAGTCATTCTATCCTCCAACAAAAAGTCTTCTGAAAATGCTCAGGCTTGAAATCCAGGTCAGATGCTATTATTATCTCCATTTTACAGATGAGGGAACTGGGGCTGGAAACTCACTTAATTTTTCAGAGCCTCTGTAGCCTTACCTATAAAATGGAGATGATATTTGTACTACCAACCTCACAGGATTTCTAATGCTTTGCACATCTCAAAATGCTACATAAACATGTTGTCAGTCTCATTTTCCCACTCAAAAACATTTAGTGGCTCCCTTTAACCTAGGAATGAAGTATAAAGTTCCATTCCAGGTTCTCTAAAATCCAGCTACATTTCCAGTCTTATGTCAGTCTTTTTCCATTCAAACATTAGGTTTTAGATAAACTGGACTCCTCCATCCTGATTTTCATCCTGCTTTTATCCATTCCTTTCCTCAAGTGGTTCCCCCAAATCTGACAGGAACAATGTTCTCTCTTTTTGAATTTATTTCCCTCCTTCGTGTCCCAACTCAACTGTCATCTGGTCCATGAAATCTTCCTTGACTGTTGTCCCTTTCCCCAGCTAAAAACGATCATTCCCCTTCTACATACTTCTGACAGCATGTTACCTAGAATCTCTCCTTTGCACTTAACTCAACCTACCATACATTAAGCTATTGGTGGATAGGTCATTTTACTCCATTAACTATGGGCTCCTTGAGGGCTGGCATGTGTCATACCTACATTTCTATCCTTAGTATCAAGCACTTACTCTGATACATTGGTGGTATAATGGAGAAAATGGTGAATTTAGTTTCAGAAGACCTGCATTCATGTCCTAGCTTTGGTTACTGGCATAAACTGGGGAAAGTCACTGCAGCTCTATGAAGCTTCAGTTCCCTCCTCTATAAAGCAAAAGGGTTCGTCTAGATCAGTGGTTCTCAACCTTCCTAATGCCATAACCCTTTAATACTCGTATGTGGGTGTATCTCTATGTGGGCGGACCCACCTGGAGACGGATAGAGGAGCAGTGTCTCGGTTCCTAAGACCATCGGAAATGTGTGTTTTCTGATGGTCTTAGGCAATCCCTGTGAAAGGGTCGTTTGACCCCCAAAGGGGTCGCAACCCACAGGTTGAGAATCACTGGTCTAGATAATCTGAGAGTCCTTCCAGGCTCTCTCATACTGAAGTATCAGTGACTTCATTGATGTGAACACTCCTTTCACTAACAGATGGCAACACTGCCATACCTTAAGTAGACTATTTAAGTGAGTTGCAGTGCTATAAAAATTCATCAGCTCACAGCCAGTCTCTGATGACAAGAGCCCCTCTCTGTATTTCACCAGGCTTGCCCTCCTATAAACAGACATATAACTGGCCACTTCGACCTACCCTAAGTCTTTACAAGCTGTCAAGAACTTCCAGAGGTTGTGTTCTTTTGACATATCTTACTGGAACCCAAAGTTACTCTTCATACCATGGTGAAGCACTACAGCAGGACTTCAGTGGAAGCCTTGTAGATAGTAGGAATTTAACAAATATATTGAATGTGTTGTTATGTTATTAAAAATAAGATTTAAATGAAATAAATGAGACTTAATGGCAACATTCCTCTTTCCAAGATGGTATCAAAACATTAATGCCTATTCTTTAGACTTCATCATTCAATCAGTCCTGAAATGACCTAAGATGATACACTACCAACTAATCTATATTTTTATATCTACAGCATTCCTTGACCTACCACTCTAATAACTCTATTAAAAAGGAAAGATAGTTAGTATGGCCTGACCTTTTCTTGATGCCATTATCATAGCCATTAGTGATCACTGCTTTTTGTTTCTAAACGTTCACTATGTGTTTAAGGATACATTCCAGATTTTGTTAGGAAAAGAAGAAAAGCACTTAGGACTTCTGCTGTTTCTACTCTCTTCCCCTGCTCAAAAACTGCAATGTTTGTTCATGAACTGTTGAAAAAGAAAAAGTTCCAGGATAGCTTTTTTTTTTCCATTATCTGCCATAGTTTTATTTTATTTTTAAAATCTTATTTAATATTTTATTTTTCCCAATTAGATGTAAAAGCAATTCTAACATTCTTTTTTCTCTTTCAAATTTTGAGGTACAAATTCTCTCCCTTCCCTGCCCCTCTCCATTGAGAAGGTATGCAATTTGACACAAGTTATACATGTGTAGTCATATAGCTTCTTGTTTTAAGAGATATTTTTGTAATCCTTAGCTTGCTTCACCAACTGCAGTTTATTCTGAGCATTTCTGACACAATTCTTATTGGACCATGACATTGCTTTTGTGTTCACAGAGTATTAGATTTAGAGAAAATCAAAAATTCTAGATTGAAATTTGTTTCATATGCATTCATTACTCCATATCATGGTAGAATTTGTTCCAAGTACCAAGAACTTGGAAATCTGCTGCCAGTAAGACATTTTCATTCAATATTCACAGCCATCTCAATAGCATCAAACTTGTAAACCATACCTCATTCATAACATGTTCCCTCATCCTAAGCCTTTCTTCTTCCATTTCTACCATGTCGTCCTCTTCATTTTTAGGGTCATATACTTTCTCTAACTAAAAAGAGGTTGAAAAAATCAGTATGAAAGTAGATGCAAAGTGAAATAAGCAGGACAAAGAGAACAATATAAATAGCAAGTATAGTGATGTAAATGAAAGAACCTCTAAAAGTAAATTAATTTAATCAATATAATGAAGAAATGAAGGTACTGAGAGAAAACAAAGCACAGTTCTCCCGTGGCAAGGAGGTGGAAAATTACAAGAAGGGAATGTTTTTTCTTCGTTGTTTTTCTTTATCATAGGGGAGAGTTAGGAAATAATTATTGTGAAGACAAAAAGTATCAATAAAACATTTTGTAATAAGAAAAAGCCCACAAAAAGAAGAGTAAGAAGAAAAAGAGAAAACAATGAATAATAAATAAACTCAATAGGTTCCATTTTTACCTCTTTGGTAAACAGGGCTTCTAATTCTTGCTCATCCAAGAAACCATCGCTATTGACATCTAACGTTTAAAAGTAACAAATGCAAAATAGTTTTTAATAAACTAGAAAAGAAAATAAATCATTAAAAATACAGTAGCTTTATAATGGTTTTGAAAAGGCAGGTTCTGACATTCAGCCTAAACAGGATAACTTCTCATTTTCAACTAAACCAAGTTTCTTTTACAAAGAATGAGATCCCCCAGACAATATAATGTCTACTCATAATTAAGAACAAAATAATTCTAAATAACTCATCTTTCAAAAAAATTTTTAAAAACTGAGCACATGGGCAGATTTCTCTTTCTAAGCTCTGGTAGCAGAAATAATATTTAATGTTCAGTGTTTTTCAAATAATTCTAAGCACTTAAATCCATAGAATTATTCTGAGTTTATAGAGAAGGAAACAGTCTGAGTTAAGTCACATAATGATTTACCACCAGGCACAAAACCAAAAGTTACTGACTTCCAATATTCTATATCAACATTCAGCAATAAAGACTATTCATTTAGTAAAATATGGGGAAAAAAACTGTAAAATTTTCAAAGTGACAATAAGACAATAAAAGGCTCGGGGTGAAACATATGTACAATGGTAGTGGTGTCAAATTCAAATATAAATAGGGCCACTAATCCATACATAAGGCTTCATATTGGGCTAGTTTTAAACTGTAATATTATCTACCTTTTATTATATTTTTACTTATTTTGTTAAATATTTTTAAATTATACTTTAATCTGGTTCAGGCTGTTCTTAGGAGTGTTGTGGATTGTGTGTCTGACACCTTGATGGAGAATAGTGGTTCTCAACCTTCCTAATGCCACAATCCTTTAATAGTCATATGTGGGTGTGTCTGCAAGTGGGTGAACCCGCCTGGAGACAGATAGAGGAGGTTCCTAAGACCATCGGAAATATGTGTTTTCTGACGGTCTTAGGAGACCCGTGACCCCTGTGAAAGGGATGTTTGACCCCAAAGGGGTGGCGACCCACAGGTTGAAAACCACTGGTGTAGAGCAATTTAGTTTTCAATTTTTGCAAAAAAGGATACACAAATATAATACTGATATTAAATTTGTTACCATGCAATGTGAAAAATGTCTTCGGGTCAAAGTCAGTAGGATCCAGTCCATCTGTCTCCTCCCATACCTCTTTTAATTGGTCTTTGCTTCCCTACAAAATTGATTTTTTAAAAATTAATGAGAAAATCAGGCTTCAATTTTAACTATATTGGTGTTGTAAGAGATTCATAGTATTAAAAATAATTTATGTATAATTATTAAGTACTATTAATTAGTAAGTAATCTTTATTTCCTTGACAGCAAATCTTGGCTATTTTATAAGATAGATCAAAGGTTTCCTTTAGCTAATGTTCATAAAGTAACAGTCCTTACTGGGTGGTTAACTTTTGGATGATTTCCATGTTTCTTCTTCATTTCCTCAAATTTAGATTCTTCTTCATGCCTTTTTTCTTCATTCAATGTTTTCAAATATTCTCGCCTTTCATGCTCCTTCATCATTTCATATTTTTTAAATTCTTCATGGCGAGTCTTATCATAGTTTTCTAAATCACTTGTAGCCTAGGTAAGTAAGATATTTTAAAACTGAAAGTCTACTAGAAATATAAGTGAAATTCTTGAATAAAATTTAACCTCAAAAAATCTTACAGAAAAACTTAATATCAATAAAATAGTAAGATAAATAGTAAAACAGTAAACAATACTGAAACAAACAGTAAGATAAAGTTAAATTTATCATGTTTTGTTTTCTAATTCTATAATTTTATTTTTAGATATTACCAGCCTTTACTATGCAGCCATTTGAAGCAAATGAAAAAAGGTTCAACTATAGGGAATATCCACATCAATAAATCATACCTAAAATGCTCAAGATGATGAAGACCAGGAAGTCAAGCTAAAACATGATTACTACCATCACGATAGCTAGTGTTTATAAAGCGCTTTAGGATTTACAAAATGTATTCTATTTGTTATTTCATTTGATGGAAAATCCCAAGCCCAGTGTCATTATTATTCAGTCTGGAGTCTTCTCTTTGTCCAAGTTTGCAACTTTTGTTTAATTTAAATCCTATAAAGTTGCAGCTTCACCTCCTTTTGAGAAAGTACTGCATCTTTTTCCTAAGTACTGAAAACTACCATTCGCATCAACAACAACAAAAATAATTACTATAGGGTTCAGTTGCCACTGAAAAATAACATAAGAAAATTTTAAAAAGATATAAAAAACTGGGCAGAGCCATACAAAGGAACCAAATTCAGAAATCAACAGGTGAGAATACCTAGTTTGATAACTCCATACAAGGAAATTATGTATTTATGTTATTGAAACATTAAGCTCCATTACTGTGCAAGGTACCACAAAGACACTAAAAAATGTGGTGGCCTCACTCTGAGTTCCCTGCCAAATAAAAAGACCTCAGTATAGTGAGACAGACAAGACTTTCTTTAGCACGGCATACTCACAGCTCTGATTAACATATCTAAGTCTGTTGGTTCAAATTTGTCAGGATTCTGATGATTTAGGTGATCAAACTGTTTCAGAAGAGCTTGATAATCTATGCCTGTATCTGAAAAAAAATGAAACAAATGTTTTTGGAGGTTGTTATTTTAAAACACAAAACACAACCAATCTCAGCTCAATTGTATAACTTTAAAACAAAACTGTTCTATCTGCAGTGCCTCCACATGCAAAGACCTTGCTTGCTTCAGCATGCCATATGAAATATGATTTCCTTACTCTTTGAGCATAGTCGATCTCCATGCAAATCTTTGCCGATACTTGTAAAACAATCAAACTGAATCACTAGAACTCTGGCATGAGAAGGATGATTTGACTTCTTTTTTAATCAAGTAAAAAGATACTGCCTTGCTCTGGTTCTTATACTTTTGTGGGGGGAGAGGAATCAGTCATTCAGGATTATTTTGTTCTTAGCTATTAGTAGACATTGTATTGTTGAACTAAGGCTATTTGAGGATCTATTCTTTGGAGATATAAGAAACTTGGATTTCAGCTAAAGAACAGAACTTGTCCCATTTAGGCTACATGTCAGCATGTCAATTCCTTTTGTTTTTCAGAAACAAAGGAACATTTCAAAGTCAAAATGTTACAGATCAAATAAAAAGTCCCAATGCTTCTTGATTTAATCTGAAGTCTCTGGAAAATGTGGCACTTTGCTCATAATAATGAAGTATATCTTCCTATCAGTTTACTAATGATTGATAAAATGATATTTATAAAGGAAAAAAATGCAAGTTTTCTGATTAAGGAAGATAGGATGTGCTTCTATATGCTACAAAAAACAGGCACTACAATTCATAGCAATATGACATTGATTTTAAAAAAGAATTCTTAAAAAAGAGAGGAAGAAGTTTCTTTCCTAGAAGCTAGTTTGCTACATGAGAGTGAAGGTACAGTGTGTGAACAAATTCTTATCTGCCCCACATAGCCCCATTTATAAAACATTTCTAATTTTTTGCACAAAGTTACCTTGCTATCCTGGACAAAGGACAATACTTTTTTTTTTGGTCAGTCAATAAGTATTAATACTAAGCACCTACAATGTTCCAGGCACTGTGCTAAGCCAAAACAGAGTCCCTTCCCTCAAGGAGCCCCCAATCTAATAGAGGAGACAACAAGGAAACAGATATATATAAAGCAAACTATATACATGAAAAATAGGAAAAAATCAACAAAGGAAAGACACTAGAATTAAGAGGACTTGAGAAAGGCTTCCTCTACCTGGTGGAATCTTAGTTGGGATGCCAAGGGAAATCAGTAGGTAAAGGAGAGAGAGCATTCCAGGCATGACAGAGAACCAGAGAAAATGCCCAGAATTAAGAGATTAAGTGTTTTTTTCATGGAACAGCAAGGAGATTCTTGTCATTGGATCAGGAAAGAAGGTGTAAGACTGGAAAGGCAGAAGACTAGCTTATAAAGTGTTTTGAACCCCAAACAGAAGATTTTACATATGATCCTGGGGTTAATAAGGAGCTGCTGGAGATTAATGAGTAACATAATCAGACCTGTGCGTTCAGAAAATTACTTCAGTGGCTAGATGGAAGATGAATTGGAGACAAACCCATCAACAGACTCTGCAACAGTCCATGTGTGAGGTGATGAAGGCCTATACCAAGATGGCAGTGGTGCCAGAGGAGAGAAGGGGACATATTCAAGAGATATTGCAAAGTTAAAATCTATGAGCCTTGGTAACAATATTGAATATGGGAGGCAAGAGATAGTAAAGAGTCGAGGATGGCACCTAGGTTTTAAGCCTGAGGGAGACTGGTAGAATGGTATTGCCCTCTACAATATGCAAGTGAGAAGGGGGGGAGGGGTTAGGGGGAAAGATAATGAGTTCAGTTTTAGACATGTTTAGTTTAAGATAATGCCTAAGCGCAAAGTGTTCCCTTAAAAGAGATGTGATTATCAAACAGTTTGTTCAAAATTTAAAAAGCAGAATAATCTTCAAGCCAGATATCTTGGCACCTATATTCTTAATCTTCACGTGTCAAAAACATCATTGCCAAAGCATTTCAAACATTTTCCCCCCATAAAATCATAATGTATATTTACATTAAAATTTTGCTCCTTTATTTAAATTTTACTTAAAATTTATTTTAACTATAAATGTGTATATAGTGGGGGGGGTTTTAAGTAAATTTTATTCTTTTACATCATAGTCATTTTCTGACTGATATACTCCCTCTCCTACAAAACCCTCCTTTATGGCAACGATCATCACTGGTCAAATTACCTCCGTAAAACTGCACTGGATAACATGATCACACATGCAGCTTTCTGTACCCACTGCTGACCACCTCTCTCCTCCTCGGTCTCACAATATATTCTTCAGTACCAAGATTGGTCACTAACATTAATTTGAGTTCACCTGTCTTTTAAGGGTTGCTTTCTGACTTTCACATTATTGTAATCACTGTACTGTTCTACTGGTTGTATCAGCACTTAAGTATTTTACCTTCAGTTGTTTATAGTATCTTTACTTCCCTTTCAAACAGGATTCTTTCTTATTTAAAATAAATAGTTTAATTTGACTTTTTGTCTCCAATACCCAAGTACAGCATTTACTGTCTAGAACAGCGGTTCTCAATCTGTGAGTCGTGACCCCTTTGGGGATCGAACAGGGTCGCCTATGATCATCGGAAAATACATATTTCCAATATTCTTAGGAGCCGAGACACCGCTCTTCTATACATCTCCAGGCAGGCCCGCCTACGTGCAGACACGCCCACAAAAGAGTATTAAAGGGTCGCAGCATTAGGAAGGTTGAGAACCACTGGTCTAGAATGATAGATGAAAACACCACACAAGTGCATCAGCAATAAAAATTTATGATGCATGAACAACAGGAATGTTTTGTGTGCTGTGACATTAAAATTTTAAATGTTAAGAGTTAATATTTAACAATATAGTATTAAATAGCTATATGGATATATTCTAAACAGGTCATATGATACATTGTGTTACACAGTAGATATACTCATTAAAGGTTACTAGCTAAAACAAATCTCTACTCAAGTTCCGGTTGGACACTTCATCATGGTGATAAAGTAACCTGAGGTTCTTTCAGCTATTACAGATCTCATCAAGAGAGAAAAGCTTCAAGTATGTACCCAGGGACAAAAAGTGTGCTTCAGGGGTGCAAGGTCAAACTCTATCAGTAAAGAAAGAGTCATCACCAGAAGAGACAGGCACCAGGAGGTAAAGTCTGTACCACAGCAACTCATGAACAGCATAAACTAAAGCCAGTAGGGGTTGCAGTCTCTATCTGTGCAAGGAATGCCTACACCAAGGCATTAAAGGATACAGATAGATGGTTATTTGGAAATCTAGTTCAAATTTCTGTATTGATCCGATTCTGTACTGACCTTGGAAACTCAGCTCACTTCCTCACCATGATGAAGTGTCCAATTAGAACATGAATAGCGATGTGTTTTAGCTAGTAACCTTTAATTTTTATATCTACTATGTAACATAATGCATCATATGACCTGTTTAGAATATTAATGTATTTAACTGAATGGAATTTTAAAAACCATGTAGGCTACAATTTAACAAGGGTTGAATTCAGAAAGTGTCTTGTTAAAATTATGTAAAAATACAAACATTTGGAGATTTCTTACTTTTAACAAAGTAATTAAAAATAAGACTCCCTTGAGTAATTCTCGGTGATGAAAAAAGATTGCTGTTTAAAGAAAACAGGATTCCAACCAACAAGATGGAGTCAAGTTAGCTGAAATGTTTATCCATTTCAATTATTAATTTAACTTGTACATAAAAAAATCTATGAAAAATTAAGTTTTGACAACTGAAATTTTTCTTAATTCTCCACCAATCAGGAGGCATTGTGACACAGTGCAAATATCAATGACCAGACTGGGTAAGAGAGCTTCAAAGGTCCTTCCACTGAGATTTCTCTAATTTCGTGAACCAAACCAGCGCTTAAATTAAATCAAGTTTGGCATAGCACTTAGTATTCTAATAGAGATAGCCCTAAAATTAATAAATTATGAATGGACATTTTATCAATCAAATGATAATTTTTCTTGACCTAGTTTAGGTGCTTACCTTGAATGGAATCCAATTTAGCTTTAATTAGCATTCTTAATCTTGCCACTTCCTGTCTCTTTAGTTCATCAAGTCTTGTCCTGACATGGTGACTTACTAAATCAAGCTCACTGCTTAGTTTCCCACTCTGTTAACAAGATAAAAGAAATTAAATTATAGCAGGCTCAGCTCAAGTAACAATAAAAGTCAGAGCATCATACCAAACTATATAAGTAATTCTAACAAACTTTGATATTCTTAACAATAACACCTGGAAACATTACCTTCAGATGATATTAATTTAGTAAAAAATCAGATAAAGAATTCTGAATAGGCAAAAATTAAGCTAGAAAGGAGAGATAAGGATATGCCTTGGCTCCTAAGAACATTAGCCCTTTGAAGTGTTATTTAAAGTAAATAACCTCAAATTTCAAATAAATTTTTATATTTCTTTTCTTTGAGTGTTGTTATTTCTTAAACATATAAGATATGTGCTCCATAATCTTTTCAATAGAGCTAACCATGTTCTCTCTTGTCCATGCTCCCATAACCACAATTTCCAACCCCAGCATAACACAATTATTAAGTGCAAAAAAAAAAATTGAATGTAGGTACCTGACTCATTTTGCAAACAATAATGAAACTATGCTAGCAAGATTTCGTTTTGTGGTGATCTGAAACACCTTTAACAAATGTTCATTAAACATAAAGGAAAAGGTTGATTTATATCTAAAAATAAGACACATTACCAGAAATTTTTGCATCTTGACTGCTCCTTCATTTGATCTCAAAAATTTGTTTTCAAAGAATTTTATCAGATCAAATTAAAAGTTTTCTAATATTTTCCCTTAACATTTAATTTCATTTTAACCTTTATCAGGGAAAAAAGTAAGGTTAAAAAAATTCTTCAGAGTGTAAAAGACCAAATTGTGTGCTCTGCCAGTTAACTATTATTGGGGGAAGAAAAGAGAATCAGAAGACATGTGATCTATAGTCAAATAACTTAGGATCTTGATACAAGATAAATAGGGTGAGATGGAATTCATCTGGTAAGGTTTCCCAAAACAGGTAAATTTTAAGTTAAGCCTTGAAAGAAGAGATAGACGTGACTGAACTGATGGAGAGAAGATGAATTCCTGATGAGGCATGCTGCGTGTGGGCAAAGATCTATATAACATAATTGAGAGATTAGTTTGGCTCAAAGGCAGGAAGCCATCCTGAACAAAAGATAAGTTCCACACATTTTAGAGGCCTGATTCAGCTAATGGTGGGACAAGTACAAGGCTGAGTTTAGACTTGATACAATAATCACCTGAGTATGGGAAATCCAATTTTGTCTACAGCTTAACTATAAATAAATGTATTTGATTCCCACTCTCAGAATGAGGGCAGGTAAGAAAGTATAATGCTTTTTATGTAATGGCTGTGAAAACTTAATTTGTTAACAGGATCTGAAGCACCCAAAGGCAAATACATATTTTCTTTTGGCTACATCTGGGATCCTCTGACAGACTGTGCATTCCTGGAAGGCAAAAACTCTACTTGCGCTTCTTTACATTTCCCATATAATACCTACAACAAGGTCATGCTCACAGTAGGCTTTCCACAAATATTTATTAAATACATTACATAAAAATAACATCTTCCAGAATTGCTCTAACAGAAAAAACAAAGACAACTAAAACCAATTCAAAATTTAAAGTCATCATAGAGACGGCATAAATTTCCTTGCCTAATGAGTAGAAATGAATTCTAAATCTGGTATAAAGTCATTGTTTTTCCTATTTCCTGTAATTACTTCCAGTCTTTACTCTCCAGGCTGCACTTCTCCTCCTCCTACATTTTTCTCCCACGACACAGCAGTCTTCACACCACTCTGACCCCAGCCTTCTTACCTAGAAGCAGGCAGGGCACCCCGTAGCCCTTTCCTTCAGTCGGCTGGTTCCTCTCCACACCTCCATTTTAGCAAAGTGCCCAAACCAGCTGGGTCTTCATTCCTCTTTGGACTGCACTTATGCCTCCCTATCCCCAACTCCTCGGCGTCCTTTTCTGTACTGTCTTCTTCCATTTGACTGTAAGATCCTGAAGGTCAGAGATTATCTTTCTGCTTGTATTTCTATCTCTGGCACTTAGGACAGTGCTTGGCTCAGAGTAAGGGCTTAACAAATGCCTGTTAACTTGACTATTGTAGATTTTCAAATATTAGGATCGCATAAAAACAGATGAAACAGATCTGGTCAACAACTTCCTAAAAGCTGATAAAATTTATCCATTGTAACTTGTTAATCATCTGTGATGATTTATTTTACTGAGAAAAATGTTGACATTAAAAAGAAACTGTTCCAAAAACAGTTAAGCTTACCTTGACATCCTCTATGTCTGCATTCTGGAGCTTTTCTCTGAAATGTTTGTCTGTTTCCAACACATCAATCACTTGTCTGAGATACTCATCATAATATAGTCCCGTATCCTTCAAATTAATAAACAATATTGGTTCTTTCAAAACTTCTCCCTTCCAGTATCAAAGTTTTAAAAAAGCAATTTAAAAATCTTCTCTCCAAAGAGCTTCATCATACTTTTACAAGCTATTAAAGTTGTATTACAGTCACCAAATTATAAAGCAGAATGGAATGTGCTATCTCATTATAACTAAAAATTTCAGGAAATTCCAGAATATTACATAGTATACTGACACAGTCTTGAGAGTAAATCATAGCTTATAGATACAGCACTGGTACCTCAAAGGTCATCCAGTCCAACCCCTCATTTTAAAGATGAGGAAACTTGAGGCTCAAGAAGTATAAATGACTTACCCAAGGCAGTAAGCATGAGAGCCAGAATTAGAACCCAAGCCCTCTTAACATCAAAGCTAATACCCTTTCCATGCACAGAAATAGTTGTCCAGGCTACTTGTCCATGCTATGCTAGAAGAATAAAATGATTTAGCCTTAAACAAGCCCACAATCCAATAAAAGTATGACATTTCAAGTACTATTTTTCCCTCTCCATACTAAGGCAGAGAAGCCCTAATATTATTTGTGATCAGGTAAGAAATCTGATGTTTGTCTCTTTGGAATGGCTCCAACGACAGTTGGACAGGTATCTCTAAGTCATGTTTGCTTTCCTTTACCAGGGCATATATACCAACTTTTAAGATTAATTTTTTTAATCTTCCCCTAAATTTAGGGCCAGTATATTTCTTGAATAAATTCACAGCTGAAGTTTAGGACCAGCTACAGTTCCTGAATCACAGAAGTTCCATCAGCCTGCTACTTATGCGGCTGCAAAAGAAGCCAACACAGCTGCCAAGAGTATAATGAGCAACAGTGAGAGACGATTCCTCCCATGAGCAAGCTGCTAAAGCAGTAGGATCACGAAGGCTCTGCTGCCCTTTGGCAAGAGTAACTAAGTACAGCAGAAGATTAGGGCCAATCTACAAGGAAAGAAAGTAAATGTCAGATTGCTGTTGCCCTATGCACCCAATGGACTTAATCTCCATGTTATATAGAGAAAATAATGAAGATGTGACCAATAACACATACTTGCTACCGTCTCCCCATCCACTGTCATCATTTCACTTACCTAAACAACAGGAACCCTGGAACAATCACTACACTACCTATTCTCAATAAACCTGAAATAAGAACATGAACCATTTGTTAAGCATTCTGTGCATTCTTATATTCAAGGTTGTGCTAGTCTAACCCAAAGCCAGAGAGAACAAAGAAGAGTTTTCAGGTTTTGCTCAGGGATGATTACTAAATTCAAAACATGATGTGTAATAAACTGAAGATATTAGTCATGAATGCAATGACTTCAATTTTTTCAGGATTAACTATGTTTGAATTGTAATAGAATTCATTTCACTTACTGGAGTTTCTATTTTTTCTCCTTCCACATTAGGAATATCTTTTACTTTTGTCTTGTCTATGTCTATAGGCACAGCTTCTAAACCAGTTAGGAGACATGTAACTAATAGAAAATAACACTGTAGTTGTATGGTTCTCCACCACATCTGAAATAAAAGAATAAATTATGATAACATTATATTATATTATAATATTTCAATGCATATATTGTAAGATCTTTAAATTGCATTAATAATATCTATAATTGAACTTGAATAAAATTTTTTAATTGGCACAGAGGATTTTAAAAACATTTTATTAGACATTTGTTTTTACATCATTTCCATTTCCAGATTTATCCCTCTTTCCACCTCTACACTGAGCCATCCTCTGTAATAAAAAGAAAAAAGTTCAACAAAACTAGCCAACATAGGGGCAGCTAGGTGGCACAGTGAATAGAGCACTGGCCCTGGAGTCAGGAGGACCTGAGTTCAAATTCGGCCTCAGACACTTGACACACCAAAAAACTAGCCGTGTGACCTTGAGCAAGTCACTCAACCCCAATTGCCCTGCCTTCCCCCTCCAAAAAGTGCAAAAAAAACCCCCCAAAACTAACCAACATATAAAAACATTATATGTACTATTCAACATCCATAGGACCTTACCCTCTACAGTCTTTCTTCTTCTCTAGGGCCAATCTTAGTCATTATAATTACAAAATATTCAGTTTTTAAAATAATTATTCTTCCCATTTACACTGTTATAGTTAAACATGTATTGTTTTCCTATTTCTGTTTATTTTAGTCTACATCAATTCACGTCTTTACATGCTTCTTTGAACTTTTCGTATTCATCATTTCTTACTCCACTGCACTCATACCACAATTTCCTTGTCCACTGCTCAATAAGTGGGTTTCCAGTTCTTTGCTACAGTAAAAAGTGCTGCTACTAACAGTCTAGTACATATGGGATCTCTCTTTGATCTCCTTGGGCTAAATATAGGCAAAGAAAGTTTAAATGTGGTAAATCAATATTTTGTTAAAGTAATGCTTTAAGTACATAACAGACTTAAAACCATGGGAGGGAGGGTTTCCAAATAAAGATACTTATAGCAAAAACTGTTCAAATCACAAGCTTACATAGCCTTCCCCTGCCTCACACATGTAACTGGTTCTTGTGAAAAAAAAATACCCGATAAGCCAATTCTCTTAAGTTGAAAATATAATTACCATTACTTTCAAAGGATTAAATTTTTATGTGTTTCTGAGCCCCTAAATTAACACCCATTTTTTGCAACAAAGCACATTCCATCAAAATGGAGAGGGACATTAATAGTTACTATTATTTATCACAACACAGTCTAACAAGGTTGGGCCAAAAAATAACTATGGTGTATGATATTTTCATTTACATTTTAATCTGGTTTACTCCAGAGTTTTGCAGGGCGTTTGACACCTCTGGTGTATACACCAAATCTACAAATTCTCTATCTGCCACTAATTCCTCTCACTGGATTTAATAGCAATAAAGGGGTATTCTCAACTATAAAATAAATTCACACACACACACACAGAAACTCTCATTATTTAGCTCCAAGCCCCCAATATGATTTATAAAAATCCTTTTTTCCATAAACTTCACCTCATCTCATTCTCAAACCTCAGTTTTGTTAGCTTTGAAAAACATCAATGTTACTGGTAAGGTAACTTGTTAACAGTAACAAATGATGGGGAGGAGGGGGAAGATAAATGCTCCAATGTGTCAGTCACGAACTGATCATAGCCATAGTACCTCTCACTGCTGACTCATTCTTAACACAAGAACCATAGTCCAACAATTCAGTTCTCATGGGACTCTCACAAAGATGACAGCTAGCTATTGTAGTTTCTCACAGATTCTTTCTCTATGACAGTTAACTCTCCAAATCTCCACAGAAACAAAGTTCTCCCAGTACTCTCTCACAGTTTCTGTTACAAAATGGAAGTTAACTATCACCAAGATTCATCAAAAACAAGAAACAAAGAAAAAAAAAAAGAGGTTATAAGTGAGGAGCTGGCCAAGAAAGTGGTATTTGAAGATAGGGTTTGGATTTCTAGATCAGTTTACCATAAAGGACTTTAAACTAACAAGGAAGGGGGAGGCAGGTGGAAAGAAAACTATGTATGCATAATGCCCAAGTTAGATACTATAGGGAGTAGCCTTGAAGATGGAAGAAAAACAGCTGGGATATCCACAAATTGAGAGAAACAAAACCAAATAAAACCCATAAGTTCATGTATCTATACACAAATTCCAGAAGGCAACAAAAAAGAGTAACTAAAGGTTTTAACTTCAGGAGTTAAATTTGATCATGTATGTTTCACTAAGACTTGGTAGAATAAAACTTAGGCTTAGACTATAGATTTGGATACACATACCTTATTCAAAAGAAACTGAATAGATAAAATGGGGGTCAGGGTAGTATTATATGTTAAAAAAGATATACTCATGTGAAGAAATGAAGGAACCAGAGAGGGGAAGTAAGACAGAGAGTATCTGTATGAATGCCAAAGGAGAAAAAAGCAAAAGTGATTTTGAATAGATTTCTATAGATTTATAGGTCATCTATACTGAAAGAAGATATAATGAAGAGTTTGTAAAACAGATTACAAGTCTGGCACAGAGCCATGATTTAGGACTGATGAGGAACTTCAATTAGACAGCCTCAATACAGACATCTGTAATTCGCTTTCTCTGCCCCCAAAAAGCAAAGCAGTTAATAGCTGACTTGCCTTAGTTATGATTCCATCCTTCAAAACATGGAGGAACCAACAAGCAGAGATGCTGTTCTGGATCTGATTCTCACTAACAGGAAGCTAGTGGTTGCTGAGATGGAAATGAGAACCTTGGGGCAAAAAGTCCACTCTATCTTAGTTTATGATAGAAGAATAGAATCTAGGCAGTGTATGACATGCACCCTAGATTTCAAAGGGCTCAAAGGAAAGCTAGGTAGAATTTCATGCAGTAAAATACTTCAGAGGAAGTTACCTTGGAAAGGATGAAAATGCTCAAGAATGAAATCCTGAAGACACAAAGGGAAATAATTCTAACAAGGAGAAAAAATGCAATTTGTTCAAAGAGACAAATGTGAATGCAAAGAAAATTTAACAACTTAGATTAGGTTTTAAAAAAGAAACATACAGAAGATGCAAGCAAGGTCAGGCAACAAAAAATGAATATAAGAATATAAGAAAAAATAGCATCAAGAATGCTAAAACTCAGAATGAGCTAAGGCTGGAGAGATAACCTTAAGACAACAAAAAGGGCCGACTTGAGATTTTTCCTTTTTAGCTATGTTGGGGGGGAGGGGAAGGAGTCTTAAGCGGAATGGGACCTTTGCTTGGGGCAGAAAGAATGACAATGGGTTAAAAAAAAAAAAAAAGCCCTGGCTGACAGGGAGTTGATACCTAAATTAAACTAGGAGAATATAAGGTCACAGTAACTACTGCTGACAAATTACAGACTCCTACCCCAGATGAACAACATACTCATGTCCTGGAAGAACCAGCAGATATAATTATGAACCAGTGTCAGTATCCTCTGAAAGATCACGGAAAACTAGAAACGTCCCACAAGACTGCAGAAGAACAAATGCTCTTCAGATTTTCAAAAAAGAAAACAGAACAGAATGTAAAATATAAGCCATAAACTTCAATTCCCAGGCAAGTTTTTAGAACAGATCATTAAAGATATGACTTAGAACATCTAGAAATGAAGTAGTGATTAAAAAGATACAGCATGGCTTCATCAAAAACAGATCACAGATTAGCCTCATTTTTCTTTTTCCTTGACAAAAATACTAAACTGGTAAATAAGGAAAATGCTATGGATTAGCTAGATTTTAGCTAAGTTCCTGATAAGTATCTCATGTTATTCTTGTGAAGAAGGCAGAAGAATATAGATCAAGTCAGGGATTCTTAACCTTTTTTTAAAATTAATTTATTTACTTTTAGTTTACAGCATTCAGTTCATTCTTAATGTCTTTTTATGTCTCAGACCTTCGGCAGTCTGGTGAAGTTTATGAACCTCTTCTCATGCATAAAATAAAATGCATGAGATTAAACTGAGTAAACCAATGAAATAAAGGTGTAATTTTTCCCCATGCAAGATCACAGATCCCATGAAATCTATCCATGGACCCCCCCCCCCCCCAAAGGTGTCAAGAATTCCTGGATTAGATACTAATTCAATCAGATGGATTCAGAAATAGTTGGATGGTCAGACTCAAGGAGTAATCAACTAGTTAATGACAAGAGAGTTCCAGGAGAATATCTCAAATGTCTGTGCCTGGCCCTAAACCAGGGGTGAGGAACCTGAGGTCTTGATGCCATATGTGGCCTTCTAGGTCCTTGGTTACAGCCTTTTGAATGAGGTCAAGTTTTACAGAACAAATCCTTTTATTGAGGGGATTTGTGCTATGAAGTTTGGATTCAGTCAAAGGGCTGCACTTGAGGACCTAGAGGGTCACATATGGCCTTGAAACCACAGGTTCCCCACCTGTGCCCTAAACTATTTAACACTTTTATCAATGACTTGGATAGAAACATACATGATCTGCTCATCAAATTTGTGGACAGTATCCAAATAAGAGGGATAGCTAAGACACAGGATACAGAATCAGGATCCAAAAGGATTATGACAAGCTGAGGCACTGGGCTGAATTGGATAATGTGAAATTCAATAGGAATAAGTGTAAAGTATTACACTTGAAGCCAAAATTCAACTGCAAAGTATAAGATGTGGAAGGTGTTCTTAAAACAGTAGTTCTGAAAAAGTCGTTGGAGTTTCAGTGAACTTCAAATTCAAAACAAACCAGTGGTGTGATGTACTAATCAAAAAAGGTAATAGGATCTTGGGCTGCATTTGGGTGGGGATAGCTTCCAGAAATAGGGAAGTGTTCATTCCAATGTACTCTACCCTCAACACACTTCATCTGGAGTCTTGTTCAGTTCTGGGCATCAAGGACGTTAATAAGCTAGAGAACATCCAGAGAAGGGCAAGCAGGATGGTGAAGGGTATCATATGAGGATCAGTTGAAGGAACTGGTCATGCTTAGCCTGGAGGGAAAAAAAAGGGTCTCAGAAGGGGACATGATAACCATCTTCAAGGGTTATCACATGGAGGAAGGACTAGATTTGTTCCAATTGACCTCAGGGAAGAACCAGGGATAATAGGCAGAAAAGGCAAAAAGGTAAATTTAGACTCACAGTCAGGAAAAGCTTTCTAACAATCAGAGTAAAGCTCCTCTGGAATTGCAGGAGACTGCTCTTCTCCAAATACAGATTCAGTAAATGTTGTTGTGTTACCCAATTCCCTAGTCTTCATTAGATAATTTTGCTATTGGAGTAAAAAAATAAAAACAAAAATTTGCCCTTAATATTCAGTCTGTTCCTTTCTCATATTTCATCAAAGATAATTTTGATGGGCTCATAAGTTCTTTTTCAAAAGTATTATTTTGTAAGGATGACAAAAGTAACTATAAAATCTTTGATAATAATCACATATCTTTTGAGTAAAAACTCTGTCCATGGAAAAAGGGCTTCCTTTTCCTTCTGTTATAACCTCCTCCTTGAGATATGTTAAAAATCAATCCCTAAGTGCTTTTAAAGTTGACTCCATCTTCAGCACAGGTCTCTTCTGAATATCTGTATCTGGTCAGATCCTGGAGTCTTTTTACAGTATCCTGGCACTTCATCCACCAAGTCCAATTTCAACTCCTCTCCATAGCTTAGAAGTGATCTTGGATTGTTCAATGCTGTGCCATCAAAGCACAAGCTCCAGAAGGTTCTATCGAGCTGGAGAGGTTTCAAGGACAAATGATAAGGTTATGTCCACTGTCTAAAGACCAACCTAATTTGAGAATACAGATTAATGACTACAATGTGATCAGTCTATTTTGGCCATCGATCAAATGAGACCAATTAATTAAGAGAAAACAATACAATATTAAGTAATCTAATCCCTAACTGGAGGAAAGATAAGGGACTTTCCAAGTTAGGACAGGGACAGTGAACAGGTGCAATTCCCTGAATTCAGAAACAGAGGTGTCCCTGCTCCCCTCCTGCCATCTGTGAATAATCAAAGGAACATGAAAACAGTAGCTGATGGATCAATACACGGCCAGTTTTCAAATATGATATGAATTTCTTGAGATGTAAAACTGCATGAAAACTCCTTGCATCAGTCTTTGGATGTGACCAGGTTTCTAGTCACCAGAAGGTTCTTAGTTAAGGGTCTCTTAAGCAGCATATAGAGGTGGTCCAGCCTCCCAGCTATGCACGACTAGGTTCAAACAATGCAATAAAGTTTTCTTACAATTCCCACAATTGAGTCGACTTTTCTCACAAGACAGAATTTAGACTATACCCATAATGGAACAGAAAAGAGAAAGAGCTAGCTCCAGAACTGATTCACAAGATGGAGTCTGTGTGGTTCACCTAATTTCCACAATTAACCACTTGCTGTCCTGATCCCTTCAATCCAGGGTTAGATAATTTAAAATCATAACAGGTTTTATTTAATGTGATTTTAATGTGATTCTAGTGGTAGAAGTTAAAAGCAGCCTGAGGCGGCAGTTGCAGAGCATAAGATACCCAAATACTACTATCACTACTTTCTGGATCTACCTATATTTGTAACTGGAGAGTAAAAGAAACCCAAATCTTGTATTTAATGTTAATATTAATGATGATGTGCTTAAAAACCCCTTCTTATGCTGATCAGGAGGAAGTAGAAGCCATTAGAACTCTAGCCTCTGATTTCCTGACAGGTTATGAGGGAACATACAAGCATATAAGATCCCAGATCACTTTTAAAAGGGAGGTGGGCAAACAGGAAAATTAAGTTCAATACATAACTTGCTTTATGGTCAATTGTAATGGAATGTAATGTGATCAGTCCTTTCGTCAAGCAGATCTATAAAGTGCTGCACAAAACCTTGAAGTGTTATAATATAAAATGTTCCTAACTGTTACAGAGTAAGCTTTAGGATCGCTGGCAGTAGGTACTTAAGAGATTACCTTCCCCCACTTAAATAGCATTTAATCAACAAAATATTTTTTTTTTACCAGTGTTACAATATCTTCATAGCATAACCTATCTGTATCACTTAAGCAACATGCTTTGTAAATATATAAGGTCATCAACATTGACATATCCTGCCCTTTTGACAACAAAAATACAGTATGTTTAAAAACCTGCCAAAAATTAGTGTACAGCTGCTATCTCACTTCCCAATGGCTTAAATTCCCATCATAGAATTTCAGAGCTGGAAAAAATCTTAGATGAGAAAACTGAAGTGAAGAGACTTTCAGTAACTTGCCCAAGTCAGAAAGCTCAGTTGGCAGAGGTGAGGCCACAACCTTTCTCCACCTGGTTTCTAGTCCTATGCTCTTTCCACTGCAACAGTCTATTTCTAAAGAAATTATTTAACAGAGGAGTCAATGAACTTATTTTTTGTCTAAGAGTCAGATGCTTGGAAGATTTTTTTTCAATTTAAAGATAAGAAAATAGAAATATGCAGGGTGGCTAGGAGGCACAGTGAATAGAGCACTGGCCCTGGAGTCAGGAAGACCTGAGTTCAAATTCGGCCTCAGCCACTTAACACTTAGTAGCCATGTGACCTTGGGCAAGTCACTTAACCCCAATTGCCCTGCAAAAAGCAAAAGAAAAAAAGAAAAAAATAGAAATGTGGTGATATATTGCCACAGGTTATTGGTTTCCATCCTAAACTCAAAACTCAAATGAGGGACTTACAGGATTCTAAAACACAAACAAACTTCACAGAATACTTAGCACATCTGGACAAGGTGTGGGCAAATGAAAGTATTAGTGACCCGCAATCCTTCTTTCTTTCTGTTCAGTTTATCCCTTATCTTTAACTCCCACTCCAAGGCCAAGATGGAACAGGTGCCACAAAAGTCCAACAAACAAACAGCCTTATCTCCACTGCTGCCCACATTAATTATTCATGTCCAGTTCTCTGGTCTTATTTTCAATGATCAAAGTCTTCTTTGGAGAAGACTCAAAGAATCAGATAGCTGTCTTCAACTAACTGAAGGAACAGAGTGTGTAGGATGGATTAGACTTGTTCTGTTTGATCATTAAGGGCAGAACCAGGAGCAATGAAGGGAAGTTACAAAGAAGCAAATTTATACTTGACATAAGAAAAAACTTCCTAATTATTAGGTCCTAAGATAGAATAGGCTACTTCAAGAGGTGAGGGGTTCTTCTTTCTGGGAGATCTTCAAAAGAAACTGCTTTTTAAAAAGGTACATTTTTGCAAATGGCCACTGTGTGAATCTCTTTTGTTTGACTATGCCAATTTGTTATAAGGGAGGTTTGGGGGTTTTTTCCTATTAATGAGGGGGAAGTGAATTGAGGGCTAAGAGGACACAGAGACAGTAATGGTGAAAAATGGAAAATAAATAAAAGCATCTATGAAATATTTTTTAAGAGTCTAAGAGTTTAACAAGAGTTATAGAGCATTATAAAACACAAAATGGATAATTTTGATTATATTAAATTGAAAAGCTTCTGTACAAACAAAGCCAATGTTACTAAGATTAAAAGGGAAGTGGAAAATTGGGAAAGAATTTTTACAACCAGTGTCTCTGATAAAGGCCTCAA
>CM053592.1:152216530-152234315 GCA_028646515.1 Pseudochirops corinnae
AAATTTGACTTTTTAAGGCATTCTTCTCCTCATTGGCTTTTTGGGCCTCCTTTGCCATTTGAGTTAGTCTATTTTTTAAGGTGTTTTCTTCAGTCAGGTTGTTGACTCTCTTATGATGATTTTCTTGCATCATTCTCATTTCTCTCCCCAATTTTTCCTCCACTTCTTTTATTTGGTTTTCAAATTCCTTTTTAAGATCCTCTATGGCCTCTATCCAGTTTGTATTTTTCTTGGAAGCTTTTGGTGTGGGAGTTCTGACTGTGTTGTCTTCCTCCTGTTCCATACTTTGGTCCTTTTTGTACCCAAAAAAGGACTGAGTTTTAACTTGATCTTGAGTTTTAACTCAAGTTGGTTTGCTGGGCTTGCTTTGCTTCCTTGCCTGCTCATGTTGCCAATCAGTTACTTGGCTTTTGGGTTCAGTAGTAAAACTCTGCTTTCAGAGGGGAGAGCTCTGTCCCAAATCACTTGGGTTTTCGCAGCTGCCGGCACTATTAGGAGTATGCTGTTTTTTTGCAGCCCCCACCAGCTTTGGCTCACTGAAAACACATCTCTGAACCACTGCCCAAGACTGTGATCCAAACCAGGCAGCTGAAGGCAAGAGCACTTAGCCTCTGAGTGATCGCTTGGTCTCCCCACAATCTGCAGGCTGGGAGCTTCTGAAGCAGCCACGTGGTGGCGGCTGCAGGGCCACAGCTTCAGACTGCTGCTAGCTCTGGAGGCAGTTTGTCTGGACCCTCTTCTGCAAAGTTAGCTGAATTCCACTGACCTTTTCCCTTTGTCCTTGGCTCTTGTGGATTGGTGATTCTGGAAATCACCGCAGCTGCTGATCATCCGCTCTCCTGAACCCTTAGCTGGGGCTTCTCCTGGATGCCCTGGGGCTGAAAACCTCGTGGGGCTGGGCTCTGCTTCCAGTGCACTGTGATGAACACCTGCCGGGCTGTCGTCAGTGGGAGCTTTGTTACTCTGTTATTTTTGTGGAGTCTGGAGCTCTAAAATTTGTTTAGAGTCATATTTTATAGGTATTTTAGGTGGTATTGGGGAGAGCTTGTAGAGTTCTCCTGTTTCTACTCTGCCATCTTGACTCCGCCCCCCAATTCTACTTTTTAAAGAGTTTTTTCTCTTCAGTGAATTTTTGTGCTTCTTTTGACATTTGGCCAGTTTTGTTTTTTTAAGGTGGTGTTTTCTTAAGTATTTTTTTTGTGTAATTCTTTTACCAAGCTCTTGACTCTCTTTCCATAATTTCTTATTTCACTCTCATTTCTTTTTCCAATTTTTCCTCTACCTATGTTATTTGATTTTAAAAATTATTTTAAATCTCTTCCAGTTATTCTTGTTAAGCTTGTGTCCAACTCATACTTTTTTTCCCTTTGAGGCTTTGATGGTAGTTACACTTTGACATTGCTGTCTTCTTTTGAATTTGTGACATGATCTTCCCTGTTACCATAGTAGCTTTTTATGTTCAGGTTCTTGTTGTTTGCTCATTTTTCCAGCCTATTTCTTGAGTTTTAACTTTATGCTAAAATTGGACACTGCTTTCAGGGTGGAGAGAGCACTATCCTAAGCTTCTGGTTTTTTGTGTTGCCGTTTTCCAAGCTAGTTTGCAGATCTTTTAAGGTTTTGGTGCTTCCAAGGTGGTGTGATGCAAGGATCATAACGCTCTGGTCACTGTTCTTCTGGCATATAGTCTTGTCTTTACCCAGGAATGGACCTTGTTTCCTCTGAGGTGTAAATGCTAATACTCCTCTTGGCACTTGGAGAGTGACCAGGGCCCCTGCTCTCCCGCAGCTGCAAGTGTTATTCTCCTTTCTGCCTTGGAGTTGAGACCAAGGCTCTTGGTCCCTTACAAGTGGCCAAAAGCAAGACTCTTCTCCATCCTGTAACTGTGACCAGACCCCCTACTCCTCTGTCACTATAAGTGCTAATGCTCTTCTTCACTCTTTAACTGTGACCTTGAAGTGTGAATGGGCAGTGCAGCAGAGTTCTGCACTCGGTGCCAACAAAGGGTCTCCAGTAACCTCTTTCTGATTTCTGACTGCCTTATCCTTTTTGGGACTGAGAGCTCTGGAAGCTGCTGCTCCTGTTGCTGTCACACTGCTGGTGTTGCTGCCACCACTGCTGGTGTTGCTGCCCTGTGTGCTATGTTCTAAGTCAACCCCAAACCTGGTGTCGGGGATCTCTCCTGCCAACCTCGTAAATTGTCTTAGACTAGAAAAATGTCTTGTCCTGGACTTTCGTTTACTCAGCCATTTCTGAATTTGATTTAAAATTGTTTGGGGGGGGAATGTTGGGAGAGTTTAGCAGATTTGCTGCTTCTTCTATACCATCATGGTTCTGTCCTCTGTTTATGCCTTTATATATTAATGAGGGAGTTTTTTTTTCCCTTTAGAGAATGATTACTATCCCACTTTTTGATAAGATGACTTTGCTGTGTTGCAATACCTCAACAGCTTCTGAGGCAGTTTTCATAAAAGTTAGCAGTTTTCTCTTTTAGTGAAGTGGTAAAGCAGTCTGTTAACATCTGCTTAGTAGAGTTTTGCTGGCTGCTAGTAAACCAAGAAGTTCAGTTCAGGGTTTTACAAATGATTTATAAATCTAATCTACACCTAAGGCTTCTTTTTCCTGTTTACCAGAGACACTCAGATTTTAAACTTTGTAACAGAAGTCATTTCTGTTTAAAGTCAGGGCTTTATTCCCAGGCTTCTCTCTTTTGAACTCGTTTTTCCCCCCCAGAATGTCTTATATAGTGGCCAGTATCCTTATTTTTGGCACCAGTGTCCTCTAGTTAAACTTGAACACTGAAGAATTTTTTCCTTTTGTAACTTCAAAAATGCTAAGCATTTATTTCTAGAAACTTTTGGGACTGACTGTTTTTACTTTTCAATTGTTTATTTCTGTATGAAGTTGTAACATACCTGTCTTTACAGCCATATGTTCTTGGGCTCTCTGCGAAAACCTTGCTTGAATGCCTCCTTGTATCGTGCAGTAAAGTGTAGTAGACCATGAGCTGTGGCAGATTCTGCTGAACTGGAGAACTTCTGAGTATAATCCCACCAACAGACCACCTTCAACTGTCTGAGTACATGTTTGCCACTTAGGGTTTTTTTGGTAGCCCATGCAACAAATAGATACAAAACATGGAAATTCTCTCTCTTTTTTAATGCAGCCCTTCTGCTGTTTCTGAAGGTCTGTCATGGGCTAGGGCATTAGATTTATGAAGTTTCCAAAGGGCAGAACAAGAAGTAGTGCTTGGAAGTTACAAAGATGCGAATTTAAGTTAGGTGTCAGAAAAATCTTACCGGGGCACGTCTTGGTCTTTAAGGAGGGATGTGATATAGGTAACAATGACGGAATCTGTCCAAATTTATACAGAAGAAATCTGCTAGAGATAACTTTGTTTTTTTGTATCTTTTGAGAACGGTTGTTTTATATATGAGTACTTCTGGTGAAAACATGAGAAGGGAAGAGAGGCCTTTTTTTTTTTATTGGTACAAGTAGACTATATATTATTCAGTCAACAGTTTGTTATGTCTGACAAACTAGGAAGCAGAGTATGAAAATACTTGCAGTTTTTAGATTGATTTGCACACATTAATTTATTGGTTTAAAGTGGGATTCATCTTTGTTTGACAACCAACAATTAAATCATTATTTGAGGAACTGATTTATATGCTTGTTGGAATTCTTTTTTTGTAAATAAAGCCTGTTGACATAACAAATGTATAGGTAGATGTAAAAATGATTCATAGGTTGTTTTTGGAAAGAAAAATAAAGGAATTTGTAGAGTTGACTTCATTATTCATATAAAATACAAAGAACTGTGTGTTTGATCATCTTGCCCTGTAGCTCTGACCTTAAGTAAACCAAACTCCATTAAGATAATAACATTCTCATTCATCATCTATTCCAAAGGATGAAGAACTAGAGAAATTCTACAAAGAACTTGACAGGATCCTCCAAACCAAGTCATCATATCTTAATACTTGGTGACTTTCGCATGAAAGTGGTCACAGAGAAGGACCAGTTAAAAAGTTGGAAGACTAGTTTGGAATTTAAAAAAATAAAAGACCAAAGGCTTGTTGTAGATTAGATTAATTAGACCTCATGCTTATGTATCATGAATACATTCTTTAAGTAGAGTTGGAGAATTTTGGACTTGGCTTTCAGGACTTTGGATCTGAGGAAGAAAAAGACACAGATTTACCACATTATGGGAAGAGTTTCTCATCTCCATGCTTTCAAGAAGTGAATAGCTTTTGGGGGAGGAGGGGCGCCAAGATGTTGGCAGTTTGTCGGGAATATTAAAGGATATCATCAGGAGGAAATAGTCAATGACTGTATTGAAATTGTGGTCTGGATCTATTTGAATGAGATTAAAAAGTGCAAGTCAGTGTAGGCTAGTCTGAGTAGGAGCTTGGAAGTTCTCTTACATGCATTTGGGACTTGGCATGAGAGCAGACGTAGTGAGGAGAGAAACTGCATGGATTCATTAGGATAGGAGTTTTTTATCAAGTTACCATTGTGGGCTTCTGAGTTCCCACTTAGGTTCTATTTCAGTGTGCCACTGACTTTTAGAATTGGAAATCCAATTGCTACTATAACATAGTACTGTAACTTACTAAATGGTACTATAACTTGCTCCTGTAACATACCTAAGTGGTCATCTAGTATATATTCAAGGACCATTCCATCACCTTCCAAAAGTGCCCATTGTACTTTTGAGCAACTCTAATTACTATAACATTGATCCTCTTACTCTTCTTCAAACAAGACATTCCATCTCCAGACTCTAGGTATTTTAACTGACTGTCCCCATGCCTAGAATGCTTTACCTCCTGGTGTCCTTCAAGTCCTCACTAAAATCTCATTTCTTTGGGAATCCCAGTCCCTCTTAAATTCTAGTGCCTTCCTTCTATTCATTATTTGTTTATATGTTGCTTCCCACATAAGAGTGTGAGCTGACTGTGAGTTCTTTGAGTACAGGAATTCTTTTACCTTTCTTTGTATCCCTTGTGCTTAGAACAGTGCCTGGCACATTGTAGGCATTTAGGATTAACTGACAGACTGAAGGTCTGTCATGGGCTAGGGCATTAGATTTATGAAGTTTCCAAAGGGCAGAATAAGAAGTAGTGCGTGGAAGTTACGAAGATGTGAATTTAAGTTAGGTGTCAGAAAAATCTCACGGGGGCACGTTTTGGTCTTTAAGGAGGGATGTGATATAGGTAACAATGACGGAATCTGTCCAAATATATATAGAAGAAATCTGCTAGAGATAACTTTGTTTTTTTGTATCTTTTGAGAACGGTTGTTTTATATATGAGTACTTATGGTGAAAACATGAGAAGGGAAGAGAGGCTTTTTTTTTTATTGGTACAAGTAGACCATATATTATTCAGTCAACAGATGACTAACCGGTTCCCATAGGTTCTCAAAACGGGCAATACCGCCCCCAGGAGGTCACTGGAATGATGGAGGAGGCAGGAGTAACATCGATTGCAATGGAGGGCCTTGAATAAAAATAAGGGCTAACCTAACCTAAGGGAGGGCGCTCTGGGTATTTTTTTTTTTGAAAGTGAGCAGTAGACCAAAAAAGTTTGGGAAGCTCCTTTATAGGATACAGGATCCCACTGTTTTTGTTTGTATAGTTATACAAAAAAATTTTTTCCCACTTAAAGCAAGCAATTTTTAAAGCTTTCCAACAAGGTATTTCTCATACATATGTTAAACTAATGATTGGCTAAAATTTATATAGCACTTTCTATTTGCCAGGTACTAAACTAAGCTCTTTACAGGAAGGTAAACTGAGGCAAACAGGTTAAGTGACTTGCCCAGGGTCACATAGGCAGTTAGTGTCTGAGCTGGATTTGAACTCAGTTCTTCCTAATTCTAAACCCAATGCTCTGTCTACTATACTACCTAATTTCAATTTTATTTTCAGTTCCAAATTTTCTCCTTCCCATTTCCACCTACTACTGTTCAGAAAGCAAGAAAAACAAAACAAAAAGTAGAATTCAGCAAAGCAAATAGTTAAGTAAAGCAATTATTAGCCACAACAACAAAAATTTCTCAGTTTACGTTCCATCTATCACTTCTCTTTCTGAAGGTGGATAGTTTGTTACATCATGAGTCCTCCTGAATTGTTGGTTTTTGTGTTCATTACAGTTCTTAAATCTTTCAAAGTTGTTTGTCTTTATGTCATTGTTATTGTATAAATTATTCTCCTGCTTCTTTCTACTCACTTTATTCTGTACTAGTTCATGTGAGTTTTTCCAGGTTTCTCTGAAACTATACCCTTCATCATTTCTTATAGTACAGTAGCATCCTCTTACATTCATCTACCCTTATGTTCAGTCATTCCCCAATTTGATGGATAACCCTCTCAATTTCCAGTTTTTTTGCCACCATGAAAAGAGCTGTTATAAATATTTTTGAACATATGAGTTGTTTTCCTCTTTCTTTCATCTCTTTAGAAAATAGACCAAGTAATAATATCATTTGGTAGAATATTGAACAGTTTAGTATCTTTTTTGTCGTAGTTCCAAATTGTTCCCTATAACAATGAGATCAGTTCACAGGTTCACCAATAGTGTATTAATGTACTTGTTTTTCTGTAGCTCTTCCAGCATTTGTCATTTTCTCTTTTTTGTCATCTTTGCCAACCTGATGGGTATGAGATAGTACGTCAGAGGTGTTTTAATTTGTTTTTATCTAATTATTAGTTATTTAGAGCATTTTTTTCCCCATCTGACTGTTGACGAAAATTGCCTGTTACATATCCTTTGATTGGGCCTAGAGTCAGGGAGTCAAATCCAGCCTCAGATACTTACTAGCTGTATGACCCTGGACAAATCGTTTAACTGCTATTTGCCTCAGTTTCCTTATCTGTAAAGTGGGGATAATAATAGCACTTACCTCACAAGGTCGTTGATATAATTGTAAAGCATTTAGTACCTGGCACATAGTAAGAGTTATATAAATTGTTGTCGTTGTTATGTGCCAGGCATTCAGAGGTGCTGCCAGTTTCAGAGTTTCTGGATTTATTGTCAAGTATTTCTCTTCATGAACAATACAAAAGCTATGTGAATCAGTACAAATGACTGGAGGATAGTTCTTATCTGTTGTGATTCTGTTTTCTTATGATAGAGAAATATTGTTGCATTTGTTACCACTTCTTGTTCCAAGGAATTTCATTTATGTGATAAGTTTAAATAAGTTGAATTTAAAAATATATGCCATTAAAAGAGATATATATGAAAATATTGCAGTTTTCTTTAAAAGATCAGCAAGGAATATATATGTTTTATGTTCTCTGTCAGTAAATATTGTTATTAGCAGATTAAATAACAATATTGCAAATTGTGTAATAATTTCATATTCCCTTTCACATTAAAAACTAAGTAATTATGTATGCTTATAAAGCATTGATGCCCTATGGAGACATACTCCTAAATAAATATTAAATATTGTACTTGTCCATATAAATAGATTTACTTTTATTCCCATTTTCTGTAACAGAAAGTTTATTGTAACTGCTTGGAATACTGGAAAGCAGTTTTGCAGAAACTATGTATATCAAGCAGAAGCTACTTGCAGAAACCAGTATCTTCCACCATATTCCAAGGTAACATCCAAATGAATATATAACTTAGACATAAAGGGTGATGTCATATACACATAGGGGAACAAGGAAGAAATTACCTTTAAGATCTATGGATAGTGAAACAGTTCCTGACCAAATAAGGAATAGAAAAGATCGCAAAAGTTAAATTGGACAATTTTGATTATATCTAATTCTTAAAGTTTTTGAACAAACAAAAACAATTTAGCTGAAGCTAGAAAGAAAGCAGGTAACTAGGGGGAAAAATCTTAGAAGCAAATTTCTTTCCTAAAGGTTTCTCTCATTCTCTACTGATGAGATGGAACACTTTTTTCCTGGAACTAGGAAATATATGGTGTCCCCAAAGTCTTAAGTGTAGGTTTAAGTTTTAATAGCTTAATAAGTTCTAGTAGCTTAAAAATGGACTTTTGGGATACCCAAAAATTAAAGATCAGTTAAGGTTCTGAATCAAAATTTTAAAATAAGAGCCCATTCCCTAATTGATAAATAGCCTAAAAATATGAATAAGCAGTTTTCTTTTTAAATAAGTTTTTATTGATGTCCTCTGTTTCTTTACATTATCATAGTTAGCCCCAGTATCCCTCTGTCTCCCCCATCTTAGAGAACTATATGATATATAACAAATAGTAATAAAGAGGAAAATATCAGAACAATTGATTGATACATTGAAAAAGTCTGAATACATGTGCAATGTGCAATACGTGGAACAGCTACCTCTGCAAAAGTGTGGGTTTAAGGGCATCCTCTCATATCTCTTCATTCTAATCATGCTTGATCTTTATTGTTATTACATTCCCTTTTAGTTTATGGGTTTTTTTTTTGTTTTTGGTATATGGTTCTTTCTGTTTATATCAATGTCATTATTCTGTGTACTGTTTTCTTGGCCTCGCTTCCCATTTCACAGATAACACATGGCAGGCTCTGTAGTTTTTGGAGCTCCAGCCTCTAACAAGTTCAGATAGACACCTTCAGAAGGGTTAATAATCGACTTTATTCTAGTCTAGTCTTCTCAGAAGGGTTGCTGATAATGGGAGCACCAGCTCCTATAGCATTCCCTAATCACTGTTCTCACAGGAACCAGCAAGGGCGGGGGAGGGGCAACTATCACTACATCTCAGTGGGATCAGTTGAAACAGAAACAGCTTGTGCATTCCCCTAAATCCCCTCAAGCCTTGATGGGGGCTGGTCAAGGCACACGCCCATAGGTGTAACCAGTGCCTACTTGTTTTATAGGGCAACAGACAAAGGAGGCATCTTGCCAACATTAAGCTCACAGGTTAACTTTAGCAATATCGTCATTCTGTGCAAGCATAGTAAATATCAGTTATGTCACTGCACACATGGTACAGCCTCAGTAGGACTGTCAGTCACTATGATTCTAGGAATTATTATCTAGGATCCTTGGGGCTATTCTGGGAGTTATATGACACTTGGAAACTAGACATTGCCGTGGCCATGGATCCTGAGAAACTGAACTCTAAAAGGATAACAAAATCCTCCTATTTACACTTCCCTTACTCTGCTTCAGTTCATATAGATCTTTCTGTGCTTCTCTTCTCTGTTCATCACGTATGTTATTTCTTAGAGTACATTCCATTACATTCATGTGCCACAGTTTGTTTAGTCATTTCCCAATCAATAGGTATCTTCTTGTTTCCAATTCTTTCCTATTACAAAAAGTGCTGTTCTAAATATTTTGATATATACGATGGCTTCCTTAGAGAATATGCCTAGTAGTAGACTCTCTATTTCAAAGGGCTTAGATGTTTTAGTTACTTTAATTGCATAACTCCAAATTGCTTTCCAAAATGGTTGCACATTTCACAGCTCCACTAACAATTTATTAGTTTGCCTATCATTCCACAGGGCAAGTAGGTGGCTCAGTGGATAGAGTGCCAGGTCCAAAGTCAGGAAGACTCATCTTCCTGAGTTCAAATCTGGCCTCAGACACTCACTAACTGTGTGATCTTGGGCGAGTCACCTAATCCTGTTTATCTCAGTTATTCAACTGTAAAATGAGCTGGAGAAGGAAATGGCAAACCACTCCAGTATCTTTGCCAAGAAAATTCCAAATGGAATCATGCAGAGTCAGACACAACTGAACAGCAACAATAATCATTCCACATCCTGGTCAGTATTGACTATTGACATTTTTTGTCTTCTTTGCCCAGTGTGAAGTGATACTTCAGGTTTGTGTTGCTTTGCATTTCTCTTATTATTAGTGATTTTTGGAGCATTCTTTCCATATGGTTGTAAATATTTTGCAGTTATTTTCTGGAGGATTCTTTGTTCATCTCCTTGGACCTCTTTATCTATTGGAACAGGCGATTTTAAAGGAAGAAATCCAAGCCATCAGTAGTTGTGTGAGAAAAAAGTGTTCCGTTTCATCAGTAGAGAAATTATTAGACTTGTAGAAAGTTATAGAAAAGCAATTGAGGTTCTTCCTCACATCCATCCGATCAGCAAAGTTAATAAAAAAGAGAAATGACAAATGTTGGAAGGACTGTTGGAAAATAGACCCTTTAAAGCACTGTTGGTGGTCCTGTGAATTGTTCCAGCCATTCTGGAAAGAAATTTGAAGCTATAATTTTTAAATTATACATATGCTTTTTAGGACAAGACTATTAATACTTTGTATTCTGTTTTTACTTATCTACCAGATACAATTTTGTTTAACTTATCGTTTATTTATATTTAAACATTTCTAGCTTGGGGGGAAGAGATGTCCAAATTGACATAGTTTCCCAAGCTTTCAACATGACTGTCATCTTGAACGAGAAAAAGATAACAGTATGTGAAAATATAGTTCAGGTTAACATTTCTAAACATCCTCCTGGAATAAACAAAGGAATCTCCTCTTTTCCATTTAGTTATATTTGGTTATCACTCTCCATATAGTTTCCTAAGAAAAACCTTTTTATCCTTTATCACCCACCTTTCCAGAAGTCTTTTCTAAGGATTTTGGAAAGGCTTTTGAGAGAAATATTTTTTTTAATATTTCTAAGAGTTTAAAAGAAGTTTTTATATGCTTTAATCTAGTAATTCTATTAGTCTTATACCCCAAAGAGAAAAGGAGCTGTATGCCCGACTGTTTATAGCAGTTCTTTTTGTAATAGTAGGGACCAGAAGCTAAGGGGATGCTCATAAATCAGGGAATGGTTGGAGAAAGAAATGATGAAGAATTTAATATTAACTCTCAGAGAAACCTCGGAAGATGTTTGAACTGATGCAAGGTGAAATGAGCAGAACCAAAAGAACAATTTATAAAATAACAGCATTGTAATGCATAGAACTTTGAAAGACACTGATCATTGCAATGACCAATCATGATTTCAGAGGACTGATAATGAATCATGCTTTTGTTGTTTGGTAGTTTCAGTCAGATCATTCTCTTTATGACCCTATTTGCTGTTTTCTTGGCAAAGATGCTGGAGTGGTTTGCCATTTCCTTCTCCAGCTCATTTTACAGATGAGGAAACTGAGGCAAACGGGGTAAAGTGACTTGCCTAGGGTCACATAGCTAGTAAATGTCTGAGGCTTGATTTGAACTCAGGTCTTCCTAACTCCAGGCCCAGCGGTCTGTCTGCTATGCCACCTAACTAGCCCAATGAAATATGCTACCCACCTTCTAATAGAGAGATAGACAATGGACTTAGGGTGTAATGATATTGTGTTTGTATATATGTGTATGCACATATGATATGCATATTTGTATATGTGTGTATACATATGCAAACACATATTTATACATATATGATATAGCTAATATTGGAATTTGTTGCTTGTCAATGCATATTTGTTATAAGGACTTAATTCTTTTTTTAAGGACTTAATTTTTAAAAAAATCTTCTAGTGCTCAGCAGAACACCTGGCATATACTTAATAAATGCTTGTTGACGTGACTTTTTTCAATGGGGAAGACAATAAAATAGTTTTTTGTCATGATAAAACTTCCCAAGGACTAAAAGTAGTTGCATGATGGCAGTCATGTTACTTGGATTTTATATTATGGTATTTTTCGTATTGTATTTATTTAAGAAGTTATAAATTGGAGTTGATTTACTGTCACTACACATTTATACTCTTAAATAAGTTTTCCCTTTCTTGTGACTGTCTCGTATTTTAAGACAAGAAAACGTCAACATTTTGGCATCTGTTTCACAATCTTTTTCTCCCAAATTTGAATTTAAAATAATGGGGAGGGTGTGTGTATGTGTGTGTGATCTTTTTGTTTACTAAAAGTGAAACTGGATATTGTTAATTGCCCCCTTTTAAAGGGTTTTTAAAGTGGCTACAATCTTGAGTTCTTTTAAATGGGTTAATTTAATGTTGGAAAAATGTTGGCGGATGATAATATAGTCCTTATTCAAAAACGAATTACATTCACTTTATTTCAGGTTAGGTTGAGAGTTCTGATATTTATTTTGAATGAACATGTAGGAAATTACTTCCTGATAAATATTTGTCTTCAAATGAAGTTTTATTTTCTTGAAAAGTAAAGCACAGACCAAAAATAGTTGAAGCTCAACATTAGATCTTCCTATGTATTTCTGCTCTGTTACCAGGTGGGAATTATGCGTCTGAAATCGTGTTAGAAATTGTACCAGGAAGAGAGTTAATATTAAAATTTAATAGATGATAATTTCATTGTTTACCTTCCGACAGCTAGGAATATTTCTTCATGCATCACTTGGTTCACTGAAGGAGCAACTAAATTAGTGTTGGAAAGAAGTACGATATAACAAACAATTATAGCATAATAGATTTTAAATCCTAGTTTTGTTACTTTTCCTGTGGATTAGTTAAGATTCAGTAGAGCTACTCAGAGAAAGACCATTCATTTCCTTGCAGTGAAACAAGCTCATCAGAATTCTGGTGTTTCTCTTTCACAGTAACTTTATAGTATCTGAATTTGGTAACCAAAAGTATACGTTAACTAACATGATGTTAAAGGAAGGGGAATTTACTTTTAATTCTTTTACTCTTTGAAAAATCCTCAGTTATAAAACATCTGATGCCAGTAAAAAAAAAAAAGCTGTCATTTATATTGTGACTTAAAACTTTGAAAAGCACTTTGCAGAGTCTCATGAACAAGCCTGTGAGGTATGAACTGTAACTATTCTCATTTCACAAATGAGAAAACAGAGATTCAGGGAAATTAAGAGACTTGACCATGATTCTAGGACTATGGGACTATTATTATTAAGGGACTTGACTATGATTCTACTAAGTGTCAGAGGCAGGGATAGGATATAAATTTTTCTGATTGTAGGTGGCATCCTACCTATTACATCATTCTATTACATTCATTACATTAATACCTCACCTGGTCTTGATAATCTTGATAATATTTTAGGGTTTTTAGTACTGCTTTTTTAGGAATTACAATATGATTGTTAATGAATTTTGGGTGCATCCCTTTATCTTCTCTACACATTGAGGTAGCCAGATAGATGGCACAGGGGATAGAACATTAAGCTTGAAATTAAGACCTGGGTTCAAATCCACCTTCAGACACTTGTTGGCTGTTTGACTCTGGGAAAAGTCACTTAACTTTTGTCTGTTTTACTTTCTTCTGTTGTAAAATGGGGATGACAGATGGCATCTATCTCATAGGATTGATGGCAGGATCAAATGAAGTAATATTTGCAAAAGGGCTTAGCATACCCCCTGGCTCTTAGTAGGCACTTAATAAATGCTTTTTCATTCCCTTACTGTATACTACTTTAAGTGTTGGGGTTTTTTTTATGTTTAAGATTTGTTTTATTTTTGGAGGCAAGGGATTAAGTGACTTGCCTGAGGTCACACAGCTAGTAAGCGGCTAGTGTCTGAGGTTGGATTGGAACTCAGGTCCTGTTGACTCTGGGGCCAGTGCTCTATTCACTGCACCACCTAGCTGCCCCCTGTATTGCTACTTTAAAACCCAGCTAAAAATTACTGCAGATTATAAATTGATTTACAGCACCTAACTACTATGTACTACCTGGTAGTAGCCTCCTTTACCACATTCTCCCTGCACTACTTCTCCACTTTTGCCATGTTCTGTCCTCACTTGTTTTCTCTTGTAATTAACCAAGTCTACAAGGTACTGTCTCACCCTGGAATTCTTTGCTCCCTTGGCCTTTGTTTATATTCAGCTAATCCTTAAAATTGGAGCACTCTCATCATTCACCTACTCTGCTTCTATTCCAAAACTACTGAACATTTTTGGACAAAGTCACACAAATTTGCCAACTTGGAGCCACTACAAATTCATATTATTCAGTCTCAACTAGGATCTTATTACTTTGCAGTAGATGTTTTGTTCTTACCTCATTAATTCTATCACTGTCTCCAAAGTAGCTAATTCCAGATTATTTTGAGACCATCTGTCATGTCACCTTCCCTTACTGTTTACCTATTCCAACTTGAAAACCTTGCCACATCTTCACCCGTACTTTTCTTTTATTCTGGTTTTATTAATTAAAGTGAGACTTCTCTCTTGCCAAGACTATTCCTCTATTTGTATCCTTGATTCTGTTCCTTCCTGTCTATTTTGGGAGCTTTTTCAGACCTAGTACTCACAGAAATTTCTTTTAACTTTAAGTAAGTGCCACTTCCACTTAATCATCCTGCTTATTACATAATTGGTACTTAATAAAGAGTATGAATTTAAAAAATTTAAATATAGCCACTAAGTATACTCTTGTATATTTTTTCCCTATGAGGATGGGAGCTGGGTGAATTAGTAAATGAAAAAGAAAAAGATTTATTTTAAAAATGATTGTTAATTTGACAAACATCAATCATGAAGTTTTACGTTGATTTTCTTTTATTTCTTCTTCCTTTGTTTTTTTCTCTCAGTCATGACCTCCACCCTCCCTTTGCAAAAAAAAAAAAAAAAATCGTCCTCTATTCACAAGCACATTGTGCTGGTTGTGTTTGTATATTTAAGTTTCATTATGTACCTGTAGTCCATTGCTACAGTCCTTTTTAAACTTTAAAAATTTAAATTTTAAATTTACATTTCTTTAAAATTGCTTTCTCTCTTGGTTCATTTCCTCTTCATTTGAACGTTTTTTACTTTGTTTCCTTTGCTGGATCTTTATCCATATCGTGCCTACTAACAGTGGAATTACTCCAAAACTCTTGCTAGGCTTTGTGCTTCTCTCCCTCTGCTATTTCATTTGGTTATCTCATCAGTTCTAATGGTTTCAATTATCATCTGTAAATAGTTGATTCTCAGATTTACTTCTTCAAACTGAATCTCTCTTCTGACTGGTAGTCTCACATCTCCCAACTACCTTTTAGACATCTTAAAGTAGATGTCCTGTAGACATTTTACATTTAACTTCATCAATATTGAACTCATCTTTCCCTCCCAACCCATTCCTCTTTTCTTAATTTCCTTAATTCTATTCAGAACATCACCATTCTCCCACACCCCCTAGGTGGATGTCGTCTTCAACTTGTCACTCTCATCCCCAGTATCCAAACTCTTACCAAGTCTTGACGTTTCTACTTTTTACTTGTCATAATGTTGCGGGATAGGTTTTGGGGGGATTTCTAATGAGAAATCCTTTCTAGGTTCGGGCTCAGCTGTCTTTTGGTAGATTTACAAAAGTTTATTGATTCACAGGGCTAAAAGGGGTAGGGTGAGGAAACTTGGCTAGGAAAAGCTTGCAAGGGGCAAGGGGGGAGTCAGAGAAAGTTTGGAAGTGTGACGCTCTGCAGCGGGCAGATGGCCTACTAGAATGCTTACTTGACCTGACAGAAAAAGCAAGAGCTACCAAGGTCCATCTGCGGAAGTTCTAAGGGCCCCAGGGGCATTCTTAAAGATACCAAGCTGTCAGTCATAAGTTCATTAAAGCTAAGGAAGTATACAAAGGTGGAGTTAGGGAGGAACCTGGGAGTACCCAGGGCATGACTAATACTTAAAGGGACATGCACCCTTGACATCAACTGCGCATGTGTTTTACCCATAATACACTGGGACAAACAGCAGGAGGGAAGGGGCAGGGTGAGCCCTGAACCTTCAGTCATAAGGTCGACCAGCAGTCACAGATTTGAGGTCAGGTCAGTGAGATGTTCTCATCTTGATTTGCAAGTGGATGGGTTTAGTTTGCTAGGACAAAAGGAGGTAGTACCTTGAATGAAGAGTTAATGGTTTGAGAGGAAATAGCTCTAGGCTGGGGCAGGGAAAGACAAGTACAGCTGGGGGAAGGGGAGAAACAGTTTAAAACTGTGGCTTTTACAACTTCAACACAAAACTGAATTAAAGTTACCCCAAAATATACTACATAGGCCACCCAGCACCTCTTCAATAACACCTTTTTTTTTTTAAAGGAATGGTAATTACATTTTATTTTGCCCTGCTAAAGCAAGTTGTTGATTAACAGCAAACAAAAAAGTAGGTATTTTCTAGTGGTTGATACTGTAGAATAATAAGCAGTTGCTATTTTAAGCATTAGACAAGATTAAATTTCTTTTGGTCATTGTATTTACTCTCCTCTGATGGCCCCTAAAGAAGTTGTCATGTTTTTTAAAAAAACAAAACAAAACAAGATAAATGCATTTCAAAGAAGGTTGAAATTAATTCAAAGCAGCCTTCAAGGAAATAGATGCTTTAAGATTTCATTTAAAAATCATATATTGAATATTTAGCAGCAAAATGATAATTTAATATGCCTTATATCTATTTTAAAAATAAGCAATTTTAAAATATTATATATTTTAGTTTTGTAGTCTAATTAGATTATGCACACCCTCCACCCCACCCCCCTTCTCTCCTCTGACATTGCCATCGCATTGGGGGAGGCCCTCATTACCTGGACTGTTATTCTGGTTGATCTCTTGCCTCAGTTTCCCCCCACTTTAATCTGTCTGCCACTTATATGTCAAAATGATCTTCCTGAAATGTACATCTCGCCATGACACCTCCCCATTCAGTAAATGTCAGGGGTTTTATTACTGCCTCTAAGATTCATTCTGTTTCAAAACCCTTTGTAACCTGATGACTTCTTACCTGTTTAGACTTCATACATATTAATCCCCTCCATGTATTCTGTTATTCAGTGATAAGAGACTTCTTTGTTATTCCTCATATGCAACACTCTCATCTCTTAACTGAGCATTTCCACTGATTGTCTCCAGTGCTTGGAATACTGCCCCTCCTCACCTCTGGTTCCTGGTTTCCTTCCTTCTCAGCTAAAATCTCACCTACAAGAAACCTTTACCTGTTTTTCTTACTTTTAATGACTTCCCTCTGAGACAATCCACAGTTGTTATACCTCTGGTTTCTAAATAGTTGTTTTTTTGCATGTTTTTCACCTCATTAAACACTGAGTTGCTTGAGAAGCAGGAGTTTGGTTTTTGCCTTTCTTTTTATCACCAGAGCTTAGCACTATGCCTGGCATGTGGTAGGAACTTAATAGAGTGCTTGTTCATCTTAGATTCTATCTGTTAGGCTATTGCAGTCATGATTAGTCATTGCATTGGTCAGCTTAAGTCTTTCAGAGTTGGAAAAGTTTTATTTTTTAGAGTGCAAAAATGTAAACACCAACTTTTCAATCTTTGAGGAACAAGAGTAAGTTCTAGAATCCTGAAAGAAAGAAAGGTGCTATCTTTTGGTGGCATCTGTTCTATCATTTGAGAGGATAGGGCAGTCCTGAGCACATTTTTCACAAAAAGAAATGTAGCTTGACTTTTCAAAATAACTTTAAAGTTGACTTTAAAGCACCCTGTTTTTGTGTTGATTTTGTGAGGGATAATTGTGTGAGATGAAAGAGTTCAGAGTCTGAATCTAAGGTCAGAAAAGGTCTTTATTCTTTCTCATGAGAAAGGACTGTACCTGCTGTTGCCCAACGTGGCATCTGCAGGGAGAGAGCGAAAGGTAGACGGTAACCCATGATTATATAATCTTCTAATGCAGAAACCCAACCCCCCCCAACTGGCCTTCACTCTTATTGGTTGGAGGGCTGTCCTACAACCTAAGCGGGGGAATTTCTCTGAGACAAAGGACCCGGAAACATGTGGGTGTCCAATGAAAGCAGTGTTAACCTTATTTGGCATATCTTGTGCTGAGTTGGCTCTGGGGGAGGGTCTCCATTGCTCTAAGCTCCAGATTGCTTGAAGGTCAGGTGACTTAACCCTAGGCCTAGTGAATACTGAAGCCATCCTAGATTTGATTTT
>CM053592.1:152234815-152251333 GCA_028646515.1 Pseudochirops corinnae
GGTCATTCAATGAGATGGAGGACTTTCAAACATTCCTGCTGAAAAAACCAGAACTGAAACGAATGTTTGACACTCCAACACAAGAAGCATGAGAAGACAAACACGGAAAAGAAATCATAAGGTACCTATCAAAGATGAACTATTTACATGACAACATGGAAAAGAGATTACAATGGCATCATCAAAGTCTGGACATACTTATTTTTAAACTAAATTTGATCACCTGCTCAGGAATGGAAACACAAGGTAGAAAAGGAAACTAGAGCAAACTCACCTAGTTGAGCTTACATAAATGTATACTTACATAAATATCATGCATTATAAAAATTATAAAATTGCGTTTGTATCTTGACTCTCTTGTTATTTCTTTGACTTTGTCAGTGTTTCTTTTATGCACTCCTGAATCCTTTTTTATTTTTTGGTTTTTGGAGGGAAGAAGGTAGGGCAGTTGGGGTTAAGTGACTTCCCAAGGTCACAGGGCTAGCTTTGTGTTTCATGTCTGAGGTCGCATTTGAACTCAGGTCCTCCTGACCCCTGGGCCGGTCCTCTATTCACTGCGCCACCTAGCTGCCCCCGTGCTCATGAATTCTTAAGGGTAAGAAGCCATAAGGACATTTAATTTGCTTTGGGACATTTAAATTTGTTTTGTGCAAAACACAGCAGGGCATCCTTGCTCCTGGGTGGTTTGTGTGGGAGTGTGGGAGGGTGGCCATGGGGAAAACTGTCAAATTATAATTGTTTTTTGTCGCTGCAATCTACCAAGGGCATGGGGCTGTGCAAAGCTAAATTATTTTACTGCTCATTTCCAAGGAGAATTTTTGAACTGGAAAGAACACAGAGATCATCCATTGATTCTAGTTCTACTTAGAAATCATCAAACTGGAATTAGAAAGATTTTGATAGAGTTTATGGGAGCAAAGAATATTCTCTTTGAAGTTAGAATGAAGACTCATGCAACATTTATAACCCTCAAATTGTATTTGCAGGGCGTAAATCTTAAAATTGAAGCCAGAGAGGCAGGAAACAGAGGAAACGTCCCTTTGATATAGTCAAATCAGGGTCCAAAATGACAGCAATACGTGACATCATTGTTGCACATTTCATCTGAGAAGTTACTGTTCTATATTATTAACGCATTTATCTCCACGATGCCATAGTCTGCCAGATAAAATATGCTATGAGAGTTACACTTCAAATTCTTGATCACGAGCCAATTTCTGACGTGCTGCTCTTTACCCTAAGTGACAAATAGGAGGGGACTCAAGTCAAACTCTCCCTGATTTGGGACAGTTCTTGTAGATTCTAGGCTTTGTAAGAGATAATTAGGTTTACGGAACTCTGAATTGAAACCAGGAAACTGCCTATGATAGTTATCCGCTGCTTGCTGCTGAACAATGAAAATACTTCTGAGATTAAGGGAATTGGGGGGGGGAGGGAGGGGTGTAGGGAGGAGACAGTAGCGAGCCAAACGTTTCTCCTCGGGATTCTTAATCTGGCCCAACTACTCCATTTCCTCTTCAGTGCTCGTCCACCTCCTCAGAAGGCACGCGGAGTTCTCGCAAGGAAGCTCCAGGGAGAAACTAGCCCTTGGGAGAAAACCATTCACCCCCACCTCTCCCCTCCCCCCTTTTCTGGTTGCGCGAGAGCTGCCAATTCCAGAAATTCCCACTTTGATCAGGAGATAAAGCCGAACAATGGAGTGGAACAAAACAGCGATTCCTCCGGGACTTTCCTCCGGGGTGTGTCGGAGCTGGCAGAAGTTGGGGGGAAGGAGAAGGAAGGGTGGGTAGCAAATAAGTAAGGAACTGACACACTCGGTGACCTCAGTAGTTGCCTCAGGCTTCTCCCTGGTGCCTTACCCCTTACTCAGTGTAAAGAGTCTTTACTCCTTGCTCATGTCTTATTTACTAGTTTGTGTATGCATTTATTACACGTGTTGGGGCTACCTACTGGATATTTATCCGTGTCTGTTCTTCCCGCTTTTCAACCTACCCAACTGTAATCTCCGTGTGACCTTGGGCCAGTCATTTTCCGTCTCTGAGCCTCAGTTTCCTCATCTGTAAAATGAGAGGGTTGGATTAGATGCTTCTTTCTAGCTCTTCTTCCATTGATGGTTCTATGATGTGTATTCCATTCCCAGAGAAGAAAATAAATTCTGGCGGGAGGAGGAAGGGTGAGGAAGAGGGCGGTGCCAGCCTGGGAAGGGGATGGGATGGGCAGGACAACTCGTAAATAAGGAGGGGGCGAGAGGGGAAAGAGCGGGGCAATTCCTTCAGAGGGAGCAGGCTGGCCATCAGGGGCACGGAAACGCAGGCGGCTCGAACACGGAGGGGGAACGAACATCTCCGGGCTCGGGGTGGGGAGCTACGGGTGGGGAGCTCTGGCAGCTGCAGCCTGTCTCCGTATCCCCAGGGTAGCCGGCCTCCCCCAGAGGGAGCCTCACCGGACTAGCCCGGGCCCCGCCTACTGGCCCAGGTAGGCCAGCCGCGCCAGCCAATCATCTGACCGTTCAGTCCGCGGGAGGAGGCTCTTCCCGAGCCGGAAGTGACGCGCGGCTCCTAGGCTGGCTGCGGACCGTCGGCGGAGGCTGCTGAGACGGCTGAGGTAAAAAATGGCTCAGACGGCGGCGACGGCAGTAGCAGGGGCTGCTGAGGCAGTGTGAGGTGAGAGGAGAAGCGGGGCCGGACTCCGGCTGCACCGCGGGGCGCGGGCCCAGAATCCTGGAATCCCAGTCCTGGGAGGGCCCGGGGGCTCCCGCGGTGGGAGGGAGGGAAGGAGGAGAGGGTCGGGTCCGGTACCCGCCACTCTTCGGCCGCCGCCCCCAGCCTTCCTGGCCCCATTCCTTCTCCCGCGGCTGCTGCGAGGCTCGCCTGCCCGCCTTCCCTGGGGGCGAGGGGCCCTTGCCCCTTTCTCCTCGCCTTGGGCCGTCCCGTCGGCACCGGCGTTCCGGCCGGGCCCCCGCAGGCCCCGCCGGGCCGGTTCTTCCCGGCCGCATCTCGTCGCTCGGGTGCCCTGTTGTCCAGGGCAGTTGTGGGGCGCGGGCGGGCGTTGGGCGTCTCCGGCCCGGCCTCGTATCCCAGGCTGGGGGCATCCCACAACCCCCGGCCTTCTGCTCCTCCTCATCCCTTGGTGTCCCCCCTTCGCCCCCCGGCTCGTGGGATGGGAGAGCCAACCTCGTCCTTTCTGCACGTGTTCATCTTGTGGGAACATTAGGAAAAATACTTGTCTAGTTCTTATTCACCGATTGGGTCAAGTAATTGGGGCGGGGGAAACGTATGTTGCCGCTTTCTCTCACCGCGTTTTTTGTAGGTTCTTAACTTTTTAGAGAGACCATCCATCTGCGGATCAGACCCAGACCCACCCCCACCCCATCCAAGGAGGGGGTCGGGGATGCTAGGGAAATGGAGAAGGAGAAACTACCCTGGGAGAAGGGGCTTGTGTGAGACAGAAGAGCAAGCTATAGTTTGCAGTTGCACCGATCTTATATTAGCTTGATAGAAGTTGAGGTTCTAACTGCATCTTTTATTTTGAGACCGAGAAAAATGGAAAAGAAATCGCCTTTGGAAGAAGTGTTTCTATTAAAAAAATGCAGCATAATCCTTTTGGGTGTATGTTAGGACAGAAAAGGTGTTTAGTGTTTAAGAACAGCAGCAGAGCCACAGATTGGCAACAGTTCAAATAAAAACAAAACAAAACACGTAGCTGGAGAACTGGTGCAGAACAGAGGTGAAAGGAAGGCAAGCTAATCATAAGATAACAGGAGGACTGTTTACTTCTAGTAATCATCCAAGTAGAATTTTGACTCCTTGAGGGAAAAGTCGCTTGTATCCTTAGCATCTACCATACAGTAGATGTTTAATATATGTGTTCTGTTGCTGCTAAAGGTTCAGGAAAGACTTTGAACTTTTGCACCTTAGCTGGTGAAGTTAATGTTTTCACAGGAAAAAGCACCTATTGCACGTTCTGTTCATTCTTGTATTCTAACCTGTTAATTGTGTGAGTGTTGCAAGTCAATGTTAAGGTTTCTTAGAGGTATAAAAATAGTTTGAAAATACATGTCTTTTGAATGTTAACCAAGTTTATGTTAGGGTACTAAAAATAATTGTACTTGACTGAAGTCAGTTATTTCACTCTATTTAAAAGTGAATTCTAAAGTCGTAACAAATTTGCCAGTTCTCAAATAATTTTGGCTAAATTATTTGTATGAAAAAAGCAAATTATTCTCTTTTAAAAGTTTAATACATTTCTCCTGTTCCTGATAACCAGTGACAGCAGGTTTGGAAAAGAGATAAATATGTTTTGTGTATGCGTTCATGTTGGCCTTAGCTTGCATTATAGATAATGTTTTTAATACTATTTCATGATTCTTCCAGTTTTATGAAGTACAGCTGGCATGCTATGCAATTAAGAGTTTTAGAAAAGGATTAACTTACTTATTAATTGGATAAAGGCTTTGATAGCTTGCTTATTAAATTTGTAGAATATACAAAGCTAGGAGAGACAGTTAACATAATGGAACATATAATCCAAATAGATCTCAGTAGGCCTACCAAATCTAAGAAGATGAACTTTAATAGATATAAAAGCTTTATGTTTGGGTTCAAAGAAACCAACTTCACAAGTATAAGATAAGGGGAAAGTCTTGACTAGTCACATTTTATATAAAAAAGATCTGGAGTTTTTGTGGACTGTGCCTAGTCACTAGGATATAATAGTAAAAAATGCTAATTTGATTTTAGGTTCCATTAAGATGAGAGGCCTGAGTGTCCAGGATCAGGGAGGTGATAGTTCTGAACTCCATGCTACTCAGATCACTTCTGAAGTATCATGTTTTGTTCTGGCACCACAGTTAAAGAAGGTTGGAGGGCAACCAGGATAGTGTGGGGCATCAAGAAATCTTATAATAAAGGGGAGATGTTTAACCTGGAGAAGAGTATTCTTAGAGAGAACATGGTAACTTTTCTAAGTGTATCATTAGAAACATAAAATCTAGATTTAGGAGGAATCATAGAAGGGAGAGCATTGGATGAAAGAATACTACTTAATTACTGCTTAAGAGGAAACTTCCTAATAATTAGAGCTGTCCATAATGGAAATAGTTGCTTCAGGAGTGTCATGGACTCCCACATCAGCAGAGATCTTTTTTTGGATGAAGTTGTTCAAATATAGGTTGGACTAGATGGCCTTTCCAATTCAGGTTCTGATTCTCTTATTTCCCAAATGCCTCTTTCTCCTCCACTTAGATTCAGATCTAGAGCCTGTTCCTAACTCTGCCACTAACTTCTCCAGGCTATAATTTCCTCTTTTGCAGAATGAAAGGGTTGATCTCCATAGTTCCTTTCACTTCTCAATTTCAATACTTGTTCATACTAATGAGGAAAACTTGTGTTGCTGAATTACTAGTAGTAATGCCTTCACCATCTCTAGATGTAATAGATTTTTACTTTTTTCCTGACAGGTTTTTTTTTTTTAATCCTTTTTGAGTTGAAATTTTGGCTTTAGATAAAATTTTGAGATTATAGAGCTAAATAGAATCTCTGTCTTCCTTTTAGGCAGAAGTGTATCTTTTTGGTATACTATTTGTGAATTTGCATCTACTACATTCTACAGCCCATCTAAACATTTATATTGTAAAATGTATATGAGACTAAAAATGTGAGATTGTTCATTGCTTGAGAAAGCCTCCTTTTTTTTGCAAACTAGAAATGATTTTTAAAAATATTTTAAAAATTGTTTCTAGCATTTTTGTAAGATACTTTAAAAGTTTTTTTTGTTGTAAAAATAGATATGTACAAATATAAGTATTAAAACACCCCTGATTTTCATTGCTATACATAGGTAGTTAGAAATGTGTTAGCAGTAATTTGCCTTTTAACTTTCAGTACTCATTTAGCTACTATGTAATTAACTCTCCTGGTGTTAAATATAAGTTATATACCTAGACTACTAGATATGCTTTATTGATATAAATGAATAATGCAGTACTTTGTTTCACTTAATTTGTTATTCCTTGCAAATGGTTTTAAGAGCACTAGAAACTTGTCTTTAGGAAATTGTTATATGATAACCATAAAAAGTAGGTAATCAACACGATGATCATACTTAGATTGGCTAACTCAAGTGTTCTTTCCATTACACCATGTTGCTGTGAGCTCGAGAGAGTGGGTTTGTGGCTTTGGATATTGTCAGGTACCAACAGTACCTTGTGCACAATAGATACTTGTTTAGTTCAACAGCCATTTATTAAATCTCATTAAGTATTCCAGCCACATTTAGTGGATAGAGAGCTGGCCTTTGGACTCCAGAAGAGCTGGGTTCTAGTGCCACCCCAGCATGTACTGGCTGTATGACCCTGGATAAGTCACTTAACCTCTCAGTGCTCTGGAACAACTTTCTATTTATTTGCTTTTTTATTTATTTGCTTTTTTTTGGAGGGGGGAGGGCAGGGCAGGGTCACATGGCTAGTAAATGTTAAGTGTCTGAGGTGGGATTTGAACTCAGGTCCTCCTGACTCCAGGGCTAGTGCTCTATTCACTGCGCCATGTAGCCACCCCAGAACAACTTTCGAGAAAGGACGAGGTTGCTGAGCTTTGGTAGAGAGGAAATTATCTAACAGGAGTTTTCTATGGCAATGAAATTGAGTTTCACTGGTTCAGAAAAAGAAAGGTAGTTTTCATTGTGCTTTGTGCACCTGGCACAGACCAGGACTCCAGAATTTGGTTGTTGGGGTTTATTAAGGATTCTGGTGACAATGTCCTTAATGTTATTTATTGAATATTAATTCAGTAATTAATATTCTTACCTTGAGAAAAGTAAAATGGATCTGCATAAATGAGTGTGTACTGTAACTATGAAGGCACTGGTTAGAAGATTATATTTGATTTGGATTATTCGCAAAAGCCATTTGGAACCTATTAGTCTAGAATGGCATTATTAATATCTAAATTATTTAAAATATTTTAGGCAGAGGAGAAAATTGAGGGACTAGAAAACAGCCAGAAGGTTATGATAATTTGACTGAAATGGTTAGAGTTAGGACTCAACATTGGGAATGAACAATGCTGAAAAGAAAATAGCTTGGTCATAAAGTAGAAGTAAAAGTTTACAGTAGAGCAAAACCACTTTTATGGAATCAATTGAAAGCAAAGTTATTCTGGTTTTTGAATAAGATTTTCCACAAGAATAGAAATGGGCAGTGTCCCCTCCTTCTTCTCCTTCCCACAAAAAGTACAGGGAGAGGCAGTAAGAAACCAAAGATGCTTACATTTCCACTACAGAATGAATTTCTGACTGCCTAGGAAAATAGAATCTAAGCAAATGCCTGTCACAGGATGGGTAAACAGTGGAGAATAAGGACTGTTCAGGTGGGAAGAATTCCTAGAGAAGTTAAGCACATTCTTAGCTGCCCATAAGATGGGGAAGGACAGGAATGTTAGCATGAGAAAGACAGTCTTTGAAAAGTATGATTAGGGTTTTTGGGCCACCTGTCACATTAGGGGAGGATAGGACATAATTTTCCAAATGCTATGTTGGTGATTTGGGTTAGATGTACATTTTTTCCCCCTCAAGAATGTTCCTTCTTGCTCTTGGCTGGTTGGCTTTACCGCTCCAAACTTGATAAACTTTAGGAAATGTTTAAGACAGGCACTGAAGGAGACTAAGAGACTAGTAATCTACTACTTTACTAATTACGTTATCCAAGCTAAACTTCTGTTATGATAGTCATCAAAATAATTTTCCCAGGTGCTCTGATATATTATTGAGTCTGGGTTCTTGGAGTGCAGAGTTGGCCTGGTTTTGCCATACTGTAAACTTTTACTACCAAGCTGTTTTCTTTTCAGCATTGCTCATTCTTTACTGGGTCTGGGAAAAGGCACTCTCCAGTCCATGGAAAAACACGAAAAAAAAAATCTTGTTTTATTTTACTCTTTGTTATAATGGAGCTGGACACTGCAAGTGGAGTTCAATCCCTAGAAAGGTATACTGAGCTTGGAAAAGTTTTGAGTATAGGTCAAAATGATGGATTACATCCCTGTTGTCTACCCGATCTAGCTAAATTCAGAGAAACTCATCAGCAGGCTGACTGCAAGGTAATGCCTTTTTTTTTTCTTAAAAGGTTCTACAACTCTCAAAGACTGTTTACTAAATAAATAAAGAGGGGTTGAGTAGAGACAGTACCTATGCTAGTGAAATGACAAATCCTGAAAATATTTAACTTAAAATAGTATTTGTTGAAATAGTATTCTACCTGTCCTGGTACAGTTATTAAATAGAATACCTGACTCTTGGATAATATAAACTTGAAACACCTCTTTTACCTGGTAGAAAGTTACTGAGGGTTGTTAACAATTCCTAGGCATTAGGCAGCTTTAAAATTTTAAGTTACCATGATTGTGACTGTGCCACAAAGCTTATATTTTCATTAAAATGATATTTGTAAAAACTGAATTTTGTTGTATATAGAAGCTATATAATGAAGAAAAACTGATAGCCAAGCTTGTCAGTTTTGTACTATTTGTTTACTTTGTAAATAGTAATCTTTTTTATATAAGCCATATTGAAAATTTTTACTATCGTTGTTGAGTCATGTTTGACCCTTTGAAGCCCTGTGGACTGTGCATATCGTCCATGGGGTTTTCTTGGTGAAGATCCTGGAGTGGTTTGCTATTTTGTGCTTCAGTGGATTTAAGGCAAATAGAGGTTAAGTGACTTGCCCAGGATCACAAAGCTAGTAAGTTTTTGAGGTCATATTTGAACTTAAGTCTTCCTGACTCGAGGCCCTGTGCTCTATCTACTGAGCCACCTAGCTGTCTCCTATTGAAAATTTAGGCATCATATTACCAAACATTCACTACAAAAAACTCACTGTTTTTCATGATAGAACTAGGGCAGTGGTAACAACATTCTTTAATGATTCGGGCCAGTTGAGTGGACAAATTGAAGTAGCTCAAAGTTCAGTAGTTATCTCCACAAAGTGGTGTTCTGGTGAGAAATATTTATTCAGCAGACATATGCAGCATCCTTCTGAATATGTGACAGGTGGCTTTATATATGAATCATCTTATGTCGAACATAGGTATTATATATGATATCCTTCTCCCTTTTGCACATAAGTTGCTCCTTTGGAATAACCACTTCATTACATTTCTTAAGAGTATCTTCATATAGTATAGCCACTTTTTAAAGTATAGACAGGAGAATGAACTCATTAGTAATTTTGTAGTACTTTAGCAAAGTGGCTGATAGTGGAATGAAAATTGACCTACAAAAAAAAAAAGAAAGAAAATTGACCTGTTTTGTAGGCTATAGCCTTGTTTCTCTAACAGTGGTTTTTAATGGCAGTTTGGGGAAGATGAAAGTTTATATGTAGATTCAGTTAATTAGACTTCATCCTATTCTTTTAATTTATAGTAATTCTGGTTTTATAGTAATTCTGTGTTAAGTAAAATGAAGCCCATTTTTAGAAATTTTTGAAAAGTGAGTAATTGTGTACTGCTGAACCACCAATTTTCTTTTTAAAAGATGTCTTTGAGTCTGCTTTTGAATTAGATTCTCCTTAAATTCTTTATCCTGTTTTGTTCTCATTTCTGCCATATGCACCTTTTGGGTCATCTTATCTTTAAATTTTTTAAAAATAGAATGTTGGATTTGTAGTAGTGTTTAATGCTACAGTATGTATTGCTATAGGATTTTAAGGTTTTTTTCTTTTATTTCCCTCTAATCTATTTTTTAAAAGGAATTCTTGAAATTATCATAGGCTAATTAAAAATGTATGTATAGTCTACAGACTTTCAAGATTAATGAAAGGGATCAGTTATTGAATAGACTTTCTATTCTGTAGTTATTTTCCTAATTAGAGATCTAAGTATAAATTCTGATGCTTGGATTTTGACATATAGTAAAGGTCATATGAGAGTTACTTGTTTTTGGAATATTATTTGTGAAATTGACCTTAGGTTCAGTTGTAAAAACATATTCTAACTGCATGGTCTCTTCTGTCTGTCCTTTGCTTAGTTCTCATCACTGCCATCCTTATTACCACTCAACCTGAACAATTGCAGTAGCCCTCTAACATAACCTTCTGCCTCTACTTTCTTCAACATCCACTTTCTTAAAAAGTTCTTTACAACAGAAGTGGCAGACATTACAGGTAGTCTGATAGTCCTGAGTCTAATTAAAATATAATTGGGAAATATTTAACAAAAATACATGTAAATACAAAAGAGCATAGATAATGTTAATATGTGGTTTTTTAAAGTTAAACTTTGGCCCTCAGGAACCTTATGTATGACTCAGTGTCCTTTTCAATTTGAATTTGACACCTATGTAAGTTTATACCACAGTCAGGCTTATCTTTCTTGATTATGTCACTTTTCTAAACCTTTCAGCCTTCCATAGGATAATAGAATCATAGTTTTAGAGATGGAAGAGACTGTACAGGCTATCTAGTCATCCCCCTTATTTTATAGATGAGGAACCGAGTCCCACAATAGTGGGTCACACAGGTAAGGATTTGAGCCCAGATATACTCATTGCAAATCTGCTCTTCTTTCTACTGTGCTGCACCCCATTACCTACACCAAATATTACTTTATTTCCTTGGCATTTAATGTTTTCTGTAATCTAGTACTATCTTGCTATTCCAGCCTTACTTTGTACTACTCTGTGCTCTAGCCAAAATGGACTGCTTAATATTCCCTGAATATATGTTGAAATTTATACTTTCTTTGCTTTTGCTAATCCTGGAGTATTGTATTTAGTTCTGTACATTGCCTTTTAGGAATGACAGTGATAAGTTGGAGAGTGTCCAGTGGAAGGCAGCCTGGATATGAAGGGTCTTGAATTCATGCCATATCAAGATCCACTGAAGGACCTGGGGATATTTATTTAGTTAGGCCAGGGAAGAGAAGACTCAGGGGGAACATAATAGTTATGTTCAAATAGTTGAACTGGTATGAAGAAAAAGGGATTAGACTTGTTCTGGTTGCTCTCAAAGGACAGAACTAGGACTAATAGATCAAAGTGGTAAAGAGGCAAATTTAAACCTAATATAAGGAAACATTTTCTAATGATTAGAGCTGTTTATTTGCATCTGATGCATGATAGTGTGTTTTTCCCTCACTTGAGCTCTTTAAGGCAAGTCTGGATAGCCATTTGTGTTTGTATCGTAGAAGGAAATCCTTTTTCATGAAAATTTTCAAAGTTTATTTTTTGAAGTCCCTTTAACTCCAAAATTCTGTGATTCCTGTGTCTTGAAGAATACCTCACTGTAAGTAGTACCACCCCCTTTAAAAACTTCTGCCTACAAATTTTAACTCAAATACTAATAACTCCATGAAGTTTTCTCGAACTCATTCTCCTAATCAATAATGAGCTTTCTTCCCATGGATCTCCTGTCATTTAACCTCTCTTTGCCTCAGTTTTCCTCAGTTACAAAATAGGAACAATAATAGCACGTTCCTTGAAAAGTTGTTGTGAGGATCAAATGAGATAATATTTGTAAAAATAAAAAGTGTTTAGCCTGGCATATAGTAGGCCCTCTATAAATGTCTATTCCCTTTCTTTTTCCCTTTTGTGCTGATTTAAAACAATTACACATTCTTTTGCCCTATAATTTTGTTTTTGTGATATTTCCCAGTGGATGGTAAACTCCTTGAAGGCAAGTACAGTTATGTCTACTGTGGAAAGAACAGTAGTTTAGTGTTTTTGAGTCAGAGGACCTGGTTTCAAAACCTACCTCTGATAATTTGCTTATCTGTGGTGACCTTCGGCAAATCACTTGACCTCCCAGGACCTCAGTTTTCTTTGTAAAATGAGGAGGTTGGACAGGCTGGCCTGGGAGATGACTCCCAGCTGTAGATCTATGATCTTTTATAAACTGTATGTTTTCTACAAAACTGAGCAACATTCTATGCATAGAGAGTACTTAATAAGTGTTTGCTGAATAGAATTGAAAAAGTTCACCTCAAAACAAAAGGACATGGCTAATAGTGTTATGGTTAGAGTCTAGAGACTTTGATTTGAATTTCAACAAAAATAGACTGCTCATTTGCTATGGATAAAATAAGAATAATACTACTTATACTACCTATCCCATGGGGCAGCCATAGGGAAAAAATGTTTAGTAAATCTTAATGTTCTATGTAAATGAAAGTTGTTATTTTCCACGATTATGGGAATTTTTTTAGTGAAAGTTCTCATTTACACTATTAAAATAATTTAAAATTAGGGAGTTACTGTTAACTTCTCAGGAAAAATTTCCACTGGAAGTGTGTACTAAATGATATATCAAGTTAAGATGAAATTTATATGTCCATATGCAAGTTTTGAGAAGGTTGTCTAGTTTTGCCGGTTAAACTTAGGAACTTTGCATTCTGAAGCTAGGAAGGGACTTTTGTCGTCTACACATTAAGATACCTTGAAAATGACATACACTGAGAAATGTGGTATTGTCCAGTGGAAGTTTTAAACCCAATGCCCGTCGACTGGAAGCAGTCCTGCAAAATTCCCAGAACTAGATTAAAAGTAATCAGAAAATGTTTAATAAAATAAAAATATAATACATCATAAATAATGTTAATTTGTGATTTTCTAAATCAATTTGAGTTTGATACCACTGTAAAATGTAGAGTATTGAAATGGGAATCAGGAGAACTGAATTCTAGTTCTAGTTCACCCCATAACTGACTGGACATTCTGGACCTAATATAGCTCTTAGCTTATGTTAAATTTGTGATTTTTCCCAGGGAAGTTCTTAGTTTGGAGCCTTAGTTTCCTTATGTGTAGAATGTGTGAGTTTGGAATAGATGATTTCTGAGGAGGTGCCTTCCATTTGTTAAGTTCCAATCTTCTATTATCTTTGCATAAAAATGCATTTTCAAAAATTCATTTGTTCATAAGTTCTCTTAAAGGTAGAATTATATATCCTTTAAAATTATAGTATCCGTGTGCTTAGAACTATGTGATCTGCATTGTGACCTTAGATAGTCATTTATGATGCTGGTGTTGTTATATAATCTGTTAGATCAAGGATTTTATTGAATGATAAATCTAATCTTCAGAGAAATAATCCTTAGGGGATCTAAGAAAAACTATTAAATGTTAAGCTGAAGAAAAGTTCTTATTTTAGGATTAGTGTTATGAGAACTATAATAAAAAAGATTACATAACAGTTCACAGAATGCTTAGAGTCTGTGTATTTGCTATAAAGAAGTTGACTGGTGGTTAGGTTAAATGAAGTTCTAAGAGTTGGGGGCTTTTCTGCATTTAATTCATTTGTGTGCATGTGCATGTGTGTGCATGCGTATGTACACACATAGAGATTTCAAAAGAAGGCTAGAATAGTAGGTGAATAGAGGGGAGTTAGATGACCATGTTGCAAGATAAGATTCAAGTTGAACCTCCAAGGTTATCCCAAGTCAGGGCTTGTAATTTTAGCTCTGTCTCTAGAATATCCAGGCTTTTCATAGATAGTTAGGCTAATTGTAGGTAGGGCTGCCTCAGCTTCTGGTCCTACGTTCCAGGGCAATGTTTATCATACTATAGAACAACCAAGGCACTTGAATAAGGCAATATGGAACCAAACTTATCTGACTTGTTATAAATGAATGAAGCATTTATTAAGTGCTTACTCTGTGCAAAACAGTATGCTCAGCCCTGGGGATACAAGTAGAAAAGTAAGACAGTCCCTGTTTTCAAGGAGCTCACATTTTAATAGGGGAAGACTACACATGGAAAGTTCCAGCTGCAAATCAGGTGGAAAAGAGCCACTGATGCTTCTAAGATATAGCAGCAAAGCAGATATTAATGCCTTTTTTTAATGCCCTTTCCACTGATGAAGTCATATCAATTTCTGATGAGCCATTTGACAATGCCAAGCACTTTAGTGGCAAGAACTTTCTTTTCAACTGAGGAAAAAAGTATCTGTGGCTATAGTACCTGCAGTAATTTTGTTGCCAAGCTAGATGATAGTCAAGTTTTCCAAAACAGGTTGATTTACCAGACCTGAGGTTTTTGTGGACTAAAAGCTGGATATGAGATAGTGTGAGATGACTGCCAAAAGACTTAATATTATCTTAGGCTCTGTTTGTGTTCATAGTGAAGTGATGATGGCATGGGGATGGAAAAGGTTATAAACCTGATGTACTTTGCACTTGGAAAAGGAAAAACCAAATCTGGATTACTGTAGCCAAATCTGAGTGCCATATTCTAGAAGGAGTGATTGACAAACTGAAACTTGCACATTGTAACCAGAATGTTACATACAAAGAAAGACTTGAAGACACTAGGGATGTTTAAACCTATGTAAGAAAAGGCTTATGTGAATGTCCTAGTTCTTTGCAGTTGTTTTGGAACCTAGTGGCTTTTATTTAAAAAAAAATAAAAGGCAAACCCATCAATGATTGAATGACCACTTATCAGAAATTTTGTAGGATATGATTGATGCGGGTGGTGGTTTGGACTATATGACCTCTGAGGTCCCATCTCAGAGAGCTTACTTTCTATCAAGGGAGACAAGTACACATAAAAGTATATTTAAAAGAAATACAAAGTATTTGTTGGGGGTAAGGTTTATGTAGAAGGTGATAATTGACTTGAGTCTTGAAAGAAACTAGGGAGTCTCAGAGATGAACACGAGGAAGGGAAAATGTTCCAGGTATAGGAGTACAGTGTGAAGTGATGGAGACAACAGATGGAATTTTTTGTGAAACGGCAAAAAGGTCAGTTTGGTTGAATTGTCGCATGAGTGAAGGGGGGCAATGTATAACAAGAATGGAAAGGTAGATTGGGGCCAGGTCTTGTGATTAGAATGTCAGTATTTTTTTTTCCACTTTATCCTTCTGTCTCCGAAGAGCAATAACCATGAATTGAAAGATCTGAGTTTAAATTCTAACTCTCATGTTCCCTTGTGCCTTAGAAAAGTACTTAACCTTTCTCAGCATCATTTTCCTCATCTTTAAATGGGAATTATAACTAATGTTTACCTCACATGGTTATTGTGAGAACCAAGTGAGATACACACCTTGATTAGTGAATATTAGTTGAGTATGGTATGTTTCCAGCATAGAAAATTCCATATGTGGAAGATTATAGAAAAAGAGACTGGGTGAGTGTTCCAAGAAGAAGGTGAGGATGTGTCTAGAGTGTTGTGAACCTTATGGATGTCTGAGACAAATACTACCACTACCCCTCCAAAAAACCAAAACCCAAACAACCTAGAGGTTTGGTGGGGGTTTTTTAAGGAAATATGTTTTCAGTTATTTGAAAGGTTGTCATGTGGAGAAGGGATTAGATTTGTGCTTAGCACTGAAGGCAGAGAAATAGGACCAATCAATGGGTGTGCATTATGCAGGGATGAATTTATTTCAGAAGAAGGAAAACTTTTAATGCTCTCCAGAAACAGGACAGGCTACTTTGACAATTGGCAGTCTTTAAGTAGGGAATAAAAGACCACTCATCAGGAATTTCATGGAATAGTATTGATTTAGGTCAGTCATCTCTGAAATCCCTTCCAATTCCAGAATTCTGTGAATTTAAAAGCATTTTAATTTGGCAAGCATTTATTCATTATCTACTATGTGCTGACACTAGAGATTCAAAGATAAAAAAGAAACTATCTCTGCTCTCAAGGAGTTTATATTGTTGTGGAGAAAAAACAATATATACACAGATAAGTAAGAATACCATATATGCAGAGTAAATACAAAGTAATTTTTTCATGGAATGAGAGGGGATAAAGAAGAACATTTACAGTTGAGATCAGGAAAGGCCTCTTATAGGAGTTGGTATCTGATCTATGCTTTCAAAGAAGCTAGGTATTTTATCAGATGAGGAGGGAAAATATTCCAGGCATGGGACAGCCTGAGTAAGAGGATAGAAGGGAAGATGGAGGGATGTGAATGGGCCAGACTGAAAAGTTTGAAATGCCAAACAGAAGAATTTGTGTTGTGTCCTAGAGGCAGCAGTGAGCCACTAATGCTTCTTGACAAAAAAATGACATGGTTAAACTTGTGCTCTCAATATTACAATCGTATAAAGACTAGACTGATAGGAGAGAGATTGGAGACTGAGAAACCTATTAGGAAATTATTGCAGTAGTCCAGGGCACAGGTGAAGAGGGCCTGAATTAAGGGTGGTTGCTATATGAATGGACAAAAAGAATCTGTTATGAGAGATGTAATGGAAACTGGAGATGGAAAGGGGAGTGATGGAGACAGAATAGTTGAAGTTATGAATCAGGTCTCATTTTTCCATTGTATGATTTATTGTTAACTTAAAATTTTTGTTAGAATAATAATTGTAGTTATTCTCTAGGGTATAGCCAGGTGGTATAGTGGATAGAATGTTGGGCTAAAGACAGGACAACTTCAAATCTGGCCTGAGATACTTACTAGCTCAGTGACCTTGGTCAAGTCACTTTTTTTAAAAAAATGACTTGTTTATTTACTTTTAGTTTACAAGATTCAGTTCTACAATCACTTAAGTTTCAGATTTTTCCCCTCCCTTGGCCCCCCCCCC
>CM053592.1:152251833-152265386 GCA_028646515.1 Pseudochirops corinnae
AATTTCTCCTGGTTCTGCTCTTCTCACTTAGCATCAGTTTGTATAAGCCTCTCCAGGTAAATATGAAGTCCATCTGTTCCTCATTTCTTATAGCACACTCGTATTCCATTACATTCCTATACCACAACCTGTTTAGCCATTCCCCAATTGATGGGCATCCCCTTCATTTCCAGTTTTTTGCCACCACAAAGAGAGCTACAATAAATATTTTTGTACATATGGATGGTCTTCCTCCTGCTTCTATGATCTCTTTGGAATACAACCCCAGAAGTGGTATTACTGGGTCAAAGGGTATGCAGTTATTTATAGCTCTTTGGGCATAGTTCCAGATTGTTCTCCAGAATGGTTGAATCAGTTCACAACCAAGTTAAGGTTTTTAAAGGATGGAGAAGAAAAGGATACCTTTGCAGGCAATAGGGAAGTAGCAAGTACATTAGGGAGACACTGGGGGGCTCCTTGGGAAGAGGAATTTTCACTCTTTGTAGTTATATCCCCAGTGGGCCTAATCCAGTTATGCAAAGTGCCTGACACATAATAGACATTAAATAAATGTTTCTTGATGGAATATCCTATTTATAGAAGAAATATTATGAGATACCACAATCAAAGTAGCTCTAAAATATTATTTTGATGAAGACCTAACAGTTCTTTGAAAAACATTTTCTGAATCCCTGCATTATTGATAGGTAAGTTTGAGACATATAGCTGTTGTGTTATTTTTCCAAGGTAATAAAACTAACTGATGGTAGTTATGTAACTGAAATCTTGTTCTTTATTTTGAAATGTTTTATTGATATCTCATTTTAATTTTAATTTTTAAAATATGTCTCCCTTGCAAGCCATTCTTTTTTTGTTTTTTTTGTTTTCATATTGAACATTAGTCAGGTTGTAAAGAAGGATTATAGCCAATGGAATGAACAGTGGGAAAGAGGCAAGAAAACAAAACAAGAGAAAGAAAGTGCAAGTAGTTTTTTCAATCTGCATTCAGACTGTAGTTCTTTCTCTGGATGTGGACATCTCTTTCCATCATGAGTCTTTTGGAATTGTCTTATAACCTTACATTGCTGACAGGAGCCCAGTCTATCAAAGTTAATTGTCATACATATGTTGTGTCTGTAATTGTGTACAAATTTCTCCTGGTTCTGCTCTTCTCCCTCAGCATCAGTTTATATATGTCTCTCCAGGTTATTATGAAGTTCGTCTGCTCCTCATTTCTTATAGTACAGTAGTATTCCATTATATTCATATACCACAATTTATTCAGCCATTCCCCAATTGATGGGCATCCATCGCCTTGATTTCTAGTTCTTTGCTACCACAAATAGAGCTGCTATAAATATTTTTGTACATACAGGTCCTCTTCCCACTTTTATGACAAGCCATCCTTTTTAATATCATTTTTAAAAGAGAGGAAAAAGCTGTTTAGTAAAATCAGCCAACATATTGACCAAATCTGATGATATGCCACAACTGTCATTACCCACTTCTTTGAAGTAGGGGGAAGTACATTTTTCTCAGCTCTTGTCTTTGACCAAGCTGTTCTTTATAATTACATAGTAATCAATTTAATTTTCTTTTTTTCTTTCCATTTATCTTGTAGTCATTCTGTATGTTATTTTCATTTTAAACATTATATTGATTTGTTTTCATTTTTACATCACCTTCATTTTCACATTTCTCTTACCCTAATCCTTTTCCCAGAGAGTCATCCTTTGTGGGAAGGGAGGTAAGGAATAAGCATTTATCCAGTACCTACTGTGTTCCAGGCACTGTGGCAAGTTCTTTTTACAAATCTCGTTTCATCCTCACATCAACCTTGCAATGTAGTTGCTGTTATTATCTCCATCTTACGGTTAAGGAAACTGAGGCAAACAACTTGAGTGACTTGCTCAGGGTCACATAGCTAATAAGCATCTGAGAGAAAATTTGAATTCAGTTTTTTCTGATTTCGGACCCAGCATTCTATTGACTGAAGTACCAGCTGCTTTTAACAGTGTCTTGTAACTTATTTAAAAAGAAAGGGGGTGAAATCAGTTTGTCAAAGCTAAGCAGCGCATTACCTGAGTTTGACAGTACATGAATTCTGTATTTCACATCTATTAGTTTGCCTCTGCAAAAAAATGAATTGGAAGGTACATTTTCTTCTTTGTTCTTTGTGACCAAGCTTGATCATTATAATTATCTAGTGTTCACTTTCATTTCATTGCTGTTCCTACTTAAATTATTCTAGTTATCATTCAGATTATTTTCCTCGCTTTGTTTACTTTACTTTGTATCGGTTTATATAAATCTTTTTTATAATTCTCTGGATTCAATATAGTTATTTTTTTGTGATATCGTAACAATTCCATTTTATATTTATGTAGTCAAGGGTGTGCTGACTCTCCTAAAAGACGGTGGGCATGACTTTGAAGTTTAATCTACATTATTAACATTTTCTCTATACATTTTTTCTCTTTAAACCTAGAGAATCAACTAAACCGGAAATCAAGGTCTCATTTGTAGAGTTTAATGATATCTGAGGAGCAAATTTTCTCATTAACAATCAGCTCCAGCACATCTGCTTGAACCACATTTTGTTTATTCATTCTAACTGAACTGTTTTTCAGGTCTTAGATACCACAGAAAAGACTTATGTGAATATTTTATTGTATGTGGAATTTTTTTTGTCTTTGACCGCTTTGAGGTATATGTTTACCAGTGCTACCTTTGGGTCAAAAGGTGGCCTTTCTTTTTCTTAAGTTACCTTTTTTCCCCCCCTTAACCCACAATCCAGATTGTTTTCCAGAATGATTGGACCAATTTAAAACTCCACTAATAGTATATCAGTGTGCTTCTTTTTTTTTTTTTTTTTTTTTTTAGCTACTCCAATACTGACTGTTCCCATCTTTTGTCATTTTTGCCAGTCTGCTGTCTAAAACATCAAATGCAGACTGGTATATTCATAGGGCAGCATTGCTTTGATTTCTCTTATTATGATTCAATCAGTCTTTCACATACTTGTTAATAGTTTGCAATTTTTCTTTTGAGAACTAGTAGTTTATATCCATAGACTTTTTATCCACTGGGAAATGACTTTTGATCCTACATAATTGTGTCATCTTCTTGTGTCATCTACTTTAATACTATATCAATGATAATTGGCTTTATTTTACTTAATAGAATGATAGCTTTTTTTTTTTTTTTTTTTTTGCTTTTTGGAGGGCAATTGGGGTTAAGTGACTTGCCCAAAGTCACATGGCTAGTAAATGTTTCAGGTATCTGAGGCTGGATTTAAACTCAGGTCCTCCTGACTCCAGGGCCTGTGCTCTATTCACTACACTACATAATTTTAAAAATTAATGTTAAAGCTATTTCTTGCTGTTTTGCCTTTATGACTGTATTTTATTATATTTTGCCTGATTTGTTGGAGCCCCTCATTTTGTAGCTATTGCTTAAAGCCATATATATTAATAGATGTCAGGAAATGAATCCTAAAGCATTTTAAAATTATGAAATAAAAAATCTTATTTCCCATCAAAATTGCCTAAACTCTGATTATTACTACAGAATATTGGTGCCATCTGATTTTCTAAAGTTTATTCTAATTGATCCTTTTTAAGTTTTATTTACTATTTTTTTATGTTATATTCATTTTCAGAGATGTCTTGGTATTTCCCATTCCCCACCCCCCAAACAAAACCAGCAAAAAATCTAGTCTTTACTTTGTAGCATAAAAAACAGCTGAACAAAATAAATGCACATATAAACAAGTCTGGCAGCATATGTACTAGTATGCACCTTTAGTTTTTTGTCTTTCTAGCAAAGGGGGAGAGGTCTGTTTTCTTCACTGGGACTATTTTTAAATTTTTTTTTTTTCCAGTCAGTCAAAAATCCACCTTGTTACCGTGCAAGTGCAACTTCCCCCACACCTATTGAGAATGAAAGAAAAATAAAACTTGAAAAAACATGTATAGTAAAGCAAAATAAAATTTTATATTAGCTGTGTCCAAAAAAAATTTATCTCATTTTATACTCTGAGGCCTTCATTTCTCTATCAGGAGGTAGATTAGCATGTTTCATCTGGTCATATGGAATCATATTTGGTCATTATATCCAATAAGAGTCCCTAATTCAGCCAATCAATAATCATGTATTACCCTTCCTTTAATTATTCCCTCCCTCTTTCCCCTTGTCCATCTTATTTCTGTGATGAGTGAAAGATATTTCTTTACCAAATTGTGTGTATGTGTATATATTCTTCCTTCCTTAAGATCAAGAAGAAACAACCGCAATTAACCCAAGCTTTAACTAATTAATTAGTTCAGAGGGGACATACTCATTATTTCCTCATATTTGAATATATGTAACAATTTATCCTTGTTTAGTCCCTCAATATTTATCTTTTTATGTTGCTCTTAATACCTCTGTTTGAACTTTAAAGTTTCTTAGCAGCTCTTGTTTTCATCAGGAATTCTTAGAAGTCCTGTATCTATTTTCCCCCTTGTAGCATTTTATCCTCAGTTTTCCTGGTAAATTGTTCTTGGCTACAAGCCTGTTTCTTTTGCCTTCTGTAACATCATATTCCAAGCTCTCTGCTCCTTTTTAGTGATGACTACAAAATCATGTGTTATCTTGACAGGTTCCTTGGTCCTTGAATTCTTTTTAGCTTTTTGCAGTATGTTTTCTTTGATCTGGGACCTCCAGGTTTTGACTTATGATATTCCTGGGGTTTTTTCATTTTGGGATTATCACTTTACTCTGCATCTGTTGCCCTGCCTGGTCTCAACTTCAAGGAACAAGACACCACTCATCACATCTAATCTCATCACAAACCTTCACTGACACTACTGCCTTCAGCCTCCTCTCCCCTCTGATTGGAGGGCTGGAGAATAGAGTACCAAAGTCCTTTCATTGTTTCCCTTTGTAGAGGACAGAAGCTTAAGTTTGGGGCTCATTTAACTCTGCAATTCAGCCCTGCCTTGTTTCAGCTACATAAAGCAAGATGCCCTCATTTTGAGTACCCCCAATGTCATTGCTAGCCTCTCCCCCCACTTTCCTGATGCTTTTTGTGCGTGGTCCCCCTCCAGTTAGATTGTAAGCTTCTTGAGGAGCAGCAGCTGTTTTTCTGCTTATTATATCCTCAACACTTAGCACAGTGTGTGTGTGGGGGGGGGGGTGTCACATAGTAGGTACTTAATAAATTGGATTGGGTTTTCTTCAGAAAGTGACCAGCGGATACTTTGTTGTTCTACTTTGCCCTCTGGTTTTAATGTTTCAGCAGTTTTCTTTTGAGATTTCTTGAAATATTCCTAGGGTATTGTTTTGTTCATAGAATTCAGATAGATTATTTATTTATTTGTTTGTTTGTTTGTTTGTTTGTTTTTGCTTTTTGGAGAGGGAAAGGCAGGGCAATTGGGTTAAGTGACTTGCCCAAGGTCACATGGCCAGTAAGTGTTAAATGTCTGAGGCTATATTTGAACTCAAGTCCTCCTGACTCCAGGGCCAGTGTGCTATTCACTGCACCACCTAGCAGCCCTAGTCTGATGATTTAAACACTTTTAAACTCTTGCTTCATATTTTCTAGGAAATTTAGTTGGGTTTCTGTTTAAGCTCTTTTTTTTTTTTTTTCTTTTCTGAAGCTTTGCTTGTAGATGTTATGGAGTCATTTTCGTTTGGATTTGTGTCCTGAGCATTCTTGTCACCATGAGATTCTTGTGTTTGCTCATTCTTCCCATCTACTTTCTCACCTGTGACTTGACATTAGGGCTAGGTTCTGCAGTGCTTTTGGAGGGCAGGTCTTATGTTGATTTTCTTGTGCCTTTTTTTTGGGGGGGGGTGGAGGAGTTGAGTGTTGTGTTACTCTGTTATCTCAAGAGCAGGATGGGGACCTGCACACTTTTACTTTCCCAAAGTGACCTGATCAAGGGCAAAGTCTGATTGCTGTGCTCCTGCTGTGGGCAACAGTAGATGCTGCTGGATTCAATCCCTATCAGTCAACCGGGAAACACTGTTTGTTCTGTTTCAGAGTGAAAGAATTATAGGCTTCCATTTGGTTTGGGATTCTTGCCTGGTTATACCTCTGCAGTCTAGTGCCTGGGCTCTGAGCCATACCTCTTCTTCTCATTTCTGAATTTCCTCCTTTCTTGGTAGACCTCCAAAGACCTCCCTACCCAAGGGACACCATCCCCAAGTACCCAGGTCCATTTTTCAGTCTGTCCTAGACCTGTGACCCAGAATTATCTAATGGGTAATCTAATGCTAAAGTTACCTTTTAGCACCCATTCCCATTACAGTGCTTCAGTATGAATCTGGTGGTAACCCAGTATCAGTGTGTGACCTCTCACTCTGGTGAGAGTCCTCTCCCTAGGCACTAGAAGGCTCTTCAGCACGCTCCTGGATCAGTCCTGTTCCCAGTGTCTGAAAATCGGTCTCCTCTTTGCCTGCTCTTCTGAGCAGCCTTTCTGGACACAAGGAAGTTACTACCTGAATTCTAGCAGAAGCACATGCTAAAAGCAGCTAGAATTTTGGCATGGTAAGTTGGATGGCACTGAAAGAAAAAAAAAGTTGAAAAGCAGGAAGACTAGTAAACCTTATCATGACCATGGATGTCAAAAGATGAAGAATTAGATTGCAGGGTGGCTAGTCTGGTCTTACCAATATGCAACTGTTCAGTCACTCTCAATGCTAAAAGTCATCCCCACCAGGGACCTGTACTGACCTGGATGAAAAAGGAGTCATTTCCATCTGAAAGGCACCAAAAAAAGAGGTGGTATCAAATCCCGAACCCACAAATGATGGGGATTCTATCAGTCTTCTTATCTCATCATATGGAATGAATTCACTGCTGCACTTGGGAACTTCCTGTACCATGGCCTAAAACACTCTTCATCCTGGATGGCCACAACAGCCTTGAAATTCACTTATTGGAAGTAGCCACCACCCCTTCTTCAGTCTCTCCCTCTAATTGGATGTTGCCTCCCAGAACCTTCATTTAAGGAAGATACCCTAGCCAACCATTATCTTATTCCTCTCTAGGCTGCATTCAAACTGTCCCTGCCATTGCCCTGGACTTGATAACTTGCCTCCCCACTCCCAGTTTTCTACATCCTTCTCCCATTGGAATGTAAGCCCTTTAAAACTGACAATGCCTTTCTTCCTGAATTGTATTCTTGGCAATTAGCATAGTATCTGGGCCAAGGTAAGGAGTTAATAAATGCTTCTTGACTAATTTCTTGTTGATTGACCCCATGCTGACCTGGGCTGGAATAACTCACCGTGAGTGTTTCTGGAAATTCGTATCATAATCTGGTCTGGTCCATTTTCTAGGTCAGTTTGGAGGAGAACTCAGCTGTACTGTTTTCCTTCTGCTATGCCATTCTGGTTCCACCCCCTCTGAGACCAGTAATTGTTATTGTACTTACAGGGTGTTTGACTTTATTTTGATGTTTAGTTTAGATTGTTTGGGGATTTTTAAACTTACTTTATTGAAAATCAAGTCACCAAGCATTTATTACTTACTTTGTGCCAGGCACTGTGCTTCATGCTGGGAATACAAATTCAAGCAGAAAAAAAGACAGCCTCTGACCTCAAGGAGTTTATATTCTAATGGGGAATGATAGCACATAAAGGGAACTGAAGGTAGAGAGGCAAGTATAAGATGAAAGTTAATGAAGGTCAGGAAAGTTAGAGTACAGCTTTCAGAAGAATGAAGCCTATGCCTCCTCTTTACAGTAGAGATTCTGGGAAAAACTAGCCAGTCATTGAGAAAGACTCCAAGAGGATATTTGCAGTGTGTGAATTCTAAGGGTGAATGAATGAAGGATAAAACATTTATTAATCCCTTATTATGTGCAGAGTACTGGGATAGAAATAGGAAAGTTAATTTCCTGGCCTAAGGGGCTCACTTCATATGAGAAATATAATGCATTGTGAGTGAACTTACAGGTTAAAGAGGTTTCTGAGACATGAATGGTAGAGAAAGTTTAGAGAATCAGGAAGAAGACATAGCTGGCCTGGTGTTTCTCCTTAAATGGAAGTTCTGGGAGAAACCCTGCCAGTCAGAGGAAGCTCACTATGAGACTTTCCAGAGAGAGAAAGATTACAGAATTTAATTGACATTATCTGTGCTGTATTAATTATTTTGTTAAACATTTCCCAGTTACATTTTGGTTAGGATTGTCAGCACAAATCTTGAGTTTGACACCTCTGGCCTGTTGCGCTGAGAAGGGTAAGTGACTAGCATGGGATCACAAAGCCAGCATATATCAGCAGGTCGGGTTCTGTAGCCAGCTCTCTATCTACTTATATATGCTTTCTCCCCACCCCCACCCCCCAATACATTCATGCTTATATGCATATACACATTATATATGGAAAGGGAGAATACATGTAAAGATTTTAAAAATGCAAAGTGTTTAAATACAAAGTCATTTAGGAGGGAGGGCACTAGTGCTTGGGTAATCAGGACAGGAGGAGAATCCTATAAACTCAGGCTAAGAAGGGAGTGCATTAGAGATGGGAGGTGGAGTATATTGTTCAGGGAACAGAGGGAAAGCCATTTTGACTGGATCACAGAATGTAGGAAGGGGAGTAATGTAAGACTGGAGTTTTTGAAGGGCTTTGAAAACTACTAGAGGAGCTAACATTTTAATCTAGAGCAATGGTTCTCAACCTTCCTAATGCCGCGACCCTTTAATACAGTTCCTCATGTTACAGTGGTGACCCCCAACCATAAAATTATTTTCATTTCTACTTCATAACTGTAATTTTGCTAGTGTCATGAATCATAATGTAAATATCTAATATGCGGGATGTATTTTCATTGTTACAAATTGAACATAACCCACAGGTTGAGAACCACTGATCTAGAGGCAACAGTAAGTTCTTCGAGTTTGTTGAGTAGGAGAGTGACATAATCAGATCTGTTCTTAAGTAAAATCTCTGTCGTAGCTGAGTGGAGGATAGATAGGAGTATCAAGACTGAAGGTAAGGATACCAGTTATGAGGCTCTTGGAATAATCTCTTTTGGGTTCCATAGATAGAATATCATGTTATTTACCAAAAAGTTCTAGTAGTTTTATATATTCAAGAAATGTTGATAGTGCTTATAAAAATGCTGAACATCTTTCTACTTTTCCTTTTCCTCTTACTACTTTTTTTTAAAGCTACATGCTGTTTGCAATATTCTAATAGGTTTTCGCTCATAGTAATACTTACAGCCCTTTCAAAAAGGGAACGAAGATATATGGGAGTGAAAAAAAAGTAAGCAAAATATTCGGTATAGAAGCCTTCTTTAAATGAAGCTTTAACAAGTAAAATTTTTTTTTTAATTAACAGATTGAGGACCAACTTTCCACATACCAATCGAATCACAAATCCAGGTTATGTGCTAAGCCCAGTTATGATGCAGAGAAACACATGTGGAGAGAATTCTAGTGTAAAAGTCTCCATAGAAATTGAAGGATTTCAACTACCAGTTACTTTTACATGTGATGGTATGTCTTAAATACTTGTGTTGGGTTGACTTTTTCTAAGTGAAAAGTAATGGTTACTTTAAAATGTCAATATTGTAATTCTTTTAAATTAGTTATAATTAAATTCTATTATTTAGCAAATAATCTTTCATTTGGATAACTTTTTGGGTTGCCCATTTGAGAAAACAGGTAATCTAATGAGCACCTGGTTGCTTTAAAAATAATTTTGATTTGACTTGTTATGTTGATGGTTCAGATATGCATGAGATGGGGTTGCTAATTAGAGACATCTTCAACTGTAAATGTTTTTGCCTTCAGTATTTTATGTAGAGAACATACTTTATTTTTAGTTCTAGCCCTGTCTTCTAGGTTAAGTATTCTTTGTATACTGACATACTCTGTTACTTGAAAGCTTATTCCCCAGCTACTCCCACTCCTTTCTGTGACTTTTAATGATTTTCTTACCATTATCTGATGTATTTTTATAAATATAAACTTACATCATACTAAAAGCAACAGAAATATAGCCAAGGGTTAATTAGAACTCTGAGATTTTATCATAAGTGTTTTAATTTTAAGTAAGGTTCTATTTGTAGAAAAAGTTCTTAAACTTCTGCTTCAAACTTTGGTCAAAAATTATGCTATTCCTTTCTCTAAGGGCTCCAAATCTGGAGAATACTGAAATAGTTGGTCATTTTCCTTTTTGTCTTTGGTTTTAATGACCTTTTTTAAATTATAAGCCTCTGAGAAACAGAAATACCAACCAGATACAGCAGTTCCAAACCAACCACTTAAATTAGCTTTCAGTTTAAAAGTTAAAGATTATATTAATTTGGTATGTTAAATTTTTTTTTGAAAATTAAAGTCTAAGTACAATAAGCATTAATTTCATCCAGTAAGGTAGTATTGGCTCAAATAATTCAAAGGCAATATTTGATTGATAATATGTAATTAAATAGTTTACTTCAAACATATAACTTATATTTAAGTATGACTTATGTTTATGTAATGACCTAGCCATTCTCGAAAAGGATTTAAAATGTTAACTGTTTTGCTAAATTTAATTTAATAAATTTATTTTAAGTTTAATTTAATAAACTTAATAAAGTTCAATATATATCTTATTGGAGAAACCCTACCAAATTGTGTTGTCAGAGGGTGAATATAACCATAGTTTGTTGAAGACTAGTACCCATTACAGATAATGAGGTAGGATTCTTTGCTATCTTTTTATTAATCTTTCTACTAAACTATTACATTTTGGGGGTGAGGTTCAGGTACAGTTATTCTAAATAATTGCTAATGGTCTACTCTAACTTTTTTTAAAATTATAGTAGTAGTACTAGTAGTAGTACTAGCAGCAGCAGCAACAGTAGTAGTAGTAGTAGTAGTACTAGTAGTAGTAGTTGTTGTTGTTGTTGTTAATATTGTTGTTATTGTTATTAGTGTTCACCTAATGCCAAAGATAGTGACAAGTGCTGTGTTCTTTTGTAAGAAGATCGAAACTTGCCATATTAGGCTTTGGGGCAGACAATAGTGTACACATTCATATCTGTTTATATACTCTTCCATAATTTACTCCGTATAAGTTCTACTCGGATATTTAATCATGGCATGGAGGTGGCTACGTTTTTGCCTGCTTTGTTAAGGTCTGCCACTCACTCTGGAAAGACTCTGAAGATGTACTTCGTGTCTGATGTCTGTGTCTGTGTCTGTGTCTTATTTGAGGACCAGCTTGACTGCTTAATACCAGGCAGGCCACAGGATGAGGTTTTTTGGTCTCTACAACTCTGTAACACCTTATACTAAGTTAAGGAGGAGTTGTTGCCTTTTGTGGAGGGGAATTACCCACAATGATTAAATTTTATGTCTTTAAATTGAATTATTATTATTATTTTTTGCTTTTTGGAGGGGAGAAGGTAGGGCAATTGGAGTTAAGTGACTTGCCCAATGTCACACAGCTAGTAAGTGTGTCGAGTGTCTGAGGCTGGATTTGAACTCAGGTCCTCCTGACTCTAGGACTGGTGCTCTACTCACTGTGCCACCTAGCTGCTCCCAGATAATCTTTATTAGAAAGCAAACTTCTTAAGGGTAGAGTTTGTCTCACTTCCATATTTGCTGTGCGTTACACATTGTAGGCATTAAATAAACAAGCATTAATTTATAGTTACAGAATACTTTGTGTACATGGTTATTTGATTGTCAGAACACGATGAGGTAGTAAGTGCAAATATCTCCATTTTAAAGATAAGAAAGCTCAGCGACAGTAGGTGATTTGCCTAAGTTTCATACAGCTTGTAAGAAGCAGAACCAGATATCAGATCTTCTAACACCAATCTGGTAATGTTCTTTCTACGCTATACTGATCTGCTCCTTTTTATGACCCACCAGAAACAATTTTGTTCCTTTATACAAATGGTATCTTCATAGGAGTATGCATTAAGAAAGTGATCTTTTTGATTTAAGAGCAACTTAATCAGTGTAGAAAACTGTGTGTGTAGTTAAATGAGCAAGACTATAGATTCACTTCTAACTCCTTTTTTTATAGTGAGTTCTACTGTTGAGATTATAATGATGCAGGCACTTTGCTGGGTCCATGATGACTTGAATCAAGTAGATGTTGGCAGCTATGTCCTTAAAGTCTGCGGTCAAGAAGAAGTATTACAGAAGTAAGCATGATTACTTTATTACTGTTTTACACATCAGTATATGCTCTTTAGGGTAAAATCTTCTAATGCTTAAACATGTTTAGTTTAAAATTATGAGTATTATTGCAATATACATAACACTAATTCTATTCGATTTTTATTTTTAAAATGTATGTACATGTAATTTTTTGGACTGTTAGTCTCCATAAATATATCATAATGTAGTTATATTCTACTTTAGTAGACATAATTCTGTGGTTGGTTACTTTAAAGTTGTCAACCATGGTTTGTTTTCAGTGGCTTATCATGAGTATCTTTTTAATCTTTTTGTCTCATTTACTTAACAAATAATGTGTTACGTCTAAGCATTTTTAGGGCAGCTAGTTGGTGCAGTGGATAGAATGCTGGGCCTAGAATCAGGAAGACTTGAGTTCAAATGTGGCCTCAGAGATTTAGCAGCTGTGTGACTCTGGGCAAGTCATTTAAAAGAAATGACAGACCACTCCAATATCTTTGCCAAAAAAACCTCCAAATGGAGTCATGAAGACTCAGACACGACTGAGACGACTGAACAACATGTTAAGCCTTTTTCTTACTGCTTTTAGTCTCTTCTCTAGTCATTTAGAAACATCTATCTACTTTTTGTACATTTGCTTTGAAGACATGTCTCCTGATAGAATGCATCCTTTAGTTCCATGTTTGTTTTAAAATTCATATTACTAAGTTACAGCTTTCCACTGATGTGTTTCTGCTTATTTTACCATGTATTTCAACTTGTAACGGTTATATTCACTTCAGTGAAGCAGTAACTTACTGGGTCTTCATATTAATAACTTTTAGTTTGAGTTAAAGAATGTTGATAAATGATTGTTCTTTTAACAGTAACCATTGTCTTGGAAGTCATGAATATATTCAGAATTCTCGAAAATGGGACACAGAAATTAAACTGCAGCTCTTGACCTTTGATGCAATGTGCCAAGATCTGGCTCGAACAGTGAGTATACCACATACTTACTTTTGGTTCAGTTTTTTAAAAAATTTAAATTGCTTTCTAAAACTGCTTATTGGATTGATTATTCAGTAACGGTTCATAAGAACAGCATTCTTGAAAACTCCAGCATTGAAGTTGGGGGATAATGAAACGATACTAACTTTTGTACCAACAAGATTATTTCTGAGGAATCATGTTAATCTACGAGGGTTCTTAGGCACAAGATTTGAGAATTAAAGTGAAAGAAAAAAAGTATTAGTTGTATCTTGTACCTTGGTGTAAAAAGAGCAAGAACTGAGAGTTGGGGAAGAAGAAAAAAAATAAGGAGCCTGGTTTGTTGGTATGAGAGAGAAGGACTTTTATAATTAAAAGCTCTTCTACTCCTGACTTTTGAAGAAGATATTTTTTCCAATTTGGCATCATATATTAGAAACTAGTACTCTAATTTGATTATTCTTC
>CM053592.1:152265486-152342604 GCA_028646515.1 Pseudochirops corinnae
TAGATCTATTTACTAAGTGCCAGGTGCTAGGAACACAAGTACAAAAAAAAAATGAAACTGTTACTACTTGGAATGGGCTTATGTCTCTCTCTTTCTCTCTCTCTCTCTCTCTCTCTCTCTCTCTCTCTCTCTCTCTCTCTCTCTTACACACACACACACACACGCATACACATAATGTATATATACATACATATATATGCATACATATACAGATAGGTACAGCATAAACATAAAATTAATAATTTTATCTATGTCTATGTCTATATCTATATCTATATCTATATATACACACAAAGTAGTTAAATAAAAGGGAATTTGGAGGGAGCAGACCATTAGTTGGGATTAGAAAGGCTTCATGCAGAGTATGGTGCCTGAGCACTCTATGGGTTGAGGGAAGGAAAGAGTGCATTTTAGGTCTGGGTGCAAGCCACTGTTGTGAGAGGCCAGTTTAGCAGAGTACAGAAATGAGGATAACATCCAGCGGGTTGTACAGGTAGCTTGGCACCAGGTTGTATAGGGCTTTAAACACTAAACAGAGGAATTACATTTTATTTTGGAAGTAATAGGAAGCCTCTGAAGTTGCTTGAGTTAGGAGAGTTACATGGTTTTTTCTGTGTATAAGGAACATTACTTTGGAAGCATTGTGTAGGATGGATAAGAGCAATGGGAGATTTGAGGCAGAGAGACCAGGGAGGAGACTGTTGGAATAAGGGCTTGAAGTAAGTAGTAACTAACTATATGAGTGGAGAGTAGGGGTCACTTGTGAGAGAAGTCAGAAAGATAGAAATGATAAGATTTGGCACGTTAGATTAGATTTATGGCATGTAAAGGATCGTAAGCAGAAGAGAATAATGCCGAGATTACAAACCAGTGAAACTGGATAGTTGTTGATACCTTTGATAGAAATAGGTAGATTTGGAAGAGGGGAAGATTTAAGGAGGGAGATGAGTTGAAGTTAAGGTGTTTTGGGGACATCTAGTTTGAAATATATTGTCATCATCATAATTTATATAATGCTTACTATATGTCAGGCTATAAGTGCTTTACAATGATCTCATTTGATCTTCACAACTGTTGGAGGTAGGTGCTATTATTATCTCCATTTTACAGATGGGGAAACTGAAGCAAACATAGGTTAAGTGACTTACCAAGGGGTCATGCAGCTATTAAGTATTTGAGACTGTATTTGAACTTGAGTCTTCTTTATTCCAAGCCCAGTATTCTGTCCACTATCTTATTTACCTGCCAGTTGGTGGTGTAGTGGGACTGAAGCTTGAGAAAAAGTCTGGGACTGAATATGTAGATTTGAGAGTCTTCTGTATAGTTGGTAGATGATAGTTAAATCTATGGGAACTCATTAGGTTACCCAAAGAGAGTATAGAGGGAAAAGAATGACAAAGACAGAGTCTTGGGGAGGACCTGTAGTTGGTCTGGCAATCAAAATAATAAAGGTGTTAGCCATTTACTTTAATAAGCACATTTTTGTGTTTAGGCAGAAGATGATAAAACACCTACAGATTTAAGCAAATATCTACACCATATAGAAAATCCATTTAAAGAAGTCATGACAAGGTATGATATTTAAGGTTTACTTTGTAAGCATTCAAACATGTTTGAGGAAATGTATTCCTTTTGTTGAATAAACCATTGATGTTTGTCTATCATCTCCTTCAACCATAGTAGTTATTCTTTATTTCAGACATTCTGTTGAAGAACTTCTAGATACTTATCATAACCAAGTGGAGATGGCTTTTCAAAATGAAGTAAGTATTATTTTATATTTTTGACTTATTGGTTCCTAGATTCTTGATGACATTTTCACTTAAAATAGTTTTGATTTGGAATTAAACAATCTTAAAAGATTATGAAATGTTTTACAAGGTAGTTTATCCTGGAGACTCAAGTCTTTAGATTTGATGGCCATTTTCCTGTTACACCAAATATTGTAAATTAAATACTTATTACCAAACTTTTATGACATTAAGATAGGAATATTTCTCCCAATTTGGCTTTATTTCAGAGAAGAATCTGTTCCAAAGAGTGATAGAGTAATTATTGGAACCCTTTAGTTTCTATCTAATTAACAATTAATAATGCTAGTCTTATATTCTCTGATTCTACATATTTTTTAAAAATCCCTTAAAAGTTAATACAATAGGCTTTGAAGATGAAAAACAGCATAAATTTTTAAAGGTTACTACAGAGTCAGTAAGTTGTAGTAGATAGAGACATAGACTTGGAGTCAAGAAGACCTTCTTCTGGCACAGATGCACTGACTGTGTCATCTAGGGTAAGTCACTTAACCTCCAAATATCCTGGCCACCTCTCTAAGGGTGAAATTTCAAAGTAGGTATTGATTTGCTTTTGTAGAAGGACTTTCCTCCCTAAAAGTTCACTATAAAAATGGTCTGGTTTTTTAAAAAAGTGGAGGTAAGAGACATCTTTCCAGTAAGTTTCTGCCCATTCTATAATACTGCTTTTAAGTGAATTATGTAATTGAAGGAGTGTTGGAGACTTTCAAATTCTTGTTTCTATGAACTGATTTTATAGCAATGTTCTATTTGCATGTTATTGGATGCTAAGTTATCTTAAAAGGTTGTTACTTATAATCCAAGTACTCAAGGAAAAACTTTGAAGGTTTAAAAAAATTTGACAAATAGTTCAAATGTTTGTTTCCAGAAGTCAGTGCTCCAAAACTCACATAGTTTTTTTGTGTCCACATCTAAGCTTTATTTATGTGTGACAGAGTTACTTAAGCCTTTATGAATGATATTTTAATTATCAGTTTTTGTTGAAACAAAAGAGAAAAAAACATCAATTTTACTGTTAATATCCAAAAAAAAAATCAAATTATTCCTATGTGAGGGCTTTCAGGTGGTGAAGTGGATAAACCACTCCACTATCTTTGCCAGGAAAACCCCAAATGGAATCACAAAGCGTTGAAAATGACTGAAACAACTGCATCACAAAAACAATCCTATGAGAGTGTCTTATTCCAAAATTAACATAAAAACTAGCTTCTACTTTTTATTAACTTTATATTTTATTGCACCTAATAAGCTCACATCATGTCTTATGACTGCAAAATGCTTTATTTCTACATTTACATTTTTATCATTTGATCCTCTGTACAATCCTCTGCCAGGTAAGTATAGTGTAAAGTATTACCTTCATTTTACAGATGAGAAAACTGAGACTAGAAGAAATTGGCTAACTTGCTCAAGATTACAATTCTAGTGGCAGAATTAAGCCTCAAATCCATGTTCTAGGGACAATAATAAATTTTTCATTTAACTAGTATCTGGTGGCAAAGTAGGAATTTGTCAGGCCTTTTCTCCTATTTTGGTACAGTGAAAAGCACTGCAAACACAGATTTACAGTATGGCTTACTATAAACTGGGAAATTCTAAAACAAAAAAAGGTCAGATGTTTTATAATTCTTATCAGCCTTTTTAATTTTTGTAACACCAGAGTGAGTCTGTTTATCACCAGTCCTTTAAAATGCTAAATTGTGACTTCATATCTGAAATTCTTTTAAATTTCTCACTTTGGACTCTTTCACCTTCTTTTTCAGAACCAACATAGAGCAGTAGATCAGATAATCAGAACAGTAAGAAAAATCTGTAGTGCTTTAGATGGTGTAGAGACCCTAGCCATTACAGAATCTGTAAAGAAACTAAAAAGAGCAGTTAATCTTCCAAGGAGCAAAAGTGACGAGGTGAGTATCTCTTGGTAATTTTTATATTCTCTGTTATACTTCTGTGGATACCTGCCGTCAAACTAAGATAGCATGCTTTCTGCTAGGCAAAATTTTATTTTTTTATTTTGGGTTTGCTAAAATCCCAATAGAGAACCTCATCTATTAAGGTTATTGTATGGTAATCTTTTCTAGGCAATGATCTGCTTTTCATGTTCTAGAGTTTAAGATATTGTCCAGAGTCTAAAATATTGCCACCCTGAGGGGAATACTGGGATGGATGGTCATGACAGTGATGTTGGAGGGTATTGACAGTGTTGAGGGGAGGTATTGAGGAGGTTCCTAGAAGGAGACTGATGAAGCCAGGCACCAGGGAGGATACCCAGGGAGTGAAACTGAGTAGGATACCAACCTAGGAACTCTCAGAAGTGACTTTAACATTGTGTTAGGCTCGAAGAGTTAGTAGAAGCGTGCCCTTGTATTTAGCAAAAACTGATTTTAGCAAGAGAGGGAGTGGAGATGGTTCTCATAATCTACCTTCACTTGCATTCATTATATAGGTAGGTATTTTAAGGGGCTTTTGAATCAAACTTTAGGCATGATTAACTTATTCTTTCCTTCATTGGAAATGTATACTGAAAACATTATCAAAACTAAAAATTATTTCTTCAGAGATTTCCATAGTAGAACTATGTGTAAAAAAAAATAAAAATGGAAGCAATTTAAGTAACCAGTTATAGGGAAGTGGCTTAGATATATTGAAGTACATTCATGTAAAGGAAAACAAACATGTAATTAAAACTAGCACTTTTGAAAAAATATAAAGCTGTTTAGAAATACTTATAAAGTATTGCAAAGTGAAAAAAGTATATCGACTAACTATGGGTATAAGAGAAGAAAAAGATAAGTCAGTGAAAATGAATAGACAAAGAAGCCTGTTGGAGACTTAGAGGGGTGTGTCTGCAGTGCTTCAAATTTAGTTCTGGCTTTGCCATTGACTAAGCTGTATAATATACCTTTGGCAAACCTGGAAACTTCTCAATTTCAATTTCTTTATTTACTAATGTAGAAGTTGGAGCAGATAGCTAAAGTTAAAAGTCTTTTTAGTTCCAACACTTGATGAGTTTCTTAGTTTAAAAACAGTCAACCAGAAAATATTTATTATTAAGTACCTGTTATGTGTCAGACACTGTGATAGACATTGGGAATACAAGTACAAAAAATGGATGGCAAAGAACTTATATTCTACCAAGGGATCCATGTTCACAGATAATATAAGCTGTATACAAAATGAATATGAAATAATTTGGACAGGAGTAGTACTAACAACTGGGAGAATTGGGAAAAGCCTCTTGAAAGAGGTAGAAATTGAGCTTGGAGCCATAAAGAGAAAGTAGGGTTTTCAATAAACAAAAGCGAGGAGGGAGAACATTCAAGCCTGGGGGGGGACAGTTTGTGTAAAGGTACAGTGTCTATACAGGGCAGAACAAACAATTGTGCTGGTTTGACTAGAAAATGGTAGAGTTAGAGGGGGAAAATGTGTAATTATTCTGGGAAAGGAGGCTAGATTCACTGTGTAAAGCAGTTTAAATGACAGACAGAGGAGTTTGTGTTTTATCCTAGAAGCAATAGAGAGTTATTGGAGCTTCCCAGAAAATGCCTTAGGAGGTTTATGTAGGAGTTCAGGCAAAAAGTGGTGGGGGTTGAACTAGAGTGATGTGAGTGGAGAGAAAGGGATGGATATAACAGTCATTGTGGAGTTAGAACTGACAAAACTTGGCAGCTGATTGAGTGGGAGGATAGTGCAGAAGAACAAAGAGTCAAAGATAGTTCTTTGGTTGTGAATTTTAGTGACTGAAAAAATAGTAGTGGCCTTGGGGAGGGGGAGATGTGGGAAGGATACTGAGTTCTCTTTTGGACATGTTGAGGTTGAGATGCCTTTGAGACATCCAAGTAGAGAGACCCCATGGACAATTGAAGATGTGGGACTGGAACTTAGGAGAAAGACTAGGGATAAATATTTAGATTTGGGATTCAGCTAGTTGCTAGTTGAATCCACGAGAGTTGGTGAAATCATTGGGAGAGAGAGAGAGAATATGCTGCTAAAGACACTGAGAAGAATCAGTCAGACAAGGGAGATGAAAACCACAACAGAGCACTGTTCTCTAAACCTAAGAAGTAGGGTATCCAGTGTCTGATACAGTGCCTGATGCTGCACTGAGAGCAGGAATGTTAAACACTGAAAGTCAGTCAGTTGAGGAACACCTATTAAATGCTCACTATATGCTAGACCAGTGGTTCTCAACCTTCCTAATGCGGTGACCCTTTAATAGTTGTATGTGGGTGTGTCTGCATGTGGGCAGACCCCCCTGGAGACAGATAGAGGAGGTTCCTAAGACCATGGGAAATACGTGTTTTCTGATGGTCTTAGGTGACCCTGTGACCCCTCTGAAAGGGTCGTTCAACTCCAAAGGGGTCGCAACCCACAGGCGGAGAACCACTGTGCTACACACTGTAGTAAGTGCTGAGAATACAAATACAGAAAAAAAGAAAAATGGTTCCTGCCCTTAAAGAGCTTACATTCTAATGTAGAGAGAAAAATAGAAAGCAGTTGAATAAGAAAGAGTGCATTAGGGACAGAGAGTACTTCCATTATGTGAATTCCAGGCTTGGAATGAGCTTACAGAATAAAAATGTCTCTGGGATATAGTAGAGAAAAAGGTAATTGAATTTAATAAAGCAATTAAAATTAACTTAATTTAGCAATAAAAAAGATTGGATCATGGATGACATTGAAGAGTGGTTTTATGTTGAGTGGTATAGACTGAAAACTTATTGCAAGTTGTAGAGAAAGAAGCAGGAGGTGAGACAACAGAGAAAATGAGGATAGATAGCTTTCTCTAGGCATTTGACTATGAAGAGGAGGAGAGATAGAGGATGATAATTTGAGGGGTCAAGTAAAGAGTTTTTTAAGGATTGAAAGAGCTGGACATATTTGTAGACCATAGGAAAGGGACCTAGTAGTTGAGAGGATGATTTTTAGAGAGAAAGGGGATAATCAAATGGGACATTTCTCCTGGAAGGGGTGGAGAGAATGGGATCAAGGACACAATTACAAGAGTTAGCATTGACAGAGCAAAGGGGCATTTCATTTTCTAATACTGGAGTGAATGGAGGATATTGTACTGTTTTGAAGTGTGGAATTGGGGAAGAAAAGGAGCTTATGATACCTTCAATTTAGTGAACAAAGTTCAGGTGAAATCTTTATCTAAGAAAGAAGTTTAGTGTACATGGCTTGAAGGGAGAAGAGGAGTTTTGGAACAGACCCTGTTAGGCAGTGCAATAGAGTAAACTAGAGAAGAGTAAAAGGATTGACATGTAACATGTAGGATCTACCTGAGAGTGAATAACGAATTTGAAGTGGAACTAACCAGTCTTCGTGGTTGTGGGACTTTCTCCAGAGACATTCTGCAGAAGTGGAGGAAATGAATGGTAGGAATAATTCAAGGTTGTGTTTGGAAAGGTCTGATTAAGCAACAAGACAGTAGAATTCAATAATAACTAGTAATAGTTTGCATTTATATAGTGCTTTAAGGTTTACAAAGTATGTTACCTGTGTTATCTCATTTGATCCTTAAAACAGCATTTTAAGATATTTATTATAGGGAGCATCTAGGTGGCGCAGTGAATAGAGCACCAGCCCTGGAGTCAGGAGGACCTAAGTTCAAATCAGCTGCAAACAGTTAACACTTACTAACCATGTGACCTTGGGCAAGTCCCTTAACCACAGTTGCCCTCCAAAAAGGAAAAAAAAAGATATTTATTGTACGGGTTATGACCCCCATTTTACAGATGAGGAAACTGAAGCTAAAAGAGGTTAAGTAACTGTCATACATCTAGCAAGTATCTGTGGGTAGAGAGCAATATGAAATTGAACTGGCTAACAATAGAATTTTGGAGGTAGAGAAATGATACCTTGGGAAAAAAAGGAGATGGAGTGATCAGAAGTTGTGGGGAGAGAATTGGTTTAGGAGGGGAGCAGTTAAGAGGGAAATGGAAGAAGACGGGGTGATGTTTAGGTGAATTTTGTAGTTATGGATTATGGAGTTGGGATATGTGTGTGATGAGATGTAAGCCATGACCATTGATGCATGTGGCTGAGGTGGAGGCTTTGAGGTTAGGAACTAGAGGCATTGAGAACTGTTAAGTACAGGTGTTTGAGGGGAGGGCAAGCATGTCAGCTGAAGTCCCCAAGAATAAGGACAGGGTTTGGGATGGAAAGACAACTTGGGGCCAGGTTCTGAATTAATTGAGAAAGTAAGCAGAATGACCTTAGGCCATCAGGATCTGGTTGTTGTTATATACTTTGATAAAGTAAAATACCAAGGAGGAATGGTTTTCGGTGTTTAGGGTTTGAGGGATGACAACACAAGAAGTATGCCCATTCCTCCTGTTGGATAGTGTTTCTGGGGCATGAGAAAAGGTACATCTAGTAACATTGAGGGTTGCCAGTGAGTTAGTGTTGTCTTGGTGGGAGCCATATTTCTGTGTTTGCAAGGAATGTGGAAAGAAGAAAGGCCATTGGTTAACAGTAGAACCACTATTTCATAGGATGACGTGTGATAGAGAAGGAATAAAAGAGCAGCTCTTTTCAGTTATAGAGAGGGGTTTGGGTTGTAAAAAATGTGTCTTGTTTATAGTTTTGGTTTTCCTTGAGGGAAAAGGCTAATGCTGTTGCCTACTGGACCAGCATTAAAGTGTTTATATGTAAGATAGCAGTAGAATTCACTTTTCTGATATTAGGGTAAAATGAATGTTAAGTTCAGGCATAAATTTTTGCATACAAAGAAGATCTTCAGTTTCTTTAAGAAGTTAGTTTTCTTCATTACTCAAAGAAGTACTGCTGATATCTCTAGGAACTACCACAACAGAACATATTTCCTTAATACATCTAAAAATAATTACATATCTCTATTTTCTTTAGTTTTCCCTAGAAGGAAATAATTCCTTGGTATGGCCTCAATTATGTGTATTTGAGAGACCATATGGTTTGGTGAGTAGATAGAATAGATAGATCACCATCAGTGCTACTAGATGTACCTTTTCTCATGCCCCTAGATGCACCGTCCAACAGGAGGAATAGGCGTGCTTGGACTTGGGGTTAGGAGACCTAGGTTTGAATTCTTCCTTAGAGGCTTACTAGCTGTGTGACAATGGGTGAGTCACTTCACTTCTTAGAGCCTTGTTTTCCTTATCTATCAGATGGGGGTGGTAATACCTGTGATACTTACCATCGCTTGGTTGTTTTTAGAAAAACATATCATAAACCTTAAAGTTCTGGAGAATTGAGTTAACGTGATATTCAAATTAAAATATTTTTCTGAAGTAAAGTGATTATTTGCTGTCTTGACAGGTTTTCCTCTCACTATTTTATTCCCTCTTCTAGGTGACTTCCTTATCCAGAGGTGACATAATAAGCAAGAGTTCAAGTAGGGGTAAATTTATTTAAGTTCTTTAAGTTTTGGGAAGTTTTCCTTTGTTGTTTTCAGTAAAATACATTACAAGTTTATTTTAACTTAGGTTCCCTAACTTCAGAAAATCCAGTTCAGGTAAGCATGGACCAGTTAACTGCAGCCATCTATGATCTTCTCCGACTCCATGCAAGCTCATGTGGTGGTCCTGTAGAGTGTGGACAGAGTCATAGGACCACTAAGGAAGCATGGACTACAACAGAACAACTCCAGTTTACAGTATTTGCTGCACATGGAATTTCACCTAATTGGGTAGCAAAGTAAGTAATCACTGTATTCCAGTAGTATAATATTGAGTTTCAGTGTGCCTTTCTAAACTTAAAAAAAAAAAAATCAATATTTTAATAAACAGCGCTTTAATAGTTGGTTTGAAAACAGAGAGATATTTGTTAATGCTAAACTACTCTTATGTTAAAAAGTCAGGGAAAAATTCATGGATCAAACAAGGGAACTAAAACTACATTAAACCCAAGTCCCTGGATATTGTTTACAAATTGTTCAGTTGAGTTCTAAACATTAACTCACACTAAAGAATTAACATAGGCCATTTCCCTATCCAGAATCCAGTAATATCACTTCTTCCTAGACAATTTTATGAATCTGTAGTAGGTTAAGTAGATTTCTGCTAATTTTATTTATTCATTTATTAGCTAACTCTGCACAAGTTGAATTGCTAAATTTTAGCTGAATTGCCATGAATTACAAATAACTTGGGACTAACTTTAATGAACTTTTGCCTATGTAAACTCCAGAAAGCAGTTACTTTTGCCAGAAAAATATAAGTGGTATTTGGAATTATGAGTCATTTAGATAAATTTCTAATTTAATTTTCTCTTTCTAGTTATGAAAAATATCATTTAATTTGTTCCCTCACTCACAATGGGAAGGATCTTTTTAAGCCTATTCAGTCGAAGAAAGTTGGCACATATAAGAATTTCTTCTATCTGATTAAATGGGATGAACTGTAAGTGAAATTTCCAAATTGACTGTCTTTTAGTAGTTCTATGTGCAATATTTCTTTGAGGCAAGGCTTCTTAATGTTTGTTTCATGGACCTCTTTGGTAGTTTGGTGAAGCCCTTCTCAGAATTTTTTTTTAAATGAATAAAATAAAGCATGTAGGATTGCAAAGAAAACCAATCATATGAACAGTTATCAAAATATTACAGATATAAATTTATGGACCCCAGGTTAAGAAACCCCTTTCCCTCTTAAAGTAACACAATAACTTTTTCTTTGTTGCAAGGGTTCATTTCAATTTTTTTTTTAAACAAATGAAGTTAGCTTTCAGTTAAAATTTATTTAGGAATTTGTTGAATTTAGTTATTGGACTAGATGACCTCTTAAAGTTCAATTCCAAATATGACATTAATGTAGATTTTTAAAAGTAAAACCAAAAGAACAGTATACTGCTACAGCCTAAGGCATAAAGGACAAAATAAACTCTTTTGATTATACAGAAATGAAAAAATTTCTTATGAACAAAATGTATCTACTAGAATAAAAAGAGAAGGTATTGTGTAGACAAGAAACCTTGTCTCAGTTATCACTGATAAAAATCTGATATCCAGATATAGGAACTGGTGTAAATATAAGTGATGGAGTGCCATTCCCCAGTAGATAAATGGGTCATGGGATGTGGACAGTTTTCAAAAGAATTGCAGCTTTAGTGATCTGGTGAAAATATACAGCAAAACTTATTTTAACTTAGGTTCCTTCACTTCAAAAAACACTATTCAGGTAAGCATGGATGAGTTAGATGCAGTGATCTATAATCTTCTCAGACACCATGCAGGCTTACACGGTCGTCCTGTAGTCTGTGGACAAAGTCATAGGAAGAAGTACTTTGAAAAGTTGTCAATTAGGGAACAGTGCCTTGTCATACGTTATTTTTTCCTCCACTCAACACACACATTATTTTTGACATTGTTTAGTCGTGTCTGACTCTTTGTGACCCCATTTGGGATTTCTTGGCAAAGATATTGGAATGGTTTGCTGTTTCCTTGTCCAGCTCATTTTACAGATGAGGAAGCTGAGGCAAACAGAATTAAATGACTTGTCCAGGATCACACAGCTAGGAAGTATCTGAGATGATGAGTATTCCTGATTCTAGGCTTTGCACTCTATCCTGGCACCACCTGCCCTGTTATTTTTAATATGTAAACATTTATAGTCTGAAAATAGTAGAAGTTTGTAATTTCATATATCATAATTGGCATTTTTCTTTGTCCTAATATTCGTTGAGAGATGCTAAATATAATTTTTAAAAGGAGAGACTTTTGGTATTGTTTATAAAATTCATTTGAATTTTTTACATATTTATAGTACAGTTTATTTTAATGTTTCATTTTTAAAATGTTGCTGAGCTTCTTAAACTTCTGTTCTCTACTTTAGCTGCTAAATCAAAAAGTTTTACATTTACATATCTCTGCCTCACTAAGTGAGTTTGCTTTCTAAATTATCATAATTTGAACAGCTTTATGGTCCAGAACTGTCTTTGAGGTTAGGGGAGTTATCATTACAAACAAAATTGAGAGAGTGAAAATTATTGATATTCTATCAATTTCTGCACTTAAAAATTAACTTAAAAAGTTTTATTGATGCCTTTCCCCTTTACCTCATAAAAATTTAATTTCTAAATATAGGCCCCACCTACCATCCTGGGAATTGAGTCCTCCCTTATAACGAACAAAAAAATTAAACAAAGCAGCAAGTACATTTGATAATATATGTAATATTTTGACCTCAGTCTGTGATTTCTCTTTTGAGAGAACAAAAAGAAGCATAATCCGTTATCTCTTCTTAGGGAATAAAATTGGTTATTATAATGACTAAGAATTCTGCTTCTTTTTGGTGTAATCTTTGTGTATATTTTTTTCTGTTTTTGATTAGTTCGTGCACATCTGCACGTGTCTCTGATTTCTTCATATTTGCTATTTATCATTCCACAACAATTTTCCATTTTATGTATGTAATTTGTTCAATCCTTCCCCAGTGCATGGTTTCCATTTTGTTTACAGGTCTTTCTTATCACAGTGTACTGTACTCTGTGGGGTTTTTAAAATTGTTTTCTTGTTTGTTTGTTGGATTTTTAGTTCTGTCTTTGACTTCCTTGAGGTAAATGTCCAGTGATGCCATCACTAGGTCAAAAGTTTTGGGCAATTTAGTAATTTTTCCTCATATAATTCGAAATTGTTTTTCAGAACAACTGGATCAGTTCATAGCTCCAGTAACAGTACTCTTGTGTGCCTTCTTCTTACAACCTTTCCAACATTGACTGTTTTTGGTTTTTGTCATCTTTCCCAGTTTGAATGCTATGAGGCAAAACCTCAGTTTTAATTTGCAGAATTTCTCTTAGTGATTTGGTGCTGAATTTCATATGATCACCACAACTTTGCAATTCTTCTTTTGAAAACTTTTCATATCTTTCTCCTTTTTGGGGGAAGGCTTTTTGCTAGTTTGTGTCAGTTCCTTCTGTTTTGTATATCTGATTTTTGCCACTGATACTTGAGACAAGGATTCCCCCTTTTCAGTGGTTTTTCTTTTTATTCTAATTTCACTGATTTTGGTCATGAGAAATTGTTTTCATTTTATATAATCAAATTATCTACTTTATCTTTTATGATTGGTTCCAGTCCTTATTTAGTTATGGATATATTTCCCTTACATCATTTTAAAAGGTACTCTATTACATTCTGATTTTTTTTATGGTATTATCTTTTGATATCCCTTGAAGGTTATTATATGATATAAGATGTTGATGTAAACACAATTTCTGCCAAACTACATTTTACTTTTTCCAGTATTTCCTATAAATTTAGTGGGGATGTCTTCTGAAATTTATTTTGGTTTATCACACATTGAGCTATTCTTTTTGAATTGCAGCTAATTATTACCTGTGTAGTCTGTTCCACTGATCTACTTTTCTGTTTTAACCAGTACCATATACTTTTGGTGACTACTGTTTTTATAATGTGGCTTGAGGTTATCCTGCTATTATTCCTGATTGAATAACAGGTGTTTAATAATTCTTAAAGGGAGGAATACTTCAGGTATTTTGCATATTTATTGCATTCAGAGTTAAATAATATACAGATTATCTCATTTAAAATGATGCAAAATTGAAGACAATTTTCAGAAATTGATATTTTTCACTGTAGTAATTTCTATGAAGGGTTAAATGTATTCATTTGACTTCTAAGTAATTATTTCTGTTAACTGACCATTTTTTCCCTCACAGAATCATTTTCCCCATTCAGATCTCTCAATTACCACTGGAATCAGTTCTTCATCTTACTCTTTTGGGAATTTTAAATCAAAACAGTGGAAGTTCCCCAGACTCTAATAAACAGCGAAAGGGACCTGAGATTTTAGGCAAAGTTTCTTTACCTCTTTTTGACTTTAAGCGGTAAGTATTAATTGAAATGTAATTATTCCTAACTTGGGTAATATCTAAGGCACTTCTTTGTATTCCTCTTAGCTGTGGTCTTTGTCAGTAGGATTTGTCACAATCTGTGCAGATACCAGTCATTTATAATAATATTTATGGGCACTAATATAATGATTTAAGGATTATTTAATTTTATATATTATTTCATATAGTATTATATGGAACACAAATTACAGCCCCTCCATGCCTTAAGTAGCTGGTCTTGTGACATGCTAGCTAAAAAATATTACCTGGTTGACAACCATTTGGTGACTTTACTTTTTGAAAAGAAAATACCAAAATTTATTTCTTTTTAACTTCCTATGTTTGTGAGTAGCAGGGGTCCTGAGGCCCTGGAGCCTTGATTTGGGTAATTGGAGATAAATGGTTTGTACTAAAACATTTGAAAGAGTACTGATTGTGTTTGATGAGGCATCCTAATAACCTTGGTAGCCTGATGTGGAGAAGGGTGCTCCTGACCATAGGAGCATTAGAGTACACTTCACATATGCCTCACTCAGGCTTGAGAAAGCTATTTGAATAAACATGAACAATCCTGTTTGCAGCATTATCATAAATCTTTACAAGCAAAAGCATGTATTTATTCACAGGAGCCTTTACCTTTTGTGTCTTGGACCCCTCTGACAGTCTGAGGGAACTACAGACCCCTTCTCAGACTAGTCTTTTTAAATGCCTGAAAGAAAATATGTTGTGTTACTAAGTAAATCAGAGATTAGTGAAATAGTTAATGTGAAAGGGGAGTTTTGGAAAAGAAACAGTCTACTTGAATTCAGTGAACCAGGCTTTAAAATATATGACCAAAATATACGACCAAAATATATAAATAAAATATATGACCAAAAAACATGTTTGTACATTTTTCTTGTTTTGTTTGTAGATTAAGCAGGATTTTTAGAAATGTCTTCAGTATAATACGATAAAGAGGTGCCAAAATCTTTTGATGGTACCTGAGACATTAATTTCAGTAATGAAAAAAATAATGTAGGTTATAAAGTTGTTTTATTGATGGAAATTATTGTGATATATTTGATTTTTCAACTTAAAAAATAATCTTTTGAACCAAATCAGTCTTCTCTATACATTTGTGGAATTTCTGATGTTGTATATATACTACTGTCATAGTTACCTTTCTATAATATTCATTATACCAATCTTTTTTTAAAAAGCATAGAATACGCTACTTAACTTTCTAACTTATCAAAATATTTTTGAATATTTTGAGTTATTTAGATGCATTTATGATTTCATCAGTGTGGATACTGGGCAGCTAAGCTAGGTGGCATGCAGTGGATAGAGGGGCCAGCTCTGGAATTAGGGAGACTCACCTTCCTGAGTTCAAATGTGGCCTCAGACTCTTTATAGTTGTGTGACTTTGGGCAAATCACTTAACCCTGTTTGCCTCAGTTTATTCATCGGTAAAATGAGTTGGACAAGGAAATGGCAAACACTCTAGTATCTTTGCCAAGAAAACCCAAAATGAGGTCATAGAATCATGCATAATTGAAAAACACCAAAATTCCACCACCATAGTGTAGGTGCTACATCGTATACCACTCCTAATTCTTTGTAATTTGTGTTTTTCTATTTCCATAAATTTTCCACAGAGTACTCTTGGAAGCCTTCCTCTATCTAATAAAATTGAAACTATCCAATAAGAGCCCCCTTTTCTCCTCTCATCATCACTTTACAACCTTCTAACTTGACGTAACAGTATCTCCTCCTTTACTCTAACCTACAGTGATAAGGTGACCCTTCTCATTCATGCCAACTTCTCTTTATGTGTTCTCTGTCCCTCATCTCTAGCAGATTAACCTCACTGTCTTCCTTTCCTTCTCATGAATCTTCAATCACTTTCTGCTAGTTTCTTCTGCCTAGAAGCATATGCAAAGTCCCCTATCTTTGAAAAAAAATGCCCACTGAATCCTGCTGTCCCTACTAGTTATTAGTCTATTATTTTTCTTCTGTTCCTCAGTCAAAACTCTTTGAGAAAATTATTTTCAACCCTTCTACCTCTCTTCTTGCTCTTAATGCTCTGCAATATATTTTCCAACCTTATTACTCAATTGAAACTGTTCTCTCCAAAGTCACCAGTGATCCCCTTTTTAATGAACAAAAATCTATTTTCTTTTCCTCCATCTCTATTGAAAAATAAAAACAAAAACAACTCTTGTAACATATATGCATAGCAAAGCAAATTTCTGCATTGGCTACATCCAAAACCATGTCTCATTCTGCACCCTCAGTCACCCTCAATGTCAGATGGTAGGTAACATGCATCACTAATGATTGCCAAAACTAATGGCCTTTTCTCCATCCTTATGCTTCTTGACCTCCCTGTAGCATTTTACACTGTTAGCAAACATCTCCTGTATATTCTTCCCTCTCTGGATTGTTGTGAAACTGTTCTTCCTTGGTTCTACTTGCCACCTCTGTGACTGTTCCTTTTCAGTCTGCTTTGCTATATCATCTCTGTGCGACACCCACTCACTGTGATTGTACCACAAAGTTCTTTCTTCTGCATTCTAGTCTTATATCACCAAGTTTTAGATTGAATTTCCTATAGATATCTCAAACTTATATCTAAAACTGAGCTCATTACCTTCTCTTCTCATCTACTAAACCTACCTTTCTTCCAAGTTTATCCATTAATATTGAAGGTATCACTGTTCTTCCAGTCTTCAGGTTAATGAGTAAATAGAATATCATTTAGGATTCAAAATAGTGTTTTTCTGTGTATGATAAATTTTTATGTGATTTTTTTTTTTTTTGCCACCTGTTCTTTTCATACCACTTTTATTTGCTTAACTTTTAGGTTCTTAACTTGTGGAACTAAGCTTCTCTATCTTTGGGCTTCATCCCCTATACAGCCCATACCTGGGATAACCCACAAAAAGGGACATGTGATAGAAAGAATAGTGTTACAGGTAATGTTTTTGGAGTTTTTTTTGCCTACTTTTGATCTAGTACTAATATGAAATAATACTGTTTATGGAGCCAAATGTCTTTATAGTGTGGGCCTTAACTAGCATTAATTCTTAATAAAAAGTCATTCTTTTTGGACTTAGTCTTAATGAAAATATTAAGTTTTAGATAAGTGCTGATTAATTTTTTTTGACAATTTTAGTAAACATTTTTATGAATAATGTACCTGAGTCTCTATCTCATGCACTATATCCTAATGAGAAATACCAACAAAAACAGTGTTTATATTTCATGGACAAACTATATCGAGGAACATCGTGTAGCAAGAAAGCTTAATTCAATAGCTTTCTTCAGGTTTCATCATTGTGAATAGACCCCTAATTGCACATCTAGTCCTTGATGCCTTCTACATCCACCTTACTAAACTGCTATGGCTAAAAACATTACTACTTAGTGGACAGTCCTTTGGTGATCAGCCTTTCTGAGTTTAACTAGGGCTGTACTTAGACAAGAGACATAGAGTACTCAAGTTTGTATACTGAAAGCTTTTTTTGTATGCTTGTTATCTACCAGAGCTTGTGCTCTATTAACATGTCCTTCAAGCACCTAGGCATACTTCTGCAGCAATAGTGAGATAAAAAGAAGGACCTCAGCTGCAGTCTTAATTTGATTTTGGTGTTTAGCTACTAAAAAGGGTTAGTTTTCTTAGTCACAGGGTAGTAAGCCGATGTACTATCAATTTAGAAAGAGATAGATAGTATTTTTCTCTGTTCCTCTGGGGGGGGATATATCATTTTTTCAATGTGTCAGTCAGTTTTGCTGTTTGTTTTTCTTGTTATATGGAATAATTTCCTGGGAGTGGGGAGGGGAATGATACAAGGGGAAATTTAGGCATTTTGAAAGCACAAGATACCAATAAGTATTTTTTTTTTAAAGAAAGTCAGTATCTACAGTTTCATTTGCAATTTCATTGCATTTAAAAACTGAAGGTTGACTTTTGTTTAATTTGTTAAGGTTGACTTTCCTTCCCCTACGTTTGATATCATTTATACCACACCCCAAGTTAATGGTAGCATTGTTCAGCAGCAGTGCTTAGAAACGCTGGAAAAAGATACAAGAGGAAAACTTCTTGCAATTCTTTCCAGAGATTCTTCATTTGGGTAGGTTTCTTTTCATTTATTTTAAGCATTTGATGCCTTGATACCTTATAAGATGTGTAACTCAGGTGATATGAAATCTAATTGTATGATAAATTCTTTATTTTAATGATGTTTACAATATGCTTGATATAGTTTTATAACACTTTCTACGTTAAATGTAATAAACTGTTTTAAAGTCTTTAGATAATAGACCTTGCAGCTTTCAGCCTCTTCCATTTCCGATGTGTTAGATTATTCTTTGAATGATCTTCCTGTTCTGACCATGTCATTCCATTACCCCATGGGAAGCAGTGGCTCCCTGTTGCCTACAAAATGCCAAATAAAATATAAGATCCTGATCCTTGCATTCATGCCCCTCCCCATCTGTCTCCCACCTAGTTTGCTCACTTTCTATCAAAGCTGGACTAATTTCTGCCCCCTTGTTCTTCTTCAGCATTTGTCAATCAAATATTTGTGAAGCACATGTGCCCAGCACAGTGCTAGTCAGTGAGAATGTAGTGCAAAGAATAAAACAAAACCTGTTCCCAAACATTTTGCATTTTTGATGGGGGAAACGGCAAATGCATCCAAAAAATCCATACTAAACAGAAAGTGAACACATAATATATACAGAGGAGTTCAGTACAAGGTAGTGTAACAAAAATAGTCTGAGAACCCATTGGTTAGGTAATGCTGCCAATCATGTGATTGAGATGGAGAGATACACAAAAGTAAGTGAGAACTGACCATTAATTTTTATCCACATTAAATAGGTTTTGGTTACATAAGCAGAATGGGTACAATGGAATTTCAAAGAGCAAATAAGGGAACCAGCACATAATGAAAGGATTTGTTCTGTGAAGTATGGATTCAGTTAAGAGCCACACTTGAGTACCTAGAAGGCTACAGGTGGCATCGAGGCCGGAGATTCTCAGCCCTGAAGAGAATCATCTGCATAGAAAAGATAGTTCAGCCCATAAGAGTTGATGTAGTTACTGAGAGAAGAGTATCTAGAACTGACCATTGGGGACCATTCACAATGAAGGCATGTGGTGTGAATAATGAGCTAGCAGAGGAGAACAAGAAGACTTGTTTAGACAGGAGAATCAGGAGAATGGAATGTCATAATATCCTCCTGAAAGGAGAGGAGTGGGAAGGTGCCACAAATAGGTTAAAAATGATAAGAATTGATTTCTCAATTAATTTTGGAGAAAGCAATTTCCATTGAGCGATAGATGACATTGAAAGCTAGATTAAAAAGTACTGCCTTCCTCTCCAAGTTACCTGGTATTTGATTTGCATGTTGTTTCCTCCTCACATTAGAGAGTGAGTTCCCTTAGGGCTGAGACTACTTTATTTTTGTCATCAATGTCCCTTGTACTTGACACATAATAGGTGCTTATTGATTTATTTACCTTACCTTGGTACTATTTATATGTGGCAGCAGAAGAGATGGGTGTTACTAAGCAAGTGGATGCTGTAACATTCAGTAAAGGAAAATATTTAATCTATTTCATAAGTTACTAATTGATTTCAAGCACATTTTATAATCCAATAGGATATATAGCTAGTTTTCATAGTACTAGAGTGACCTTAGACATCATCAGTTCCCTTTCTCTTATTTTACAAGAAGCTTTAGTTTCCAAAAGTGAAGGGACCTATCCCATCTCACCCAGGGAATAATTTTTTTGTTGTTGTTCAGTTACTTCAGTCGTGTCTGGCTCTTCATGACTCCATTTGGGGTTTTCTTGGCTAAGATACGGGAGTGGTTTGCCATATCTTTCTCCAGTTCATTTTTCAGATGAGGAAACTGGGGCAAATAGAGTTAAGTGACTTGCCCAGGTTCACACAGTTAGTATCTGAAGCCAGATTTGGACTTGGGTCTTTCTAACTCCAGGCCCAGTATTCTATCCTCCTTGTTGCCAGGAGAATAATCAGTAGAGGCAAAATTCAGAGTCAGAGCTCTACCAACTCCAGGGCTAGTGATCTTCCTATAAAATGCTAAGACGACTTCTTTCTCTATCAAAAGTCATTCTTTATGTACTTGAATGTGACAAAATGTCATTTCTTTCAAATTGTTTTCATAAGTAAGACTCTCCTTGAAGGTTAGATTTTGATTCTCTCCTATTTATGGCAAATTGATGTTTTATTGTCATTCCTTTTTGTTAGTTTTTGAAAACAGTTCATATTTATGTAGTTTTTAAGACTTACAGAAGGTTTTGTTTATTTCTAAATTTGGTTCTGATGAGCTAGCATATTTCAGTATTATTATCCCTATTTTAGATATAAGGATACTCCTAAGTGTCAGAAGCACAGCTGAAATTCAGGTTGTCCAACACCAAATCCAATTCCCCTTCCACACATTACAGTTAGTATAGCATCTCAGTCATTAGGTAGGCGCTGTAGGGTTATTTCTTTTGATTTTGCAGTCTTTGGCATGCGTGTCACTATTGTAACACTGAGAATTTGATTTTATTCTACATAGACTTTCTAAAGAAGACAAAGCCTTTTTGTGGGAGAAGCGTTATTATTGCCTTAAGCACCCAAGCTGCCTTCCAAAAATACTATCAAGTGCCCCAAATTGGAAATGGGCAAATCTTTCTAAAACATACTCATTACTTCAGCAGTGGCCACCATTGTCTCCACTGAATGCCCTGGAACTGCTGGATTCAAAGTAAGTTCAGATATGAGAATTTATTTAATTAGTATTTTTATTAATTTTTGAATGACATTTCTACTGTTATGTGAAAGTACCTTTTACCTTAGTGCAAACTAATCTTTTTCCTTGATGCTGCTTTATACCATTTATCTGTCTAAGTTTGGAAAGATTGTTGCATTCATTTAAAATAGTTGAATTAATAGGTGGGTTTTTTTTTAAATAAAAGCAAAAACATAAGCAGTTAAACTATGGCTTTTTTGAATAAAGTTTTTATCACCCTCTCGTTCAAAGCACTATAGAAATTTAAAGGAAACAATATTGGAGATACATTTGTAAAACATTTTCAAGTATTTTACACATAACCTTAATAGAAATTTTAAGTTAAATGAATTTCTGTATTATGGAACAAATATTTGATGATAAGTGCTTAAACTATTTCTGGGAATGCTAACATTTTCAGTAAATCAAATCTGTGTGACTTGATAAAATTTCCTTCCAGAAAAGGCACACACACACACACACACACACGCACACACACACTGCTGCGTGAGTACAAAATATGCTTGTAACAGTATATTTCTTCCAGCAGTAGATTGAAGCCTAACATATTCTTTCATATTTTTCCAGATTTGCTGATCAGGAAGTGCGGGCCTTGGCTGTAAACTGGATTGAGGCAATTAGTGATGATGAGCTAACTGATTTCCTCCCACAGTTTGTTCAAGTGAGCTTAGTTATATTTCTCACTTCAAAATGGCATAATAGGTAGCATTTCTTAGTCTCTAAAATTTGTTCTAAGGTGTACAGTGCCTGGTGCACACAGTAGGAGTGTAATACATTTTCATTTCTTCTTTCCTGTAAGAGGCATTATGGCATAGTAGATAGAGCTAGCCTTGGTACCAAGAAGACCTGAATTCAAGTCCTGTCTCTGAAACATACTGTGTGCATGACTCTGAACATGCTCCCCAACCTCAGTGCTCTAAGCAGCTCTCTAAGATTACAACTTCCAGAGGAGTGCTTGACCTGCATTGAAAGAGGGCAATTCTTTCTTTAATTAATTAATTAATTTTTAGTTTTCAACATTCATTTCCACTAGATTTTGAGTTTCAAATTTTCTCCATATCTCTCTCCTACTCTTCACCCCAAGATGATAAGCATACTGAATACCGCTTCCCCCAATCTACCCTCTGTTATATCCCTTCCCATCTCAAACCTCCCTGCCCCAACTATCTTGTAGGGCAAGATGGATTTCTATACTGCATTGCCTGTATATCTTATTTTCTAGTTGCATGTAAAAACACTTTTTTTTAACATTTGTTTTTAAAACTTTGAGTTTCAGATTCTCTCTTTTCTCCCCTCCTCACCTACCCCCTCTGGGAAGAAAAGCAATTCAATATAGGTTATATATGTATAGTTATGCAAAACATTTCTGTGGTAGTTATATTGTGACTAACTATATTCCCCTCCATCCTATCCCATCCCCATTTAATCTATTTTCTCCTTTGACCCTGTCCCTTTTCAAAAATGTTTGCTTCTAACTACCCTCTCTACCATTGCTGCCCTCCCTTCTATCATCCCCCTTCTTATCCCCTTCACCACTACTTTCCTGTAGGATAAGATATACAAATGAGTGTGTATTTATTCCCTCCTTAAGCCAAATCCAGTAAGAGTAAAATTGACTCATTCCCTTTGAACTTCCTGCTCTTCCTCTCCGTTGTAAAAATCTTCTCCTACCTCCTTTATGTGAGATAATCTACTCCCTTCTGTCTCTTCCCGAGAGCAGTTCTTATATAAGAGTGCCATGTATTAATAAAATCACAAGTCTAGTCCTTGTCTCTTTCCTTCGTAGGCAAATACAATTTTTAGTAGTTCTTTTCCTTTCCCCACAGGCTTTAAAATATGAAATTTATCTGGACAGTTCATTAGTGAGATTCCTCTTGTCCCGGGCTTTGGGAAATATTCGCATAGCACACTACTTATATTGGTAAGAATTCAATTTCACAAACTATTTGATTTTTTAAAAGTCACAGTAATGGTACATTAGAGAATTTACCTTTTTGAACAGTGTCTTTAGTTTTAATTTACTATAGATTCAAAAACTTGGTATTGAAGAACAAAAGTGCTATTGTATTAAACTGAGAAATTAAATTACAGGAAGGTATGACATATTATAACACTGAAGTAATTTTTAAAGGCTTTTTAATGCAGTGTGATTGCATAATGAGTTTATTATAAGGTTAAAAAATTCTGAATATGAAAAATGTGTCTCCTTAAATTGCTTTTGAAAATTTCATTAAGTTTTTGAGATGATTTGATGCAGTTTTTGCTTTAACAGGTTACTGAAAGATGCCCTGCATGATGCACAGTTTGGTGTTCGATACGAGCACATTCTGGGAGCCTTCCTGTCAATTGGAGGAAAGGGGCTAAGAGAAGAGCTCTTAAAGCAGACAAAACTTGTACAGCTTTTAGGAGGAGTGGCAGAGAAAGTCCGACAGGCTAGTGGGTCTGCTCGGCAGGTTTGTACCTGTACATCCGTTTGTGAAAATTGGAGCAGGATCGGTGCTTTCTGTGTGTTATAGGAAGATATTGTGATAGGATAGTAGTATAGGACTTCCTCAAGTTTAACTCAATTCAGTCTAATTCAGCAAACATTTATTAAATGACTTTTATGTGCAAGGTGCTGGAAATACAAAGATAAAAATTAAATAGCCTCTGCCACTGAAGTGCTTAAATTTTATGGAGAGATACAACACAGATAAGTAAATACATTGTTGTCATTAGTAAATACAGGGTTGTCATGAGGATCACATGAGGTAATAAGAATTATAAAACACTTAGCACAGTACATAGCACATAGTAAGCTATATGTAAATGTTAGTTATTGTTGTTGTTAGTAGTAGTAGAAGTAGTAGAAGAAGAAGATGATGAAGGGGATAGAACCCTAGCTGTGCTTAGAAACTTAGGAATTTTCTAAGAGGTGAAGATCAGGAAAGAGTCTGCTCTAGAAATGAATCAGCCATCTGGGTAAAGTTGGAGAATGACTAGATTGGTTGGTTTGCCTGGAAAAGTCCGCAATGAATGGGAATAATATGAAATAGTATTTTAAAAGTGATGAATCATATTTTGGAGAGATATAAATGCCAGGCTGAGGAGTCATAGAGGCAATAGAGATCTACTGACAAATTTTTGGTAGAAGAGTAAAATGCTCAAATGTGTGTTTTAGGAATAATCATTATGGTATTAGAGGAGGCAGAGACTAGAAATTAGGAGACTAATTAGGAAGCTGTTGGAAGTCTAGGTGAGAGGTGGTCAGAACCTGAACTTGAGTGCCCTACATAAACAATTCTGGACAAATATTCGTATTATTCAAAATCTATAGGAAAAGAGTTTCTACTTCCTCTGTCAACAACACATTCTGTTGTTGAACAACTTCTACTCCAATTAATCATATTCTTTTGGGGGGATTTCTAGTCTTGATTTTACATTAGACACACATATTCATAAATTTCTTGTGATGTAGTGACAATCACAACTTTGGAGCGTGAATCTCCTCTAACACATTTAGGCAAGTAGTCATCTAGCCTGTCCTTGAAGACTTTTTGTTACAAAAGCTCAGTACTCCCCAAGGAACTCTTTCCTTTTAATAACTTTATTCTTTTTTTTTTTTAATTTTTAAAATTTTTTAATTTACTTTTAATTTATAACATTCAGTTCCACAGTCCCTTGAGTTTCAAATTTTCTTCCCTTCTCCTCCCCCCTCCCTCCATAGTGGTATGTAATCAAATATAGTTCTACAAATACCTTCACATTAAACATTAGTCAAGTTGTAAAGAAGGTTAATAACTTTAATCTTAAAGAATTTCTTACTTTTACTTGAGATAAAAATTGCTTCACTATAATTCCAAGCCACTGGATTTGGTTCTGCCTATTCATAGTGCCAAGCAGAATAGGAAAAATCTTTCTTCTGTTAGAATCATTAAAATATTTCAAGACTGTGATCATATCTCCTGCTAAGTCTTCCTTTTCTAGGCTAATTCCCCAGCTTCTTCAACCATTCCTCATATGGCTTAGATTTGAATCTCTTTGGTATCTTGAATTCAGTCCTGTCAATGTCTATGAAAATTCATTCTCCTACACAAGTTTAAAGGCACGTGTGTGTGTGTGTGTGTGTGTGCATTATATATGTATATATACATGTATATACACACATACATACGGGAAGGGAGAAAGAGGGAGAGAGAGAGAGAGAACGAACACTTGTGCAAAATATTCATATTGACATTTTCTGTGATAACAAACAAACCAACCCCAATCAACAAATATTTACTAAGTGCCTATTATGTTCCGAGCACTGTGATAGATTCTAAGATATAACTACTAAGAATAAAACAATACTTACTTGTAAATAGCTTAGTTTCTAGTAGAAGACACAAAAAGTATCTAATTTGTCTATAGAATAAATATAAAGTTAGTAAATATAAATATATATTAAATGCAAAGTAGATTATAAGGGATGACACTTTCTTTTAGGAAGATCAGGAAAGGCATCATGCTGGAGAATGATATTTGAGCTATGTCTTGAAGGAACAGGAATTCTCTGAAGCATAGGTGAGCGCGTTCTAGATTTGGGGATAACTTAGTACAAAGCCATGGAGACAAGAAATGAAGTGTCACGAGTGATGAACAGAAAAAGGATAGTTTGGCTAGATTATGGACTTGCAAGAGTGGGGAGTAATGTGCAGTAAGGCTGGAAAAATAGCTTGGGATCAGGCTGTATATGACTTTAAGAGCTAAACAGAGGGGTTTATGCTTTATTTAAATAGAATGTCATTGGAATTAGTTGAGTAGGGGTGTCCTACAACCAAATCTGTATTTAAGGAAAGTTTCTTTGGCAGAGATGTTTAAAATGTTCTGGAGTAGTAAGAGGACTGAGTCCAGGAGATCAACTGGGGGCTTTATTGCCATCTAGGTAAGAAATGATGAGGGCCTGAACTAAGGTGGTTTGTGTGAGTAGAAAGAAGGAATCAGATGTGATAAATGTTGTTAAGATGTAAATGGTAAGATTGGCAGCTGATTTGATGTTAAGGTGAGGGAGAACCAGCAGTTAAGGATAATGCCCAAGTTATGAACCAAGGAGAGTAGAAGAATGGTGGTATTTTCAACCAAAACATCAAAGTTTGGAAGCAGTTTGGGTTTGAGAGGAAAGATATGAGTTCAATTTTGGACATGTTGAATTTAAGAAGTCTCTGGGGGAATCAATTTGAAATGTCCAACTAGGGTTAGATATGTAGATTTGTGTGTCATTTGTGTAGAGATAATAAATAAACTTTTAGGAACTAATAGGCTCCCTACAGTTAGATTATAGAGGCAAAGGAAAAGGCCAGGCTTGAACCTTGGGTAATATTCACAATTAGAGGACCAGGATGGATGATGAGGCAGCAAAGGACATGGTAGAATGGGCAGGACAGTAAAATAAGGACCAGCAGAATTAAAACTAAAATCATAGAACTAAAAAAAATGTAGGTACCTCGTATCCATTGATTGCAGAATGAATGTCTGAAAACAACTAGGATATGTGAATGTAATAGAATAATAGTTTGTGTAGTAAGAAATGACAAAGATGAGTAATTCCAAGAAACAGGAAAATATATAAGAAATGAAACAGTGAAAGAAACCGATCAAAAGAACAATATACACAATGATTACAATAATGTGAATGAAAATACTACTAAAAACAAGGCCAGACTGAGCATATAAAAAACAAGTGATGGTCCTGAAGTAGAGAAAATGAAACATGAAAGTGTCTTCTCAGTAGACAGGTATGGGAGATTGTAGATCAGAATATTGTTTGTGTTGTCAGGAAGGGTCACTGTATTGGATGGTTTTGTTTAATTATTTTTTCTTAGCTATATGGTACACATGGGGGATGGGAAGAGTACCTTTTTTTATTAGTGTGTGATATGAAGACAAGAAGTATCAAGGGGCGTCTAGATGGCACAGCGAACAGACCACTGGCCCTGGAGTCAGGAAGACCTGAGTTCAAATGTGGCCTCCCTCATACACTTGACACACTCACTAGCCATGTTACCTTGGGCAAGTCACTTAACCCCAATTGCCCCTCCATAAAACAAAAGAAGTATCAATCAAATGTATTTTTCAAAGAGGAAGAAAAAGATGGAGAAAAGGCAAGATCCAGGGCTGAATTAGAGTTTTGATTTCATTACAATAAGTTTAGTTCATTATTTTAGCCCATCAAGATCTTTTTAGATCCTAATTTTGTCATCCAAAGTATTAACTATTTTTTCCAGCTTCCTTTTACCCATCTATACTCATTACCTTGATGCTTTTGTCCAAGTTATTGATTTCAAGTGGGGAACAGAAGAGAACGAAAAACAGATCCCCACAGCATTTCCACTAGAGATTCTTCTCTCTAGGTTGACATCAGTCCATTAATCCAGACTCTTGGGGTATAGATTTTAAACAAGTTCTAAATTTACCTGATTAATAGCATATTTCTTTCTATTTTGTCCACAAGGATATCATGAAAGACTTTCCTCACATCTGTTATTATTGTGTGCATGGCATTTTCATCATCTACTAATCAGTATCTTTTTTTTTTTAAGTGTTTACAAACTGTACTTTTGTAAGAGATCTGTGAATGTTGCTAGGAATTGGAGACAGTCTTATGAAGGCAAGGGGAAACATTACTTCTTTGTCTTTACTTTCTTTCTCACATAAATATTCTTTACCATGCCTTATCCCCCCTCCATCCCCTCAGGTTCATGGATTTTCCTGTAGGTATATATCTTTACAGCTTTCTTTTTGACATATAATACAAATTTACTACACACTTTCAACTAATATATTCCCTCTTAGCAAGATATACCTTTCATTTTCTGTATTCTAGTTATGAACCTTTGCCTATCAGGTTTGATGATAACCATGGGACTCTATTTAGTTCATTGAATTAATGACTCAAATTAATTTTGTTTAGGATCTGTCCTCAGCATATTGATGTGCAGACAAACATAATTTCTGTTATTCTTCTAAGTTATTTTCTCCAGGGCATTACTAGACACTCTTCAGCTAGTCTTTCTATGTCATACCTATAGCTTTTGACAGATTCTCTACCTGAGTCTTTTTCTCCCCTTCATTTTGAGTTTAAATTCCTGAAACAAATACATCCTTATTAGTCCTCAATGTGTACTTTCCAATCTTGTTTAGAAGCTCTTCATTCATATTCCAGAAAATCTAATTCTGTTCTCTTACATTATTTCTTTAGCTAGCTCTCTACTTTCATATCTTTCTTTTTCTTCTAAAATTGTACCTTCACTGGTATTTCTTGTTTACATATTTCTGTTACGTATGTTATGGTCACAATAAGGTAAAATGAGACACAAAGTTCTTAGCATAATCAGTTTATTAGTAAAGTGCAAATTTGCCAATAAATAGGATCTTAGCTTCCTCAGCAAAGATAAGACCCTGAGGTGAAAAATGGCTGCCCTTTTTAGTTTTTAGGGAAGTGCAGACTAGGGAACAAGTTATGATTGGTTAAAAGAGGTCAGTATCATAAATGCTGAAATCATATGATTGCTTACCGAGCTCAGGTGTTGGGAATGAGGGACTAGCAAAAATTTATTCCTTCCCTCCTGTGACTAAGAAATGTTCATTATTTAAGTCCACCTGTAGGGTTAGAGATAGAGGGCCTGACTTCTTTGGATAACAAACCAGATATCCTTGAAGGATAGGTTGATGCTATAAAGACACTAGACCAGACTGCCTGGTGTCCACCTGCATTCTTCAAGGGTAACAGATTTTCTTTGACACAAGAATAGTATAATGATGAACATAGAGAGCTGTATTTCTAAACTTAACTAATTACAGGATGGCTGAATTGCTTAACTAATTAAGTTCAGAAATAAAGAATCATGACTTAGACACTTATAGAACAAAATCAATCATTTTCAAATAGTATCAATTAAAAGGTGATAAAGGAACAACCTGATTATTTCACATATATTTAGATATGTGTCTTTTTTATAGGTTGTCCTCCAAAGGAGCATGGAATGTGTACAGTCCTTTTTCTTAAGAAATAAATGTCGTCTCCCTCTTAATCCAAGTCTTGTGGCAAAAGAACTGAATATTAAGGTATGATATAATATACATTTATTTTGACATCACATTTTCAGACAGCACAAAGAAGTCAATAGACAGGTAGAGGTATGATGATGTAGCTGACAATTACATGGATAACTTTTAACCCAGATATGGTAAAATTCCTATACATGTTTCATCATATCTATTTGTTAATGACCACATAGACCCTGCTGAAATTTAGTGAACCATTTAAAGTCATTCAAAACCAACTGCAGAATTAATATAATTTGAAAAAGACCTAATAATGATGTGAATATCTAGTCATCCATGAGAATAAAACAAAACAATGAATCCATTAAAGTGTACTTTTAAGTTGTGTGAGGTTTGAGAACTTTAGCTTTTGTTAAAAAGAACAGATATGCATGAAATGATTCAGTTTCTGCTTATTGTCAGAATGTTTAATTTCTTAGTTCAGGACTTAGAAACTCTGCTTCTAGTTATGTTAAACATTGTGTATAACATGAAAATCCAAGAGGGCAAGGAAGGTAAGTGTCTTCCTCATACTTGTGTGAACATTGTAATATTGTTATATGACCGTACGTATCTGCAGTATAATTTATGAAAACCCAAAAAATCATAGATTATTCATAGACTCTTTAGGAGGGGACCTTAGTGTCTCTTAGTTTAATACTTACCTAAATGACAATCTCCTCCATCAGATAACCCAATAAGTCCATAGGTTAGTTTACTACTCCAGCACTTGGCACAGTGCCTGGGATATAGTAAGTACTTAATGAATGTTTATGATTGATTGATCAATTGATAACCAGCCTTCATAGGAAGACCTCCAGTGAACAAAGCCCACTACCATTCATGGCAATTTGTTCTACTTTTAGATAACTATAATTTTTAGTTTTTATTTAATTAAACCTAAATTTGCCTATTTGAAACTTCTAATTGCTTTTAGAGTACAGAATTCTCCCCCTCACCTTTTTTTGCCTTTTGGAGGGGGTAGGTAAGGTAGGACATTTGGGGTTAAGTGACTTGCCCAAGGTCACACGGCTAGTTTTGTGTTAAGGGTGTCAGGCTGGATTTGAACTCAGGCCCTCTTGACTCTAGGACCAGTGCTTTATTCACTGTGCCACCTAGCCGCCCCTAGAGTGCAGAATTTAATATGGTACCTGTACCAATTTGATTTAACATGGTAACTGTACAATGTTGAAATCTAGTAATGAGTGTCTGAGTTGTATAAAGATAGTTTCATTTTAAAAAATTGTTACCTTGAGGATTTTTTTTCAGTTGGCTTTTTTGTTTTAATTTTTTAAATTAACTCTGGATTTTAAAAAAAAAGATTGTCAGAGACCTGCTGGTTACGCAGTAAAGTGACGGAGTTAATGTGAGGAGTTCGTGCTAAAAGCTCTGCCTTCTCTCCATCATACCGTTACCTGCAGGTGCTCTGCCCAAAGGACTGTAAACTTTGATTGCTGTACCCTAGCAAGAGGGTTTACGGGCTAGATGTTTTTCCTTAAGGACCAAGCCCTAAACCCAAATGACTCTGACTCTGTTTGACCAACAATGGGTCCCAGGCCAAGCCCCACTTGGTCATTGTTTGGACCCCGATTGGCAACTAGGAATTGTTTCTATTTTGGCCAGAAACCCTGAGGACTTTCCCCTTCCCGTTGGTTTTTGTTTTGTTTTGTTTTTGACCAGGTAAGCAGGCCTTTCTCTGCCTCCTTTCTTAATCACTTAACCTTATCACTGAGTGAGCATCACCTCAGGTACACTGACCTCACCTTAGAAAGGCCAGGGTCTCCTACTGTATCCAGGGCCATCTCCAGTTGTCCTGATCCACATCTTGCCACTGGACCCAGATGGCTCTGGAGAAGAAGATGAGGCTGGTGACTCTGCATAACCCTGCCTCACTTGCAAGTTATATCATCGCCTCCATTATGTCATGGTCCTCTTCAAGAACAAAAGAGAAACAACAAAATAACTGCCATTAATTACTTTCACTGGTGCTAGGACTAAAAAGAGTAGTAAAGGGAAAATGCCCAGGGATGTTAAACCCATTCCTGTATTAATCTTTCCCTATTTAATACATGTTATATTTGCAGACATGTTCCTTCTTCAGTTCTAATGCAGTTCCTTTGAAAGTCACAATGGTGAATGCTGATCCTTTAGGGGAGGAAATCAATGTCATGTTCAAGGTGAGATTTTCTTTCCAGGGGACAACTGAGGAAATGAGTATGTTTTATTTTCATAGTTATATTTTCCTAACCACCTCTTAAACGTAATTCACTTAGTGTATCATGGGTTTATTAGCTTCATTTATACTTTCTTTCTTCTTAGTTATTTTTTAAGTTTATAATGGAGAGCAAAATTACTTTGTATTAACAGTGTCTTTGGAATCTGCCCATTCTATAAGCTACCTCATTTTCTATATATCTCATATCTTCATTGCTTCTTGACTAAGGCTTCTAGTCATTTGTAGACCCAGTCATATAAGAGCAAAAGAAATAAAGAGAACTCCCCAGAGCTGGCTATCCTTTAAGAGAACACTGTAGGCTCCAGCCCTATTGTAATGATGGGAAAATGGAGGCTAAGCCATAGGCCTTGACTGAGAGTATTTATGGAAAAGTATTTATTATTTACATGAAATGTATTAGGCTCAAGCAGAATCAATAGTATCCTAAATGGTGATTTGATGATTTTCGTTAAAACAAATTATATATTTTTTAGAATTACTTAATTTAGGACCTCTACTTTGGAAAGCACTGCATATTAGAAAGTATAAAATAACTTTGTCTTTGAAATTCCATGACCCAGAGCCTCTTGTGCATGGTGTAGGACAGAGCTCCACATAACCAAAAACATCCTCAGAAAGGACAATGGAAGCCACAGTGATGCTTCTGATAGAATGTTTGCCAGTGTAAGAGAGAGTCATAATTTAGCCCTGATAGTCCACAGATTGTCTAGTAAAGAACAAAAGCATAGAAGGAATAGGCTTGGTTGTTGTCTGTGGAAAAGGAATTTTTCTTTCTCATGTACACATATGTTATCATTGAATTCATAATGCCCAACCTGGTAAAGTACCAGTGAAGGAGACAGAAATGTAAGAGGGTAAAAACGCTAGCAACTAACTAGAGAAGGAAGAAGACACTATTTAGTCCTCATGACTTTTAGATAAAACAAGGCTCTGGCTAGTAATAGAGGAGGAAAGCAGTTGTAAGATGAATCATATAATGATATCTGTGATCTAATTTTTCATTAAGAGAGATTGAAGTAATAACATTAACAAAGAAAAATTTTAAATGATAGAAGATGTGTTTTGTAAACTGTGCTTTCTCCAAATACATTTCCTTTTGACTTAAACTGATAATTTTTTAATAGTTGGAATACTTTATTTTCCACCTTGAATTTTATAGAAGTATATGACTTAGTAAATTGAATTATCTAGTTAAAAAACTTTTAGCCATGTTAATCCATTGAGGAGAGGAAACAGGTCAAGGCTTTCTCTCTCTCTCTCTCTCTCTCTCTCTCTCTCTCTCTCTCTCTCTCTCTCTCTCTGTCCACCGCTACACACACATACACACACACAATAGTAATTTTATATGTGTGTGTATATGTGTATGTATGTATATATATATATAGAGAGAGAGAGAGTCTTGATCAAATATCAATAGAACAAATATATGCTTGACAGTAATACATTTTAAAGGCACTCAAAAATTAATTGCCAAGATTTTTCAAAGACAGGAATATTCCAAAAGAGTAAAAATGATAATGAAATAGCTTTTTGGGGGGAGGGGGTTACTATGGGAAACACAACTGAGAATTCAGTAGTAAGTACCAGTTTACTTTATCTCACATCTTTATGAAACTAATCAGTGCATATCTTGAGGATATCCTGCATAGAAACATGCAAAGGAAACCATCAGACTTTGCAGACTATCTGTAGAAGACTGTTGCTTTACTGCTGCTTTATGGTCACATTACTGACTATGAGAGCTAAAGAATATATAATCTCACTATTTATACATTGCAACAAAATATTTCATCCTTTGAACACTTTCTTCCAAGTTTTTCCTACAATTCTTAATAAAATCATTTAAGGTTCCAGGCAAAAAAACCAAAATGGTGGAGTAGTGGAAGTAGGACAGAGCTTCCCCTCCCTTAGGGCAATTCCTTTAGGTAGATCAAGGAAATGCATCCCAGACAACTCTGATGAGGAAATAGAAGGAAAGTCAAAGTGACTCATTTTTCCATTCCAAATTGGCATAAGGAAAGATGGAGCTTTGCATACACTGAAGAAAGAGTTTAGCTAGAAGCATGGGGCTTTGTGTGGTATTCCAACATCCAGGTAGAGGCTTTGTGCCCAGGAATTATGAGGTCTCAAATCCATAAGGTGGCAAAGTGTGGGAACAGGTACCAAATGGCAGCTTTGTCATTAAGTGCATGATTCCAAGTCACTGATCCAGGAAGAACTGGAATTATTTGTTTGTGTGTATGTGTGTGTAGCGGTGGACAGAGAGAGAAAGAGAGAGAGAGAGAGAGCCTTGACCTGTTTTCCCTCCTCAATGGATTATGAGGAACCTTCAATCAGGAGTGGAATTTCAGAGTAATAAGTAGTTTCAGGCTTTAGCCTATGTACTGAGAAAAGTACTAAAGGATATATAGAAGCATGCAATAGGGTTGTGGCTTACACCCCATGTACAGAGTAGGGACTCATTTCTAACATCTAGCCACATCTGAAGCCTGAAGAGAGATAACTTAGGACAGAAATCCAAGACCAAAGGGAAGCCTACAGTTCTGCCAGTTTGAAGCAATGGCATTTCACAGATGGCTAATAGGAGCTGAGGATAGTGGCATTTATTGTTCAGATCTAAACTCAAATCCAGAATTTGTAGAATTCAGACCACAGAGGTTGCAGTCCAATTTTGCCTTAGATTGGACCACTTCAGGAACACTGAAGAGTTGGTCTGAAATCCTAGCATAACATAAAACCCAGTACCCATAGAAAGCAGGATAAAACTAAGCCTAAACCTTCCCTCCAGAAGTGCACAGAATCCAGACCTCATGTCAGGTTTGAAGTCAGTAAGTATGCTGGAAGAATGGGCAAAAAAAAAAGAATCCAACAGTAAAGAGCTAGTATGGTATCAGGAAGCTACAGACACAAATCCAGATGATAATGACTCTGAAGCATCATATTGCAAGAAATCTTAAAATAAAATTGTACAGATCTCTTAGAACCAGAGGACAAAGTGGAAATAAACCTACCAGTCACCTCATGAAAGAATCTCCAACTAAAACTACCAGGAACATTTAAGCCAAAATCCAGAGCTTCCAGGTCAAAGAAAAATTACTGCAATCAGCCGTTCAAGTACTAAGGAGCCACCATCAGAGTCACCGTGATAGAGCAACAGCCCCCAAAAAGGAGTGGAGAACTTGGAATATGCTAAGGTTTAGGCAAACAGCTAGAAAATTTCACCCAGCAAAACTAACTGTAATGCTGTAGGGAGAAAAAAATGGATCTTTAACAAAGTAGAAGACTTGCAACGATGCCTGATGAAAAGACCAGGGCAGCAGAAACACTTCGAAGTACAAATACCTGGATTAAGAGCAACACAAAAAGGTTAACACTAATGATGACAAAGTACCAAGCAAGCATAAACTACTTACATTCCAGTGTGTGACACATGGATCTACTTTGAAGAGAAATGGGGTTTTTTGGTACAGAATAGGGACATCTAGCAACATCTGAAGCCTTTTGGTACCTACACCAAGATTAGAGAAAATTATCTCACAATCACTGTAAATAAGTATTACATTTGCACAGACAGAAGAGGAAGCAGGGGAGAATGGCTGACTCTTGAGCCTCAGTTATTTGATTTGGTCAAAGGAAGGAGGAATACACCCACAGAACTGAATACAGAAATAAATTGCATTCAATAGGAAAAGAGGAGGAGAGGGGAAAGGCAATTTTAAAGGGAGGCTAGATTAAGTGAATGATTAATCCTAAGCAATACAAACTCTATATACAAAAATATTTTTAGCTCTTTTTGAGGTGGCAAAGAATGAGAATCTGACAGTGCCCATCAATTTGGGGAGCAGCTGAACAAATTATATATAAATGTCATGGAATTCTTTTGCACTATAAGAAATGTCATAAGGATGGTTTCAGAGAAAGCTGGAAGACTTGTGTGAACTGATATAGAATAAAGTGAACAAAATCAAGGGAACAATTTATACAGTGACAACAGTATTTTAAAAGCTTTGAAAGAATTAGGAACTCTTATCAGTGTAATGACCAAACATGATTTCAGAGGATGAATGATGAAACAAACATTACACAGCTCCTCCTTTTAGAGTGCAGAATGAGACATACATTTTTTTTTTTTGCCATAGCTGACACAGAAATTTGTTTTGACTGACTGTACATGTTTGTAATAGATTTTTTCTTTCATTCTTAATGGGGACAAGCAAGAGATAGGAGAGAATAAAAGGGAGATTTTTTTTTTCTGATTAAAAAATGTGACTTTAAAGTTATATAAATTTCTGTGACCACAGGGAGAATTTCATTTAACAATCTCACTGCGCATTTTCATCAAGTCAGACAGATATGTATTTGTCTTCCATTTAATTTTTCTTATATGAATTGTTAGATTGATCTTTTTATGCAGTTGTTGATTTCATTAAGTAGGTTTTGCAGTGTTTGTGATATTTGTTCTTTACAATATGAACTGTGAACAGAAACACTTGAACCGTCTTTCCATTGGTAGGGAATTCTTCTTTTGTTTAGATTTTGTGCAAGCGATATTGATCCTGGCAAAAAGAAAAAAAAATGTTAGGTGGACATAACTTCAAATCATCAAAACCACAATCTTGTAAGAGCTAAAATAACAAATAACCCAAAGCAGTAGAAAGATGGATGGTAAACTTTAACTGACTTCAGCCAAGTTCTATTGACTCCTGTACAGTAGTACACAGAGTAATGAGAAATTCTTGAGGATGTGATCATATATCAAGAATGAGAATAAATGGATAGTTCTTAAGATGTTAAAATAAGAGGAAGACCTTCTGCAAGAGAAGAAGACCTCCTTGGAAAAGTGTATGAACAACGGCTGCTCAACATCAGAAGTCGTAAGGGGGATTGTAGAATTAGAACTGGAAGAGGTTTTGAAGACATGAAGTTCAAATCTTTAATTCAAACTCTTTCAGGTGAGGACCTTGAGGTGCAGAAAGATCTTGCCCAAGTTTGCATAATAAGTGGAAGGAATATAATTTGAACCTAGGCCATCTATTTATAATTTTTTTTCCTATTACACATTTAAGTATCCACCAGAGTACTTTATAGAAGCCTTTGTTGTCATAAATTGTCATAGATTTAGAGCTAAATAAGTACTTGAAGGTCATCTAGTTCAACACGCTCATTTAAAGATGAGGAAATTGAAGCCCAGAGATTAATTTTCTCAAGGGCACAAACCTTTGGCTTCTAATCCAGTGTATTTTGCACTACACCAAACATAGACATTTTAGTAATTTTAACTAGAAAATTAGTTACTCAGGAGGTTATCTATATGTTATAAAATAGTGTGTACTCAGGAATAGGGAAGTACCTTACACATTTGTATAGAAATGATGCTTGGTCCTTTAGTTAGGGTCCATGGTATACATTTTCATTGGGTCTAAAAAAATAATGCTCGAACTTTGATCATAGGCTTTACCCTTTACTGCTACCTTGCCCATATGTGGAGCCATAGCTCCTTTCTCCCACGTTGTCCACTCAATTTCTTTTTTCTTCTTATCCCATTCATTGCAGGAGATCATATCTTTTATCCATGAGTAATTCTTATATGATCCTATGAGCAGACCTACTGGTTTTCCTGACTTTTACTTTAAGACTCAAGCACTTAATTTTTTTTAAATGAGTTTTGAAATTAATCAACAGTAGTTGTCAACAAAAATGAAAAATAAAATAAAATTATAAAACAAGGGGCAAATTCTCACCCCCAAATTTTAGACTTCAACAAGAAGAACCAGTCATTAATAAACAGCAGAAGAAAAACAACAAACCACTTTTGTTCTGTCTCTCCTGTCAGTCTTGCTCAAAGTTCTGCCTACTCTGGGCCTCTTATTCTTCTTTCCATTCTTCTTTAGAAGTAGCTTCAAAGATGAATTGCTTTTGTGAATTTTCATTTTTTTCACATATAAAAATTATTAATAAGGAAACTATAGATTTAAATAGGTAAAGAATTATCTACATTATTTGTCAGGATGGTCAAATCTAAATTATGCTACTTATATGCTGAGTCCTATAGAAGAATTAAATTTCTGGCCTCTTTTTTTCTTTCCTTCATTACCTTTGGAATAATTGTTAAAATCCTGAAGAGAAGCTTAACTGTTTTTTTAAAAACTTCTAAGTGAACTTCTCTCAGCTTTTAAAGAGTATAGTCTTTTAAAGTGTCTAAAAGAGTGGTCCTTTTATTTCTTTTCATTTTAAGGTTGGTGAAGATCTGCGGCAAGATATGTTGGCTTTACAAATGATAAAGATTATGGATAAGATCTGGCTAAAGGAGGGACTGGATCTGAGAATGGTCATTTTCAAGTGTCTTTCAACAGGCAAAGATAGAGGTGAAATTACTAGTTTGTATCTGGTATCCAGTTTTCCCATTTCTGTATGTCCACATCAAGATCTCATTAGTTTATCTTATTTATTAGTCTTCTGTTCTTTATATTGAATTCCTTTCACACAAAGAGATATAAAACAGTATAATCTCTTTACTAAAAACTATCTGAGTAGGAACATGTTTAGCTCGTTGAAATGTAGTGAATATGTGAGTTTTGTGCTTAATTGCTTTTTTATTTACAAGTTAAATTAATTTTTGACATTTAGTCTGTACAAAAGATGCAGTATCCATTTTTATCAATCTTTATATATCATGGGCAAACCTTATTTTCTTTTTATTGCCTAAATTTTTAATTACTAATCTATTTTTCCACACAATAAAATATATTTCTGTTCTACTTCCTAGAAAATCTGACCCTGGAACTTTAAGCATACTTCTTGTCTTCTAGCGTTTTGAAACTTTTCCTTTTTGTTGACTCTGTTCTGTCCTCAAAAATGCACCTTTCCTCTGTCTTGTAAATTCTCCAGTTTGATCCTGATTCCACCTATAGCTAAATTACTTCTTTTTCTTTTTAATACCACATTTCTTTAATTGATTTCCCCACAAGTTGAGAACCGCTGATCTAGGATGAAGTTAACGTATGGATTAACACAACAATAAATACAAGTCATTTAAAGTACCTGCATTATGTTAGACATTTGCTAGGCTAAATCATAGTCTAGTTGAGATTTATTTTCTTCTTTCAAGGAATGTAGTATGTAAACACAAGTAGCTATAATACATCACTACACTATTATTATTGTGCCATTGTGTCTGACTCTTTGTGACCCTCTGGAGCATAGCACTCTAGTGCTTGTCATGGGGTTTTCTTGGCAAAGATACTGAAGTGATTTGCCATTTCCTTCTCTAGTAGATTAAGGTGAACAGAAATTAAGTGACTTGCCCAGGGTCACACGGCTAGTAAGTCTCTGAGGCTATATTTGAACTCAGTCTTCTTGACTTCAGACCCAGTATTCTATCCAGTGAGCCACCTAGCTGCCTCTAACACAGGTTACTGTAATAAAGTGTGGTGGGAGGGGAAGATTGTGGTCTGCTTGGGGAGGGGAGTGAGATAAAGTACTGAAAACTTTTTGGAGGTGGTGGAATTTGATTTTCATTTTAAAGGATGTGTGTAGGAATTCAAAATAAAAGAGAATGGGCTAGGGCTAACAAGAAACATTGCTTGCCAAGGCATAGTGGGATCCACCCATAGTATTTATTTGGAAATGAACAGAGAATTGTCCAATTTGGTTGGAGTCTTGAATGTATAGACTATAGAAATGTGAAATAAAGCTGGAAAAATAAGATAGTGTCATGTTGTATAGAGCCTGAAATACCAGACCGAAAGAGTTTCAACTTTATTTGGGAGGTAATAACCGGGAATCATTGGTTTGGGTTTTTTTTTAACAGAGACATATTCTAATCATATCTATACATAAGAAACTTTGTTTTTGCTTTTTGGAAGGGCAGTTGGGGTTAAGAGACTTGCCCCAAGGTCACACAGCTAGTAAGTGTTAACTGTCTGAGGTCACATTTGAACTCAGGTCCTCCTGACTCCAGGGCTGGTGCTCTTATTTACTGCACCACCTAGCTGCCCCTAAAATCTTTTTTTCTTTTGTTTTTCTTTTTGGAGGGAGGAAGGCAGGACAATTGGGGATAAGTGACTTGCTCAAGGTCACACAGCTAGTAAATATTAAGTGTCTGAGGCTGGATTTGAACTCAGGTCCTTCTGACTCCAGGGTCAGTGCTCTATTCACTGTGCCATCTTGCCACCCCTCATAAGAAACGTTATTCTTACAGCATAATGAAGGATAGATTGGAGGTAGGAGAAAGAACTGTTAGAAGGCTATTTAGAATAGTCCTAAAAAGTAGACATGTGGATCTATATAAGAGTAGTAATACTGGAATTAGTGAGAAGGGTATGCATGTGAGAGATGATGGAGAGATTTAAAATATATATATATATGGTAACTGATTGACTTTTCCCTTACTCTTCCTTCACCTCATGTCCAAGGTGATAATGGACACCTTTGTTGCTTTATCCCTGGTTTTCTTGGAAATGCCTTTAACTTTTTTCCATTATATATAATATTTGTTCTTGATTTTAGATAAGTATTACTTAGCATAATAGGTACTTATTTATTAAATAATTTGTAAAATTGAACTGGGGAACATCCACAGTTGGGGGTAGAAAGAGGTTGAGAACCCAGCCAAATAAGAAAGTTAGACACAAAAAGGTTAATAAAGAATCCAAAGACTTTTTTCTTGGAAGTTAACTGGATTTTCATTAAGAAGGAATAGTCAGTATATTAAAAAAAGCATTTATTAAATAGCATCTGCTCTCTAGGCACTATACTAGACTCTGGGAATAAAAGGGCAAAACTCAAACAGTTCCTACTCTAAAGGAGATTAAATTCCATCAGGAAAGATAATGAGTATACATGCATGTAAATACAAAATGTATACAAACATAAATATAGGGTAGTGTTTGGAGGGAGAAACCAGCAGCTAGAAAGATCAGGAAAGGAATCACCTTTTAAGATGGCACTTTGCACTAGGCTTTGAAAGAAATTAGGGTTTCTAAATTCTAATTCTAAGCCATTACCAAGTATTCATTAAGTGCTTACTATGTTTCAGGAACTGTGCTAGATTCTAGGAATACAAGTACCAAAGAAAAACCCCCAAACCCAACAACATATCTCTACATACAGTGAGGTTACATTCAAATCAATTCTTTGCTATATACGTCATAAATATAAAACTAAAAAATAGAGATACACATGCATGCATGCACATGCACACGCACACACACACACACACAATCTTTAAATATAAGGTACTATAGGAGGGAGGCTCTAGGATCTGGGAGGATCACAAAAGGCTTCATGTAGAACATAGTGTCTGAGGTCTGAGCAGCATCATGGGAGAAAAGATGAGACTCTGAGGTGGAGGTAAGGGCAGAGTACATTTCAGGTGGGTGGCCAGCGTAGAGGTGTGGGACCAGGTGTTCAGTATTGTGAGAGAGATGGTCAGTTTGGCTGGACCACAGATTGACTGAGAGGGAATCATGTCTACTAAAATGGATGAGTAGGATGGGATCGGGTTGTGTAGGACTTTAGAAACTAAAGAGGAGTTTATATTTTATTCCAGAGGCAATAGAAAGCAATTGGAATTGGTTAAGTATAGGAGTCACGTAAAAGATCTGTGCATAAGGAAAATTATTTTGGAAACAATGTCACTAAGTCAATAAATGTTTCTTAAGTGCCAATACTACATGCCAGGCATTGTAGTATGTACAATGTAGGCTAGGTGGTAGTGATGAGAGGCAGAAGTCGGGAGAACGGTTAGGAACCTATCTCATAGAGGGAGATAAGAGCCTGAAGCTTAACTGTGTGAGTGGAGGGAAGGAGTCAAATGTGAGAACTATTGTAAAAGTGAAAATGGAAGCATTTGGCAACTGATTGGATTTGTGGGGTAAGTAATAGTAAGGAGTTAAGGATAATGCCAAGATTGCAAACCTGAAGCTTTCTACAGAAAGAGAAGTTTGGAAGAGGAAAGAATATGGAAAGGTGTTAGAGAAAGGTAATGAATTTAGTTTAAGGTATGTTAAAGTTAAGCTGTCTCTAGCACTTTAAATATCCAATAAGCAGTTGTGTTGTGGGACCACAGTTTGAGGGGAAGACTGGGACTGGATGTATATGTAGATATACAAGTTACCTGCATAGAGATGATAGTTAAACCCGGGAGCAGAAATGAGGAGAGAGTACGTACAATCCAACATGGGGTACAGGATACTCTGTGCAAAGGTGTGAAGATGAGAGGGTGTAATGTGTGAGGAATATCAAGGAAGATATTTTGACTGGACCATAGAATGAATGAAAGGGAAGTGATAGTGCTGGAAAGATAGGCTAGAGCAATGTTGCAAAAGACTTTAAATGACAAGGGGAGTTTCTATTTGATCCTGGAGGGTAATGAAGAACTTCTGGAGTTTATTAAGCAGGGAGTGACATTGTCAGAACTGTTGTAGAAATGACTTTGGCAGCTTTGTGAGGAATATATTAAAGAGGGAAGCATCTTGAGGCAGGCAGACTATTTGGAAGATGTTGCCATTGTCCTGGGAGAGGTGATGAGGTGACCCTGTAAGCTTGTAAGTGGAGAGGAGGGGTTGGTTGTGAAGATGACAATGAGCAGGAAGATGACTAAAATCTGTCATTGGGTTTGATAATTAGAATGTTATTGTTGACTTTGGAGAGAGCAGTTTCATAAGCATGAGAGGAAAGCACTGGTTTTGAGGAGTGGAGAACTAAGTGAATAGTGAGGAAAGAAACATAGAATGTAAAAAAATACCTTTTTCAAGAAGTCTAATAATGAAGAGTAAGGATGAGATAGGATAGATATGGTTGGATAGATTAGAAGGGTCAAGGACTGGGGAGGACCTTAGCATACTTAAAGTCAGATGACAAGGAGGCAGTGGTAATGGAGAGATTTAAATTCGCTTCAGCATTTATTAAGCTCCAACTATGTCCAAGTCGCTGTGCAAGTGCCAGGAACATAAAGACAAAAGGAAGAGTCCCTGCCTTCCAAAGGAGCTTACCTTCTACTAGGAAATTATTGTAGTTGAGTCATTTCAGTTGTGCCCAACTCCTTATGACTCCATTTGGGGTTTTCTTAAAGATACTGGAGTGGTTTGCCATTTCCTTCTACAACTCATTTTATAGGTGAGGAAACTGAGGCAAATATGGTTAAGTAACTTGCCCAGAGTTAACACAGCTATTAAGTGTCTGAGACCAGATTTGAACTCAGGAAAATGAGTCTTCCTGAACCAGGCCCAGCATTGTATCCACTGTGCCTTCTAGCTGCTAGGAGATAAAATATGTAAGACAGATACAGCAAAATCATTTGAAGAAAAAGAGTACTAACAGCTATTAAGACTAGGAAAGAATTTTTGGAGAAAGTGGGACCTGAGCTGCATCTTGAAGAAAGAATTCTAAGAGGGAAAGATGAGAAAGTAGTGTATTCCATGCCTGTGCAAAGGCGTAGAACATTAGGAAGACAGAATGCTACGGTCAGAAAACCATAATTTGACTAGAATGTAGAGTGGATCAAAGGGACATAATGTGGAATAAGTCTAGGCTATATTTTATTTTAGGATATATGAAGAGCCACCAGAGATTGTTGAGCAAGAGAATAATATGCTCAGATCTCCATTTTAGGAAGATTATCTTGGCAGTTCTATAGAGGATGAAGTGTACAAGTGAAAAGCTGGAAGTAAAGATTGTGGTCAAGGTCCAAATGAGATCACAAGCACCCAGAGTATGGTGGTGGTGTTGTGAGTGAAGAAAAGGATCTGGATACAAAAGATTTTATGGGAACAGAATCAGTAGGATTCAGCAACCAGTGAATTAAGGGATGAGAAGAGTAGAGAAAAGGATGACACTGAGGTTGAGGTTGAGAACTTGGATGATGGAAGCTTGGTAGTAACAATAATAATAATAATAATAATAATAATAATAATAATAATAATAATAATAGCTGGATTGCAATTAGCTGGGATGTAAGTATGGAATAATAAGTACTTACATAATACTTCATCTTTTACCAAGTGCTTTACATACAGTATATCATTTAATTCTCAGAACAACTGTTCTGAGGTGCTATTATTATCCCCATTTGACAGATAAGGAAAAACAGATTAAGAGAGTTAAGTGACTGAAGTGTGGGAGTCACACTTGGGTCATCTAACATCCTGTCCAGTTCCATATCCACTACACCAGGCAGTAATAGAGAAATTGAAAGAGGGATCAGGCTTACAAAAATGGTGAGTTTTGTTACTCTTGGATTTGTATAACTATTGAAAAAAGGCTAAAAAGAGGGCTATGATTACTGTGCCAAATTCCTTAAGGAGTCAAGAGGAAGCAGCATTCAAGATGCTGGTGAATGTGTTCATCTAAGTGAATAGGAAGTAGAGGGAGAGGGTAAAGATGCTGAATTTTGAGGAATGAAGTACTAGACTTTTAGGAGGTGAGATAGTATTATATGGAATTGAATATTTTACTTTGGAAAACAGAAAACACACTTTAAAGTGCTTGCCCCTCCCTGCCACCAGATCACAACTGCCATAAGTTTCTCTCTCTCGTATTGCCTAATTTTCACTGATAACAGTGATATCATGGCCAAATACATAATGCTTTGCCTGTCAATTATGTTAGAAAGCATTGTAGAAGAAGTACACACGTCAAATTCAGCTGAACAAATGAAAAGCAGTGCTTATTATTTTATTTATTATATTATTGTTACGATTAAGTGGTTTTTTTATATACCTAAGCATGGAGGATATAAACAGTATTGAGACAGTCCTGCCCTCAAGGAGCTTGTAATACATATGAGGGAAAAGTGACCAGGAAAGGATGTTATAGACTGGAAGTTACAGGGATGGTGAGTGGGGCTATAAGAGAGTCAAACGATTCCTTTTCTAAAGAGTGTTAGTATGGCTTTGATTACAATGTGCAGAGCATGAAGTTAGGGAGTGGAATATATACATATGTTTGTATATGTATATATGTATGTATCCCTAGGGCAAAATAGCAACAAGGTGAAGATGTTGGACAGCTAGAAACATAGTCTAGTAGTCTGAATCCAGCTAAATATAGTGAGCTGTGTGAATTTGTACTCACTCTCACTAATCAGAATAGTTTTACCAGAGGTCAAACATTCCAGACCTGAGTGGACTAAGTTCCTGAGTCCTGGTTTCCCTAGGTCTGGAGGGACTAACTGCAGGGTTTCAACAAAATGCCTGAGATGTTTACATAGAAACTTCAGTCTTTTGGAAGTATTGAAGCAATGCTCTGAAATAGAATAAAAGGCACTTGATTGAAAGATCAAGATTACCCCAGTGAAATAGTTATCTTTAGGCAGTTATCATGGGCAGTCCAACTGATAGATTTTCGGTATCTTCAATTTCATATAATGGTTTCAGAAGATTGAATGAATGACAAAAACACAACAAAAGTAATTCCATTATCTGGAAATAATAGCTATAAACCAATATGTATAATATGCTAGGTTTTGTCATTGTTTAAATGTCGCCTCCTACTGGATACTCTCTGTTCTCTTCAAAGATAACCACAGTCTTCAGTTTTCCTTCAGCCTCTTCAACCACTTTTCTGTTCTCTTTCTTGGTTCTTCATCCTTTTACCAGCTTCTTGTTTCTCATAGGTTTGGATTTAGTATTCCTTTCTCCTTTTAGTCCTGTGATTTCGATTTCTGCCTCTAACCAGATGACTTCCAAATCTGTAACTCCAGCCATAACCTGTCTTCTGAGTTCCAGACCTATGTCTCCAGTTATCTTCTGGAAATTTCTATGTGCACATCCTCATAAGTCCTCAAACTCAAACTTTCCCTCCGAATCAGCTGTTCCTCCATTTTCTCCTCACATAATCTATTTCTGTCTATGATACTACTTTCACCCCCTTTCCCAAGTTTGTAACATTGAGAGCTGTCTTTTTTCCCTTCTCTCTATATTTCATATCCCATTAGTTACCAAGGCCTGTCTGTTTCACCTCCACAACTTGTTTCCCTACATTCCATCCTATCTATTCCCATTACCACCAATTCTCACCTACCCTGGGCTACTATTTTATCTTCCTACGAGGTCTTCCTACTTTTGTTCTCTTTCTCTATCAGTCCTTCTTTTAATGCCACTGCCAGAGTAATCTTTCTCATTTATAGATCTAGTTTTGTCACTGCTTAAAAACATTCAGTGGAGTTGTTTCTTCCTGAGTAAAATTAAAACCTTTTTCCTTCAAGACCCTCTACAATATGGTGCCTCTGCTTTTTTTAGCCTTATCTTATATTATCACTTTCTATGCATTCTCTGATTCTGCTAAACTTAAACATACTATGTACTCTCTTGCCTCCATGCCTTTGCTCCCAACATCCCTTATTATTGGAATACTCTTCCTCTATTTTTCTTAACAAATTCCTGTCTGTCCTTTAAAACCCAACTCAAGTTCTGTGACTCCTTTCCTGTTTCCCTCAATCCTTAATGCCTTTTCTGCTTTATCTTTTGTAGCATTATGTTTTAGAACTATCTAACATACTTGTATAATATTGTATGTCTCAGTTATCTCTTTTACTTGAAAATAAATACTCATGTACTAAATCAAGGGTGGAGAACTTGTGACCTCGAAGCCACATGTGGTCTTCTAGGTCCCCGGGCACAGCCTGAGTCCAAGTTTTACAGAACAAATGGTTTTATTTAGGGGATTTGTTCTGTGAAGCTTGGATTCAGTCAAAGGGCTACACTTGAGGACCTAGAGAGCTACATGTGGCTTAGAGGCCGCAGGTTCCCCACCCCTGTACTAAACCATAGTTCCATGAGGTGAACAAGTCTTACCTGAACTTTGTCCTAACAACGTTCTGCATGAAGAAGGGGCTTAGTAAATATGTGTTGGATAAGGTTCCCTGTTCAGACATTTCAGCTCTTTTAATAACTTGTTGTCACTAAATGAAGGTATGGTGGAGCTTGTACCTGCTTCAGATACACTCAGGAAAATCCAAGTAGAATATGGAGTGACAGGATCCTTTAAAGATAAACCACTTGCAGAATGGCTCAGAAAGTATAATCCCTCCGAAGAAGAATATGAAAAGGTAATGAACATTTATCTTAATTCTGAACATTTCTACTAGAAATTAATCATAACCAGTTTTAAAATTGTTAATCACCAAAAGTGAATAAATAGTAATCAGGGAAATATTGTCGTTGTCCTACTTTTTATCCTTTATGATATATGATTGTACAGTAAGTGCTGGATTTGCCCTCCTAAAGTCCCCTCCCTCTCAGAATCTGTAATCCTTTGATTTTTATTATGAAGAATGGCTTTAATGGCGTGAATTCTAGATGGTGTGAGAATAAGAAAGCTTTAAAATGATAATACTGGCGATCCTTAATTTTTATTCCTTCAGATTTTGCTTACCTACCCATTTGATGGTGCCTTAAAAAGCAGCATTTTACCTGTATGTTGTCCTTTTGGTCAATTTCTGTAGCTATCCATCAGTTTTCCTTACCTCTAGTAAGCTGTCAGCATTTTACCTTATTAACACAGGAGTGCCACCTAGTGATTGTAGTCAATAATTGCAGGTCTTTCCAACCTTTTAAAAAAGTGACTTTTAAAAAATATTTTTGCTTTTTGATGTGATTTCCACATTGTAGTGGAAAGCAGAGACACTTTCCTACTTTTGATTTCTCTGTGGCTTTCAGTAAGTTGCTCATCACCATAAAATAGAATTAATATAAGCATCCTTTTATCTACTTTAGGATTTTATGTGCCATACAAAGTAAGGTCAATTTGGCATCTTAATTATACAGTGACTCCTAGATGTAGACTAAAGATTCAGTGGCAAGAGAAAAAAACTAAAGATAAATGATTTTATCAAAAGAATTGAATTGCACACCTCTCTGTTCTTATTTGCCTTTTTGTAAAATGTAAATAATGCATGACTACTTAGGACAGATTAAGCTGACATTTGTGTGGTTTTATGATACTAAGAAACTTGTTCCATAGTGACTACAAATGTCAGGTAAGTTCTGTAATAAAGAAAGCTGATTTTACTGCTTTCTTGGTTATATGTTGTGGGATATAAATTAAGCTGATGTATAGTTTTACCTGAATTTTTCTCAATCCAAATGTGCCTTTTGCCAGATGTGATGGAGTGTTAAGGCTTCTGGATTGCTTGAGTTTGGGAATTTTCTACTACAGTAGGACTAAAGCCAATCAGGTATCCACATTTACATCCAGTCCCAGTTGAGCCCCCAGGAAGGAAAGGACCACCAGACTGCCTAAAGAAAGGCAGAGAACTGACACAGGTTGGGAAAATGGAGCAGGCTAAAGTTTCCATGAATGGTGATATATTGGAATTAGACTAGTGAGTGACCACTAAATTTCTAGCTTGGGCAAGATAGGGAAACTAGATCTCCAAAAAAGCAAAAAAACTCAGAATATACTTTTCACTTTCTTCATGCCAGGTAATTGGCATGAAAATTGCACAGCTCTTAAACAGTGCCCTCAAAGAACAACATTCTTACCCTATCTTATGGCATGAGCAATTGCCAATGGACAGAAAAACATCCTGTGTCAGAGATCAGCTATTTTCAGGGCTAGAAATATGTCTGCTATTTAGCAGTAGGAAGGAATTAGGTTGAGGAAGATTCAGTTACAAGTAGATTAAAAATAGTTATATGTACCTATTAAAGCATTAATTTGTGCATTATGTGATATGATACCTTGAGGAACATGCTATGTTTTTTTTAAGCATAGGTGAATTTTTTTCAAAGATGCTTCAGCAACAATATCATATAATTTTTTTCCTAGTTGACAATAACTACAATTTTTCTTATTATAGGCATCTGAGAATTTCATCTATTCGTGTGCTGGATGCTGTGTAGCCACATATGTATTAGGTATCTGTGATAGGCACAATGACAATATAATGCTGCGAAGTACAGGACATATGTTTCACATTGACTTCGGAAAGTTTTTGGGCCATGCACAAATGTTTGGTAGTTTTAAAAGGTTTGTTCAGCTAAATAAGAATTTTAGAATGAAATTATGTTTCTGTTATTTAAAAATTATCACTCAAACTTGCTATTATTCTTGATACTTGGTGGTTCATTTTTGGCATAAGTTGTAAGTACTTTGTAGATTCTACTAAATCAGAATAAATGACTGGTTTTAAAGGATCCTGGGTAAATAATTTCTAATTAAGCCTGGATAAATAAGCTTTTTATTTTTCCTGTTTGATAATTATTTTTTAAATTGCACCATGCTGTTTAATACTTTGTAAAAACAGAATCTAGTTTGCATTGTGCAAATTTGTATGAACCTGTGGTTATATCTATTTGTAGCTCTATAAATATCTGTAATATAGACTCAAAAAAGGCTCTAGAATTGTGATTCCCTTTGTGAGATGAGAGCATTGATTTATCAAAGTAAATAATAACTTATTTCAGTCAATTGTGCACTTAATTTAGGAATTACTAATTTAGATAGCTATAATCAAAACTGCTTGATCTTGAGCCTAACAACAAGCTATCTACCTTAGTGTTGTAGTTAATGGTTCAGTATCATCTTGATAAGTAATCACATTTTTATAATTATTTGGACATTCTTCTAAACATGTTTTCTTTATCTTTTGCTATTTTGAAAAACAGGGATCGAGCTCCTTTTGTGCTAACCTCAGATATGGCATATGTCATTAATGGGGGCGAAAAACCTACCATTCGTTTCCAGTTGTTTGTGGACCTCTGTTGCCAGGCCTATAACTTGATAAGAAAACAAACAAGCCTCTTCCTTAACCTCCTTTCACTGGTAACTTTTCTGCTTCTTAAATATAAGATTTGTGATTTGGCCGTAAAATTTGAGAAAATCACAAATGTGTTCTTACTTTAAGGCAGGGATTGGGGGCAGGGGGCAGTGAGGCCTGTGGTATCATAGGTGTAGGGCACTACCTACCTATGAAAACAGCCTCCACAGATGCTAGTCAGCAGCCAGTCTGTAAACTATAGTCTTAGAGAGTTGCCTTGGACAGTGAAGTTAGGTGACTTGCCCATAGTCACACGGCTAGTCTTTATCATAGGCTAGAATTGAACTGAGATCTTCTGACTCCAGTGCTGGCCCATTGCCAAACATATTGTAGATTGATTAAAAATGATATGATAGAGTAAAAAGAACTGAATTTCTTCTCTGGTTCTATTCTTGGTCAAGTTGCTTAATTTCTCTTGACCTTTGTTCCTTCATTTGTAAAATGGGGTTGGACTAAAATGTTATCCAAGGTCTCAGTTTATAACAAAACCTAAAAACAGTCCTTATGAAACTGTAATCCATTTATGTTGTTTATCCCAAATGACTTCGCAGTTTGAATTTTTTTAAATTTAAAACTAATTTAACATTTAGCTCAAATTTTCTTTATTTTTCTTCTATAGATGATTCCTTCAGGATTACCAGAACTTACAAGCATTCAGGACTTGAAATATGTCAGAGATGCTCTTCAGCCCCAAACTACAGATGCAGAAGCTACTATTTTCTTTACAAGGTATGAAATAACTTTTAAAAATACCTTTTTTTTAAAAAAAAGGATAAGCTACTTAAGCAATAGGGAAAGAGCCAAAAACCAATGCTTTGATTCATTTTATACTGATGTTCCTTAGTTTGAACAAACCAAATAAAATGTAAACCCTATTTACAGATAATAGGAGCACTGGAAGATGTTTATTTGCAAAAGAGAAAGCATCTAGGCTCTGTCACTTATTACCTGTTTCACTCTGAATAAGTTATTGAACTTTGGGGAACCTCAATTTACTGTTAAGTAAAACTAAGGAATTATACTAAATGATCTCTGAGATCCCTTTCAGTACTAAGCCTATGACTCTGTAACACTTTTATCTTCAGAAACCAAAGGATAAATAAAATTTGATTCTATTTACAAAAATTTGACAAATTACTTTTCAGAAACATATCTCTTCGCTGAAGGCAATACATTCTGACACTTACATATTACGGTATCTATAATTGTATTGGTATTGGGTACTCCTTCCCTTGATGTAGGTTACTACACTTTCTCCACTTCAGTAGAAAGTCTTCATTGTTTGCTACAGATTATCCTATGGATTACTCTACCCTTAGTGGGGTTCCTCTTTGGCCTGTTGGTATATTAATATATTTATCATGTTGGATAATACCTATATGATGTTCTTACTAAAATCTGCAGGTGACGCAAAGCTGGGAGGAAGCAGCTTATGCATTGACTGACAGAATCAGGATCAAAAAAGATCTTAACTAGCTAGAATATTTAGCTGAATCTAATCAACCAGAATTTAATTGGGATATAAAGTAATATACTTAAGTTAAAAAAAAGAAAAGAAACACAAGTACCAGATGGGAAGTTATGACTAGATGACAGTCTCTCTGAAATAGACCTTTTGATTTTGGTAAAAGATAAGCTCAGTATGAATCAGCTGTATACCCTCAAAAGCTAATGTGATCTTAGGCTGCGTAAGAGTTAGGCTGTCTAGAATGACCTGGTCAAATAATGTCAATTCTGGGGAGCTCATTTAGGAATGTCATCGATAAATTGGAAAGTATCCCAAGGAAGGCAGCCAGAATGGTAAAACAGCCTAAAGATCAGTTAAAAGAACTGAAAATATCTAGCCTGCTGAAGGGAAAGGCACATAATAACTGTCTTCAAATATCTGAAGATCTGTTATACAGAGGGGGAATAGACTAGTGCTTCTTGGTTCCAAAGTTTAGAACCTTTAGGTCTTCTATTAAGAGTTGGTTGTTCACTTGCTGGGAATATGAAGAGATTTTTTTAGGCCTCAGTTAAACTAGATGAGGTTCTTTCCAACTCTGAAATTCTGTAGTTCTGTGACTACAGTTGATCAGACTTAGACTCAAAACTTTTCTTATTTGGCAAGACCCGTCAGCACTTATATTGGCAGTAACCTTCAAGAACCTAGTGTCACTCTCATATGACCACAGGGCAGTGGAGGATTTTTGTGGGCTATATTGTCTTTCTGAGGTGACTGAAAGATTACAAACTTCAACTTCTTTTACTTTAGGCCAAATTACTCCTATTATCCTACTTTAGATATCAAGAGTTATTTTCCATGATTCACCCTAGGCAAAATTGGAAAGTAGGCAAAGTTTGTCTTTGTCACTCTCTTTTCTAAACTTTTCTCCTGGTTTCTGTCTCTTACTACAGACATGTGCTGCCTTCCTGCCCCACCTTCTTGATTAGAAATTATCTTTTTTCCTTGCCCTATCAGAATTACTTTTGACCTTGCTCTGCTTACCTAATTAAAGTATTTCACTGTCAGATATGAATGAGGCTTAACTCTTACCCCCTCAATTCACTTTAATCTGTTTTCAGCTATTTGTTTTATTAATTTTTTAAAAAGTTTGACGCCATTAGTTTTTAACATCCTAGTCATTTCTGGAAATCTTCCCACCTACCTTCCAGTACTTTCCAGATTGAAGCCTTCCTTGTAACAGAATCTTTTAGAAAGTTACCCTTGTCTGACAATGTATACAATATTGAGCCCAAGTATTCTCCCAGTTCTCTTATCAAAGGTCTCAAGCCTCTCCCTACTCCACTTCATCTTCCAAACTGATGTTCTGAAAGCCCAGGTCCAACCACATCACCTCGCCTTGTTCAGAATCTCCAGTTACTCCCTATAACCTGCAGGAATAAACATAAAATGTTCTGGCTTTTGAAGCCTTTCATAACCTAGCCCCTTCTTACTTTTCTTTATTCTCTTCCACTACTGTATGGTTGAGCGACACTGACACTCCATCCTGACTTCATACACTTTCACTGACTGTTCTCCATGCTTGGAATTCTCCCTTCTTAACTCTTCCCCTGACTTCACTGGCTTTCTTCAGCTCTCAGCTGAAGTCCCACCTTCTTCGAGAATACTTTTCCAAATATCCTTGAAGCTTTGTAAGATATCTTGGGGTTTATGGGCTAGATTTTTTCCATAAGGACCATGCCTTAAACCCAAATCACTCTGGTTCTCATTGATTGATCAACTATAAGTCCCAGGCCAAGCCCCACTTGGTCATTGTTTGGGCCCTGATTAGTTCACAGTGAACATAAATAGCAATTGTTTCTGTTTTGGTCAAAAACCCTGAGAGTCATCCCCTTCCAGATTGGTTGTTTGCTTTTTTTTTTTTTTTTGGATTAGGTAAAAGAGGTCATTATTTGCCTCATTTCTTACCTACCCTTCATCACTAAATGGGCACTAAGACCCATTAAAGACCTTAACTTAAAACAGGCCAAGGTCTCCCACTTGTCCTGATCTATGCCTTACCACTGGACCCAGATGGCTCTGGAGGAGAAAGTGAAGCTGATGACTTTGCCCAGCCCTCCCTCACTTAAATCCAGTTCACTTGCATGTCATGGCATCGCCTCCCTGATGTCGTGTTCCTCTTCCAGGGTGAAGGACAAACAACAAGCCAAACCTCCTTAATATTTGCACTTTCGCTCAAAGATTACTCCCAGTTTTTCCGTTCTGTATCTTGTTTATATGTAATTGGTTTTGTATTGTCTCCCTCATCAAACTGTGAACAAAGACTGTGCAGTGTGTGGCACATAGTATGTACTTTATAAATGTTTGTTAACTTGACCAAAGGAGAGAAGTATGCTTTTTTGAACTTCTCTCTGGGACTTAAATTGGTTATTCAGTTACTAAGAGTTTGACTTCCTTTTAGAGATCTTTCATTGATTTAGTCAGGCTTATAAGTATTGTTTTATTGGTTCTCTTTGTTTCACTCTTCAGTGCTTCTTAAACTATGGGTTGTGACCCTGTATGAGGTTGTGAAAAATTTGGCAACAGTAAAAGGTTTCTGAACACTCACTGACCAAAAGTAAAAAATCAAACACGTAGTAGATCCGAGGTGTTTCTGGCAGCGCTTCCTGGTGTTGTATGAGCAACTTCATTGCAGCCTTGGTTCTGAACACAAAACACGAACACTTTGCACCTCGAATGCCCTCAAGCCGAGCAGCCAGCAAAGCACTGCTGAACTTGGCAAAGGGGTCAGTGAGTGGAAAAAGTTTAAGAAGCCCTGCTCTAGATTATTTCATACAGATCTTCCCATCTAGGTAGTATAGTCATATAGCACTAGCCTTGGCGGTCTAGATCATCTGAGTCTGAATCTTACCTCAGACTCTTTCTAGCTTGACCATGGGCAAACCACTCTCTCTCAACTTCAGTTTCCTTATCTGTAAAAGCAGATAATAGTAGCATCTACCTCGTAGAGTTGTAAGGATCAAACAGGAAAATATATGTAAAGGACTTTGCAAACTTTGAAGCATTATATGAATAATAGATATTAAATATGCTCCTATTCGTAAGAAATCTTCATTTTTCGTTTCTGTTGTACAGTTCTTATATATCACAACTTTTTAACCTTTCAGTGTGTTCCAGTTGATGGGTACCTACTTTGTGTCTAATTCTTTGTTACCACAGAGAACAAATGTTCTTACGAATTTTTCATTTTATGTTGAACCTTTGTTTTTGTCTTCTTGTATTAATTTTGGAAGAGGACTTAGTCCCATTGCATTTCTAATTGTGTGATCAATGTAGGAAATATTTTTAAATAAGGAATAATACTAGCCTTCATCCCTGTTCACTTTACTTGTTAGTGTACTAGTGAATAAAAAGATGGAGTGAATATTGTGGCTTCAAACCATTTATTATTTCCTAATACCCTTATACACTTTGTAAATGTCTTGTATTCTTTAGGGCTTAGTAAAATGAGTAGTTAGTGCACAGGGGGAAAAGAAATGATCAGAATCACCTATTCTGAATTTTTTGTTTTCTTGAGCCATTATAATGGGGCTTGATCTGTTTACCAAAAGATATCTGGTAGAAAACTAGGACCTTGTTTGAAATGCATTAGTTTATTTTTCTTTCATCTTTTCAAAAGACATCTAAAGGTACCAGCATTAATTGCTTTTTAATTTCTTGGTATTTCTGTAGGTTGATTGAATCAAGTTTGGGGAGCATTGCTACAAAGTTTAACTTCTTCATTCATAACCTTGCTCAGCTTCGTTTTTCTGGACTTCCTTCTAATGATGAGCCTATTCTTTCATTTTCACCCAAAACATATTCCTTTAAACAAGATGGTCGAATCAAAGAAGTTTCTGTTTTTACATACCATAAGAAATACAACCCGGATAAACATTATGTAAGTTATGAATTATTTGTAGATTTATGTGTATATTTTATTAACCTCTTTTCCTGACCCCTTCATTTCCTTTATATTTTCTGAATTATTTTAAGTCATCTTTATTTTGTTAATGAATAAACCATTGTCAAGGAACCAAATTTTCAGTATTATTAATGTTTTCTTAAATCTTTATCACTAGCTATTTGTCCCGTAAAACACAATTATAGGTCCCATAAAAACCCCAGGTGCCAAATTAAAGGCTACCTTTTAAGTGCCCACCAAAAAATAGTGCCACTAAGTAAGGTGGTACTATAGTGTTGAGTTTTATAGTGAATTTCAGCTTAGCTGTGTAATGTCTGGTTACCTAATTTATTACCTTGAATATTAGAAATAAATGACTATTTTACTTTTTTACTCTTAATTCAAAACAGTTGTCTTTGGATACTAAGTACCATATAGCTCACTACTTTACTAGATGGCAGATCTGTAAAATTGAAGGAGTTGAACAAAATACCCTCTAAGGACCCAGCTTCAAATCTGTTTCTTTTTATATCTATGTAAACATTTTTTTGTATTCTGGGTTACATACAGCTGACTTTAACTACATACTGTAGCATAGCCCTAGGTTTTCTTAATGTTTGGAAAGAAGAAAGCTTTGTTATAATAGTAACGTTGAATTTGAGATACTGTCTTTTCCAGGTTTATGTAGTGCGAATTGTGAGAGAAGGACAAATGGAGCCTTCATTTGTCTTTCGGACATTTGATGAATTTCAGGAACTTCACAACAAGCTTAGTATTCTTTTTCCACTGTGGAAGTTACCAGGGTATGTACTCAACCTTCTACATTTACATTCTTTATTTAAACTAAAAAATTCATTTATTAAATGCTATCAAATGAAATTGAAGAGTTTCTTATGTTAGCAAAATTTAGTAAGATAGTAAATTTTGACAGGCATCTAAAGCACAGAAAACATGAAGTTCTTCAGAAATCTATTTTATTTATAGGTTTTTGTAATTTGTTACCATAATCAGCAGAAAGCAATGATTTTTAACACTTTGGTTCTAGAGGTTCTAGAGTCATTGTCCTTAATCCTTGCATAAGGGAATAGTTAATATCTCTATAGACAAATTAAATCACTTGGAAAAGTCACAGCCAAGTAAATATCAGGTGAAATTGTATTATATTCTCCCTTCTCCCTGTTTCAGTTCCAGACCCCCTCTCTGAGCATTTGGTAAATATTTTGTTAGTGAGTACTGTGATAGATGGGCCACTAAGAAGAATCTACCTACAACTACATACATCTGTCTTCATTAAGTACTGAAAATCAGGAACATGGAAGCCCAGAGTATTTAAGCAAAATAGTGTTTCTTTTCCTGTATGCTAAGCCTACGTTTCTTAATCTCATTTTGTCATGACTACATGAAAAGGTATAAAATGCATCCTAAATTGAGGATAGTCAGGTGGCATAGTGGATAAAGTGCTAGTCCTGGAGTCAGGAGGACTTGAATTAAAATCCAGCCTCAGACACTTACTAGTTGTGTGAGTCTGGGCAAGTCACTTAAATCCTGTTTGTCTCCATTTCTCGTCTATAAAATGAGCTAGAGAAGGAAATGGCAAACCATTCCAGTATCTTTGCCAAGAAAACCTCAAATGGTATCACAAAGAATCAGACACAACTGAAATGACTCAACAGCAGCCTAAGTTAAACCTTTTCTGTGTACAGTTTATAAGTTCAATTTCTTTTTTTTATTTTACTGGTATTCTTAACAACCACTTCGATATAATTTTCCTATGATTACTCCTGTAATTATAAAGATTTGTGACTTCATAGAAAAAAATATATCAAATTGGCTGTTAAGAATACCACTGAAATTACTAATAAAGATTGCCTGAGATATACATACACACATGCATGCATGCATACATATGTGTGAGTGTGTGTGTGTGCACACACGTGCACTGATGAGACAGATGTGTTGGTTGATTAATTTCTGCAGCCTTAGAAAAAAGAATCATTAGCTGGCCAACATTCTAGTGGTAATCTTCAACTTACTTAGCTGGACTTATCCTTGGACAACACACAATCTATCACTGGTCAGTAGTAAATGCCTTTGCATCTCACTGCACAATGGAATCTCTTTGAGTGTGTGTGTGTGTGTATGTGTGTGTGTGTGTGTGTATTCATAGAATTAGCATCACTTCCATAGTCGACTATGTGCCATGCATGGTAAGGCAGTAAATTAAGGCTTTATTGGAGGCCTATGATCACAACTAGATAAAATAATTTAAATAGAATATAGGTGAGTTTTTTCTACATTTAGGAATGATTAAAGTAATAAATATAGGAAATTACATGTGGTTTGGTTTGGGAGGGGGGTTGGTACTAAGGACAAGAGACTTGACAAAAAAGGCTAATAGGTGATAATTTTTACTTATTTAGGCAATGTCATTTACTTCCAAAGAGGATTTCAACAATTTAAAAAATTAAACATGCTGTTTTTGTTTAATTTTTTTCCCCTGGGATATGAGAGAGAGCTTAGTTGGGACCTAAGGACTGGAGAAAGTTTTCCAGAAATCTCTGTGATCAAAGATAGGAATCAACAATAAAATGTATTTTTTGAAAATTAAACTGAACTTTGAGGCAGCTAGGTGGCACAGGGAGTAGAGCACTGGCCCTGGAGTTAGGAAGACCTGGGTTCAAATGCACCCTCGGACACTTGACACACTTATGTGTGACCTTGGGCAAGTCACTTAATCCCAATTGTCCTGCCTTTCCCCTCCCCCCCCAAAAGAAAATTAAACACTGTTTCAGATAGGATAAGTAATTTTAAACGGAACAGAAGGTAGAAGCAGAAAAAAATTAAACTGTTACCAGGTATTTGTAATAAATTGAACATTGAATTTAGTTCTGATAAAGGATAATTTCCCCATTATTTTTCCAAAACCTTATTATGACATGGAGGTAAAAGCCTGGGTGCTCAATTCAGTTTGATTCAGCAGTAATTTATTACAAATGTACCATGGGTCGGAAGAAAGAATATAAGCTTTGATAGATCCTGCTAGGTTGAAAAGATTTGAATATGGTACTGATAGTAACAGTGGACTGAGTGCTTTCTTATACGCACCAGCCTAACTCATTTGGGAGAAGCCTATCACCAAAAGATTATATACGAAATTAAAATTAGTAAACATTTAGTGCCTTTTTTGAGCATTGTGTTATGGGAGTGAGAAGAGACAAGAAAACATATTCTGCCCTCAGGTAGTTTACATTTGATCAGGGAAACAGCATCATTTTCAACAGAAGGCACAAACTTTCAGAGCCATTAGGAAAGACTTCGTATAAAAAGTGGTGCTTAAGCTTAACTTTGAAGGATTTTAGGGACAGGGAGGTGAGGTAATACATTTCAAATGAGATAGCACCCACGGATAATTGCAGTTGACAAATATGACATGAAAATTGTGTTAGGTACAAATTCTACATGCCTCCAGCTCATAACTTACTATAAATTTCACTGTTTCTTTTAAATGCACTACCATTAACAGTCACCTAGGTTCATAACTGTAGAGTTGTCTCCAGACATTCCCTCTTCCTCATCTAATTAGCTATCATTTCTTGACTTTACTATCTCCACATTGTTCTTTTCTGTCCAGTCACATCAACACCACCGCTTTTCAGGCCCTGTTTGCCGCTTCCCTGACCTATTGTAGTAAGCTCCTTTCTGATCTCCATGTTCCTATTATCTTCCGTCTCAAATCCACCTTTTTCATAGCTGCCAATATAGTTTTCTAAGCCACAGGTCTCAGTATGCCATTAATCTTTCAGAAATCTTCAGTGATTACCTGTTGTCTAGAAGGTAAAATACAAACACCTTAGATTGGCACTTTTAAAGGTCTCAATAATGTGGCTTCCACATTACTTCAACATTTTTCTTTCAACTTTTACACCAAAGAAGAACATACCATTTCATACTATTTGCTTTTAAAAAAATTACTAGTATTTCCTATTCCTTACATTGCTAAAGTATCCTGTGTCTCCCTCCTTGTTCTCCTTCTGAGAGGCAGTTGATAATTACATTGAGAAAGTCCTACAAGAAGTGCAATTTATTAACAACGTGGATCTCCCACCTCTACAAGGGGGTAGGTTAAGGGTGTCTTCTCATATGCTTGAAAGACGTTTATTCCATTAAAGTTTCATTTTTCCCTGTAACTTGGTATGGTAAGTTATTCTTGGTTGTAAGCTTATAGCTTCTACCTTTTATAGTAGAGGCTACCAGATTTTGTGTGATCCTTATTATGGTTCCTTCTTTCTGGATGTTTTTACCATTTTTTTCTTTTATGTGGGAGCTCTGGATTTTGGCTATGGTACTTTTACCTGGTACATTTCCTTTTGGACTTTCAGGAAATAGATTCTATTTTCACTTTGCTCTCTGGTTCTAATAGTTCTGGACAATTTTTATTTATAATTTATTAAGCTTTCACATGCCTTTTAAATCTTATATTTATCTTCCCCTTTATTCAGTCTGTTTCAGTCAAGCTTGGAGTATTAGCAACCTGTTTCCTAACTTTAACACTCCATCTCACACCTCCATTCGTTGTTCCAAGATGCCTTCCTTGCCTCATGAGATCTGACTTTTAGAAAACTGGTCTTCATTCAAGACTTAATTCAGGGGCTACCTCCCTGATCTATCTCAGGTGTTAGTACACTCTTCCTCCCCATTTATCCTTCTGTTCTAACTTATTTATATCTTGGATCCTCTAATAGATAATAAGTCTTAAAGGGCAGGGACTGTTTAGATAACTGGTAAGTATTTGTTGGGGGTAGTAGCTAAGTGGCACAGTGAAGGACCTAGAGTCAGGAAGACCTAAATTTAAATTCAGCCTGACACTTATTAGCTGTGTGACCCTAGCCAGTCTGTTTCCCTCAGTTTCTTTATTTGTAAAATGAGTTGGAGAAGGAAAAGGCAAAAACTATTCCATGATCTTTGCCACAAAAACACCAAATGGGGTCAAGAAGAGTTAGGCACAACTAAAAATAACTGAACAGCAACAAAGTATTTGCTGAATTGAATTTGTTTGGATTGAAGCAAAGTACTTATAATCTTAGTGGCAAGGGTGTTAATCAGAGAAAGTTTGATGAGGTAGAAAGACTGTTTGAGTCAGATTTTTAAAGAATGGGTGGGATTCAATAGACAAAACAGGGGAAGGAGGAAATTAGAGAAATAGAGAATTGTGTTTGGGGAGCACAAAGAAGACCAACTTAACTGGGAACCTAGGAAGGCACCAAGTTGTGATGGTCCTTAAATGGTTGGCAGGGGATTTTAAATTTTATGGAGGGACCAATCAATCAATAAGCATTTAAATACCTAGCATGTGCTAGGTGCTGCACGTGGTCCTGGGGACAAAGAATGAAACCTTCTCTAATTGTAATGATCTTACATTATACTGGAAAAAATAAATACATATTAAAAAGACAGCATAAATATAATAAATTGAAATGTCAGTTCATGACAGTTTGGGAGAGAAGGCATTAGCAGTTAAGAGCATCAAGAAAGGCTTCATGCAGAAAATATTTTTGAGTTGCAGCTTTTTAAAAAATATATGTTTATTTTTAGATTTCAGCATTCGCTTTTATAAGACTTTGAGTTTTAAATTTTTCCCCTCTCCCCAAGATGGCAAGCAATCTGATACAGGCTATGTACTATCATATTAAACATATTTCCGAAAAGCAGCAAACATGGCAGGCAGACTGGGCCGGTTCCTGAAGGAGGCCTGGGCCAAGGAGCCGGTGCTGACAGCATCCTTCGCCATCGGCACCCTGGCACTGCTCGTGCCCCCCCTCAAACCCCTACACCAAGTATGCAGGCATGATCAACCACACGACCCCCTACAACTACTCTGTTCCCCTCCAAGATGACGGCAATGTGCCCGATGTGCCCAGCTATCCCCAGGATCCCCAGGGGCTGTCCTTCCAGTGGCAGAAGAACCTGTGAACCCTCCACCTGCTCCCACCCCCCAGTAAATGTGCTGGCTTCTCCTAGAAAAAAAAAATAAACATTTCCACATTAGTCATGTTGTAAATAAAAGGGAAAAGCCACAAGAAAGAAAAGGCAAAAGCAATAAAAAAGAGAAAATAGTATGATTCAATCAGCAGTCAGACGCCATAGTTCTTTCTCTGGATACGGATAGCATTTTCCATCATGAGTCTTTTGGAATTGTCTTAGAGCATTGCATTGCTAAGAAGAGCTAAGTCTATCAAGGTTAGTCATCTCACAGTGTTGCTGTATACAGTGTTCTCCTGATTCTGCTCACTTCACTCAGCATCAGTTCATGCAAGTTTTTCCAGGTTTTTCTGAAGTCTGCCTCCTCACCATTTCTTACAGAACAATAGTATTCCATTACATTCATATGCCACAACTTGTTCAGAAATTCCCCAGTTGATGGACATCCCCTCAATTTCCAATTCTTTGCCAACACAAAAAGAGCCGCTATCAATATTTTTACACATGTGGGTCTTTTCCCATTTTTATGATCTCTTCAGGATATAGACCTAGTAGTGGCATTGCTGGATCGAAGTTTTATAGACCTTTGGGCATAGTTCCAAATTGATCTTCAGAATGGTTAGATCAATTCACAATTCCACCAGCAATGCATTAGTGTTCCAATTTTCCCACATCTTCTCCAACATTTATCATTTTCCTGTTTTGTCATATTAGCCAATCTGATAGGTGTGATGTGGTGCCTCAGCATTGTTTTAATTTGCATTTCTCTAATCAGTGATTTAGAGCATTTTTTCATATGAGTATAAATAGCTCCAACTTCCTCTGAAAGCTACCTGTTCATATATTTTGACATTTTATCAATTGGGGAATGACTTGTATTCATAAAGATTTGATTCAGTTCTTTTGAGTTGCATCTTAATGAAAGAGAGGGACTCTGAGTCAACTAGGTGACACAATGGATGGAGCACTAAGTCTGGTGTCAAGAACTTTAAATCTTGCTCCAGATACTTACTGTGTGACCCTGGGAAAGTCACTTACTCTCTGCCTCAGTTTTCTCATATGTAAAATAGGGATAATAATAGCACCTGGGAAGCACCTACTTCCCAAGATTGTTGTGAGGATCAAGTGGGATATTTGTAAAGTGCATTGCAAACCTTAAAATGCTATATAAATGCTAGCTGTGTTGAGGAGGGTGATGACATGGAGGTAAGGAAGGAGTCCATTCTAGGTATGCAGGATCAGCCAGTGCAAAGACACAGAATTAGGAAAGATGATGTGTCATGGGTGAGAAACAGAAAGCCTTGGTTGTCTTGATTTCAGATTTAGGAAGGGAGAGTAATGTTCAGTGGATCTGGAAAGATAGGTAGGGTCCAGATTGTTTATGGCTTTATAAGCTAAACAGAGGAGTTTATGCTTTAAAAAGGTTTTATTGACTTTTTTTCTTCCTTTTGGAGGGGAGAGGGCAGGGCAGTTGGGATTAAGTGACTTGCCCAAGGTCACATGACTAGTAAGAGTTCCGTGTGAGGGCAGATTTGAACTCAGGTCCTCCTGACTCCAGGGCCAGTGCTGTATTCACTGCACCACCTAGCCGCCCCTCATTTTCTTTTTCTTACCATCATCTCTGGAGGTACTGGCTTCCTTTTAATGCTTTGTTTTAAAAAAATTTACATTGTAGTCACTGAGTATATTGTTCTTGCTCTACTTACTTCTTGCTCTGCTTATTTTATTCTATTTCATTTTGTATAAGTTTTCTCATTTCTCTGAACTCATTTGTTACTTTACAATAATATTCTATTATATTCATATGCCATTTTGTTCAGCCATTCCGCAATTAATGGGCACCCACTTGTTGTTATTAAGTTTTTTTCAGTCATGTCTAACTCTGTGACCCATTTTGGGGTTTGTTGGCAAGCTACTAGTGATTTGCCACTTCCTCTTCCAATTCTCTATCTTTAGAGATAGGGAAACTGAGTCAGACAGGGTTAAATGGTTTGCCTAGTAAGTGTCTCACAGCTAGTAAATGTCTGAGGCCAAATGTGAACTCAGGTCTTCCCGACTCCAGGCCTTGTGCTCTGTCCACTGCACTGCCTAGCTGCTCTGCCAGTTTTCAACCGCCACCCTATTAGTGGACCTTTCTTTCTGTCTTTGGTATACTTGGGCTAAATGCTGAGTAGTTTGGTCACTTTGCCTGGTGATTTTTATTAGCTATAGAAACTCATAAAACATTTTTCTTTAATGTGGCAAGAGTACGCCAACTGATAAAATCACTCACCTTTGCAAGTTGTAAAGTACGTTTTTGAACTTTCCCATCTCTACTGCTTAAAAGCTTGTGCTTTCTTGAGTTTGAACACACTAGAATATTTTGTTGTAATTTGTGACTTTGTATATACTTCACGATGAAAGATAATTTAGGGGCAGACATTCTTCCATTTAAATGAGAGATTTACAGACACACAAGAATAACTTTTAATTTTCTTTTTTAGCTTTCCTAATAGGATGGTTCTGGGAAGAACTCACATAAAAGATGTAGCAGCTAAAAGAAAAATTGAACTGAACAGTTATTTACAGAGTTTGATGACTGCTTCAGTAGATGTTTCAGAGGTGATTTTTATAAATGTCTTATATACGTCATTTATTTTCAGCGTGCTTAGTAATTATTAAACTAACAGGTACTGTTTTTTCCCTCTTCAAAAACAGTGTGATCTTGTTTGTACTTTTTTCCATTCTTTACTTCGTGATGAAAAAGCTGAAGGAATTGCTAGATCTGCAGGTAAAATTGTTTTTTCTCTGTTTATAGATCATATTTGGAAGGTATTAAAGTGACATTGAAAGAGTCCTGGGATTAAATCTGAGGACCTGGTTTCTAGTCTGGGCCTTGCCAGTTAACAGCTGTATGACCTTGGGCAAGTCACCCATTAATCAGCAGTTTCCTTTTCTGTAAAATGGCTATAATGATTTATTATTAATGTTAATAATAATATTAGCCTATTATCTTGGTAAGGTTGTTATAAAGATTAAATGGAGCTTTTCATAAATACCTTTGCAGACTGTAAAGTGTAATTTGACATAAGGTGTTATTATTATTGCCTTTTTCAAAAGACTTTGTCACCTAACAATGATTTTTTAACTGGTCTTCCTATATTTATTATAGCTAAAACATGTGAATTTTTTCTCCACCATCTCTCCAACCAGTCTGTTTCTTCTGTGGGGAAGATTTGCTAACAGTTATAAATGCTTAAGAATAACAGTTCTCTCAATCTCTGTCTAATTTATTTCCTCATATTATTAACCTTAGCTTCTTATTTCTTTTTCTTTTTTATCTTTTTGGAGGGGAGAAGACAGACAGTTGGGGTTAAGTGACTTGCCCAAGGTCACACAGCTAGGAAGTGTTAAATTATGTCTGTGGCTAGATTTGAACTCAGGTCCTCCAGATACCAGGGCTAGTGTTCTATTCACTATAACACCTAGCTTCCCCTATCAAAACTTATTTTCACTCAGTCTTCCTGTGATGCTTCTCTGAGACATGAACTTGATCCTAGGCTAGGTCACTGGAACACTTTGTCTGGCAAGTCCTACCAAACTGGAATGGCTTGGAATATGGGCCTGGTAACAGACTGCATGTTGTCTAGAAAGTCACCTAGCTAAACTTGGAGAGGCTTATCACCACATTGGCCTTTGGTTAAGAATTTTTCGCCGAAAACCTTTCATCTTCTCAGGCATAACCACCTAGCTGCCCTAAGGGAATGGAGATGGATTCTTGTTAGAGAATGACTCGCACCAGAAATCACAGATCTTCACAGAGTTCAAGTGTATCATATTTAATAACTTATGTTGCACTTAAAAGTTTTCAAAGCATTTGATATGCATGATAGAATGGAAATACCACTGGCTTTGGAGTCAGAGAACATGTGTTTCAATACTCCTTTGCTGGTGCTTCCTGCAGAAGCTTGTGTATATTGGGCAAGTACCGGTCGCCTTACTGGGCCCTCATCAGTAAAATTAGAGGTTAGATAAGATGGCTATTTTGAGTTTCTTCTAGTTCTGGACATAATGATCCTCTTCTCATCTCACCTCCTTTGATCTTCATTTAAGCATAAACAATAAAACTATTTACAGTCATTCATTGTAACTTGGACTGATTTCATAGCAAAAGGATAAAATAAAGATAAAAATATTTATTTTTTCAGATGCAAATCCCTTGAGTCCTACCTCTGGCCAAGTAGGAGGAGCAGTGAAACTGTCTATCTCTTACCGAAATGGCACTCTATTCATCATGGTGATGCATATCAAAGATCTGGTGAGCGAGTATAAAGAAAGCTCAGTGTTTTTTCTTATTATAACGCTACATATTTCAAATCAACAGACATTTGTCATTTCCCACATTGAACTTATTTTCAGTTCTGCTCTTATAATCTGCACTTAGCTGGATAGCTAAGTAAAATCAAAATAATTTGGGAAGGGAGAGAGCACTAACAGGAGCAATCAAGGAAAGCTTTACAGAAGTAGGATTTGAGCTGAGAATTGAGGCAGATAAGAATTTTGGGAGATGATAAAAAGGAAATACATTCCAGGCAAGGGGATGCTGTTTCCAAATGTATCGCAGCAGAAGTTGAGTTCAGGGAAGAGCTAATTGTATTTGCTTGACTTAAAAGTAATGTGTTTGACAGTGATGTTAATATGAAATTAGGCAAGATAAGCAGCTGGAAAGCCTTTGAGTAAAGGGCTTTGAATCCTCATTTGAATTCTGTATTTTATCATAGAAAAAATGGGGAACCACTAAAGGTTTTTGAGGAGGAGAGTGATATGATCAAACCTCTACCTTAAAAGAATATTTTGGCAGTTTTGTGCCAAAATTAGAATAAAAAATGACAGCAGAATAAGAGGCCATTATAATGGCCGTAGCAATTGAGAATAGATTAAAGATTATGGGTACAAAAAAATATTATTGATGTGGAATCAACATGCCTTGGCATCTGATTGACTATGAATAAAATTACTCCAAGGTTATGAACCACAGCCACTCACTGAGAAGATAGTAGCTCCATCAACAGAAACAGGAAAGGTTATTCTAGGGGCAGGTTTAGGGAGAATACATTCAGTTTTGTTAATGTTGGTTTTAAGATGCTGGTATGACCTCTATGTGGAGATATCCAACAGGTCGATGACAATGTAGAGAAATTAAGGTTGGGTATTTATAAGTAAAAATAATCTGTGTATAGATAAGGATTCGAACTGTGGGCAGTGACAGGACAACCAAAGAACAAGTGCTGAGATCGAAGACATTAGAGTACAAGATAGTACTTTGAGGCTTGTCTGATGGGTAAAAGATAGATGGTAATTTAACAAGGGAGACTAAGAATGAGTAGTCAGGCAGGAAAACCAGGTGTTAGGGACACCAAAGGATGATTGACTGTATCCTAAGCTTTGAAGAAGTATATACAGGGTCATTGTTAACTTTGAGAGAGTACTGACAGTAGAATGGTAAGGACTGCAAAGGATTCAGAAGCAAGTTGGTGGTAAAGGAAAGGCAGTGAGTGCAATTAAACAGTTCTTTATAGCAGTTTGGCAGTGAATGGGGGAAGGGATGTAGGAAATTGTGGGCATAGAAGAATCAAGTGAAAGTTTTAGAAGATGAAACTGACCTAAGCATTTTTGTAGGGAGTAGTTGAAGAGCCAATAGGTAGAGATAAATTGAAGATGAGAGAGAGAGAGAGAGAGAAGAAGCAATCATTGGGGGCAAGGTCCTGGAGAAGACAGAATGGTTGGATTAAGGACACGAGACGAGTACTAGGACTGGCCTTGGGAAGAAAGGTTATCTCTTTCTCAAGGTCTGAAGTAAAGGAGAGATAATAATGGACATTGTATAATTGAATTGACTAAATTATAGGCTCATGATTGTGAAGAAATAAAGTAAAACTTGAATAGGGAGAATGAAGAGATTCCAGACTAACGAAGAATGAAGACTAGATTGAGGAAGAGTAAGGTAGAAAGGACATATGGAAGAAATATGAGGTTATATGTTCAAAGAGAGTATCAACAGTATTGGTGATAGTGAAATCTAAATTATGACTACCTCTTTTAGTGTCATAAAATGGAGTCTTATGACTCTGAAATGGAGTTAAAATGTAGGTCATGAGAACTGAAAGTTTGATGAACTGGGAGGCCAGAGTGTTCAAGGAGACATCACTGTGTATATTGAAGTTCCTAGTTGTGAGGAAGGAGTAGAAATTTAGACTGCCACGTATCCCTGAATTCCTTCAAACTTGGGAGAGTGATATAGGGACGTACAAGAGATAATACCAAGTATACACACTGTTAAAGTGAGCTTCAGAGGAGGAGAAGTTGCTGAATGATGGTGGCAAAGGAAGAGTCTTAACGTGGCAATGGGGAGCAAAGCATATGCCTGTTTCTCCTGGCCCTATTAAGTAGTTTGATCTTAGGATCATAGGTCGAGGGGTGGAAGGGAACTCAAAGGCCACACATCTCTTCATTTTACAGATGAAGAAACGAAAGTCCAGAGATAGTAAGTAACTTGCTCAAAGTCACGTAGCTAGTAAGCATCAGAAGCAGTGTCCCATGAAAAGGAATAGTTAGTACTAAAGAGGGTTCCCAAGGATTTGTTGTCCTTTAAGAGAGCCAGGTTTTTGTGAGCACAGAGAAGAAATAGGAATAATAGGAAAATGGAAAGTTTCTTATTGATATACTAGAGATTCCCAAGGGCACAGAAAAGGGGAAGGAAGAAGAGGCAAAGAGCTAAAAAGCATAGGTGTGCATAGAGCACATTTATGTTGGGGAGGAATAGATTTGAGTAGAAATGAAGATGACAGTGCAGAAAAGATCTAGGAGTGACAGGTAGTTTTCACTTCAACATACCATGACTCTCAGTTACAGGGGGTGGGAGCAGCAGGTGGGGGTTAACCATAGGATATAGCTTTCTCCAGATGACTAGGGCACCACCCTTCAAGGTCTTCTAAAGACAGGGACCAGTGGCAGTTTTCTTCTCAAACACCAACAGCCTGGGGATAGAAGAAGACAAGAGTTTGGATCAGGTATCTAGCCCTCTGAATTCCCAAGAGTTAGACTGAACTCACTCCATAGCTGCATCTAGAGAAAAAGGGAGATAAAACACTCCAGCATAGACTTAATTGAATAATTACTATCAGGCCATCAGTGGTGTGTGGCAGTACTTTTACTCATCCCTGACTGACTTCCTATTGTATTCCCCACAGTATCACTTCCAAATCTTCTCTCCTTCCTCAACCTTCCTTCTACTTCCATGTGCAGAAGACCTCACCTTTTACTTTACTGAGAAAATTAAGGCTACCCTCCAAGATCCATTTTTCCCTCCCTTTTATATGTAATTATCTCAAATCTCATCATTGTGAGTCCTTGCTCTCTCCTTGTTTGTTCCAGTCTTGAAGGAGTTCCTTTTCATTGGCAAGACCAACACCCCTCTCTCTCTCTCTCTCTCTCTCTCTCTCTCTCTCTGTCTCTCTCTCTCTGTACCTTTGACTCTATTCCTAACTGACTCTTCCTGGAGCTTGTCTCCTCACTCATTCCCTTTTCTATACTCTAGTTCCTTACATCTTGTCTACAAACATGATTAGATCTCCTCTGTATTTAAAAAAAAAACCTTCACAAAGATATCCACTCTCCCTTTCACTGTCAGCTCCTAGAAAAAGAAATCTATACTTGTTTCTTCCACTTCCCAAACCTTTGAAATCTGGCTTCCAGTTTGACCACTCTTCTGAAACTGCCCTCTTCAAGGCCATCAGGAATCTCCTGATGGCTGAGTCAAATGATATTTCTCCTCATCCTTTTTAGCTTTTCTGTAGCTTTGGGGCATTGTTGGCCACTACCACCTCCTAGACGCCATTCCCTCTGCAAGTTATCTAGATCTCATATCTACTGAGCTACAGTTACAAATTACCAACCGATTCCATGCTTGACATCTCTATCAGAATGTCTTACAGGCATCTCATACTCAGTATGTCCAAAAAACTCTCATTACCTTCCTTCAAAACTCTTCCAAATTTTCTTGTTTCTTATCAATGGCAGCATCCTCCTTCCTTGCAACCTCAAAGATATCCCTAAATCTCCCTCCCTCCCCCCAGTCAGTTGCCAAGTCTTTTTAATTTGTTGTCACCTGCTATTGCAGTAGCTTCCTTATCGCTCTCTTTGTGTTCATCTTCTGTCTCCAGTCTGTCCTACACACATCTGCCAAATTGGTAGTTGAAAAGTACACCTGACCGGCTTCCTCTTGCTTTGGCTTCAATGTCTTTGCTGCTTCTAGAAAAAGGACAGACTCCTCTATTTGGCATTTAAAGCCTGTCACACCCTTTGTGCCTTCTACATTCCTGCAAAACTGACCTAATTAGCATTCCCCGTTCATGATATTCTGTCATCCACTTCTGTGCCTCATGTAGTGTCTCACCCATGGCTAGAGACACCAGCCTTCCCCTCTGCCAGGCAGAGTGTTCTAGCTGTCTTCACCACAGTATCACCTGTGGCCTTTTCTGCTTCCACCAGCTGTTAGTATTTATCTCTCAAAATTATTTCTCTTTGCTCTGTGTATATTTTACATATATTTATCGGTATGTATGGTAAACTCCTCAAGGACAAGGACTATTTGCATTTTTGTCTCTACAAACCGACGATCTAAGCACATTGTCTGCTGCTCAATAAAGACTTATTGAATTGAATATATATAGAATTTTTACACTGGAGAGAAGATTCATAAAGTGTTTTCTTTTGTAGGTTACTGAAGATGGGGCAGACCCAAATCCATATGTAAAAACGTATTTACTTCCAGATGCCCATAAAACATCAAAACGTAAAACCAAGATTTCACGAAAAACTAGAAACCCAACATTTAATGAAATGGTGAGTCAAAACCCTATGAATGACTGACTATCTTATTGGTAGATATTTACGTTTTAAATGCTACATATTGAATTACTTCTATTACTAGAAAAGCAAACTGGAAAAATGTCATTTGAGAAAACATTGTAAGGTCCTAAACATCTCTAAAATCCCGATAGCTGTTTAGTGATATCATTGAAACTTGCTTGTAATAGTTTTTTTCTTCTGTCACATTTTGCATATGTACTACTGCTAAATGCAACCCTTTTGTTACAGTTTTTCAACTGAAAGACATACAAGGTCAAGGAGATGTTTAATATACTTATAGCATAGCTGTCTGGAGAGAATTCTAAGGTACTTAGTAGATATGATAGCTTTGCCACATTCCAGATTAGAAGTCTTTGACTCACACTTGCTATAAGCAGAATTATGGTGAGTTTGCAGTTGGGTGGCAGAGTCTCCCATATCTTATGGTTTATAAATCCCAGCAGAAAAACAAAGCATTGAAAAACAAAGCCTAGAGTCTTTTTTCACCCAGATGTAGCCATTCTAAGCATGACCCCTCTCTGCCCTTTGTCCCTCCAGTGCTATTGCTTCTCTTTTCTTCAGTTATTTGCAGTCCCAGGACCCCAGGGGAAACTTACTTCTTTCTCTCTCTCTCTTTTTGGTTGCAGCTTGTGTACAGTGGATACAGCAAAGAGACTTTGAGACAACGGGAACTTCAGTTAAGCGTGCTCAGTGCAGAATCCTTGCGGGAGAATTTTTTCTTAGGTGGAATAACTTTGCCCCTAAAAGATTTCAATTTGAGCAAAGAGACAGTTAAATGGTATCAGCTGACGGCAGCACTATATTTGTGAGTGTTGGATGGTTGGAAGCAAGAGGAGTTGAATGAACCCTGCTGACTTGTAAACTTTTCTACATTTTTTTCTCCTTGGACAGAATTTAAGACACTAAATAAACTTGCATTTTCAGCACATCTATTGGACCAGCAGTCACAAAATTAACATGATGGAATTTTATGGGAGCCAGCTATAATTTTAAAGTTACTATGGGATGCTGCAAACCTCAAACTTAATTTTTTACCAGTTTCTTAAAATGTGTGCTTTTTGATAATGAAGTTTTCCAACTATCCTTAACCATTAAGAGTAATAATTTTGGCTTAGTTTGATTGTACTGTGTCAGTTCAGCCTCCTATCTTTCTGTTGCCCACCCTACAAATTTTATGTATTCTTTTTCTTTTTTGCTATTTTTCAATCCTAGTTACCATTGCATGTATGAAAACATCAAAGTAGAGAAAGGTACCATTTTGGCAAAAGAAACCCAGTGCTGTTTTTTTCATTGCAGCAAAGTAAATAATAAATAAAACATGGTTTAAAAAAAACCCAAAGCTACTGGATAGTACAAAGGTTGGAAGAAGCAAGAAGATGGATAGCGTTGCTTTTACATTATTCATGTCGAGTCCAATGTCTCTAAAACCTTTTTCAGAGTGAGTGCCAACAATTGAAGTTGTACATAATGGTGCCTTAACTTCAGATGCTTCCCTCCTTGGCACCTCATTTCTGGTGGTTTTTCCAGACTTGCTCATTATTAAATATTTTATATATCTTTCCAATTACTAAACCAACACAAGAAAGCCTTTACTTCGTGAATTAAGCACCTACTAATTCTTTTCCCATGGAAAAACCACTTGCTAAACTTATAATACAGTTGTGACATCCATTCAGTCATACCAGGTACATACAACGTCTATTAGTTACTCTGTAGCTTGATGTGAATTTAAGTTGAATGTACAGGAAAAATACCTTCATTCCATTACTATATACTTGTACTTATGCCTAGTGAAGTGAATTAAAGCTTAAGCATCATGCACCTACACTCTGATCCCTCTGTAACAAGGGACAGCTTTTTACCTGTGGCCCAAATTCCTGCACACTATGAAAACGTCATCAAAGTAGGATTAGATGTCTAGGACATTAGTAACTAGGTATTTGTAGACTCTAATCTGACCTTTAACCATAGACCTATGTGGGGCAAAATGCCTTATGTTTTTACTCCTCACTGTTGTAAACGTTGTAATTCACATGTGTATAACAAAGTTCAGAACCACCTTAGGAAGAGATGAAATTGTAGCTTAATAACTTTTCACGAATAACATTCATGTGTAGATTCACTTGACTCCATACATATACATGTCATTTTGATTTGTTTTTGTTTTTTACAAATCTTTTTTTTTTTAAAAAATACAAGATTAAAACATAGAATTTACTTAAATGAAGGAAAGTGTGGCTATACTGATTGTTTACATTCTGTTCCTTGTAAAATGACAGGTATCGGAAAGGCACAATCAGATTGAGGGACCCCAAAAGTGAAATTATTTCTGTGAAATGTGTCCACTGTTTTGCACAAAGGATATTTATAGGCAGATTGTAAAAGGGGGGCACCTAGGGAACTATTAGGTAGAGCAGGGGAAGAAGAAAAAACACTTGAAACTATTCAGTGCCTAACACTAATGGTCCATTTGTTAAATAATTGTTTAAGTAGAATCTACAGAAGACTTTCTTTTGGAATGTGGAAATATCTTTATAAATAGTAAATAGAGTGGTCAGCAAGCAGATCCAGAATCTGAACTTAACTCTTCTTTTTCATATAGAATTTATCATTTGTTTAAATAACTGTAAGTAACTTAATAAATGTAATATAAGGAGCTCTCCTAGGTTGTTTTTCCTGCTCACTTGATGCTTTTGAGACTTATTCCATTCCATCAATAGAACCACGAGTCACGTAGCCCCAGGAAAGCAAAATACTGTTTTTGTGAAACATTTCATTATTAATTGGAAGCAATATGTACTGCTTTTTTGCAGTCAATTATAGCACAGTGTCTTACAGCACAAATACTAGAAATAGAAATTTTGAAACATTGCTTTGCAATATAAAAGGTATCTGATTCTTGTCTGAAAATGTGTATTATGATTAGTACTGTATAGTTAACTAGAATTCAGGACAAGTGCTAACAATGTTCTCAGCTTCTCATTATTGTGCCTTTTGTCCCTTTTTTACTATAGATTTAGTGTAATATTTTCTTGTTTGTAAAATGTAATCAGCCCTCACCAAAAACTAGAGAGGAATAGCACTGACTTAAGCCTCTTTGCACTACTCTTGAGAGTTAAAATTAATTGAATTCCTAAAGATGTGTTTTAAACCTTTGATTAACAATAAACATGAAAAAAGAATGCAAATGGGAACAGAAGCTGGCCAAGACATTAATTAATGAGACATTTGCAAGCACTCACACAACAACAACTGATAACTTTGTATTTAGTCACACAAAAAGAGTTCTGCTGTTCGGAGGCAGCCAGAAAAAAATATTCTCTTCTGGCTGGTTGGATGGAGATGTGAGGATGATTTGGCTTGCTTAAAGAACAGTGACCTCTTATTTTCTCTACTGAAGAACTCAATGTAGGACCTGCACTGAAGTTTTTATTATTACCTTTATATGGTCTACAGGTATATTTGTATGTTAATGCATGTGTGGTCTTTAATATGATTGTTTTCATTTTTCTATTTTTAAGATTAGGGCTGTATAGAAATTTCTGTATCCTGCCTTAAATTGACTGTTCTTTTTAGAATTCTAATATTGTGGATTTTTCACAAAGAAACGTTTATTTCTGGTATTTGCAGGTTATTCCTATTTCATAGGGGAAAGGGAGGTATAGCACCATTTTCATAATCAGTGGATTAAAGTTCCTATAATATTTACTCACATACTGTGACAACAACAGTGCATATATGAATGAAATAACCAGCACAGTGGGTTAGTTGGTCTCATGTTAACTGTAGAACCAAATATTTTAATTATATTGTGTTGATAGTCAAGTTGTACATTATTTCCTTTAATACCTTAAATGTATTCAGTGGATTAAATGTGACTCTGTAACTGTCCTATAATTGTATTAAAACACTTCTGAAATAAAAGACCAGGATTGTCATAAGTCATCTTGTAAACACTAGAATTTTAAGCTCAAAATATTGGCAGAAGACCACAGTGCTTTTGTGTGTGTGCCTCAGTGTAAGTGTGTGTGTGAAATGATGCCTGTCAATAGGGAATTTCCTGAGTTTTCAGTCTTTGATTTTTGTCAGAAAAGTTTGCCCTCTGGCTAGTAGCAACACACTCCCTCTGTTGCCATAGAATCAACCAGGGAAAAACTCCAGGACTGTAGAATCACATGTAGAATGTTTGGGAAGGACCTTAAAAAGCCTTATCAAGTCCAGCACCTTCATTCTACAGATAAGGAAACTGGGATCTAGAGATCAGAAGAATCCAAGATGGGATTTGAACTGGGTCCAGCAGTCTGTCCAGTTTTCATTCCACCTCCCATTTGGCCTGGCCCTCTTGTCTCAGGCAAGTTTTCCTAATTATACAGTCCAAAGTTCTTGGTCACCCAAAAAAAGGCCTTATAATCCTAAATATCTACAATTTTGTGGGAAAATTTATTGTCTAACAAGCAATGATCTGTCACTCAGCTTGGACTCTAAGCCTTTCCAGCCAGAGGAGCCTTGCCTTTACTTTCATGACCTTGGAGACCTTAGGGCCATTTCCACAGCATGATGAAGCACTTAGTAGGGAGGTATTAACCCAGACCTCGGCCACTCTAAAGCCTGGGCTGCCGCTTTGCATTGTAAACATCTTTAGATCTAGGTCTGCTCCTTATGGGTTACATAACTGTGGGAAAGCCCCTTCTCCTTCCTGGGCCTCAGTTTTCTCCTGTATAAAATGAGGAGGTTAGATTAAGTGGTCTCTTTCGATTGTGAGTTTCTTGAGGTTAGGGACTGTCCTTTGTCCCTTTTCGTATCCTCAGCACTTAATAAATGTTGACTGATCTAAGGTCCCTTTTCAGCCCTAATCCATTGATCTAGGTTTTCATATGGTACTGATGGAACCCTTGCTAACTACTCATTAATATGATTCATTCCCTCTGATCAATCACCCTGTGAGGTACTTAGTTAAAGTATTACTTCCATTTATCAACGGAAGCGAAGCCTGCTCATCTTGGGATTTGGCTCAAATTCATATATAGTCTGGACATGAACAGAGTGGAACCACATTCAGTGCTCTTTCAACTATGCCACATTGCCTTGATTTCTAGCCCACAGCATCCCTTTGAGGTGAGAAGTGTAAGTATCACCACTGAACTGAACTGATGAAGAAATTGAATCCCCAGCAGTGAAGAATGATTTGCCCAACCAGCACACATAGAGCAGGATGGAGGCCTCTGCAGGTCTGGCACTTTGCATACAGTGCTGCCTTTTTTACACCATATGAAGAGGGGTAGAGTCCCAGGCCTCCGGTCACTTGCTCAGTGCCACATGTGAAAAACATAACAAGCATGTTAAAAGATGCAATAACACCACAGACTGAACCATGAGAAATAAGTTGGTGTCCCGGTAAGCAGCATGAACCAGGGCAGAAAGAACTCTGGATCTTGAGGTTAGGAGGACTCAGGTTCATATTCCACATGATATTTATTATTTATCTGTCCTAGGTTGCAAGCCATTTAGCCTTCCTGGGCCTCAGTTTCCTTATCTGTAAAGGTGGACAGGGAAAGCCTCTGCTATTCTAACTTTAGAGCAGCGGTTCTCAACCTGGGGGTTATGTTCAATTTGTAACAATGAAAATACATCCTGCATATCAGATAGTTACATTACTATTCATAACAGTAGCAAAATTACAGTTATGAAGTAACAACGAAAATAAATTTCATGGTTGGGGGGGTCACCACAACATGAGGAACTGTATTAAAGGGTTGCAGCAATAAGAAGGTTGAGAACGCTGCTTTAGAGTTATGATCCTGTGACAATGGGCTGAACCAAATAGTTGGACCACTACCTTGAGAATAAGGGTAGGGAGGATGGAGAGGATACTAAGGGAAAGCGACGGCTGGATGGCTAGATGCCAGTAAGAGATGCATCCCTGGAAGGGTAACATTAAATTAGGGCCGAAGGACTGACTGGCCCTATGATGTCTCTAGTACAACAATAAAGTTGGCTTCTATAACTGGAGAACCTAGCGCATTGCTGCTGGGGCTTAGGGGTGATCTCACAGCCCGTCAAGTCAGGTCTTCTGTCTCCCACGCTGCTGGAGCTCCTAGCATGATGAAGTTGAAGGGACATATAAATGTCAAATCGTAGAGGTGGATTTTTAAAGATCAGCTACACAAGAAAAGGATGGCGTAGTCATGCCCAGACAGCAGTTTGTGGCGTGAAAAATACTACGGACTTAGTGGACTGCAAATTCAGTATAAGTCAATAGTATGGAGGTTTAGCTAGCCGTGGTTATAGGGATGCACCTGCAGGCAGGAAGATCTGAGTTCAAATGCTGCCTCAGACACTTAGTAGTTGCCTAATCTCGGGCAAGTCACTTAATCGCTGTCTGCCTCAGTTTCCTCAAATGTAAAATGGAGATCAACTCTTCCTCCTAGGGTTGTTGTAAGGATCGACTGAGATCTATCTGTAAAGTGTTCTGTACATTGGCCGGCACATAATAAGCGTTTCTTTCTTCCTGCCTTTCCCCGGGGCTCCAATCGCCAGGTTACCCACGGCAGGGCTGGGGAAGGGGTCCTGCCCCGACTGCGTCTCCCTTGGGGGGAGGGCGTTCCCACCGTTGAGGAGCTTTGGCCAAGACGGTATCCCTCCCTGAGTCCTCCCCCGTAAGCACCACGTGGAGCACCCTAGCAAGGCCTCCCGCAAGTGTAGCGCAGGGAAGGCCGAGACCCGCGCAGGAGAGCCTCGCAAGAGAACTGCCCGCCGGGATTTGTAGTTCCAGTTCTCCTGGTTCCCCAGACCTCGCCCACTCCGGTACAAGGCTCCATCTCCTAGACCGCTTCTATACGGTAGCGTCACTTCCTGTGGCGGAGGAACGCGTCACTTCCGGAAGATTCAGTAATTTCCTGCCCCGCTCCCTGCGTCCCTCTCTCTTTTGCTGCCTGTTCGTCGCCATCATGGGTCGCATGCACGCTCCCGGGTGAGTGACGAGGGCCCGGTCAAGCAGCCGGGGGCGCGTGGAGCCGAGGAGCGGGGCAGAGCTTACGGTGGTTGCGGAGCGCGGGGTGGGCGGTTGGAGCGGGGGCCGGGCCACGTTTCTGGCCTTACCCCCTGCCGTTTGTGTCTCCTCAGGAAGGGCCTGTCCCAGTCGGCTCTGCCGTACCGCCGCAGCGTGCCCACGGTGAGGGCCCGGGGCAGGGGCCGGGGAGGATGGGGTCGCGGGGGGGGTCGGGGAGGATGGGGCCGCGGCCATGGCTGGACCCGGGCGGGCTGGGAGCAGGGCGGGCGGCGCCTCGGCCCACTCCCCCTGAGTCTCTTATCCCCGCCGCCCGCAGTGGCTGAAGCTCACCTCAGACGACGTGAAGGAGCAGATCTACAAGCTGGCCAAGAAGGGCCTGACGCCCTCCCAGATCGGTGAGTCCAGGAGCGCCTGCGGCCGGGCCAAGGGGGTGGGGGGAAGGACACCGCCCTGCCCTGGGCCTCTTAACTGCTGAAGACAAGAGTGAGCCTCACCGGGAGCCCTATGCCGATCTCCTTATTATCAGCATAACCCTGGGAGGAGCAAAAGCCAGAAAAGCTCTTCAGGGAGCTTCCATCCCCTTGAGAACGAAGGATATGTGGAGGGTAACTTTGGGGGAGGGGAGGGTGGGCCCAGGGAAAGGCAACGAAAAGGTGGTGAGCTGGGATGCATTGCAGGCATGGTCGTCCTGTGCAGAGGAGGTCTCCTGTGAAAGGTCAGTTTGCCTGGAGTGGCTGAAGAGAAGTAACAAAATAAGCCTTAGAAAGAATATGCATCCCCTGAGTCCCTCCAGTCTAGAGAGAGAAGAACAGAGTAGTGGAGGAATAGCGAACTTTTGCGGTAGCTCCACCTTCCTCACACACGGTATTGTTTACAATGCTTCGGATTTACATTGACCTTTAAGGTTTGGAAAATACTTGACTTAAACTCACAACCCTGTGCAAATATGTATGGGCTTCATGTCTGCAAATGTGGAAACTGAGCTTTGGAAATACTTGCTCAGAGGAACAGTCTTTCTGAGTACCTGAGGAATGCTTTGAACCTGAGTCTTTGATCAGTATATCTTCCTGCCTCTTACTGTTAAGCCCACTGAGGTGTATGAATTTCATGAACAACAGCCCTGTGTAAGGTGAAGGGGTATTCAGAGGATCACAGAATTGGTACTGGAAAAGTTATTTTTGTCACACCCCTCATTTTACAGTTGAGAAAACAGGCCCCAAAAGGTTGGATGGTTTTGCCAAAGTCACAAGTACCAAGTAGCAAAGCCACTATTTATTCTTCAACTCCATTTCTGGTGTTTAATCCATTGATAACTT
>CM053592.1:152352590-152365689 GCA_028646515.1 Pseudochirops corinnae
AGCTCAATATATTCGGTATACACCATCTCAGCAAGGAGTAGCTTTCAGTTCTGGAGCTAAGCAAAGAGTTATTCGGATGGTGGAGATGCAGAAAGATCCAATGGAGCCTCCAAGATTCAGAATTAACAAGAAAATTCCTTTCATTTTATAGATGAGAAAACTGAAGACCAGAGATGTTACCTGGCCACACAGGTAAGTCACAGAGCCAGGATTTGAACCTAAGGTCTCAGGCTCCAATACCCAGCACTGTCCTAAGACCAAGTTTCCTGGTCATTCTTTAGATTGAAAAACAACCAGTCTCTGGCATGGCCAGAGTTTACCCAAAGCCAATATAATTGCCAAACATGTTAAATAGAAAACAAATTTCTCTTTTCTTGGTAACATTTCCCTACCCAGGGTTGCCTGCTTGGGCAACTCAGCCCAAATAAACTCATCCTGAATAATTTGAAAGAAGAGGTTGTAGGGACAACTAGGTGGCACAGTGGATACAGCACCAACCCTGGGATCAGGAGGACCTGAGTTCAAATGAAGCCTGACACTTGACACTTTCTAGCTGGCAAGTCACTTAACCCTGATTGCCCTAGAATGATAGCAGATGATGGATTAAATTCCATAAGATGGGCAAGAGGATGGAAAGGAGGAAGTATCAGATTGATTTTTCTCCTACAGATTTTTTTTATACCCATTACTGATCCATTTTGTACCCATCCTTCTAGTGGCAGATTACCATTGGCTTCCATTGATTGTGCAGAGGCAGCCAATGAGAGGCAGTGTGATGGCAAGATCACCATGCTTGGTGTTGGGAGAGGCCTGGAGTTCAAACCCTTACCCTGACTCTCATTAGCTGTGTGGCCAAGGGCATGTCACTCTGCCTTAGTCTCCTTATCTGTAAAATGAGGATAACCATGCTGGCACTACCTAATTCTCAGGGCTATTGGACCAAAAGAGAAGATGTAGCTAAATTGCCTTGAGTGCTATATAAATGTCAGTTAGCAATTCAATAATAATGAATTACAGTGCCATATGAATGCCAGTTATCATTAATTCACTGATTCAGTGGATTAAGGCCAAGTCCTGCCACTGACACATAATGGCTGTGTAATTATCGACAAGTCACTTAATCTCTTAATTCCCCAGAAAACTAAATTGACGAATTGCAGACATGCTGCTGTCCCATTCCCTATGGGCCCTCCCCACCTTCCTCCCGCAAAATCAACATTAAGTGCACTGAGGATTCAAAAACAGAGAGGACCCAGGTGAACTCACAGAGCTAATACAAGGAAAAGATAAGTTCATAGTAGAGGTTCAGCAACGTGCCCCAAGACTGGTGAGGAATCCCAGGAGGCTTCCTGGATGAGGTGGTGGCACATTATATCACCTTGAGGAGAGACTTCAAGAGACTGAGCCTGATAGTGGAGGATTCCATCCTTGGCGTGGGGAAAGAGTGTGAGCAAAGGAGTGGAGGTGGGAAACAAGAGGTAGGTAGGGAGAAATCCAGTCTGACTGAAATGTAGACTAACACAAGAAGGAGAGCGGTATGAAATACAGCTAGATGATGGAAGGCCTCAAATGCCAGGATATGTGCAGAATGGTGAGCCCCTGAAGGTCCTTGTGTCCAAGTAGTGCCTATGGAGAGAGCTCCTTTCTGCCCTTGGTGGAAATTATTACTTTGAATGTCTATTTAAAATACTTGGGTACTTTAAAATTGTAATGACAGGGCTACTGACAGCTACTGCCCAAGTAACAATGGCTTCAATAAGTCTGAACAGGAGAGGTTTTATTATTTCTTGAGCTCCTACATTACTGCAAAGGATACTTGGCTCTTTTATACAAATAGCCTAATCTGTCCTTGATGACACACCAAACCCTCCCTCATTATGGCCCCATTTCCTTCCCACAATAAGCTACTTATTTTTAACCATTTTCAGTAGGAAGTATTTATTTGGCTGCTCAGCATCCATTCATTCACTCATCCATTCAGACTGGCAATCTTTGAATCATTCTCCACTCTTTACCATCCCTTACCACCCCCACCACCCCCATAACCAACTAGTTGCCAAGTTTTATTCACTTACTTCCATATCTCTTGCTACTGTTCCCTAATGTTTCACTACCTTATTCAGTCTCTTACCTGGTATTGCCTGTCATGGGGGACGATCGCTACATCTTCCTAATTGTTCTCTCTGCTTCAGGTCTGCACTTTTTCCAATCTATCTTCCACGCAGCTGCCAAAATGGTATTCCTTTTTTTTTTCAAGTGTTACTAATGTCTTCCATTCATTTCAGAATATACCCCTCTTACCTCCCCAACCCAGTTAACTATCCCATGTAATCAAAATTGTATTTCTGAAGCACAGGTCTGAACCATGTCACTTCCCTAATCAATAAATTCCCCGTGACTCCCTCTTACCTCTCGGATGTTATAAATTTCTCCTTGGGGCATTTAAAGCCTTTCACAACCTGGCACCAACCCACCTTTCCAGGCAAATTTAGTCCAGTCAAACTGGTCTTCTTCTCTTCCTTACATGTGACTCTATTTCCATTTCTGTTCTTTTGCATGAACTGTCCCCTACAGATAGCCCTTAGGCAAAACACCACCTTCTATCCTTCTTCATGAGGCCTTTACTGATTTTCTTCAGCTGCCAGTCTCCTCTCCAATATATATATTGCAATAGAACGTAAGGTCCTTGAGGTTTCTGTCCGGCAGCACAATGTCTGCCATAGAATAGGGGTTGAATAAATTCTTTTTAATTTAATTGATTGAATAAACACGGAGTACCTAGAAATACGACCTGAGGGAAGTCGGGGAGAGCTACAAAGTGAGACACACATGGTCTGCAGGGAATAAAAACCTAGTAAGATTTAGTCTGTTAAAGGATCATTTAGCAAGAACTGGAAGGGGCCTTATAGGTCATCTTGTCCAATTCCCTCCTTCTACAGAGAAGGAAACTCAGACCCAGAGAGAGGGAGTAGGTTGCCCAAGATCATCTAAGTCACCCAGACACAAAAAGCCAAGCTTTACATTGCCTCCCATCTGCCCTGGGGGAGGGGAGGCACCACTGAGTGTAGAATTGGAGGCTTAGGCCTCCAACATCCCCTTTCTCTCTCCTCAATAGAAATAGTTCTGGCAGGGCTGTAAGAAGCAAGGTGTAGCTCTAGGGATCCACTGGTTGATGGACAGATTTCAAGGGGGGCGGTAAACTTAAGTGTGTGTGTGTCTGTGTGTCTGTGTGTCTGTGTGTGTCTGTGTGTGTGTGTGTGTGTGTGTGTGTGAGAGAGACACACACACACACACACATAGAGACAGAGAGACAGAGAAAGAGAGAATTACATCCTTGTTTTCACTGACCTCTAACTGAAATGTAGCATTTCCTTCAGTTATGAATGTAGACAACATACCACAGTAGTATTAGGAGAACCGTCATCAATAGAATTTACTGATATTTCCATACCATATTACAGTTGTTACAGGTATCTCAGAATAACTTTTGTACTCATCACTACATTGAAATGACTGTAGTTATTAGACCTGCCACTAGATTGCATGTAATAGAAGTCTTCCTGACTTCAGATACTGGCAGATACAATCAGCCATCTATAGGCAAGCTTCTCCTGACTTCCAAAGGGGCCCATGACCCCACCCAAAAGGTTAAGAACCCCAGTTCTAATCTATCTTGACATCCTTCCCCCAGGGCAAAAGGAAGGATCTTCTTCCTTTTCCCCTATAACATAAGCTGGTCTTTTCATACTTTCTGAGAATTCAGGTTCCATTACTCTCCCCACACCCCAAGACAGTCTATTCTCAGCCTTTGGAAGGTACTTGTAGAAAGAAAAGTAAAGTCTACTAATTGCTAGCATTTATATGGTACTTTGAAGTTTGTAAAACTTTTCTTTGGCATCTCTGAGCTCTTTTTATAAGGTGGGTCTTGCATCCAAAAAAAGGGAAAAGGACTTATTTGTACAAAAATATTTATAGCAGCTCTTTTTGAGGTGGCTAAGAACTGGAAATCAAAGGGATGCCCATCAATTGGGGAATGGCTAAACAAGCTGTGGTATAGGATTGTAGTGGAATATTATTGTTCTGTAAGAAATGACAAGCGGGATGATTTCAGAAAAACCTGGAAAGACTTACATGAACTGATGCATGGTGAAGTGAACAGAACCAGGAGAACATTGTACACAGTGACAGCAACACCGTATGATGATCAGCTGTGAATGACTTGGTTATTCTCAGCAATACAGTGATCTAAGACAATCCCAAAGGACTAATGATGAAGCATGCTGTCCACCTACAGAGAAGAAACTGATATTGATGGAATACAGATTGAAGCCATGCTATTTTTTACTTTTTCTTTCATTCAAGTCTTCTTATGCTAAATGACTAATATGGAAATGTTTTACGTGATTGCACATATATAACCTATATCTGATTGCTTACTGTCTCATGGAGAGGGGAAGGGATAGAATTTGGAACTAAATTTTTTTTAAAACATTAAAAAATTGTTTTAGCATATAATTGGGAGAAAATAGAATATATAAAAAATAGATGTGGGGGCAGCTATGTGGTGCAGTGAATAGAGCACTGCCCCTGGAGTCAGGAGGGCCTGAGTTCAAATCCAGCCTCAGACACTTAATACTTACTAGCCATATAAGCCATGCAAGTCACTTAACCCCAATTGCCCCATCCTCCCCCCTCCAAAAAAATAGCAAAAAAATAAATAAAAATATATTTTAAAAAAAGAGATGTGGCAGAATAAAATAATCTGGTGACTACAGTTTAAAAAATAAGATGGGTCTGGGGGTAATAAAGGGTTCTGTCCTCTTCCAATTGCCTTCTCCTGGACCCAGGCTGTGACCAGGGCTCTAGTCACCAATATCCTAAGTTCTGAAGGGGATCCCCTGAGTGTATCCTAGAATTATATGTATATATGTAATACATATGTATGCATGCACACACATGTGTATTTTTATACATGTGTATATACACATGCATATGTATGTGAGAAATTATGCATATATGTGTATGTATGTGTATGGGATAGTTTGAAGTATGCAATACCAGTTGTGGAGAGTACTTAGTTGCTGCTCCAAAAATGCAAGAACCATTAAATTTGGAGTGGAAGACCTGATTTCTGATCCCAGATCAGCGAACATTTATAAAGCACCTAGGATGTACCATCACACTTCTAGATGCTGGGAATACAAAGACAAAAAGGTAGAAATGTTCCAGCTCTTAATGAGCCAACATTCTAAAGGAGGAGACAACTGGTATGTGTCTTAAATATAAGCACGTTGTTTGCAAATGAATTCAAGGTGGTTATGCGAGGGCATGCACTAGTAACTGTGGGGAAGAGGGAGAGGGGAAAAGGTTTGTTAGATGGTGGCACTAACTGGGTGACCTTGAGTCCTCTCTCTGGACCTGTCTTCTTCTTTGGAAAATGATGGGGTGGAACTAGATGACCTCCACAGTCCCTTCCAGCAATAAATCCTACGATCCAGTGACCTGTGGGGACAAGGATCTCACTTCCTGGTGAGGCATCTTTCCCATCGTGGGACAGTTTTGAGCCTCAGTTCCTTTTTTGTCAAATGGACATCATCATCTTTGGCCTCCTCACCCAGCAGAGGTATTTTGAGGACAGGACCCACTAAGATCTCACAAGTGATAGAAGTCCAAGAAGTACACAAAGCTAAGTGAGGGAAGGGCCTTGCCCCTGGGCAAGATTGAAGGAAAGTAGGACTCGGTAAATCTGACCATGAGAGGCTGCCCTGAGATACTGGGAAAGATGGACTTGCTTCTCTTTCAGTTCTTGGTCAGTTCACTAAATATATTTAGAAATGGAAGGGACCTCAAGAGTCACTGAGTCTAACATCATTCTACAGCTGGAGGACTGAAACCTAGAGAGGTCCAAGGTCACACAGAGCTAGAATTGAACATAGGTCTTCATAGTGTTATGGGGAAGAAGAATAGGTCCCCAGAAATAATCTTGAGAGCTCCTTTGGGTTCCCCTGAATTTGGAGATACTGCAGTTCTAGGGCTACACCTCAATCCTTTCTAATATTCCTAGAGGAAGAGAACATGGTGAGTAAATCTGGACTATACCTTATGTTTCCCCACAATTCTAAGCTACCCCCTTTTCATGACTTTCAGGTAGTCCAATAACTTTTAAATTATCTCTCCTGGATGTATTTTCTAGGTCAGTCATTTTTCCAATGAGATATTTCACATTGCCTTCTATTTTTTCATTTGTTTGGATCTGTTTTATAGTATCTTGATTTCTCATAAAGTCATTAGCTTCTAATTGCTCCAATCTAATTTGGAAGGAATTATTCTTTTCAGTGAGTTTTTGAAATTCCTTTTCAATCTGGCAAATTCAGCTTTTTAAGGCATTCTTCTTCTCATTGGCTTTTTGGGCCTCTTTTGCCATTTGAATTAGTCTATTTTTTAAGGTATTATTTTCTTCAATCAGATTGTTGATTCTCTTTTTTTGATTTTTCTTGCATCATTCTCATTTCTCTTCCCAATTTTTCCTCCTCTTCTCTTCCTTCCTCCTCTCCTCCTCTTTTCTCCTCTTCTTGGTTTTCAAAATCCTTCTTGAGCTCCTCCATGGCCTGTAACCAGTTTATATTTTTCTTGGGAGCTTTTGATGCAAGAGTTCTGACTTCATTGTCTTCCTCCCATTCCATGCTTTGATCCTTTTTGTCCCTGAAAAAGGAATCTACGGTAGGATTATGTTTCCTATGCTTGCTCATGTTGCCAGTCAATTACTTGACTTTTGAATTCCTTGCCATGGTAGAACTCTGCTTACAGAATGGAGAGAGCTTTGTCCCAAATTGCTGGGGTTTTTACAGCTGCAGGAGCTATTAGTTGGGTGCCCTCTCTACAGCTCCAACAAGCTGTGGCTCACTGGCCACATACCCCAGAACCACCACCCAAGACTGTAATCCAAATCCAGGCAGGTCAAAGCAAGAATGATTACCCTCTGAATAGTTGCTTGGTCCCCTTATAATCTGCAGGCCAGGAGCTCTGAAAGCAGCCATGTGGCACCGCCATGTCTCCTGCCACTTTGCACCCCAAGGGCAGGGGCAGGACCATACTGTTCCTTCACCCTTACAACAGAGTTCCTGACTGACCTTTTATTTTCTCTTTGGTGCTTATGGGTTGAGGAGTCTGGAAACCACCACAGCTGCTCATGATTCACTCTCCTGAAGGCTTCTCTGGCCAGTCTGGGTGTTGGTTGGGGCCTCCCTGGGGCCAGAACCAAGGCTCACTGGGGACCGCACTCTGTTCCCAGCGTGCTATGATAGACCTTTCCTGTTGGCCTGCCAGGCTGCCTTCAGAAAGAGATTTGTTTCTCTCTGTCTCTTTGTGGGTCCTGTAGCTCTAAAATTTGTTTAGAGTCATTTTTTTATGAATATTGGAGATGGTTGAAGCCAGAGCCTATGCCAAGTTTGTGCTTTTACCATGTCATCTTGGCTCCACACCAAGAAGTTCAAGAATTCATGGCTGAATTCAAGTCTAATGAATGTGAAGCCCTCTTCAGGGTACAGTGGAAGTTTTTGAACTGGTGTCTCTCTCCCTTCTGCTGGATCTTTGATTTCCCATCTTTCTGCATGTGTATTGCAGAAGTGTAATAGCTATTCCCTCAAGCAAGGATCCTTCTCTCCTCACTCACAGTAGCTGCTCAGCCTCCAAGCTGCTCGCTCCCAGGAGTTCTTGTTCCTGGCAGTTCTCAGCAGAAGTTCTGGCTGGCTCTCAGAAGAAGTTCTGCCACCAACAGTTCTGTTCTCAAAATCTCCAGCTACCCCCTTTTCTTGACCCTCTCTGCACTCCCCACCCCCTTTCTTGATCCTCCCCACACTCCCTACTGGAACTGTAGGCTCCCTACAGAATGATTTTTCTCCTCCTTGAATAAGGGCTGTTACACCACAGCTCACTGTCTCCTCATGGACCCTTTCTCCAGAAACTCAATGCATAAGGGAGATAGGGAGGATAGCTCATACTTGTGATGACTGAGGAACACCAGGCAAGGGCTACCGATCTCCTCCCCAGCAGCAATATCCCCCTTGCCAGTTTGTCATAACTCCTATACCGTTAGAACATATATTGTGTTGTTCTTCCAGGACCTTAAGAATCCCATAAGAAAAAGTCTAAATCCCTCATGACGAACAACAAGCACCTTAGTGAGTAAGGGGTTGGGGGGATGCCCCAGAAAGAGTGGTATTGAAGGCAGAGGGGAGAAGGCATGTAGATGTGTAGGAGGGGAGCCCTTGGCTTAATACTATGCCTTGGCACCTTGGTGAATCAGCTCAAACCCTCAGAGAGATACGGCAGCCCTGCTTCCCACACCACTGTGTGGAAACAACACTGGCCTGAGTTATTATACTCCAGCCTCTGCCACAGAATTACAGTGGGATCTTTCCTCTCTCTGGGCCTCAGTTGCCTCCTTTCCAAAATGAGGGAAATGGTCTAGATCATTGGACCTGTGAGGTATAGTTCTCAGGAAGATGGGCTGCTGAGACCAGCTCATTAAGTGACCCAGATGCAGAGCACAGGCCTTCTGAAGAGTGACTAACATAATGCTTCACAAGTACATTTATTTTTCAAGTGGATGTGGCTGTTGTTATGAAGAATAAATATCCACCTTTGTGGGGAAAGCATGATTGAATATGTAGCTTTTTTTTTTTTTGCCATCATGTATTTCCTTATTCAAGAGACACTATGGTGGGGAGGGGTAGCAGGGGAGGAGGGAGTGGTCCAAGAAATTTGCTAATATGAGATATGGGACCTCAGACTTGACAAGAGTGGGAATGACTAAATCAGAGGGTCTCTGATGTGCCTTCCAGCTCTAAATCTCATGATTCATGTCTGAGTGTTCAAGTGTCTGGACTAGCACTGAGTCATCTTCCCAGCAGCCTCAGGCTCTGTCCCCTCCCCCCACCTGTCTTTCTAGAGCTCTCCCTGGCCTAAGGGAAACTGTTGGCTAGGGGGGACTCTTGTTCCTTTGAGGTCTGGTACCCCTGGGAATGCAACAGACTCTGGGCATTGAACTGGAGCCTCCATGGGCCAGGTCACTGAATATTCCTGGGCCTTAGTTTCCCCATCTGCTAAATGAGTTGGATTAGATGACCTCTGAGGTGCCTTCCAGTTCTAAATCTATGGTCCTATGAAGCTGGATCATGAGGCCAGAAACACCAGCATTTACCATCCCAGGTACCTATCTGGTCATGCCTCTTCTGCAGCTCCCTCCTGCCTACTAAGTAAAGTTATTTTACATGGCCATTGAGGCCCTTTGCAATCTGACACCACCCTACCTTTTTTTTTTTTTTTAAGTCTTACCTTTGTTTTATTGAATTGTTTAATCCTTTCACATTTAAAGTTATAATTGTTAGGATTGTGTTTTCCTCCATTTGTTTCTCTTAGTCCTGCTTTTTAAAATTCAATTTTATTTTTTTCCATTGATATACATTTATTTCTTCTCCTCACCCTTACCCCAATTAAACAAAAGAAAAAATATAAAGAAAACATTTATAAAAAAAATTTATAGTCAGGCAAAGCAAATTCCCCCAGTGGCTGCCTGTGTGCAAAAATGTAATATCTCATTCTGCATCTTGAGCTCATTATCTCTCTGTTGGGAAGCAGGTGTCATGCTTCATCTTCAGTCTTCTGTAATGTTGGTTTTTCATTCCACTAATCAGAGTTCTAAAATCTTTCAAAGTTGATATTCTTTATAATGTTGTCATTATTGTATAAACTGTTCCCCTGGTTCTGTTTATTTCACTTTGCATCAGTTCATACAAGTCTTCCCAGTTTCTCAGATACTGTCCATTTCACCATTTTTTTTATGCCATAGTATTCCATTAGTTATATATTTGTTTATGAACTGTCCTTTCATATCCCTTGAACATTTATATTTCAGGGAAGGATTCTTGGTTTTATCAATTTGAATAATTTCTTTATGTGTCTTGGATATATCTATGTGAGATATGGAAATTGTATGTATATATATATATATATATATATATATATATATATATGATATATGTGATATATATCAGAATCACATAGTGGATATGTAATCTCAATCAGAGAAACTTGCTCCAAAGGTTTTTTTTTTCTCAAATCATCTGTTTCCTGTCTAACTACATAGGTTTTGTTTGTGAAGAAAAAATACTTTAAAATTTAAATTTAAAACTTTAAAATTGTATATAATGGGGGTGGCTAGGTGGCACAGTGAATAGAGCACTGGCCCTGGAGTCAAGAGGACCTGAGTTCAAATCCGCCCTCAGACACTTAACACTTACTAGCTGTGGGACCTTGGGCAAGTCACTTAACCCCAATTGCCCTCCCCTCCTCCCTCCAAAAAAAATTGTATATAATGAAAATTGTCCATTAGATAGATATCTTGTGATCCTCTCTATCCTTTGGTCATGAACTTTCCCAAGATGCCTTCCTTTACAGCTAAGCCATGTATCATCCTACTTTTCCAACCTTACTACTTCCTCCCTTCAACCATATCTTCAGGATAATCAACACACTGTGCCCCAAAGGACTCACTTTATTCTCTCCAGCCTCCTCTTCCTGATCTCTTGAGTATTAAAATGTTGTGGAAAGGGTACTCACTGGCTTTGGAATCAGAAGATTTGACCTGTGGTGCTTACTGTATGATGTGACCTTGGGTAAGTCAATTAACTTCCATGGGCCTTTGTCTAGAAGAGGATGGGGTTGGAGTAAACAGCTTCTGAGGGTCCTTTCTAGTCCTGAGTCAATGACTCTATGTTCTTCTTCCCCCTTCTTTCTTTTTTGAATCCTCATTCTTCAAAGCCCATTTCAGCTGCTTCTTCCTCTTGGAAGCCTTTCTTCTTTGTTATGCAATCCTCTAAAGGTCCTTATTTGTAATGTTGTACATTCCACTTATCTATAGCATTGGTGAGAGCACTGAGAGCAGGAAACTTGCATTATGTTAACTTGGAATCTTTCCCACCACTAACCACATTGTTTTGCACAGAGTTGCTATATAAGAAGTTATAAAGTTATAAATGTGTACCAGTTTTTGCATAAACAAAACCAAACCAGCTAAAATGAGAAGAGGAGCAGGTTAACAGGGAAAAAAAAAATATTTCCAACACATTTCTTTGATAAATGTATCATTTTTAAGATATATAGAGAACTGATTTAAATTCATAAGAATAAGGGCTATTCCACAAGTCTTCCTCCTGGCCTAACAAATTCTTGGCGAGGGAGACTTGTTCCTTTGAGGCTATATTTGTCAAAAGGATATAAACAGTTTTCAGAGGAAGAAATTTTAAGTTATCAATAACACAAAAAAAATGCTCCAAATCATTAATTACTAGAGAAATGCAAATTAAAATAATTCTGAAGGTCTTCCTCACATCCCTTAGATTGGCAAAGTGGACAAAAAAGGGAAAATGAAAAATGCTGGAGAAGCTGTGGGAAAACAAGTACTTTAATGCACTATTAACAGAGCTGTGAACTAGTCCAGCCATTCTGGAAAGCAATTTGGAACCATTCCCCAAAAGCTATTAAGCTGTGCATACCCTTTGACCTGGCAATACCAGTGCTCAGCCCAAACCCTCAAAGAGATCAAAGAAAAGCTGAAAAGGACTCATATGTACAAAAAAATATTTATAGCAGCTCCTTTTGAAGGTGTGAAAAACTGAAAACTGAGGGGGTGTCCATTATTTGGGGAATAGCTAAAGAAGTTTTAGTGTGACTGTAAGAATCAATGAAGAAATGATTGTGTTGTAAGAAATGATGAAGGGGATAGTTTCATAGAAACCCAGGATGATTTGTATGAACTTTGTATGATACAAAGTGAAATGTATTATTCTCCTGAATGACTCACAATGAAACACACTGCCCACTTCCTAATAGAGACATGACGGATTTAGAGTGTAGATTGAGACATTTTTTGGGACATAGCCAATGCAGAAAGTTGTTTTGCTCAACTATACTATACATGTTTGTAACAGTTTGGTTTTCTCGCTTTCTCAATGGGGAGGAAGGGATGCAAGATGTTGGGGAGACAGATGCTTTTGTTGATTGAGAAAATGACATAAAAATGTGCACTGAGTGCATGAAAAGATAAGTAACATCACAAAGCTGTATAATAAATGTCATACAAAGGTACAGGCAGCGAGTGCAGTAGAAGTTAGAGGTGGCTAGGCAGATCGGTGGTTAGAGTACAGGACTTGGAGTCAGGAAGACCTAAGTTCAAATCCTTCCTCACACATTTACCAGCTCTCTAGCAAGTCACTTAACTCCTGTCTTACTCAATTTCCTCATCTGTAAGACAAGGATAATAATAACACCTTCCTTCCAGGGGCATTGTGAAGACCAAGTGAGATGATGTTTGTAAAGCACAATAAGAAGTTATCATTAGGAGAGAAGGTAAGCCTCAACCTTGTGTTAAAACTGGGGTTAGGGATGTGGAAGATATCAGAGAAGTTCCTGCCCTCAAAGAGTTTTTCACCAGACTGAAGACAGATAATAGTTATTTATTCATGGGTTGCTAATAGCCCGGAGTCCCCTTTGTATTTGCACCAATACACAAAACTCTCCCTCTCTCCAGCTAGGGGGAGGTCGGGGAAGGCCCTTTCTCAGCCCAAGGGCCTTTTTTTTTTTTTTAATTGATTTGTTTATTTACTTTTAGTTTACAAGATTCAGTTCCAGAGTCCTTTGAGTTTCAAATTTTCTCCCCTTCTTCTCCCTCCCCACCCATGGCGGCATGCAGTCAAGTATAGAATCTGTAAATACTTTCATGTTGGACTTTAGTCTGGTTGTATAGAAAGGTTGTAACCAATGGAGTGAACAATGGGAAAAAGGAAACAAAACCAAACATGGAAAAGAGCGAGAGCATGTGGTTTGCTTCAGTCTCCATTTAAACTCTGTTCTTTCTAGATCTTTCTCTGAATGTAGGTATCTCCTTCCATCCTGAGACTCGTAGAGTTGTCTTATTACTGTGTGTTGCTGAGAAGAGTCCAGTTTATCAAGGTTGGTCGTCACACACACGACGTGTCTGTGATTGTGTACACATTTCTCCTGGTTCTGCTCTTCTCACTTAGCATCAGTTTATATAAGC
>CM053592.1:152366189-152387269 GCA_028646515.1 Pseudochirops corinnae
GTCTATTTTTTAGGGTGTTGATTTCTTCAGTCATACTGCTGACTCTCTTTTCATGATTTTCCTGCAACATTCTTATTTCTCTTCCCAATTTTTCTTCCACTTCCCTTATTTGGTTTTGAAAATCCTTCTTCAGCTCATCTCTAGCTTTAAGGCATTCTTCATGTTTATTGGAGGCCTCTGGTGGGGGCGCTCTGGCTGCGTTCTCCTCCTCCCTCTCTCTCCCATGATCTTTCTTTTCCCCAAAAAAGGAATCTAGGGTTTGGGAGCTGTTCTTACTTTGCTTCTTATGCTTATTCTTACTCATGGTTGTTCAGACCGTGATTTTATTTTATTTTTTTTAATCTCTACGGGGCTCTGCTTCCAGAAGGGAAAGCTCTGTCCCAAATCGCTGGGGTCCTCCCGGCTGCCGTAGACTTCCAGCTGACTGGATAACGAAGACTCTAAGACCGAGGCCCAAGACAACTATCCGTATCCAGGCCGCTCAACGCGAGAGCCTTGGCCTGAAAACAATCGCTCTGTCCTCCTGCTGTCTGCAGGCCGCGGGCGGGAATCTACAATGCGGAGGCGGGTGCAAAACCTCTGCCTTTTGCTTTTCTGCTCTGGAGACCTTTCGGCCGGACTGCTTATCTCCCCCTTTCGCAATCTCCACGCACAGCTGTCGCTAATCCGCTCACCTGAGAGCTTTCTCTGCTTCTCCCACCCAGCTGCCCCCGGGGCACAGCCACGGCTTCAGGCCAGGCTGGCTTCAGTCCGCAGTGCTGATATGGTTCCTCCTAGCTGAGCTGACTTCAGTGGGAAGTATCCTTGTGTGCGTTTTGGAGTTCTAGGTTTGGTTTAGAGTCCTATTTTATGGGTATTTTGGGGTGGCTATGTGAGAGCTGCGATATGTTGCTGCTGCTACGCTGCCATCTTGGCTCTGCCCCCCCCTATGATTTCATTTTGTTACCTGGGCATTCAGACTCATCTTATGGTCTTGAGATCATAGCCCTTCCCTTGACACCCATACCTAGTTACAGTGCAGGAATAAGAATAGTACTGATAATATCCAGCATTCATATAGTGCTCTGGGGTTTGCAACATGCTTTATATAAGTTAAAGTCATTTGACCCTCACAACCACCCTGACCATTCTTATTTCTGTTTGGCAGATCCTTCACTAAGGCAAAGACAGAGGAAGTGATTTGCCCAGGAGCATATGGCTAGAAAGCTTGTGAAGCAGAATATGAACTCAGGTCTTCCCCACTCCAAGTCTCATGGCCCATACACTACACCACATGGTTGTCTATTTATAACAATAAAAGTTCTTACTACCAGAGTCATTGAATTGTCAAATGTTTCAACATCAAAATCAGATAGGATTTCATGAGCAGAAATGACATGAAAGAAAATGTGTTCCCCTCTGCCTGGAGATGGTTATTTATGATGGGTTACTAATAGCCTACCTCATCTACAACTTGTTGTCTCTGTAGGAGAATGTGAGCACCTGGAGAACAGAGACTGTTTTAACTTTTCTATTTGTCCCCCCAGGGCTTAGTGCAGTGCTTTGCACATGTGTAACAAATGCCTTTTCTTCCTTTTTTTTTTTCGTTCATTCTTCATTCATTCAAATGTCACAACTTCCCTATGATTGGTATTATTTTTGCCATTTTAGAGCTGATGAAACTAAGGCTGAAGCTGAGGGAGGTTAGCTAGGATTTGAAGCCAGGTCTCCCTGAATGCACTCCTAGTTGGGAAACCTGGATTTGAGCCTGCCACATAGTGCTTCTCTGTGTGACCTTGGATTGCCCTTCATCTCTAAGCACCCAGTTTCCTTATATATAAAGTAAGGATAACAATCCCTGCTCTTTCTACTTCTAGGGTTCCCCTGAGGCTCAAATAAGGTAAATTCAAATGCCATTAAGAACTCACAAGTAAGGGAGAACTATCGTTATTAGTAGTGGTGGTACTAGTGGAGTGACAGCAACATGGTGTGATGGATACAAACAGCTGGTCTTGAAATCAGGAATACCTGGGTTCAAGTCCTGACTCTGGCATATACTGAGTGAATGACTTAGAACAAGTCACTTGTATTCAAGGAGCTCAAGACTAGTGGTGTGTAGTGGTAATGAAATTTGAAGATCTCTTTGTATTGCTAAGTTGACAGGTACTTAGTACCTAGTTTCAAATTAAACCTCTGTTAAAGAAACAGAAGGTATGAACCCCTGTTGCTGATGTAACAGGAGGGGGCTGAACAGGGAACCTCTTTTGCTGACATAACATGAAGGGGCTAAACAGGGAGAAGCAACACTGCATATGAGGAAAAACACTAGCTGGGAAGGTCAGAACTTCTTGGGATAAGCATCGTGGAGGCAGGGCAGCTGCTGGACTGAAGACTGAACTGAGAATTGAGAAGAGGAATGAGAATTGAGAACTGAGACAAAATTTCTTGGAGCAAGCCACATGGAGGCTAGATAAAGTGATTTTAATTTTTTGAACAGAGCTTATGCTGCTGAAGACTTCCAAGGGCCAGCCGGAGCTGCTGAGAAGCTGCTGAGGAGCTGTTGAGTCCAAGGGCCAGCCATAGCTGCTAAGGATTTCCAAGGACTAGCTGGACAGAGCTAAAGACTGAGGAAGCACGACTGTGGTGCTGGTATTTTGTCTGTTTGTGGCTTTGTTAAGCCTTGACTTCCTAGGAACAGAGACTGTGAAGGATTTAAGGTGGACTGCACACTGTGAGCTTTAGCGTGGAACAGGAACTGCATGGAGAGCTGGACAAAGAACTGGGAGCTGTCTGCCTTTGAACCCAGGTGACATCCAGGTGAATCCAGGTAGGAGCTGGGACCATGGAAGGGGATCCAGGGAATCTGAGAGCCTACCCTGAGTCAAGCTGAAAGAAGATTTGCTTGGATACTGTGTACTGAGAAGATTGTGATTTACTTGTGACTGAGGGGTGAATGGCATGTGTATTTTCTGATGATTGAATAATGAATGATGACTGAATAGTGACTGATTTGTAACTTAGTGGGCCCCATGAGTGGAGAACTTTGACTATTGTACTTTGTGACCCTTGAGGAGGCAAGCCTTGACCAAATGATTGTACTTTGTTCAAAACTATATGACCACTGTGGTGAAAACTATGTGGTCATTTTAGTGATGTTGTTGTGAATACTGTATTTTGATTTTCTGTGAATGTTTTGCTCTGATTTGTTATTGAATAAATAGAGAGTTCGCTGTACTATGTAACCAGAACCTTGAAAGCTGTTCACAGCAGCATTTTTCTGGAAAACTGCTCATGCATGGCTTTACATGGTGTCAAACTCAAATAGAAATTGGGGCCACTGAACCATTTATATGGCTCCCTGCAAGGCTGCATATTGACTTAGAAAACCATGTATTAACATTAATTAATTAATGTCATCAAGTATTTGACATCTCTGCTCTAAACAGCTCACTTTAAGCCTATATGGACCTATCTGTATTGGTGGAAGGATTTTCCTTTCCCAGGAGTTCCCTATATTAACAAAATCACAGGTCCAGGTTCCATCTCTAATTACAAAATTGATAAAAAATATTATACCTCCCATATTGTCTACCTTTCCCATTAAGCATGATGCTCCTAATGATGTATATGTGTGTATATATATATATATACACACATGTATAATATGTATGTGAATATGTACATACATATATGTGTGTATATATACATATTAGATCTCTGAGAATACAGGTTCCTGCTTTACTACCACTTTGTGACATAAGAAGGGCTTCCCTCTGCTAAGATCATCAAGGCTCTAATTCATCTGTCTGTCTCTGTCTAGATTATTTCTTTCTGAAGTTCTTTCTTGGGTACTTTAGATCCTGTTCTCTTCCTGGTCAGTTATCCAATGACCACAACACTACAAACCAGCTGGGGAGGCAAACATACTCAATTCCCACAAAGTTGGAGAAAAAAAACCCAAGGGAATGAAAATCCAGTGTCAGCTTCATACCAAGGACAGAGGGAGGACTTGGCTATCTGATGAGGCTTTAGCTCCTAGGTGAGAGCTGGAAGGGTCCTTAGTCATCATATAATCCCATTCATATTTTGTGGATGAAGAAACTGAGACTTAGAATAAGCTCACCCAGTGAGAAGGACTTATATTATCTATCCTTTGGAAAGTTTTTGAGGTTTTTTTTTTAAAGTTTTCAGATGGTGGTTTTGAATATGTCCCCAAACTGGGGTGTGTTTATGTGGTGGGAAATAGAGCATAATATGTCTCATGGTCCCTGTCAGCAGTTTGAGATAGGAGGTAGTTCCTCAGGTAATGCTGACCCTTGGCAAAACTGTAAGTCAACTCTATCCTTGGCAGCTTTGCTTCTGCCCCAGGGCCCCCAGGACCAGCACTCCAGGGGACTGCTGACAAAGTTAGCTTGAGGAAATTCTGTGAACTGCTAGGCTCCCTGACAAATATGAAAATCTCGGGGTGCCTTCCCTCTACTAGCCCCCTCCTTCCCAATACTCTGCCCTACGGAACAGGAGGGAGAGGGAAGTGGATATAGATACGTATCAGGGACTATCAATTTCTCTATTTTTTGAGTGTTACTGTCTTTATTCCAGAACCTCAGGCTCCAAACTTCTGAGTCATCAATGCCTTCTCATCTTTCCTCAATCCCCACAACCCATTGACTTGCCAAGTTCTCCCTGTTCTTACTTTGAAATGTCTCTCCCATCTGTCTCTTCTTTTGCATTTCCTTGATAACCAACCTGGTCCAGGCTCTGATACTATCATGCCTGGTTTTCAGATGGTTCTTAAGTGGTCTTTCTGCCTCAATTCATCCTCTCTCCAATTTATCTTACACTGTCTATCAGAATCATCTTTCTAAAATACCATGGAGCTGTGAATTGGTTCAATCATTCTGGAAAGCAATTAGGAAGTATGGTAAAAAAAAAAAAAGTTTCTTCAATGTTCATTCTATTAACCCAGAGATTCTAGTCCTAGGCATGTGTTCCAAGAAGAGCTCCTCTCTCGAAAAGAGAAAGAAATATTAATTACAGTACTTTATTAATAGTTGTGGTAGGAAAAAACTGGAAACCAATAAGGTACCCATAGATTCGATGAATAGCTGGACAAAATGTGATACATGAATGCAATGGAATATTCCTACACTGTAAGAAATGGAGATATAGATAATTTGAAGCATCACGGGAAGACTTCTATGAACTGATGCAGAATGAAGCTAGAAGAACCAAGAAAACAATATACATGATGATTATGACAATATAAAAAGAATAATAAAATAAAATTGAATGTTGTATAATTTTCAATAATATTTTTCCAATTGTATGTAAAGACAATTTTTAGCATTCTTTTTTTTCAAAATTTTGAGTTTCAATGTTTTTCTCCTTACCTCCCTAAAACAGTAAGCAATTTGATATAGATGATATAGGTGCAATCATGTAAAACATATTTCCATATCAGTTACAGTTGAGAAAGCAGAAACAGACCAAAAAGAGGGAAAAACACAAAAAAAAAGTAAAGAAAGTAAAAATAGTCTGCTTCAATCTGCATTCAGAGTCCATCAGTTCTTTCTCTGGATGTGAACAGCATTTTCCATCACGAGTCCTTTGTAAATGTCTTGTGTCATTGTATTGCTGAGAAGAGCTAAGTCATTCATAGTTGATCATCACACAATGTTGCTGTTAATGTGTACAATGTTTTCCTGGTTCTGCTCTGAATGTTGTGTGATTACAATAACCAAGCTTGGCTTCAGACAGTCAGAGAATCCAGAAAGTTAGAATGGACTTCAAATAACCATCTAGGTCATGTCATACCTGAAAAATCCAGCCTCTGCCTGAAGACATCTCCACCCTCTGCCAAGAGGGGACCAAAAATTGAGAGTCTGTACCTCCCTCTCTTCTTTGCAGAGGCATGTGTATGGAGGAGGGGTATAGATGGGGAATATTGCATATCCAGTCAGAAATGGTTGATGTATTGACTGGTTTTGCTGAACTGCTTCCCCTTCCCCTTCTAAAAATGTTGTTTTATATTTGGAAATGAATGTGATATAATAACAAAAATGCATCAATAAAATCACCATTTTCTAAATCACAGATTCTTGGACTTCAAAGTAAAGAGAGGAATGAGACAGGGTTGACCCATTTTCTCACTTCTTCCTACCTATCAGTTGAACCATTAACTATACATACAAACTAGGAATTTTTAGTAATGCATGTATCTTATGACCTACTTTGTTCAATCTGTACTAAATTCACCTTGAATCCAAATCTAATTTGATCACGGGTAATTATACAAAAATATTTGAGAGAATTTTTTAAAAACTCAGTTACATTGATTCGGACAATGAAGATACAGACATTGCCTGAGCCCTCAGTTTTGTACCACCAGAGCTGCTTAAATCTTCAATTGCTAATTAACTGGCCAAGAAATTATAGGCAATTTTACTTGGGATAAACCACAGACCGAAAAACAGGTAAGCTCTGGGATGCCTATCACTGAGCATTCCTGCCTTCTATAGGACTAGATAACATTTGAGTCCCTTCTAACTCTGGGCTGCTGGGAAATGAACAAAGTCAGGAGCCCCACACTTTTTACTCTTACCACAATGTCCATATGCTATTGTGTAGACACCTGCCTCTGTCTATCAGTACACATCAGGCACCCATCAAACCCATTCCTCACCTCTATATCCAAAGACACTCTTCCCTGATGCTTAGATAAGATTTGTAACACAGGCTTCCTCTCCACATGACCTCCCATCTCCTCTGTATTTATTTTGGGTGTTCAGAGTCATTAGCATTCATCATTAGAATGGGAGTCCCTTGAGGGCAAACACCAGGTTTTTGCATTTTTTTGTGCTCCTAACACTTAACATAGGTACATAGTAATTACTTTAAAAATGCTTGTTGATAATGAGGAGGAAGATGATGAAGACTGATAGGATTCATGATAAAGAAAGAAGTGGGTCTTCTTTGTGTGAATATACCATTTATGATATTTTATACTTTTTGACGGTGCCAAGGATTTGGGGTCTAGGACTTTTTCCCACATCTTCAGTAGCGGAGGTGCAGGCAATGAGGAGGTAGTAGCTGCAGCATCTGCAGAAGCAGTTGTCAGGTTGAATCACAAAAAAGGGCCAATTCATTAGATGATGGTCATGGGTAATGGGAAGAGCCGATGGTCTTGAGGGGTGCTCTCATTCTATGGGTCCTTGGACTCAGGGTCCTAGGCTGCATGCATCAGGGTCTGAAAGAAGGTGGTTAAACTCAATGGCACATGCCTCTTCTTGTCCCTTCCTTCAGAGGCAGGGAAGTCAACCATCACATTAGCAAAGTCTCAGTATTAGAAAGCTGGGCCTTTGTTTTCACAGAAAACCTGAGGTCATTAAAAATGCCCTGAAATTTCCCAGAGCAATCCAGCCTGCTATCCTCTTCTTTGGCAACGCTGGGATACGCTCACTGTTTATCTGTACTCTACCCCAGATAGACATATTGTTGTTGGACAAGCTCTAGAAAATATCCATTCCAGTGCATGTTGAAAGCTGGGCAGTGGACATTCTTCATCCATAGTCTTCCCTCTGTGGACAGACAGGTCAAATTCCTTTAAGGGATCAAAGATTTCTTCTGGGAGGCTCTACAAGTTTTGGTATAATCAGCACAATGTCCTCAGCAAACAGGACCATCCAGGAGATCTCATCAGCCATAGAGAATCTGTCCTTGATCTGGACTCCTTACCAGATTTTGTCCATAACAATGGCAAATACCTTTGGAGAGGAGAACCTGAAGGATATTATTGTATGGATAGGAGATACCCTACAGGCCAGTCCTTTAATAAATATTAATGCTTTACATACATTATCTCATTTGGTCCTCAAAGGAGCCCTGTGAGGTAGAAATTCCCATTTCAGAGGAGATTGAGGTCATTTGGCTAGTGAGTGTGTGTGAGAGACATGTGCTTTCCAAACCATCTTCCGTGAATCCAAATTGGCTTTTTTCTACGACAGCTGTCTCCCCTTAATAACACACATCATCACCACGTGTGTGCATGTCTCTAGGCTCCCTTACTAAACTCCCTCTTGTCAGTAAAGTTTAGGAGCTTTTGCACACATATTCCGGGACAGTATTGGTTGACGGAAGGAATTACCGTATTAACATGTTTTGGAAGGCAGAAACCACGCACCTCCGGGGCAGACAGGAACGTATAGAATTCTGCCCGGCTGAAGATGTAGCCTTCCAGGGTTAATCTCTGGCATTTCTCGGTCACATTCAGGTCCTGGACAGAGCAGCAACCTCTGTCTTCCCTGCTTTCACGGAATACTTGAGAGCCAGGGAGGGTTCGTGGGGATGGGGAGCTGCACTCCAAATGCCGCTCACCCGGTCACTCAGTCTTTGCTTAATGGCCAAATCGAAGCTGAGAACAGGACTAAAGGGGAGGAGAGAAAGGGGACCAGCCGGGGTCAGTGCAGTGGCCAGTCTGGCCAGGGGTGGAGGAAGAGCCAAGGACAAAGGCTGCCTCCCGCCTGCGGGGTCCCTCCACAGATTCAGGACTTCTCAAGTTCCCGCAGTTTGGAAGTGGGCGGGAAGGACCCCTAAGGGGAGAAAGTTGCTGAATTTGGGATAAGAGAACTCGCGCTCCTCCAAACCCTGGGTGCTGAGGGACCAACGCTCCCGGGAGGCCTCTGCAGCCTGTAGAACGTGCGCGGGATCTGTGGATGGAACGTTCCCGGGAGCTATGGATGGAAAGCTCCCACGAGGCGGCTGCTGCTCATAGAACGTTCCCAGTAGCTTCGGGTGGAACGTTCCCGGGAGGCGGCTGCAGCTCGTAGGACGCCGCGGGATCCGCAGATCTAACTCAGTTCTCTGGAGGCTACTGCAGCCAGTGGAACCCGAGCTCGCCCGCGCGTCGCCTGCTCCGCCCCTGCTGCCTTCTCCTCCTCCTCATCGTCCTCCTCCGCCTACCCCCGCGCACTCCTGGCCAACATGGCGGCGGCAGCGGGGGTCGGGCGGGATAGTTTACCTGAGCACTGGTCCTACGGGGTCTGCAGGGACGGCCGCGTCTTCTTTATCGAGTGAGGGGCGGGGGCTGCGGGCGGGGGGCGCGGGGCCGGGCGAGGCGGGGCGGGAGAGGGTTTGGCGGCGGGGCGTCTCCGCGCACCCAGTTTCCCTCCCGGCACTAACAGGTGCACGTCTCTCCCCGCCCCCCGCAGTGACCAGCACCGCTGCACCACCTGGCTGCACCCGCGCACTGGGGAGCCCGTCAACTCGGGCCACATGATCCGTTCAGGTGGGCGCGGGACCGGGGCTGGGGGTGGGGAGGGGAAGCGGGCGGGAGAAGGGAGCGCGGGGCCGGGGTGCTGTGCACCCACGGCACCTGGGCGGGGAGGCGTTGTGGGCAAAAGTTTGAGCCGACTTTTCTGGCTCTCTTTCCCGGTCTCTTCCCACCTGTTTGGGCCGCCTCAGATCTGCCCCGAGGCTGGGAGGAAGGCTTCTCGGAGGAAGGCGCCAGCTACTTCATAGAGTGAGTCCTGGGGGCCCGCTATTGTGCGGCGGGAGCTGGGCAAGGGGGCGGCCGGGGAGGGAGTAGGGCTGTTGGGGAGGCCTGGAGCTCCGGCCCGCGTCAGGCCCGGCCCGCCGGACTTTGGCCAGCCCCGCCCGCGCCTGGGCGCCGTGGGGAGCGCCTCTGCCCACCCGGGACGTGAGTGGAGCCTCGGATGGGCTGCGCTGGGGCTGGGGCCGGTCAGATGCGGGGGAGCCACCGGGGGCTTCCCGTGTCCCGGGGTTTCAGGGGCCGGCCCCGCCCCCCGGCTCGGATTCTGTTGGCGCGCACTGCCCAGGTTGAGAGCCGGCGTTTGTGCTGCCGGAGCGGCCTGGGAAGGGCAGGGGGCCGTGCCTTTCCCTCAGGAGAAGGCATTCATTCTCCTGGGTTCTCATCCCCTTCCTCCAAAGTTTTCCTACTCTGAAGCGTCAGTGGGGGTGGGGAGGGGGAGCACTGTATGCGACTGGGGTTCCGACTTCCCCTGCTGTGATGATGTGCTGAGAGAGCGGCATTAGGCCACACATTTGCTAAGATCCCGTCTCCCCAATCCCCCCAGAGTCAGTGGGTCTGGGACTTGCTGCTTCTTCAGAAGGCTGGTGTTTGAAGCATCAGTCTCTGCAATTCTGTGTTGCCCTCTCCTGCCTCCCAGCACCTCTAGACAGGAGAGCATGGATGATCAGCCCCTGGTGGGCAAGATGTGGCCCCTGTCTTGTACTTTTCTTCTAGCTCATCCAGGGCCGACAACATCTCAGAAGCCCAAGTAAGTACAAGTCACTAAGATAAAACTTACTGCTTGCCTGCCCTTTCTAATAGGACGAAATGTATCTTGCAGCTCTGTTCTCTTCCCCTAGCCCCCGTCAGAATGCTAACACGTTTCCTGTTTCAATGCTTAATACTCTGCCCACCTCCCCGTACCAGTCTGTAGCTAACGTTTTCTTGCTAACTCTGGGAGAGTTCTTTATCGAGCCCCTAGATCTTGCTGAGTGACTGTGGATAACTCACTTAACTCTACAGAGTTAACCCTTTCAGTTCCACCCACTATAAAAATCAAATAATGCCTGTGCTTGTGTTGGTTCCTCAGAGGCAGGGGGTAAAAGACCTTGGAATCAGTCAGACCGCAGGTTCACCTCTGGCCCCCCCCAACTGACTGTATGACCCTGGGCAAGTCACTTAAACTCTCTTTGCCTCAGTTCCCTCAGCTGTGAAATGGAAATGATGATAATAGCATCCATTTCATAGAATTGTTCTGAGGGTCTAACAAGATTGGTATATAATGTACTTTGTAATTCTTAGAGTGATATGGAAATGTGAGCTATTATTATTCATTATATGATATAGGGGAGGAAGGAAAGACCCTGACTTTCTTTTTGGAGAAGGGTATTGGTTTCCAGGACTATGGAAATAGCTTCTGGAATCTAGTTCTAGTAATGGGTTAGCACAATGGTTTTTGGTCTGATTTTGAAATTGTATGGAGTTCTGTTTGATTCTGTCCCCATCCTGATTACAGGTGCCCCAGGGGCATGTAGGGCATTGGTGAAGTTGTTTATCCAGACTCCTGTAGCAGATACTTGGGATTCCCACCTCTTCCTCCCTACCCCCAACGCCTATCTTATGTACCTGGTCTTCCTTGATAATAATATTACTTGGCATGTGCTCTCTCTCTTGAACCTCTCAACAGCTCTGTGAAACTGGTGTTATGGATATTAATATGTTCATTTTACAGGTGAAGATACTGAGGCTGAGAAATGTTGAGTGGCTTGTTTGTAGTTGGGCAGTGATGGTCAGAGATGGGATCTGAACCCACCCTTTCCTGACCCCTAGGCTACCACTCTCTCCATTATACCCCATTGCCTGAGGCCCAGAGGAGGGTGCATGGCAGGTCTTTATAGAGTAGAGACTTTGTTTTCTAGCCTGGTTTTTTCCACTTTGCCCTCATCAATATAATTAATGGAAACCCATAAAAGCAAATAGGGTCTCTGATAAGCTGGCATCTGAAGAGTAAGGCAGGAATCTGGGGGGAAGGGAAAAGACGGAAAGCCTTAGTATGGAGCAGTCGAGCCTTATGGGACTTCAGAGGCTAGAGGTGGTAGGCAACCTCTGGATGTGCTAGCTGTGGGGTACGGAGACAGAGTGAGTTGCTCTCCCTCTCTTTGAACTGGCTCCGTGTTTTGCCCTGTGATTGTCTCAGGGCGGGACATATGTCTTCACCACTCCCCAGTGAATATTAAATCCAGAGGAGCCCCACTGGACTGCAGCAGGTGCAAGAAAGACACCAGGACCATGGCCAGGGAAGGAGCCAGAGCCTGCCCCATTTCCCAAACTTCTGTCTGTGCTGGGTACACTGGAAGACCAAGGTGGATTGGAAGAAGATCCTTGATGGGGCTAGGGAATTTGGAAGAGACTGAGCCCCTTGATGTGGCTGGTCAGGGCTAATATAACTAGGTGGCCAGGTGCTTGATCTGGTATCCTTGAAATTCTCATCTGTGTATAGCAGAAACTGGGGATGAAGACTCTAATACTCCCCCCCCCCCCAATTCTTCCAAATGCCATGAGTATGGCACATGCTACCATCTTCTCCTGTAGGTTGGGGCAGGCCCCTTCAACTGTCTGCACTGAGTCTTTCTTTGAGCTGAGGACCATGGCCTATGACAGCATCACAGCAGGCACCTGCTGTCCCTCAGGTGTGACCAGGATATTTGTAGGCTTTTTGCTAATGTAAGGGATTCTTAGTGGGTAATAGCAGAGAAAAGGACATTCGATTCTGGAGTCAGGAGACTCAGATTTCAGTCCTCGCTCAACCACTAGACTCTCTGTGTAACTTTGGGCAAATCCTATTCCTTCACTCCATCTCAGTTTCCTCATCTGTAAAGTGGAAGGTTTGGTTGGTAAGGCTCACTCTGGCTTGAAAATTCTTTTCATTCTCTTGCTCCAGTTCAATTCAGCTGAACCACAGCTTTTAAGGTTTGCAAAACACAAATTCTGTATGTAATTGTCATTTTGTTGAAATTATCATGACAATAACAGTGAGTTAGTTGCTGTTGTTATCCTCCCATTTTACAGGTAAGGAAACTGAGTTAGAAATTAAGTGACTTGCCCAAGGACATAGCTACAGTAAGTGCCCGAAGCAGGATTTGTTTGTTTGTTTGTTTTGCTTTTTGTAGGGCAGTTGGGGTTAAGTGACTTGCCCAAGGTCACACAGCTAGTAAGTATTAAGTGACAGAGGCTTGATTTGAACTCAGGTCCTCCTGACTTCAGGGCCAGTGCTCTATTCACTGCGCCACCTAGCTGCCCCCTGAGGCAGGATTTGAATTCTAGTCTTCCTGACTCCAAGTGCTTCTACACTACCCACCTACCGATATTCTATTTAGATGGCTCCCTACTATGTTCTGGATTTGGTGCTATGTTCTGGGAATGCAGAGACAAAAATGAAATGCTTCCTGCCCTGGAGTAGTTTACTCCTCAGGGAGTGAGGGTGAGGAACAACCTGTACAGCTCCAGTTCCTTCCGCTCTGGTCTTGTGATGCTCTTGCTGAATTTGGTCTATGACATGTGTCTGTTGGAGAGTGATCAGCCAGTCCTCTTCTAAGGGTTAAATCGAGTACGTGGGTATTTGTTATTCAAAGTAATTGAGACCTAACTGTTATTTCTACAGGCTTTGTAAAGACCCAGAGGGTTCCTCTGGCTGATTGGGATGTTTGAGTAAGAGATCCTAAGAAAGCATTACGTGCGTTTGAATGACTAGTGGTTAGGCAGGTTGGGTAGCCACCCTGTCCCAAAAACACAGACCTCGGTGTTGTTAGGATGGCAGTGATTTCTAGATCTGGGGCCACCCAGAACAGGAGGTGGGACAACCGATCAGTGCCTGTCACTAAGCAATGAAAAGTTCCAAATGCTTGGCTTTTAAAAACAAGGCAGAATGGAGGGACACATCTTGGATGCTGGATGCCGCCGCTTTTCCTAGAGGAAAAAATTCCAAGTGTTGTGTGTGAGGTTGTCAGCAATCCTCTTTCCCCACCTGAGATTCGAGAGAGAAAAGAGAAGTAGAAGCTCTGGTGGCAGACAGAGGAGGAATGGACCATTCTATAAGATTTGGGTTTTTTTTAAAGTCTTAAGACTGGCATCCTTGATACCCCTTGGAGAATCCTCAAGGTGTGGATCTGTGTAAGCTACTTTCCTAAAGTTCTATTAAATCCTCATTTGAAAGGATGATTTAAAACTCCAGCTTTGGAAAAGTAATTATCCCAAGTGTTCCTTGCACACTTTCCTCCTGGAAACACTGATGTTGAATTTTTGAATGAGCAAAATGTGTGCAAGTTTGGAAATCCAGCTGCTTTGTTTGTCATTGACAGGGAAAGATGGTCACTGAGATGGTGTCTCTGGAACTTTGTTGGCTTCTGATCTAAATCATTCCTTGGAAACACTGTCAAGTCAGCTTCCTTGGATCATTGATCCAGAGCTGAGCAGAAACTTTGAGATCATCTAGTTAAACCACCTCATTTTCAGATTAGGAAATTGAGGGTTAAATTTTTCTTTAAAAATCTATTTACTTTTAGCATTCACTCTCCCCCCAATTTATTAAATTATTTATTCTTAGTTTTCAATGTTCACTTCCATGAGTTTTAAATTTTCTCCTCCTCTCTCCCCCTCCATCCCCAAGACAGCCTACAATCTGATATGGGCTCTACACATACATTCCTATTAAACACATTTTCACATCAGTTGTAACATTAACTTTTTTTTAAATTGAGTTCCAAATTCTCTCCTTCCCTCCTGCCCCTACTCCCCAAGATTAAATTTAACCAAAAGAGATTAAATCAATTGCCCAAGTTAATACAGGTGATAAATGGCAAAATTGGGATTTGAACTTAGGTCTTCCAGGTCTCCCCCCTTCCCCAGTACTGTACTGTCATCCTAACCCAGGAATTGGAAAGCCCTTTTATTTATTACTCAAGGTTAGGCTCAAGGTTCCTAGCACCCTGGCAATTTGGCATTTTAAATTTCACTTCCTGGTTTTTTTTTTTTTTTTAGCAGCTGCGGAAGAATGGAAACTGGTTTGTAGATTTAAATGTTAGGTTCCTGGGTTCGTGAATAACAGATCACATTGCCAGGTGGAAAGTGGACAGGGAGGATTAGGAACCTTGGCTATTTGCAGTGAGTTCTTAATGTCCATCCCAGAAGAAGCTTGGAAAATGTTTTTAAGCAAAGAGAGTTGCCCTATGAGGCACTAATTGAAGGAGGGTGCTATTTCAGGGCAGACAGATGCTGGGAGGGGGGACTGTGAATTGGTACCTCACACAGAGACAGGTTGTTGCTCATATGTGCGCAGGATCGGTTTTTTTTTCCTTGTTACCTATGGAAATACATTTCAGATTTTCTAAATTAAGGCATTGTAATAAACTGCTTTCTGGTGCTTAGATTAGATGGCCCCGTTATTCTTCCAGAACACTTGGTAACTTTCTGAGATGCAGCATCAGGTAATGTTAAGAGCTTTGGACATGGTATCAGAAGACCTGAGTTCAAGCCCTGCCATAGATCTACGTTTATGACCTTGGACAGGTCACTCTGCCCAATCTCCAGACCCCTGTTTCTTCATCTGCACCATGGAGTGTTGGGAGGGTCCAATGATATCTCATGCGTAAAAGTGAATCGTAACCATGATATGTTTCTAGAAATGAGCGCTCTTTACCTTGTTAGTTTTTTTGTGCCTTGTTGGAAGTTTTTCAGTTGAGCATTTCTTGAGTAAGAAGTTGTGTCTGTAGTTAATTTTTAGTTCCCTTGATACCAGTGCCAGGGGGTAAATATACTTACTCCTTTGTTCGCTTTTACCTATCAGCTTCCTCAAGAGATTTGTAATGTCATTGTAGATGCCGACCAATCTTTGACTATATTAAGAGAGTTGTGGTGTCCAGGATTAGGCAAGTGGCAGTGCCAATGGACTCTGCTGTGGTCAGATAGCACCTGGAGTATTGTGTTCAGTTCTGGCTGCCACATTTGGGGTTAAGATATTGACAAGCCTGGAGAGTATCCAGAGGAGAGCGGACAGGATGGTAGTGCTGGGGCAGAGGGGTGGCCTTGAGTTCATTCATAGATGGATTTTGTGGAGAAAATGAGGGTGCTGAGTCTGGAGGGGAGAAGGCCATGAAAACTGTCTGTCTTCACTATTTTGGAGGGTTGTCACCTAGATGAGCGAGTGAAGCTGTTCTTGCCAGGAGTAATGGGTGCAAGATACAATGAAACCCATTTAGGTTTGTCAAAAAGAATTTCCTACCCAGCAGAGCTGTCTAAAAGTGGGAGGGGTTGTCCTTGGGGGGAGTAGGTTCTCCTGTATTTGGGGATCTTCAAGCAGAACTTGGAGGACAGTGTGTTGAGTAAATTTTAGAAGAAATTCTTGCTTAATTGAGGACTGGACTGGATGACCTCTAAGGTCCCTTCCAGTTCTGTGACTTAGTGAAACTAGTGTAGTTATCTGGGAAGCATGCTAAATGTCTAGGAAACAAGGTTGGGGCTACCCATGGTATAAACCAAGTCTCTGCCTGATCAACCCTTACCTGTCCCTAATGGGCACCCCAACAAGGTTGGGCCATGTTACTTTCAGCTTTCTTGTGAAAGTCCCCTTGTTTGTGTATATAATCTCTCCACATCTTGGAGGCGACTATTATGAGCCAGTGTGACCCACGTAATTTCTCCTCTGCATGCCATCTTTGGGATGCTGGGCCTCTCTGCATTTAAGTGGGCGGGTCTTCTGACAGCAGATAGGTAATCCAGCATTGGGTCTGCACTCTGAACATTTCTAGTTTGCTTGTGGTCCGTTACTCTGGAGTTTTTGGGAGTCCCAGGTCATCTTAATGCTGCTCTGAAGCATTGGAGGGATGGCCAAGTGGCAGACGACATGTTTGCTCCATGGAGAATGTCTTTTGTCTCCTCTGTGTATAGTAAATCGTTTGGAAACCTTTGTGCTGTGGTATGTGAATGGAATCTATTATCTGGATCAGAAATGTGCCTAGAATAGAGCGTTTGGGAGTATCCAGATGCACTGGTTAAAAAAAAGCAAGGTGTGGACATGTATGTGTACCATGTACATATTGGTATCACATACACAAACAAGGGGACTTTTATAAGAAAGCCGAAAGTAACATAGCCCAAGCTTGTGGGGTTGGGTCGGTCGGGTAGGGACTGATCTGTACTATGGGCAGCCCAGATCTTGTTTCCTGAACATTTAGCACTCATCCCAGATAACTGTCTCCTTAATCTGTATCATACCCTGATCTTAGCTCTGATCTCCATAAACAGAAGTTTTTTATCTGGGTCCATGAACATAGTGTTTTTGGTTTTTAATGTCTTGATAGTTGCATTTCAATGTAAGTGATTCCCTTTGTTGTCCTGTGGATTTTATATCATGCATTTACAAACATTCTGAAAAGGGGGGTATCCATGAGGTCCATCATATGGTCAGGGAGTCCATGGTCCAAAGGTCATAATGAACCCCCTTCCCAAGAGGAAGAGAAAATATGAGTTAATATAGTTTTACTAACCGGCATATGAAGTGAGACAAGTGGAAATGAGGGTTTCTCCCCTTGCCTATCTTCTGAATCTCTTCAGATTAAGGGACATTGTACTGGCCCTCAGTTTTTTCCTGGGAGTCTCAGGTGCTGGGCTGTGGAGAAGACCTGTTTTGGGATTCTGACCAAGAAGTCCCTGATCACTTTGTGTTTGTGTCCTGCCAAGGTTGTCCGAAGCAGCAGTAGGAGGGGACCAGGCTCCCTGAGCCAGCTTTGACTCTCCAGGCACTGCCTCAGCCACTGGTCAGCTGACTGCAGCTTACAGGGAAAGAGAGGTGCCTCTTAAGCCTCTTAACGCTTTCATGGTCCTTTTGGGTTTTGCCAGACAAGAGTTTCCACCGTCATAGCAACTGTTTGCAGCTTTTTGGGGTGGGGGAGGGCAGGGGCAGAGGGGTATTCCCTGCCAGAGCGGGAATTATACTCGATTATGTTTTGGCAGTTTGTAATTAAAACATCCTGTCTTGCAGGAGAGCTTGGCAAGTCTCCCAACCCTCCCTCTTACTCATTCACTCCATCAGGAGGATAGGCAGCTTGGTGGTAGTGCTGGGGTAATAATGAGTGATGTAAATGCACAGATAATAGAAAAAAAATTAGTTCACCCAATAGCATCAGTGCCTCCCTCATTAGAATCTTTTTCCCCCTCATTCAGAATGAAGGGTTTTGAGTTGTGCTCCCTGAGGGAGGTGTAGGTCCATGGGAAAATTTGATTTTGGAGCAGAGGGGGTGGAAATTTCCCAAGTAAATGATATCTTTGGCTTTAGTGAAGTTAATGTGTTTGCCTCTTTAACACCAGCTTTCTGATGTCTTACCTCCTGATTTTTTTTAATGGCAAAAATGGGGTGGATCTTCCCCTCTTCTTTTCTCAAATTTCCCTGAACTGTTCAGATCTGTTTATGAACTGAATCACTTAACCAACAAGCATTTATTAAGAATCTCCTATGTAACAGGTACTGGGAATGCAGAGATAAAAAATGGGCCAAAAAGATGGGTCACGATGCTTTACTAGATTACAGCAGAAGACCTGGCTAAACAGATCCAGAGGGAAATGGGTTTTAAATGGAATCTGAGGATCAAATATTATCTCAGTTGATTTTCACATAAACCCTGAGAGTAGGTGCTATTTTGATCCCCATTATGGAGTTGAAGAAATTGAGGCAGAGACTAAGCGAGTTGTCCAGAGTCTCATAGTTCCTCAGAACAATCCTGAGAGGCAGATGTTATTATTTCCACCATTTTACAGTTGAGGAAACTGATGCAGACAGAGGTTAAGTGACTTGTCCAGGGTCACACAGCTAGCAAGTATCTGAAGCTGAATTTGAATTCAGGTCTTCTCAACTCTAGGCACAGAACTGTATCTCTGTGCCACCCAACTGTGGGGTTTAAGAAATGAACCAAGGGGAGAGGCTGTAATCTGGATATAAGGAGTGTCCTTGCAGATTCAAAGTTTGGTTTTGCCATGGTGGGCTGAGAGGGTCCCAAATAACAGATTTGAACCCTGCAAGCCAGGAGAGAATGAAACTAAAATTTCATTTTATAAGTCCTTGGATTTCAAGGAGTCTGAGTAGAAACTCCTGGCTTAAATTACTACATGGGAAGTTGTCCCAGTCTGTCTCAGACACCTACTAGCTGTGTGATCCTGGGTAGGTCACTTAACCCTGATTGCCTCCCCCCTCCAAAAAAAGAAAAAGGGAAAAAAAAAGAAAATTGTCACAAGATGAGTAGCAAACTCTTAAAAGGGAAATTCTCATCATACAGACAAAACTAGTTCTGACAAAGAAAAAAAAAGGGAACAGTCATCTTGTTTTTTTAAGAGACCAATATGTACACACAGAGAGTTGTGAACACATTAGATTTTTAAAGGACATATAGAGTTATAACTTTAGCGCCTCAGGGGTCATCCAGTCCCCTGATTTTACAGATAAGGAAACTGAGACCCAGATAGATTAAAGAAGGGAAGAAATTAAGTGCCTACTGTGTGAAAAGTACTACTAAGTGCTTTAAAAATATTATCTCATTTGCCAAAGGTTGCAGAAGTTCATAAGCAGCAAAGACTCAATCTGAACCAGGTCATCTGACTGCAGAACTAGCATTCTTTTCCCTGGTATCAATACAACTTTTTAAAAAATAGATTAAAAAGGGGTGGCTAGGTGGCACAGTGAATAAAGCACTGGCCCTGGAGTCAGGAGGACCTGAGTTCAAATGTGACAAATTGCCCTGCCTTCCCCCCTCCAAAAAGCAAAAAAAAAAAAAAGAGTTAAAAAGAATATGCCTGTCTGAAGGTTTGATACTGAAACTGACTCTTGCAAACAAGCCCCAAACACAAATAGCTGTATTTTTAAAATTGCTATTTAAATTTTTTTATATCTGTCAGAGTTTGCATGATTGCACTGAATTTTGAAAAGTTTGATGGACAGGAATGGAACTTCCATCATTGCCTTTCCTCCACTGGGTACCCATCAGGAAAGTCTCATTTTCCTTGGTCACGTTGGGGGCTGAGGTCATAGCTTGATTATAGCTTGTATCTTATGGAATGAGAGGGGAAGGCACTGGACACCACATTTTCAGGGAAGATATTCTTGTTCAGGCTGAGGATGAAATCAAATGCCTCCAATCTTGGGGAGCCTATAGAGAATCCTGCAGAAAATGGAGTTGCCATAACAGAGTAGGCACAGACAGCTAAGGTGCTGGGGAGGCCAAGTGGATTATGTGAATTTTTTATGACTGTATACTTCTAGTGTTGGTACAGTTTGAAATATAGACATAATTCTATTAAATTTTATAAGAGTGTAGAATTTTGTTTTACTGCCCTTTTGGAGTTAAAGGCAGGTGCCTGAGAATGAATTGCATGTGGTTGTAAGAATAATATCCAAATCCCTAAAGGTCAGCTTGAGCCTTGTCAAGCTTATTATAAATGCTGAAGACAACCAAAAGGACTTTTTGTTGTTTTACCTGTGTGGGGGACAAGAAAGAAATCCACAGGACTACAGCTCAGAGTAGATGGAATACCTTTTCTTGTTGTTTGTTTTTGAGTCAGTCAGGGTTAAGTGACTTGCCCAGGGTCACACAGCTAGTAAGGGTCTGAGGTCAGATTTGAACTCAGGCCCTCCTGACTCCAGGGCTGGTGCTCTATCCATTGGCCCATCTAGCTGTTCCAGAATGACATTGTCAATGGACAATGGAGAGAGGAAGCTAATTTTTCTTCTGAATTTCCTACCTAGGAGAAGAGGTAATTCCAGGTTATTCTTTTAGCACATACATCTCAGAGAAGCCCTGTAGGTGTGCCATGAACTGGACCTAGAACCACATAGGAAGAGGAGAGCCATCCAGAGTCCATCTGGCAAATTGTATAACCCTTTCAATAATTATGAAGCTTTTTTGCTGCCAAAGCTGTTATTTTTAACATCAATATTCTCTAGAATTGTAGAGCATGGATTCTTTGAATTTAGGGGCATCAGAATTGCAGGTTGAGCTATAAGCAATGGAAGGACTTAAGATGTAGCATCATGTTACCAAGATGAAATGGAGATAATGTACTATCTCTCTTTACCTAATTGAAATAAATGTAAAGTTCTGCACTTTGGCTTAAAAAATAATCAGTTACATCGATCTAGAAAAATAGGGTTCACTCTAACTATAAGAACGTAGGGAAAAGTCAGTGATGACGTTTCATGTGTGGAAATTAACTTAAAGATATATAGCAAGTTCAGTCCTTAGTACTAATGTTTGATGCTAAGTTTCTAATTGAATGTTTTGAAAAATCAGTTACATGAATACATAATGAGGGAAGTATGGGCAAGGTAACAGTTGATATGAAATGGAATTTTTATGGGTTGACAGCCAAAAACTGGACCATAATTTTAGACTTCATTTTCTTCCACTTCTCTTATTTGGTTTTGAAAATCCTTCTTCAGCTCATCTCTAGCTTTAAGGCACTCTTCATATTTATTGGAAGCCCCTGGTGGGGGTGCTCTGGCTGCACTCTCCTCCTCCCTCTCTTTGCCATGATC
>CM053592.1:152387769-152404670 GCA_028646515.1 Pseudochirops corinnae
AAAAAAAAAATGAGACATTAGCATTAAGGGAGGGAAGCTTGAGAAAACTTCTTGAGAAGGTGGGATTTTCCCTGGCACTTGAAGGAATCCAGGGAAACTAAGAGGTAGAAATGAGGGAGAAAATTCCAGGTGTGGAGGACAGCCAGTGAAAATTCATGGAGTCTAAAGATGGAGGAACTTATGTGGGCAATACAAGCAGGGTGCCCAGTGTCACTGATCTCGGATTAAGTGGTGGGGAGTGAGATGTTGAAACTGGAAAGGTAGGACTTTTAAAGCCAAATAGAGGATTTAAAATATTTGATCCTAGAGACAAAAGGAAGCTACTGGAGTTTATTGAATATGGGGGCTGACATAGATAGACCTGGGCTTTAGGAAGATCAGGCCTGGAGTAGGGAGAGAATTGAAATTGAAGCAGGGACACCCCCCCCTCCTCCAAGCTATTGCGGTGGTCCGGGTGTGAGGTGAGGGGGGCAGCTAGGGTAGGAGTAGTGTGAGTGAAAAGGGAATGAATATAGGGGAGAAAGGGAGAGAGATTTCCCAGGTATTATCAACAGATCTGGAAGGGCCATAAAGTAGCAACCTTTGCCTAAAGATTTCTAGTAATTAGGGAATTTCATGACCCTCCTTCCTCCATCCCCAAGGCCATCCAGGCCATTATTGGACAATCCTCGTTAACAGGATGTTTTTCCTTGTATCAAGCTGAAATCTGCCTCCTTGGAACTTGCATTATTCCATCCCCCACTGCTAGGGCTGCCCTCTGGGGCCAAAGAAAACAACTCTGATCTCTCTTCTAGCTGAGCTGTCCCCAGGGAGGACGTAGACTTGAGAGGTCCATGGAGGTGGGGGAGTCAAATGGCCTTTCCCTCCTGCAAAACTTATTGTTTCCTAGGATTTTTTTAAAAGGGTATGTTCTAACTTGGGGATTTTTTTTAAAAGTCAGCCCAGGTACTGTGAAAGTAAACATCTCATATCTTTGTGCCCATTAGTGCATTTCTAAATCGAAAGAAGTAAATTGGTATAATTTCCTGATGCTTTGCAGTGGTATATTTTTCATTCCATGTGTGGGTGTATGGGGGTGGGGGCAGGGTGGGCCATACCTCCTGTTCCTCTACTTTGGTGCTTTGCAAACCCACCTTACCTGAAATACATGGAAGTGTTTACATATCTGGCACTGAATAGTTTATGAGCACGGAAGGGATGATTAAATCTCTCTGGAAAAATAAAGATTTCTTGTTTCCTGTTGTGTGAGCAGATAGAAATGAAGTTGGAACTGAAAGTGATGTGTATTTATGAGTTTCACTCAATAATTCAGTTCAGCAAAGCATTTATTAAGTACCTCATCTGTGGCAGGCTTTGTTTGAGGTGTCTGAGGAGTAAAAACAAAAATGAAATACATCCCCCCTCCAGGGAGCTTCCACTCTACTGGGAGGAAACAACGTATAGGCAGATAAATCAGTACAAGGTGGATTCCAAGTGAACCCAAAGTAACGTCTGCTTGGGTCCTGAAACATCTTTGGTAGGAAGTGGCCCCTGAACTGAGTCTGGAAGGAGAAGCAGAGGCCAGGAAGTAGTGGGATGAAAGAAGGCCTCTTCAAAGGCCTGGGATCAGGAGATGAAATGCTGTCTGGGGGAAACAAAGCAGGCATGTTTATTAGGGGGCTTAGGTGGCCCACAGCTAACAAGAGAGCCAGGGCTTTTAGTCTCCATACTTCTGTCTTTCTCTTTTTTCCTCCCCCCTCCTTCTCCCTCTCCCCCTTTCCTTTCTCTCCCTATCTCCCTCTTCTTTCTTCTCTACTCTTTCTATCTCTCCTTCCTCTCTCTCCATCCCTCTTTCCCTCTTTTCCCTCTTCTTTTCCCCATCTCCCTCTCTCCATTCTTTCTGTCTTTCTATATTTTTTAAATACCATTTTTTGCGGGGTGGGGGGCATGTTGAATTACAGAGATGTGAGAGGGACAGCTCCACCTGACTCTCAAGCACCAGTTGTTACATTTTCAGTATGAAGATTTACCTGCTGGAAATCTCTTACCCTTGTAACAAATTAGTACAGTTAAGTAAAACATAGTAACATATTAGCCAAGTCTGAAAATGTATGAGTCATTATGCACCAGGTAGCCCATCACCTCTCGGGGCACATTTCTCCATCAGCACTTGGATGTCAGAACAGATCACAGGCTGGGGAGACAAGGATGAGCATTCAGCTCTCCCCTCTGGAGCTTATGACCTGTGTGACCGCATGTTAAGTCACTTCACCTCCTGAAGGCCCATTTTCCTCATCTGTGCAATGCAGGGGTTAGACAAGAAGGCCTCTGAGACGTCTTCTCCTGTAGGTGTGGGATCCTTTATGTCATTCTTGTAGAGAAAGAGTTTATCTTGTGTAGTTATACATTTATCTTTGCCTCCAGCCTCCCTGGGTCTTGCGCTTGCCCCTCTGCCCGCTTACTTCTCTTCTGGTGATTGCTTCCCTATCTCAAGCAGAAATGCATTTTTACTGATGTTGATAAAAAATACTCTGTTTTACAACAGTAATGTCAATATAATCTCCTTCCTCTCCCCTTCAGTGTAGATCATGACCCTCAAGTTGATGCTGTAAGAAGAAACACCTGATAAGATAAAAATGGGTATAAATTTCTACACTCTCCCCCAAACCTCAATTTCTCAAATTCCTTATTACTCTTAAAAAAAAAATTCAACTCTATTTAACCCTCAGTCCTGAGTCTTCTTCCTCCCACCTCCCCTTCCTCCACCCATTGAGAAAACAAGAAAAACAAAACCCATTGCAAAAGATGCAGACTTAAGGCAAATTCCTAAATTAGCCATCCCTCCTCTCCCTCCTCAGCTACGCTTCAGTCTTTATCCTGAGGACATCGCCTCTCCACCTAGAGATGGGCAGCATGTTTCCTCCTGAAGTCTCTGAAGTTCTGGATGGTCCTTGTGTTGATCAGAGTTCCAAGTCTTTCACACGCTGTTTATCTTTACCAAGTTGTTGTTACTTTGTTAATCGTTCCCTGGTTCTGCTGACTTTGCATCAGTCCATACAAATCTTTTCAGTTATTCTCAAAGGCACCATTAGCTGCTCAATCATCCAGGTTCATAGTCTCAAGGTTATTCTCATCTCATTGACACTCATCTCCATAGCTAATCTGTTGTCAAGAACTTCTTCCTCAACAGCACATCTGTCTTCCTTTCTAGGGTCACAAGACCACCCATCCCAGTTTGAGCTCTCACCTCCCCGTGGGGATTACTTGCCATAACCCCCTAATTAGTCCCTCTGCCTCTATCTAGTCTTTCCTCATTGAAATGTATCTTTCATCCAGCTACCAAAATGATTGTCCTAAAGTGAGGGTCTGGCCAGGTCAGTCTCTACTCAGTAAACTCCAAATGGCAGCCTGTCACTCCTAGGATCAAACATAAATTCCTCTCTTTGGCATTTAGAGCTCTTTCCAACCTGGTCTCTCTCTACCTTTCCAATCTCGCCTCCACACACTGGACTGTCCAGCCATACTGGTCTTCTTGCTGTTCCTCACACAAGAGGCTTCATCTCCTACCTCCATGTTTTTGTACTATCTGTTCCTCTCCCTGAAATGCAGTCCCTCTTTACATCATTTACAAGCTTTTAGAACCTTGGCTTCTTTCAGTGCTCATTCCACACACCAGCTTTTGCCAGAGGCATTTTCTGATGCCCTGAATTGTTTTCCCTCTAAGGTTGCCACCTCCTCATTCTGTATATCTCTTGCCTGTGTCTGTGCATGTATATATTGTTTCCCCAATTAGAATGTGAGCTTCTTGAGGGCAGGGAAAGTCATGTTTGCCTTTCTTTATATCCCCTGTGCTTAGCATAGGACCTGGCCCAGAATAAGTACTGAACAAATGCTTGTTGACCTATGGTATATGGTCTGGGGAGGGGTCATGTGTCAGGTGCTGGAGAGAGATTTTCTCCCAAAATAGAGAAGATCTGGGTTTTGTGGTAGTCAAGGTAATAGGCTGTCTCCAAGGCCTGTTGGAGGACATGCAGTCTGGCTCTGGGCAGACCTGCTTTTCTCATCCACCGCGTCCTTAGGCAGCAGCTTCCATCCTGGGAGAGCTGCTGCCCTGGAAGTCTGAGGACAGTTACTGAGATTTGTGCCAGTCTGCCTTGGTAACAGAGAGGACCCACTCTGCTGGAGCTCTCCGCCCCTCGTGCCAGCTGCCTCCCCTCTTTCTTCCCCATTGTACATGACCCTAATAGAAAAGCACTGGTTCATCCTCCCTCCCTCTACCCATCCTGTAGCTCTGGACAGTAAATAATGCCCAGGCTTTGAGATTGTGGACAGGGCTTAGCTTTGGGGGGTTTTCCCTGTCATGAGATTATTTCAAATTTACTGTCTGTATTTTATTTTTACACAGTTTGGTCATGTTGTCTTCCCTAGTAGACTGGAGGTCCCTCAGGGGTTCAGCACAGTGCCCGGCAGACAGTAGATGCTTAATCAGTGCTTCTTGACTTGGCCTCCTCCTCTCTGTGTCTAGGGATCTTCTCTTGTCAGGTAACAGTGTGAGTGGAGGGGTTTGGGGGTACAGTTCTTTCCTTTCTTAACTAGGCAGCATGCCTCAAAGAATAGACATTGAGCCTTGACACCAGTGGGTGGGGAGAGGGCTAAAGGGTATAAGCCTTTCTTTGAGACTTGGGCTTAAAGAGAATATATAGATATAGATATATTTAGATGTAGTGTGTGTGTGTGTGTGTGTGTACACACACGGAGAGAGAGAATCTATGTATCTATCTCTGTATCTCCCATGGTAAGCCCTTAAGAAATAATTCTTGTAGAATGTCCCAAGACTGTCCTAAGTGGACTCTCTGTGTGTTTTACATATATGTATATATATATGTGCATGTATATATGTATGTATACAGACATGCATATGCATATATAATATATGTATATGTGTGTATATTCATTCCAGAACTAAGATGAGGATTATCTAAAAGTAGTATGCACTACCCTTTGCTGTAGGAAATTCTGGCTGATCGGAGGTTTTCACTAGAAGGTTACTGGAAGAGGTGGGATTGATGAGAGCCCAATGATTCTACTCACAATGGCTCTCCCCAAACCACCTTCCTTGGCTACTGCTTCCTTGTCTTATATTACCTCTGACTGTTAGAATGTAAGCTTCTAGAGGGCAGGGATTATTTAATTTTTATGTTTGCATTCCCCAGTGCTTAGCACACTACCACACATACAGTGGGCACTTACTAAATGCTTTTCCATTCATTCTAGGTTTGGATGGCCACTTTGGGAGTGTGCTGTAGAGGGAACACAGGATTGATTGAATTAGATGCCCTCATAGGCCCGTTCCAACTCTTAAGATCATAAAAGAAATAGGAAAATCTGGCACATCCCACAATCTGGACCATCCACGTCTTTGAGATTTCTCTGGGGCAGTCAAAAGGGCTGCCCTTCCTCAGTCTCAGAAAAACCAGAGAGAAACTGATAGCAGCTTCTATGGGTGGGATCCCTGAACCCTGAAGAGAGGGGACTCTGGCCTCCTTTCCTACCAAACTACTTCCATGGAGGGCAGGGCAGGGAATCTAGTGGGTGAGGCTGGATGCTTTTGGGTGTGGTTCTTTACTGAGGGGGAAGGGTTCCATGATAACAGGACTGTCCAGCTGTTTGCTGCTGTTAGCAGTTTGTTGGGCCTGCCCCACCTTCACTGCCCCACACCTGGATCAGTGGGGTGTAGGAGTGGAAGAGGGAGGAGAGAGGGAGGTAAGGGAGAGGAAATAGTCACTGGAGCCGTTTGTTTCATTTTTAGTGACCTTACTTTTTCTGCCCCGAGGGCCTTGGGATGGAGTCACTCTGAAGGAGCATGGTTGGCAATGGGTACAGTGGTACCCTGGGGGAGAGAAAAAACTTTTCAGCCACAGTCCCAGAAATGTGCTTGGCCGGCAAGTGGGGCCCACAGGAGGGGGATTAAAAAAAAAAAAAGAGTTGGTAACGGCCAATCAACAAGCCATCTTGTGTGTGTGTGTGCCCTCGATGTGGGGGGCAGGACTTGCCCAGGCCTGGGAGCTGAGTGCTGGAACTTTGTGGAACTTGGAGATGAGAAGAGTGCTGAGAAAAGCTTATGTCAGCTGTAACTTTAAAAAGAAAAGAGAAAGAAGGGGAAAAAAGTTAATCATTGTTTGGTCTAAGGGACCTTGTCCTTACTGAATATTTGAAGTTATTTTAACTAGTAATTTGTCTCTTGGAAGTTGGTGCCTTAGGATCCTGTTAGCATCATAGGTTGAGAGTTTTAAAGGACTTTAGAGGCCATCAGATCCAAGCTGCTCCTTTTACAGATGAGGAAACTGAGGCCCAGACTTTTTATTTGGTGGAGGGGAATGGGGAAGTTTCATTCTTTGCCCCCTGGTGTCTACAAAGAACAGTCTGCTCTGTGGAGTCTTCCTCTTGGATGGGTGTGTGGTTTTCAGTTCCTTTGAGTCCAAGGAGGCAGTCCCTAGGGCATTTCTGAGGGGCCTCTTCCTCCTCAGACACAGACCACAGAAGTGGATGCCCCTTCCTGCTTGCCTGGTATGTAATGTTCAAGACTGTATCCTTGGACCCAGCACTTTGTTCCTGACACTTGCATATCTCCTGGGCTGAGAACGTTTCAGAATTTTCTCACTTACACTGTCAGTATCTGAGAATACCGCTTTAACATACAGTAGAAAGGCTGCTCTTAACCTGGTGTTAGCCAGAGCTACAACTAGGGTAAGGCCATTAGGGCTTTGCATCAGGTTGGGAAATTTAGAAAGCACTCCCAGAACTATTAGGAGGTAGACTTGTTCCCTTTCCTGGTCCCATCTCATGATGATATCCTAGGGATTCCCTCTCCCTGTTCAACAACTGAGAAACCTCTCAATGTGGCTGCAAACCTCTTTCCCTGGCTGCAGTCCCCCCAGAACTCCCACTTTGATTTATTTCAGGTACAAATGTTGTGTTTCTGGAGGTAGTCACACTGACCAAATTCCCATCAAAGTCCTGGTTTTTACAAGATGTGGATTTGCGTGTAGTCCCTTTTGTATGAGTTACTTATATTGTCTCCTTATGCCCTCCATGGTATGTTAACGGGGAGTGATCTCTTGGGAGCAGGATTCAAGTTAGTAAGTCTGTATTGAGTCTGGAAGGTTCCTGGCAGACACGAGGCTTGGCACTGTGGGGAGAGACCAAGAAGTACAAGTCTAGCTCAGGAGATGCTATAGAACAGTGGTTCTCAACCTTCCTAATGCCGAGACCCTTTAATACTCATATGTGGGCGTATCTGCATGTGAGCAGATCCACCTGGAGACAGATAGAAGAGCGATGTCTCGGTTCCTAAGACCATCGGAAATATGTGTTTTCTGATGGTCTTAGGTGACCCCTGCGACCCCTGTGAAAGGGTCGTTCGACCCCCAAAGGGGTCGTGACCCACAAGTTGAGAATGGCTGCTATAGAAAGATATCAATTAAGTGAGAATGGAAAGCATTATATTTATGGTGGTGTTGTTGCATCAGGACAGAGCCTTGCACATACTAGGTGGGTAATAAACATCTAATCAATTGAATTAGAATGATTTTGTGCCCATTCAGATAGTGAGTACTTTAGGAGTTTGAAGGCAGCTAGGTGGTATAAATGTAATGGATAGAATGCCTGACTTGGAGGCAGGAAGACCTGAGTTCAGATCTGTCTCAGATACTTATTAGCTGGGTGACCCTGGCTAAGTCTCTCTTGGCATCAGTTTCTTCATCTGTACAAGTCATGATAGCATCTATCTCATAGGATCCAATGCAAGACAGTGTGTAAAGCCCTTTGCAAAAGAGTAAAGTTCTATAGAAATGTTAACTATTATTATGAATAAGAATATTCTTATTACCACTGGGGGTTGGAGTGGTCATGGAAGGCTTCTTGGAAGAGGTGGGCTTTTAATTGCGGATAGGTCTTGGAGAGGGCCTCCAGGAAGCCATTCAGAGTGGTGGGACCAATATGATCGAGGGCTTTTGAGTTGAGGGTATGGGGGTGTGTGTGGAGGGGGAGCTGGTGATTAGGTGACACCATCATTTTGGTAAGAAAGAGGCCAAGCCAGTTCTTTGGGTTGGGTGGACATTTGAATGACCCCAGTGGCAGCTCAGGATGAGTGTCTCCAGGGGCCTTGCTGGAGAAAGTAGGTTGGAGCCTGAAGGGAGAGGGAGACCTGGCCCAGCTCTTCCTGTTCTGGGAGAGGGCAAGTAGCCAGCAGATGAAGAGAAGAGACAGATAGCCAGTGATGTTGGCCGTCTAACTGATAAGGAACCGTGTAACGCATACCGGAGGCTGGCAGTTCTCCTGGCTTAAAAATAGAAAGGGTTGGAGATAATGTCATCCCTCCGGGGTGTCCTACTTAAAACTGAACCCCCTTCCAAAGTTCGAGCCTCTACCCAGGTCCTCTCGGCCAGCCTCCCCACTTTCCAGGGCCTTGACAACCTGTGTGCCCTCCCCTCATTTGTGCCTCCCTCTTAGCTCTGGGTTGGTGCCTGGCTGGCAGTCCCAGTCCCTCCCCCTTGCCTGCCTTCCCTGCACACCTTGGAAGAGACAGCAGGTGCGGGATCAGAAGGGGAAGGAAGAAGAGGATAAATTCATCGTGGGCCACTACCATCTTTCAGCCTGATTCCTTCTGATTTCTCTTAGTCATTGGATGCAGATGAATTTCTCTGGGTGTTTTAATGCACGGACTTTTTAAAGTCAGTGCGTACTTAGGCACTCTAACTTTCTAGCTCAGACAGTGTGTTTGTTTGGGATGGCTGTTGTTGCATTGCTTTCCGTGCCTGCTACCTTATTTCAGACCCTGGCCTGAGCATCCGGGCACAATATAGCAGTGCCCTCTCTTTGGCTGCCTCAGGTCATCGCCGGGGACAGAGCCCGGGGCCTAGAGGGTAGCACTAAAATCAGTTTACACAGAACCTAGGCTCTGAACACACTTTTATTTCCTGGTTTCTTTTTTGTTTGTTCCAGTTAAGGGAAAATGGCTGTGGGCAAGGTTCAGAAGGGGCCAGACTGGTCCATGGGAGGCAAACAGTTCCTGCTTCTCTCTCACCTGCACATTAACAAAAAGCTTTTCTTCCAACCTTAAGGCCCACCGATATCCTTTGCCTGGGGTGGATCGGCGCCACCGTTTGGAAGGGCTGCAGGGGATTCCCAGGCAGATGGCAGGATGGTAGAGATCTGCCCGCCAGAGGGGCTTCCTGTTGGGCAGATCTTCCCTGCCAAATGTGCTCTCCAGTGCACACAGGTCTTCTGCCTGAGGCTGTGATTGTGAGTGAGAGATGCCTGAAATCAAGGGGGGAGGTCTGTGTTCTCTTACTTGCTTTCAGGGGTCTCTCGTGGCTTAGGCTGTAGTGAGATGGGAGTGGGAAGGAGTGAAGAGTGACTTTTAAAAAATTTAAACTAGCAAATAGGATCATCACCTCTGTGGCTTGGGTTTTGCCCCTAGAGCCCTCTGAGGTGGCCTGGGGGTGAGGTAGATGGGAGGCATGGGGCTAAGCTCTGCCTGGGGTTCTCTTGACCCTCTGACCAAGGGTATAAGACCTAACTCTTGGTGTGGGCTTGTGAGATGCCCCTCAAAAGCCTTTCTCTGTATTTGGGCATCATGAAGAGACAAAGTGGAGTATAGTATAGACACATGCAGAATTTGTGACGTGTATTTTCTGTGTGTGTTTATTCTGTTCTCTTCTGTAAGAGATCATTTTGTCTTGGGGTGTTGGGTCACCAAGAGCAGGTGTCATAACTTGGATGTATGCATGGGACATCCCCAGCTCTGTAGGCCTGATGTGGCTGCACTTGGCTACAAAGATGCACAACACTGGCACGAAGTAAGCACTAATAAATGCTTATTGATTGGCTGGAAATGGTTTCATTTCACATGATTGTCTTAGGTGTGGAGGGGGTTGGAGCAAATTCTGGTTGATGTAGACAGTGGCTGAGACTGTTCATGGGTGCACCTGACTGGGGCTGAGGGCAATACTGTGGGCATTCGTAAGTCCTAGCCCGGGTGTGCAGAGCCTACAGCCTCAGGGCCACATGTGGCCTTCTAGCTCCCCAAGTGCAGCCCTTTAACTGAATCCAAACTTCACAGAACAAATCACTTTAATAAAAGGATTTTCAAGTAGTATCTCCTGTGATGGTAGGGGTTATTTTTCTAATTGTACATTTGAGGAAACAGGCAAATAGAGATTAAGTGACGTGCCCAAAGTCACAAAGCTAGTTAAGTGCCTTAGGCTAGATTAGAATTCTGGTCTTCCTGACTCCAGGCCCTGGGTTCTATCCACTGCATCATCTCACTGCCACTGCGAGATGACTGAGAGTCTGTCTAGTCCAGTGGTTCTCAACCTGTGGGTCACAACCCCTTTGGGGGTCAAGCGACCTTTTCACAGGGGTCTCCTAAGGCCATTGGAAAACACATATTTCCGATGGTCCTAGGAACCAAGACACTGCTCCTCCATCCATCTCCAGGTGGTACGCCCACATGCAGATACGCCCACATACAAGTATTAAAGGGTGGTGGCATTAGGAAGGTTGAGAACCACTGCTCTAGTCCAACCTCCTCCTTTAACAACTGAGGAAACCCAGGTCCTGGTAGTTTTTGTTACTTGCCTAAGGTCACACAGAAATTGAGTGTCAGGGGTGAGATTTGAACTCAGGTTTTCCAATTCCATTGTATCATAGCTGTCTCCTGTTAGAAAGCTAGAAGCCAGCAGGTTTGGGTTCTTATTCTAGCTCTGCCATTAAAATTCTCTGACCTCCTTTTGGGCCTGAGTCTTGCCTCATATTGTAAAGTGAGGGGCACTTTGCAACTCCAGAGTCCCAATGTTCCAGATTGTTCCGAACTCCTACTGTTCCAGGTTGTTCCAGACTTCTTTTGCTGCTACCATTCAGTCCTTTCCAACTCTCCATGACCCCTTTTGGAGTTTTCTTGGCAAAGATACTAGAGTGGTTTGCCATTTCCTTCTCTAGCTCCTTACAGATAGGGAAACTGAGGCAAACAGGGTTAAGTGGCTCACCCAGGGTCACATAGCTGTTAAGTGTCGGAGGTTGGATTTGAACACCTGAACATGAATCTTCCAGATTCCCAGCCCAGGGCACGACGTAGTTGCCCCTCCAAACTTCTGTAAAACACAAGAACTTATCAATATTTTAATTTTACACATTCTAAATGTGACTATTCAGCTCAGGCTTTCTCTCCACAGACCAAGTGTTTGATCTTTCCCACCTACACAGTCCAAACAACTTTCTCTCTGTCCCATCCCCCATCTCTGGCTTTTTCCAGGACATCTCACCTGGGATGGATGACCACTAGTATCTCAAATTCAGTGGGTCCAGAACTGGGCTTCCCTCCCCCTCCAACCTGGCCTTTTATTTAATTCAGTTTAATTTTGCTTCAATCTCTTTGTTGATAGTGACATTACTCACTTTGTGTGCCACAGATGAAATCTTGGTGTTATCTTTGACTCTGCCCTCTTCTTTACCTTGAATATCCAGTTACCCAAGTCTCCTTAATTTTCTCCCTTAGGTTTTTTTCCCCTCTTCTGCTAGCTGTGTACTTTTGGCGGAGCAGCAACTAAACCATGTTTACTCTGTTATTCCCCTCAGTGCCCAGCATGGTAAACCCTTAATAAATAATGCTTGTAGAACATTCCAGCATTGTCCTGAGCTAGTAGGCTCCAAGTCTGGGCCAGGAAGCTTGAATGAATGCCCCTGCTTCCGAAGAGAGGATGCCTCTCAAGCATCATTGTAGGTCCTAGAGAGAAAGGGCTGCTGGGAAGATCCCCCAGAGCCCTGGCTCTTGGGCTCCCTTGAGCTCCAGTAAACTCACTCTTCCTTTGGCTGTTTGTTACAAGGCTAAATTAAGGTACAGCCTGCATTTTAAATACTTCATAGTTTTGGCTGTCTCAGGAACCAGGCAGAAGAACAGAACACAAACATACACCTGACTGTCCTTAATGCCTCCTCCTGAGAGAAGGCTAAGTCTCCATTCCCCATCCTCACCCCCTCCAGGCTTTGGTTCTTGCTGGTTCCACATAATAGAAATATCTCTGTCTTTCCTTCCTCTCAGGCCAAACCCTGCTGAGCCTTTAAAGCCCAGCCTGTCTTCTAGGAAGCTCCCTCAAGGACTCAGCCCATGGTGATTTGTCCTTCCTTCTTTTGATCTCTGTGGTCTGTGTCATACAACTTAGTACTTGGTAATAGACTATTACTGGTAGTTTCTCTTGTCTGGTTCTCTTCTTCCTGAGTAGGAGCTCCTTCAGGGCAGATTCCGATCTCTCCTTGTCTTCCCCAGCCCCATTATCCAGCTGAGTACACAGTAGAGCCACTCAATAAGTGTATCCACAATCATTGGCATGGAAAGTGAGAGGACAAGACTAGGAGAAATCCCTAAATAATCCCAAAACCCGACTTGGTCCCCTGGGGAATGGCCCCAAGGTAAAGGTGGCAGGTTGGTGGCAGAGTGGATAGAATGTCGAGCCTGGAGTTAGGAGGATTCATTTTCCTGAGTTCAAATGTGACCTCAGACACTTACTAGCTATGTGACCCTGGGCAAGTCAGTTAACCCTGTTTGCCTCAGTTTCCTCATCTGTAAAATGACCTGGAGAAGGAAATGGCAAATCATTCCAGTATCTGCCGGGAAAACCCCAAATGGAGTCAGGAAGAGTTGGACACAAATGAAAAACAGCAACAAAAAAGGTAACATACCTAGCAACTCACTACCAGAACCAGGTCTTGAATCTAGGTCCTTTGACCCTAGAACAGTGGTTCTTTACTTTTCTGTGTATCCTGGACCCATTTGGTAGTCCAATGAAAACTTTGGACTCTTTCTCAGAATAATGTTAAAGGAAATACTAAATTATACATGAGTGGGGAGAAGGGGATGGAGTGACCTCCCTCCCACCACAGTGAGTCAGTGAACTTCCCTTCATACCTCCCCCCTTCTTTCCCCTCTCCCATAAGGAGGGCTGCCTCCTCTGATACTTGACTAGTTGCTTGCAAGAGTGAACGGAAGGACCATCCCTGGGTCTTTGGGAAAGCTTGAACACATTTCCCAGGCCTCCCTCCTTCCCTTAACCTTTGACCAGGATTTCTACAAACTTGAATGAGTTACAGCCCCAAGGGTGTGTGGGTGTGGGTGTGGGTGTGGGTGTGGGTACTGGACTGACTCATTAGAGCTGTGGCTTGTTCTCAGTTTTCTGAAGCCCTGGATTTTCCTCTATCCTTCCCTTTCCTCCTATCTCCCACCCATAGTAAAAGATGGCCAAGGCTCATCCGTTCTGCCTTCATTGCATCTCTGTGTCTATCTTCTGCCCTCCACTGCAACGTGTGTACAATACTTTGCAAAACTTAAAAGCCAAATATAAATGTCGACTCTTTTTAATATTTTTGTTAGTAAGGCTTTGATCCCCTTACTTGCATTAGCTTCATACCTGGTCTCTGCCCTTCATGTTCCTCCCTTCCCTAGTTCCTATTCTATACAGCTGCCAAAGTCATTTTCCTAAGGCTGACTTCATTTCTATCCTGCTGAAGATACAGAGACCAAAATAACACATCCCTGTCCTCAAGGAACTTGCCTCTTTCCAGGGAAGATTCCTTCCTGTTCTAGATACTGCTTCTGTTTGTGTTGCTGAAGATCCCCAAGCTTTTAATCTTCAAATGGTCTCTTTTGTGTTGTATGTGTGAAAGGGTCAATAGTTCATCTGTCAATAGTTCATAGTGTCACCTGGGAGCTCTTATGTGTTTAAGGAAGGTAATCCTGGTTACAGCATCTAGGAAACTTCTTTGAGTGCCAGGGATTGGAGGAGGAGGAGTGTCTCCCTTTGTCTCCTTGCCTTGGACTTTGGACAGGCAGCATGGTGGATGGGGTAGACTTGGAGGCAGACTTGGGTTTGAATCTTGCCTCAGACACTCACTAGCCTCAGTTTGTGATGCAGTGACACTGGCTTCCTTGCTCTTCCTCAAAGAGGACCCTCCATCTCCTCATGGTGGGCATCTTTTCTGGTCCTTCCCTCTGCCTGGAACTCTCTCTCTCATCATCTCCAACTCCTGGCTTCCCCAACTTGCCTCAAGTCTCAGCCAAAGTCCAGCCTTCTACAAAAATCTTTTCCCTGGCCTCCCTAATCTTCATGCCTCCCCTCTGCTGGTTATCTCCAATTTACCATATGTCTATCTTGTTTGTGCATAATAGCTGTTTGTGGTCTCCTTCATTTGACTGTGACCTCCTTCAGAGCAGGAACTGTATTTTACCTTTCTTTGCTAAATTCTGGTTCATAAAAATGAATAACGTGTGTGTGTATGTGTGTGTGTGTGTGTGTGTGTGTGTGTGTGTGTCTGTGTGTCTGTCTGTCTGTCTGTCTCTGTGTGTGTCTGTGTTGACTCCCCCAGGAGAATATAAAGCCTATTTCTACTTTTTCTTTGTTATCTATAGCACTTAGCACAGTGCTCAGCATAGTCTCTCTAAATAAATTTTAAACTCAGCTCTCTTTCATTTATAAGATAGGCTGTGGTCCAAGGGTCCAGCCTAGTAGACACATCCTAGTCCAGTCTCCTTTCTAGGTTAGATCAACACGCTATAAGTCATGAGTTGGCACAGATGTTACTTTCTCTCCTTGCTGGGGTTGTTCTGGAAGGCTGTCTCTGAGGGGAAGTTGTTTACCAGGGTTGGGTCCTACGGATCTCTTTCTTTACTGGACCAGGTTGTTAGACCCTGGGGGGAAGCATGGATTGACCCAGTCTGTTCCCTAGGGAGAAAAACTGGCCGGAGAAAGATTAACATGTACACATTCTTTCTCAGGAGATTAGAGCCCCAGAGAAATTATTTGATACCCTTGGTTTGGCAGGAGTCAACAGGAAGCCTTGTAAATTTCCCATTTGGGACAATTAATTTGATGGATTTTTTAAAAATCCACTCCTTTTAACCTAGAGTTTCAGGGCATTAGTACCTCTAGTCTCTGATTGTGTGGCAGGGTCTAGCCAAGGCTTCTCCTGAGCTGCCTCAAGACAGTGTCAAGACCTTGTTCATTCATTCATGCAACAAATATTTATTCAGATTGCTTAAAAAAATTAAAAAAAAATTTTTAGTTAAAATTTTGAATTCCAAATTCTATCCCTCCCTCTTTCCCCTACCCCCTCCCTGAGAAGGAAGCAATCAGATATAGTTTATACATGTACAAACATGTGAAACATTTCCATGTTAGTCATTTTGTGCAAGAAGACTTGAATAAAAGAAAAAAATGAAAGAAAGTAAAAAATAGCATGCTTCAGTTTGTGTTCAAATAGTATCAATTCTTTCTCTGGAGATGGATAGCATGGTTCACCATTAGTCCTTTGGGATTATCTTGGATCATTGTATTGCTGAACATAGCTATTCATAGTTCTTTATTGGACAGTATTGCTGTTACTGTGTACAGCATTCTCCTGGTTTTGTTTACTTCACTATGTATCAGTTCAGGTAAATATTTCCAGATTTTTCTGAAATCATTCTGCTTGTCATTTCTTATAGCACAATAATATTTCATTACAGTCATATACCACGGCTTATTTAGCCATTCCCCAAGTGATGGGCATCTCTTTGATTTCCAGTTCTTAGCCACCTCAGAAAGAGCTACTATAAATATTTTTGCATAAATAGGTCCTTGCACAGTTTTCTAGCCCTTTGGGCATAGTTCCAAATTACTCTCCAGAATGACTGGATCAGTTTACAACTCCACAAACAGTGCATTAGTATTCAAGTTTTCCCATATCCCTTTCAACATCCAAAATTTTCCTTTTTTGTCAAATTATTCACTCTGATAGGTGTGAGGTGGTACCTCAGAGTTGTTTTAATTTGCATTTCTCTGATCAGTACTGATTTAGAGCATTTTTTCATATGACTATAGATAGCTTTGATTTCTTTGAATGAAAGCTGCCTGTTCATATGCTTTGACCATTTATTAATTGGAGAATGACTTGTATTTTTATAAATTTAGCTCAGTTCTCTATATATTTGAGAAATGAGGCCTTATCAGAAGTACTTGTTGCAAATTTTCCTCCCAGTTTTCTACTTTCCTTATAATTTTGGTTGCATTAGTTTTGTTTGTGCAAAACCTTTTAAATTTTATATAATCAAAAGGATCTATTTTACATTTTGCAATGCTCTCTATATCTTCTTTGGTCTTAAGTTCTTCCCTTATCCATAAGTGTGACAGATAAACCATTTCATGCTTTCTTAATTTGATTATGGTATCATCTTTTATGTATAAATCATGTGCCCATTTTGACCTTGTCTTGCTATATAAAGTGAGATATTGGTCTACACCTAATTTCTGCAGTTTTTGTCAAATAATGAGTTTTGTTCCAAAAGCTTGGATTTTTGGGTTATTGTATACTAGATTGCTGTAGTCATTTACTATTAATGTAAGTTGTACCTAATCTATTCCACTGATCAACCACTCTATTTCTTTTTTTTTTTTTTTTTTTTTGCCTTTTTTGAAGGAGGAGGGCAGGGCAATTGGGGTTAAGTGACTTGCCCAAGGTCACATGGCTAGTAAGTGTTATGTGTCTGAGGCTGTAATGGTAATGAAATTTGGAGATGCCCTTGTATTGGCTTGGTTTTTGGGTTGAGACTTAAAACCCAGAGCTTGTGAATCCCACTTGTGGGATGGACTTGTTGACGTGAAGAGAGAGGGCTGAACTGGGAGGAGCCATGAATTGGGAGAGAGGCCCAAGCCTAGAGAAGGCCAGAAGGACTTTGAGAGAGCAGTATCCAGTATCGTGGAGCCTGAGTTGCCGAAAGACTGCTGAGAACCCATTGGAACTGCCACCTGGAACTGCCACCCGGAACTGCCACCCGGAACTGCCAAGAACTGAGGAGGCATGGCTGTGATACCGGTATTTTGTCTGTCTGTTTT
>CM053592.1:152405170-152483683 GCA_028646515.1 Pseudochirops corinnae
TTACAGAGGTTGGATTTGAACTCAGGTCCTCCTGACTCCAGGGCTGGTGCTCTATTCACTGGGCTACCTAGCCGCTCCCCACCACTATTTCTTAGCCAGCACCAGTTTGTTTTGATCATTACTGCTTTATAATATGGTTTGAGGTCTAGTACCACTATAGATCAGACCATCTTCTTTCGAATTTTTTTCATTGATTCTGATATCTTTGAGCTTTTATTCTTCTAGATGAATTTTGTCATTTTTTGTAGCTCTATAAAATAATTCTGCATAGTTTGATATGTCACTGAATAAATAGACTAATTTAGGTAGAACTGTCATTTTTATTGTCTTGGTTCAGTCCATCTGAACAATTAATATTTTGTGAGTTGTTTAAATATGACTTTATTTGTGTGAAGTGTTTATTTTAAATGGAATTTCTCTTTCTATCTCTTTAGATTGCTTTAAAAAATAATAATAGTCATAATGATGGCTCACAGGTATGTGGCATTTTAAGGAACCTTAAGAAAGCGTTGTTCTTTTTTGAAACATTATTTGAGGCAGCTAGATGGTACAGAGGATAGTGTTGGAGTTAGGAAGACCCAATTCTGAATATTGTCTTGGATAAGCATGAGCTATGTGACCCTGGACAAGTCAGTAATGACTTTGTGTTCTAACCTCCCCATCTGGAAAATAAAGAGATTGGACCTGGTGGCCTCCATGGTACCTCCTAGTTCCAAATTATGATGGTATGATTTAATTAGGCTCTACCATATTTAGAAGGCTCTTACTAGACATTGGAAACTGGGAGCTTAGCCAGGCATTTGGCATTCTTCCTTCTTCCCTCCTTTCCTCCCTTCCGTCCTTCCATCCTTCCTTCCTCCCCCAGCAGTAAGTGCTATGCTTGGCTCTTATTAAATGCATATTCTGTGCTTTTCATTCATTCCCTAATTCTTTCCCACAAGCAATCTCTCTTTTCTCTGAACTCCCAAGGCATCAAATCCTACGACACTTACTTTGAGCTCGCTTGTCCTGTAGTAGTCTACTGAGGATTTATCTTCCCTGTTAGGTTGTCAGCTCCTTGAGGGCTGGGCTTATGCTTATTCTTAAAAATTATTATTATTATCATTTAGCATTCTTTTCTTTTTAAATTGTGAGTTCCAAATTCTCTCCCTTCCTCCCCTCTCTCACCCACTGAGAAGGCAAGCAATACGATAAGGGATAATGTTTCATACCTCTTTGTATCTCTCCCAGTGCCTAGCACAGGGTCACAGTAATTGCCCAGTAAATGCCTGTTGAGTGAATGGATATGTTTTAAATGAAGAAGGACTAGAGGTGGGTATTTACTGCAGCAGTTATAAAGTGCTCACTTTGTGCTGGCCATCAGGCTCTGTCACCATCTTCAGGATCTCATGCAGTAGTTGAAGACAGAATCTTTGTGCACATGTGAAAATACCTTAGGGAATCTTACAAAGCAGCAGGTGAACAAATGCAGGTTACACAGTAAAAACTGTGTGCATTAAAGGTTGATGGCAGCTATCTGCACAGAGAGGTTAAGCCAAGGTAGCCCAGCAAATGACGAAGTAGCTTAAATATTGCCCAGGAGTTCTCTGACGTTACTGAAATTCCTACCTGGGAGCCCTCGGCCCAGCCTCTACCCCTTCACTGACCCTTGATCTCTTCCAAGAGAGGCCCTTGGCAGTGGGTCCCAAGGTCTCTCCATGGAAAAATGCTCTGCTTTGAGTGACCTCCCAGTGTATATCCCCAAGGGAGAGAGTGACCTGCACTTCTGTGAGGGAATGGAGAGAAGGGTTCATTCTTCTACTGTTCCTTCCCTTCTTGATCTTGGTCTCTGACTCAAATACTCAGCCTCCCCACTGGAAAGAGCAATATTTTGGGGGACTTGTACCCACTAAGGGTGCAGGTCAAAAGGGAGAAAGAGGGACCTTGGTCTCCAGGAGCTCTTAACTATCAGATCCTAATCTGCTGGTAGGTCTGGAATAACAACAACGATTCCTGTGACAGTCTAAGGCAGTGGTTCTAAACCTGTGGGTTGCGACCCCTTTGAGGGTTGAACAACCCTTTCACAGGGGTCACCTAAGACCATCGGAAAACACGTATTTCTAATGGTCTTAGGAACCAAGACACGGCTCCTCTATCCATCTCCAGGCGGGCCTGACTACATGTAGATACGCCCACATACAAGTATTAAAGGGTCGCGTCATTAGGAAGGTTGAGAACCACTGGTCTGAGGTTTGCAAAACACTTTACAAAAATCTCAACTGTTCCTTGTGACTACCCTGGGAGACACGTGCTATTGTTACCCCCTTTTATAGATGAAGAAGCTGTGGCAGACGGTGCTAAAGCACTTGCCTGGGGTCACACAGCTGAATCTGTGACCAGATGTGAGCCCAGATCTTTGTGCCTCCACGGTCAGTGCTCCCTCACAGAGTTGTTGTGCTGATCAAATGAGCTGATATTTGTGACAATCACTTATTGGCCTCGTGCTGGCCTTGGGAGGGGCTTCTCCATCCAGACTCAATGGCCTGTGAGGGCCGTTCTTCTTAACCTCAGGCAGAGACGTTGTAGAGGGGCTCCTGCTCTTGTACAAGCCAACAGGTACTTATCAGACACTACAGGGCACTTGTTGTTTGCCGTTCAGTTGTGTCCAGCCCCACCTGGGATTTTCTTGGTAGAGATCCTGCAGTGGATTTGCCATTTCCTTCTCCCATTCATTTTATAGGTGAGGAAACTGAGGCAAATAGCGTTAAGTGACACAGGTAGGAAGCATCTGAGGCAGGATTTGAGCTGGGGAAGAGGTGTCCTCCTGACTCCAGGTCTGTCGTGATATTCACTGCGTCACCTAACCCTGCTCTGTGCCAAGCACTCCAGAACAAAGATAGTCCCTTCCCTCAAGGAGCTGAAAAACTGGGTGTCAAGGGAGAGGCAGTGGGGGGACATGAAAAGTTAATAGCAGAACCCAGAGAGGAATGAAGGAGTGAGTATGGCAGGCCTGGGGACTCCTTAAAATGGTAGTTCTGGAAGGAACTGGCCCAGAAGAGGAAGGGCCCAAGGGCCTGGGTGATCTCTCAGGGAAAGAAGGCTACTGGATGGGACAGAGCAAGAAGTCCAAAGAGTCAGCAGAGGATCCTGAAGAAGAGTGAAGGAGACTCTGCAGGTGTACTGGAGGAGCTCTGACAGTCTTTTCCAATGTCTAAGCTCAATCCTTCCTGCCATGGTGTGTATCCCTTTTGAGTAGGGCAACAAGGTGGCCCCAAAGCACAGAGAGATGGCGTTAGCTCCAGATCCAGGGTGCACAGGGTTAACTCTGCTTGTGCCCTCTTTCCAAGCTGACCCCTGTCAACTCAGTCATCTGGATTACTTATTAACCTACCCATTAGAAACTGCCTGTTGTGGGTTTTTCCTCCCCCCTGTTTAATTCAGGGAATATGGAATGACTTTGGTGGGTACAGACAGGCCCTTTGCTGTGGCCATCAGTGAAGAGACAGGGATACATGGCAGGATTCCTGACCTCAAGGTGCTTACAGTCCATGGGAATGGGGAGTGAGAGATAAGATATACACACAAATGGCTCTTGTTTGTAGTAGTGTGTGATGAGGGTCATATTAAGTGCTATTGAGGGGCAGAAGGAGAGATCCTTGTCATTTGGAGGACTTCATGGAGGCAGTGGTATTTGGGAAAGATTTGTAGTACATATTTCACTGGGTAAAGAAGGAGAGAAAGGGAATTCTAGGAGGTGCTAACATCATGGGCAGATACCCAGAGGTAGGTTGTGTTGAAGGAACAAGACATAGTTAATCCTGTTTACCCATAGCAGACTAGTTTTAGGGCAGTAGTGGAAGATGAGACTGAGGTCATAGTGTTCAAGGCCTTGAATGTCAGGTTAGAGTTTGCACTTAACCAGGAGGGAGAGAATCAGAGTAGGAGCTGACTTTAGGAAGGTTGGTTGAAGAAGGGGCATTGTGCAGAACAGATAGGAGGAGACTAGAAATACCCCAGAATAAACCATCTGTTCTTTAAGGAGCTGTCTGTCCCTCCTCCAGCTTTCCTGGTGGGATTGGGCCCTGGCCCAGGAGAAGTCTTGGAGATTCATGGCATTTCAGAGCTGAAAAAGTCCTTAGATCTCCTATGCGTTTATGTGGGATGGTCCCTCCACAGCCCCCCTGCTCCAGGAGGGGTGTGGGATCTTGGCTGACTCCTCCATCCATCCCCCATCACACCCCATAAAAGCCACCCTTTCTTTCTATCCCTCTGCTGCCTGTCATTTTCCTTCCTATGAGAAGTTCAGCTCAGAGGGCCTGCCATTGTTCCCCGGGGCCTCAATTATGCAGCTCACCAGCTCTGAGGGCTGCTGGCGGGCCCAAGGCCCCAAGCCAAATATTTCAAATCTCATTAGAGGTAGAGAAAGTGTGCATAAAGGATCCTGGTACCCCCTTTCACAGTCCACACACCTCCTTCTAGATCCCCATGGGGGTAACGATTTATTTTCATATGTTTGTTTAAAAAAAAGAAATTCTTGTCCCAGTAACTCAGAGACACCTGTCCTTTCTAATTGGAGCTAAATAAATTTGATACACCTTGGCCTCCCGCTTGTACCAGACAGCTTTGACCCATCCGAGGGCCCCTTCCCATAACCCTCTATCATCCACAGGTCCTGTCTGCGGGTCTCCCCTCCCGGCAAGACCTGCATGGGTACAGAGAGAGAGTGAGTGGCATTCCTTTTGGCCATTGGCGAGGGGCAGAACCCCACATTCCAACACCATGACGACAGCTTGCTTCCCTCTTACAGGTCTGTAGGCAGAGTATTTAGATGGAGACAATGGGGCACTGTTGAAACGCCACTGCTGTGCTATAGCAGAATGAATTTTAATTGAATTTTTTCACCCTGAAACTTAGGGCTGTGGTATTCATCTCCTCCTTATTTCCCTATTTTCCCATCCCCAAATTGAGAGCAAAATACTTAGGTCTCTTTCTCCTTCCAACCCCACCCCATTATTTTTTCCTTTTTTTTCTTTTAATTTTAATGGTATTTTTGGGATAGACAATGGATCTTGGAATTCTCAAGGCAGGCGGGACCAGGGATTTTTATTTCATCAATATCATAACCAGGTGATGGGGGGAGATGGAGGTGGGGTGGGGACAGTGGTATTGATGACTGATGGGCCCAGGTACTTGATACCTAGTAGAGAAAGGAGCTGATAACCCCTTCCAGAGAGCCATTTATGAGATCAGGATGGTGGCAGCCATATCAGTGAAGTCTCTAAATTCTAAGGTTTTCCTGTAACTTTAGAGTTCTAAGAGTTTCTGGTCTTAGTCTGGCTGTGTCTCTGAGAACAGAGCTGTGGTTCTGGGATTTTTAAAAACTGTATTCACCCTCCTTGTGCTTTTCAGATGTCAGGGGCATAGTTTGAGGCCCATGGCAAGTTAGAATAGAGGATTCTGAAAAGTGAAAATTGTCACTGAACCAACCAGGAGCTCAACCTGGATGTTCACACCTGAGCAAGGAGGGAGGGGTGGGGTTGAGTGGAGCAAAGTGAGACTAGGTGCCAATTAGCCTGAAAGTTCCTGAAAAAACAGCCTTCACTGGGGGACAGGAGAGAATTGAATTCCACTTAGCCAATCTGTTTGTCTTAGCAGTAGCCTGGTAATGTGGACACCCTCTCAGATAGCCAGGGCCCAAAGCTATGATCAAATGTGTACTTGCATAGACTTTGTGGGGCCATGTGGGCAGAGAGAACTAAGGGACACACACAGAGACATTGACACAGACAAAGACATAGACACACACACACACACACACACACACACACACGCTTTGGCCTCTGGGGGCTTACTGTCTTTGACACACTGGTTCAGATAGTACCAGTTTAAAATAATAGACCAGAGTAGAAAAAATACTGTCCAGGATAAGAACATTTTGTAACTGAGGGGCAAAGGCAAGAGCATAATTGCAAGGGAGTTTAGTTGCTGAGGGCTCCTAAGTCCAGGCAGGCAGCATCAGAGAAGCCACTTACTTTTATCTAGCTCAATCTTGGAAGTCTTCCTGGAGGAAGTGGAGTTTGGGGAGCAATGGGGATTTGGAAAAGGATATAGGTAGGTCTTGTCTTAGGAGCCTGGGCTTTCTTCTTGAAGATATACTTTCTTCCCTTGCTTTCTGTGTGGTTCTGGGTTCTCTTGCCTTCTCAGTCTCCTTTTCTGGATCCTCATCTCTCTTCCCTAGGCATGGACATCCTCCAGGGATTCTCACCACCCTCTCCCTTGGTGAGCTCATCATTGTGGTCATCTCTACACAGATAAACTCTATTCTCTTCCTTGAATTTTAGTCCATCATCACCAGTTCACAGATAGACATTTATATGCAGGTTCCCTGTTGGCATCTCAAATATAAAATATTCCAAACAGAACTCATTTTCCCCTACTAAAGCTACCCCTCCAAAATTCTGTCCAGGCACCAAGATTCCTGTCTCCTCTCCACCCCTTCCCAGTCATTCTGGTTCATAACTTTGGAGACGTATTTGATTCCTCTCACTCTCCTCACCCCACATATCTGGTAGATCTCTGAGACCTACCTACCATTTCCATGTGGCCTGGCTTATCCAGGTTGGGTGTTGGAGGGAAAGGCATGGAAAACATAATGAGCAGATTAATATTGGTCTGTGCCCTTCAAGAGAATTGGTGTCTGGAGCCATCCCTTCAAATGTATCTAGAGATTCTTTCCTCATCTTCTCCATCTTCAACCACATCATCATGCTGTAGGATACAGCCTGTGATCCAAACTCAGAAACCACTTATTTCTTCTTCCTTGAAGGAGAAGCTTCTGTAAAAGCTATACATTGTTGCCTCTTCTATAGTGTATCTCGCTCTTGGGCACCTTTGGTATGGCATGCCACTTGTGGGAACTCAGGAAATTAAGATTACGAATTATAGGATCTCTGTAGAGAGAAGGTAGCACTTACCCAGATTGTCTTCTGGACTGCCTGCCTGCTTTAACTCTGGGGCATTGCCTTAGAGACCACATTATCTTTCTTTTTCCCACTCATAAACTTTTAGATCTGGGGGAGGGGACTTTGGGGGAGGTAATAATTGAGGCTCAGGAAGGTAAAATTATTTGCCCAAGGTTATGCAGTTGGTGGGATTTGAACCCACCTCCTCTGACTCCAGAGCCAGTGTTCTTTCTAATGCTTCACTCTAACTCAATGTCAGAAATATGTCCCCTTGTTTTTTTTATCAGGAAGGTTGCTACACAAAAGACAAGAACACAGCAAACAGGGCCTCTCCCCACATCATGTATGCTTTGGTCCTTGGGCACTGGCAAGACTTTTGCAGATGGGTCTGCTTCTCTGTGAAGGGACTGTTGGATCCTCCAAAATGTAGATAAATGTTGGAGGCCACGCAGTATCTGTGAGATTCTTGGCTGGAATGTCCAATGACAGTAACTAGTAGAGAAATTACAGTGGCTCATGCCTCAAGGCTCAGTCCTTGGCCCCGTTCTAGTCTGTGTTCTTATTAAGGGCTTGGATGAAGCCACAGATGGCATAGTTATCACACTTGCAAATGTTACAAAACTGGGACAGACTAGTCAGTGCTTTGGAGAATGTTTTTTTTTTTTCCAGTGGACTAGAGCTGGGGACTGAATCTAATAAGGACAAATTTAATTTAAAGTTTTTGTAAAATGTCTAATGGTGGGGTGGCTAGGTGGTACAGTGAATAGAGCACTGGCTCTGGAGTCAGGAGGACCTGGGTTCAAATCCAGCCTCAGATACTTAACATAAAACTAGCCGTGTGACTTTGGGCAAGTCCTTTAACCCCAATTGCCCTACCTTCCCCCCTCCAAAAAAGCAAGAACAAATAAAAGAAAGAATGAAAGAAAGAAATGTCTTATGGATGGATGCCTTTTGATTTTTTTTTTTTAATAAAAGAATTGCTTTCCCTTGACTCTACCACCACACATCATAGCTATCCTTCCTTAAAGGGTAGAACAGCTAAGCAAAACCAGCCAATAAAGTGACCTCATCTGACAGTATATGCAGCACTACCACCTCTCTACCATGAGGAAAGAGGTGTTTTGTCACCCATCCTTTGGAATCAAAATTGGTCATTGCATGTAATCCAGAATCTGATATAAATTAAATTAAATTAAATCTTATACTTAGATTAAAAAATCAGCTTTATTCCAAGGTAATCTAGGCTCAATTAGACAGCAATCTGATGAAAGATCTGATGGAAGGAGTTAAGTGAACTGGAAGCTCAGTGTAAGACAGCAGCACTTTAGGACAGGTAAATATTCCAGTCTGTAATGAGAGACATGGTGTCCGTCCGATTGGACAGTGGTGATGGGTAGTTAGGATAATTTCACTGCCCTCTGTCCCAGTCAGATCACACCTGGAGTATTGTGTTTAGTCCTGGGTGTGACTTCTTAAAAAGTTTTTTATTTAGTATTTAATTTTCCCCCAATTACATGTAAAAACAATTTTTAACATTCGTTTTTAAAATGTTTGAGTTCCAAATTCTCTCCCTTTCTCTCTCCCCATCCCCCCTCCCCATTGAGAAGCAAGCAATTCAATATAGGTTATTCATATATAGTCATGAAAAACATTTCTATAAGAGTCATGTAGTGCAAGAAAACATAGACCAAAAAGAAGAAAACAACCTCAAGAAAAATAAACTAAAAAAGAGTATTCTTCACTCTGTTCTTTCTCTGAGGATGGATGGCATTTTTCATTATAAGTCCTTCAGAATTGTCTGGGATCATTATATTGCTGAGAACAGCTAAGTCACTCACAGTTGATCATCTTACAATATTGTTCTTAATTTGTAGACAGTACATTTCACTTTGTATCAGCTCATGCAAGTCTCTCCAAGCTTTTCCAAGAGCATCTTGCTCATCATTTCCCACAGCACAATAGTATTCCATCATAATCACATACCACTTGTTCAGTAATTCTCCAACTGATAGGCATCCCTTCAATTTCCAATTCTTTGTCATGAGAAAAGAGCTTCTATTTTTGTACATTTTGTATATTTTGTACAGGTCCTTTTCCTTTCTGTTTTTTTTTTTTAAATCTCTTTTGGAATACGCACCTAGTAGCGGTATTGCTAGGATAAAGGGTATGCATGGTTTTATAGCTCTTTGGGCATAGTTACAAATTGCCCTCCAGAATAGTTGAATTAGTTCACAACTCCACCAACAGTGCATTAATGCCCCACTTTTCTGACATCCCCTCCACCATTTGACATTTTCCTTTGCTGTCCTATTAGCCAATCTAATAGGTATGAAGTAGTACCTCAGAATTGTTTTAATTTGCATTTTTCTAATCAATAGTGAGTTAGAGCATTTTTTCATATGGCTATAGATAACTTTGGTTACTTCATCTGGAGACTATTCATATATTTTGATCATTTATCAATTGGGGAATGGCTCTTTTATAAATTTGACTTGATTCTCTGTATGTTTGAGAAATGAGGCCTTTATCAGAGAAACTTGTTTCAAAACAATTTTTTTTCACAGTTAGTATTGCCCACTGTATTTCCCTCCACCCTATTTCCCACCCTGTTTATTCTATTATACTCTCTCTCTCTCTCTCTCTCTCTCTAAATCATAAGATGCTTTAAAGTTTGCAGAGTTCTCTTACATGCATCATCCCATGTGATCTTCATAGCAGCCTGGTGGGACAGGTGCTCCAGGTGTTCTTCCTGTCTTACAAATGAAGACACTGAACCTCCGAGATTTCAGGGGACTTGCCCAAGGTCACACTGATCATAAATGTTGGGATTTGTAGCCTGTCCTCCCCTTACTCTCCTAACTCTGAGTTTAGTGCTCTTCTTGTCCCCAAGCCAGCCACACTGACATAATCACCTTCACATGTTTGGGCAGAAGCCCAAGGGATTAGATTTACGTTGCTTGGATCTACATGTCAGAACCAGGAACCGCGTGGGAGGTTGCCAAGAGGCAGATTTCAGCTGGATGTAAGGAAAAGCTTCCCAAGACGTGTTAAGAAATGGAATGGATTGCCTTGAGAGGGGCACATTTACTAAAGTAATTTTTCCTTAAGTGTACATCTAACCATGTCAGTCCCCTGCTTAGTAAAGTCCAGTGGCTCCCTATCGCCTCTAGAATAAAGTGTAAACTTTTCTGTTGAGCTTTTAAAGCCTTTCACAACCTTACCCCAACGCATCTTTCCAGCCTTATTGTATATGACACACACACACCGCCCCCGCTGCCCCTGTATTCTACAATCTAGCCAAACTATGTCCTTCTTTCTGTGACTCACATGTTGTACTTTCGTTCTATCTCTGCCCTTCTGCACTGACTGCTCTCATACTTGGAGTGCACTCCCTCCTTACCAATTCCTGAGAATCCCTCTCTTCATTCAAGAGCAAACTCCAGTACCATCTTATATATGAAGGCTCTTTTGATCCTGCTACCACCCTCACCCCACACCTCCTCATCTCTAATTGCTAGGGCACTTCCTCTTAAAAAACATCAAGTTTTATTTTTTCAATTGGTAAAAATCCATCTTCTCTTTGTCCCTCCCATTTCTTCTGCCCTGGTTCTGTTCACTTCACTCTATATCAGATTATAAAATTCTTCTCAGGTTTCTTTAGGGTCCTTCCTCTGAATTATCTTTTATTAAACAGCTTCATATTTATCTGTATACTCTTTATGCTAAGCCCGTATATACTTCTATATCCCCTTGTCTCCCTGTTAAGAGAGTAGTTATTTTTTTAGGTAAGAATGATGTCATTCATTGTACTTGAGTGTCCACTCCTTGGTATACAGTAGGTGCTTAATTAAACACTTGTTGTTTGATTGAGTTTCTTTTTACCCAAAGTCTTCTAGTGAAGGTTGAAGGATCATTTGTTGGGGATGTTGTAGAGGGAATTCAGGGTAGGCTGGTAGAAAAAAATTGGGGGTCAGAGTATCATCTCTTACTTATCTGTATGAGCAAGTCACTTACAACTCTGTATGCCTTGGTTTTCCCAACTAGGGGGTTGAAGTAAGATGAATGAGCCAGATTAGGTGCTCTCTGGGGTCCCCTCCCAGCTTTAAATCTATAATTCTATGATTCTTGATCATACACAAGTTGGACTTCGATGGTCTCTGAGGTCCCCCCAACTTGAAGATCCTGTGCCCAAGTGGGAATGAACTCTGGGTTGGTTTTTTTTTTTTTTTCTGTCTTTCTAACTCATCAAAGCCAAATTCTCAAAGACTGAAATGTGTGTGAGAGTGCTTTGAAAAGTGTAAAGAACTTTGCCAAGTAAAGTCTATGCTCTGTTTTAAACTCCGGGGAGGCAATTCGATGTGTAGAGAAAGACTTAAGCCGCCTTGATATGAGAGAGCTGTGCATGTAGGTGGTCTGGTATAGGGGACTGAATGCTGAAAATGCTTGGGTCCATCCCTTCCTTCCTCCTGTGATCTTGGAGATTCTCTGGGCCTCAGTTTCTTCCTCCATGAAATGTGCTTAATAATTTGTATGATGTGTTAAGAATTCTTATGAAAAAGAGATATAGCCTACATTTGGAAATCCTACCCTGTGATGCTTTATTGACCTGTAATAAAAGCATGGGTATAATAAGGATAGATACAGGTATAGACCTATACTGGGCCTAGTCCAGTGGCACCATGAGACTCAGTTTTGCCTTAGTCCTGAGGGGTAGAGCAGCACCTTGAGTTCTGCTCAGAAATGCAGGCTGGTTGAAAGTGGCCCATTAAAGTTGGAGCTGGCACGGTTTTATTCTCTTGAGAAGACAAAGGGAGCTGGCACTCTTTGTAAAAGCATCTGTCTGAAGTGGAATTCCTGCATGTGTGTGAACATGCCAATCACAGGCAGATTAGTAGAGACTGTAAGTCAGTCTTTGCCTTCCTCTGTATCCCCAGAGCTCTGTACTGTGCCTGGCACATAATAGGCACTTAATAAACCCTTGTGGACGTGAGTTGACATGCCTAGCTTGGTACCTTATGGCCCCACTAGATGAGGCCACTAAGCAATCTTCGGCTGTTCCTTCTCTCTCCCTTCTCTCTCCACATGCCTCTGTAGAGTGGCAGGGGTTTGGGGTCGGGGTGAGGGCAGCAGAGCAGAGCTGAGCTTGCCTAGCCTGCATCAGTTAGCCTGTGTCACTGGCTTGTGATGACTTCTGGTAAGCACTCACTATGTGTGTTTGCTTATCACTGGGGATACAGATGTCTGCTGGAGGAAACAGCATACCTCAGATCAGCATACTCTGAGATATAGGGCATGGAGGTAAGGCATAGGGTATGTCAGCTGGAGCAAAGAACAGCTCCAGACAAAGTACCTGAGGCAGATTTGAGCAGGGAGAGAGCCCTGAATTTGGAGTTAGTTGACCCAGGTTTGAATCCTGGCTACTCATGGGCCTCAGTCTCTTCATCTGTAAAATGAGGAGGTTGGACTCGTCTAGGAGCAAGCTATGAATATTTGCACCTGGAGTGTTTGTGTGTATGGGGGGGAGGGAGAGGTGGAATATGATAAGTCAAGGAAAACTTCATGGAGATGGTGGTACCTGAGCTGAACTTTGAAGAAAGAGAAGGATTTTTTTTTAAAGTTCTTAGAAAATTGCTTTAAACTTTTAAAATTAATAAGCATTTGTTTTCTCTTTTCATCTCCCATTCCCTGTCAATCAAAAAAGAAAAGAAACAAAACCCTTGGCAAAACGTGCACAGTCAAGCAAAACCAATTCCTATATTGGCCATGTGTAAATGGCAGGTAGAGGAGGTAAGCAAGGCCTTCCAGGTGTGGGAGCTGGCTCAGAGGCAGATGAAATCATGCGTTTGGAGAGCAGCTGGTAACTTGATTTGGCTGGAGCTTGGATTGTAAAAAATAAGGACCAAAAATGGAGGTTGGAGCTGAGCTCTGAGGGGCCTTGAATGCCAAAGCAAGGAACCGATGAAAGTTTTTCACTCAGGAAAGTAACTTGGTTATGGTGATGGTGATTGATTTGGTGTTAATTTTTAAATAAGAAACCTGCCATTAAAATATCCAAACAAATAACCAATATTGCTTAGTGACTACATATACATGAATTTCAATGCATTTTTGGGAGTAACTTCCCCTCCATTCCCATATTTGGCCATTTGCATTAATTTTTTTCTCATACGATCATAGTTACTATGTAGCTAATTTTCTTAGTTTTGCCTTGTATTAGTCTATGCAAGTTTTTCCAACTGTCTTCATTTTTTGTTTTGTATTATTCTATGAAACAGTCAGTTCAACTTTCTTCATATTCCTCCTACTTGTAGATCTTAGTTGCTTCATAGCATCCGTTACACTAATGTAACTACAGTCTTTTTAACCCTTGTCATATTACTGGATGTTGTAGGTGACTTCCAGTTCTGGAGTGTGTGTGTGTGTGTGTGTGTGTGTGTGTGTGTGTGTGTGTGTGTGTGTGTGTGTGTGTGTTTGAAGCAGTATATAGTCCTGCTATGAAATTCTCCAGAGATATTTTTTTCATTTGTTGATAAATTTTGTTTTGACCCAATTATCCCATAGACAGACTGTCTCTATCAAAGCTCATTCCCTGAAAACAGTTGATTTCTGACTTGTTAACAGAAGGGAAGGTTGTGTCCTTTAGCTTAGAAAATCTGGTGCCAACATTGTTATCTTCAGCCAGCCTTCTATTGCCTCTTAATGACAAGTCTATTTACATTGTTGCAGTTGGTTCATATAATGTTTTCTGAGCTCTCCTTGCTTCACTCGGTGGTGGGTGGTGGCGTTGCTTCATACAAGTCAGGAAGATCATTTTAGCAGCCGTGGAAAGGATGGATTGGAGACTGGAGAGACTGCATGGCCAGAGCCCCCTGAGGAGCTTATCACCATTGATCAGGTGAGAAGTGATGAGCTTCTGAAGGAGGCTTCTGGCTGTGTGAATGTAGAGGAGGGCCTGTGGAAAATGAACAGGACTTGGCAACTCTTTGGATGTCTGGGAAGAAAGACAGAAACAGAGAAGAGAATCAAGAGTTGTGCTGGGTCACAGAGAGGATAGTGATGCCTGCAACAGAAACAGGAAATGTGGGAAGGAATGATAGGGTGGAAGATGGGGGATTTGGGTGAATATATGTGAGTTTGGGGTGCTGGGAGAGACATCTAGTTGGAAACATCTAGAAGGCAGGTGAAATGTAAGACAGTGTGGGATAATGGAGAGGAGAGCACTTGGTACACTGAATACAGCGGGGCACCATCACCCCTTAGGCCATTACTGGACAGATGAGAGCAGACTTCTATCAAGTACCTTTTGTGTGTGAGGCATTGTGCTTATGCTGGGGACCTAAAAGTAAATGAGAAATCGTTTCTGGAGGGGAGATTTGATGGTGGATGCAAGACCCAGGGTCCCTACCCTCAAGGATCTCAGAGACTAGTAGGGCAGATGAGACACATTGACTAAAATGAAAGGTATAAATACCATGGTACATATGTCGTGAAAAGTACATGCTGCTTTGGGATCACAGAACACTGCTGTTTGGGGGCAAGGGGTGACTATAAGATCAAAAAAGTCTTCCTGGAGTAGGAGGCCCTTGCTCAGAGCTTTAAAAGGTAGCATGTCAGTAGGTAGAAGTGGGGGAAAAAGGGGGTTTTTAGGTGGGCAGGACCCTGTGAACAAATGTTTAAAGACAGAGGCTCTCAGAGTTTGTTTGGAAGAAAGGAATCAAGCATTTATTAAGAATCTATTATTGCTAAATACTTTAAAATTATTTTCTCATTTCACCCTCCCCAAAACTCTGGAGTTAAGTGCTGTTCCTTTTCTGTTTTTTTTTTTTTTTTTTTTTGAGGGGGGAAGGCAAAGCAATTGGAGTTAAGCGACTTGCCCAAGGTCACATGGCTAGATTTGAACTCCGGTCCTCCTGACTCCAGGGCTGGAGTTGAGTGCTGTTATTATCCCCATTTTATAGTTGAGAAAACCAAGGCAAACAGAAGTTAAGTGATTAGCCTAAAGGCACATAGCCAGTAAGTGTCTGAGGCTGAATTTGAACTCAGGTATTTCTCATTTTGGGCCCAGTGATTTGCCACCTAGTTGGAAAGGAAAGGGCCTTGGAGATATCCTTTAGTTCAACCTTCTCACCTTCCACATGAGAGCTGTAGAAGGTCTGTGACTCACCCAAGGTCACATACATAGTAAATACCAGAGATGATGCAAACCTAGGTACTCTGAGTTCAGGTTTTTTTCTTTGAGGCAATTGGGGTTGTGCCTTGCCCAGGGTCACACAAATAATAAGTGTCTGAGGTCAGATTTGAACTCAGGTCCTCCAGACTTGAGTTCAGATCCGATGCTTATTCTCCTCCACTGCCACTGGTTCAGATTGGCTAGGTCATCAGGTAAGTATGGAGGAGAAGCACAAGGTACATGGAGTCTGTTGAGAGAGAACAGTGGTGAGAATGTACAGAATTTGGGGTCAGAGGACCTGAATTCCCCAGTCTGTTCTCAATCAATCAGCAAAAATATATTAAACACTCCCTGTACCCTGACTTACATTTCCTGGCTGCTGCTCTGTGTGACCTTAGCTGTGTCACGAGCTCATTAAAACTCAGTTTCTTCATTTGTAAATCGAAGGCAGTAGATTACCATGAAAGTCCCTTTCTGGCTCTCACTCAGATCTTTATAATTGCTCACAGCCCCAGACAGATATAGGGCCCAGGATTGGGCCAATTAGTTAAGGGCTCTCCCTGGCATAGGCCCAGGCTTTCTCATGTGGGGAATAGGGATGGTCCAGGAGCACAGGGTGGGTGGTGGTGGATGGATCTGTTAACAGAGACGCAGAGGCCCAGAGGAGAGTCTCTGTCAGAATCTTCCAGGAACAGGCAAAGAGATACAATTAGGGAAAAATTTCAGAGATCAGGAAAACAAGGAGGGTCCAAGTTTTATAATTTACTGGTGCATGCTATCTTAGGGGTATCATTTCCTCCCTTCTTGCTTCCTCTGACCAGACAGCTCCCCACTGCTGTTACCATTCTCTTCCTGGGAAAGCAAACTCTGTTGTTTCACTGTGGCCTTGGATGGGGAAACAGTGGGACCTGAGAATGGGATTCAGCGTCTTTTCCGTGATGCCTCATGTAGTCCTGAGTGAAAGTAGTAAATACTAGTGATGAGTACTAGTGGTAAATACTTAAGGAATTAGATATTTTTTATTTTAAAAATATATTTTAAAAATTAGGAACTTTAACATTCTCAGCAACAACAATGACAAAAAACTATCCTGAAGGCTCAATATGACTGTGTAATCAAAGCTCTTTATGATACAGATTTTAATTCCTTATATTCCTTTGCAGTCTATTCTCACACTTGGGAACACATAAAATTCTTTGGATAGTTGCACTCGAAGGATCTTCAGTTATTCTAGTTCTTCCTTTCCTCCCTTTTTTACTTTGTATAAGTCTTTTCCAGATTTCTCTATATACCTGATATTTGTTGTTTTGAATGGCACAATAATAATCCATTACACTCCTCAATTTGTTCTTCCATTCCCTTTGGAAATCTAGGTTGCGTTCAGGTTTTGGTTTTCTTTCCTAATTGGCTCCTATTATACAGCTGTGAAGGTTGCCTTATAAGTGAGTCTCTTTTTTTCTTTATTTTTCTTTATATTTTCAGTAATGAGACCACTGGGTCAAAGGGGAGGATGAATTTTAGGAACTTTTATGTGGGTTCTGCCAGGTAGCTGTCGAAAAGATTGTATCAGTTTATGGTTCCACTACTAAGGGTGGTGCCTCCTCTCTAGAATTTAGGTTTCTCATGTAGATATTTTAGCCAGTATGAGATAATTCTTCCAGAGAAGCTGAGGCATATAGTAGAAAGAGTGCAGATTTGGAGTTGAGAGAGACCTGGGTTCAAGTCTTACCTCTGACACCAGTTCTGTGTGACCAAACATAAGTCATTCATCTCCAGGCTTTGATTTTCCCATCTGTAAAATGAGGGAGGTTAGACCAGGTGATCCCTCCCAGCTCCAGATGGATTTAGAAAAACCTATACATCACACCTATCAGATTGACTAACATGACAAAACAGGAAAATGATAAATATTAAAGACGATGTGGGAAAATTGGAACACTATTTCATTGTTGGTGGAGTTGTGAACTGATCCAGCTATTCTGGAGAGCAATTTGGAACTATGCCCAAAGGACTATAAAAATGTGAATACCCTTTGACCCAGCAATACCACTTCCGGGACTGTATCCCAAAGAGATCAGAGAAGTGGGAGAAGGACCCACATGTACAAAAATATTTATAGCAGCTCTTTTTGTGATGGCCAAGAACTGGTAATTGAGGGGATGCCCATCGGTTGGGGAATGACAGAACAAGTTGTGGTATATGAATGTAATGGAATACTTTTGTGCTGTAAGAAATGATGAACAAGCAGACTTTAGAAAAACATGGAAAGAATGCTTAGTGAAATGAGCAGAACCAGAGAACATTATACACAGTAACAGCCACAGTGTGTGATGACTGACTTTGATAGACTTAGCTCTTCTCAGCAATGCAAGGACCTAAAAGAGTTCCAAAAGACTCATGATGAAAAATGCCATCCGCATCCAGAGAAAGAACTATGGAGTCTGAATGCAGAGGGAAGCAGACTGTTTTCTTTTTTGTTTTGTTTTATATTTTTCTTTCTCGTGGTTACTCCTATTCTTTCTAATTCTTCTGTGCAACATGACTATTGTGGAAAAAAAAAAAAAACAAAACCAAAAAACCAAAACCTAAACAGCTATATAATTGTCATCTTCAGTACTGTTTGGTTGTTAAAGTTAATCTGTTGTTAAGCTTTAATAACTATAAAAGTGTGCTAAGACTTTGAGACATCCTGAAAATACTCTGTGTGCCGCCCTCCCCCCCCACTTTATTAAGCCATCCCATCTGTTTCTTCCCCTTCATTCCTAAACTCTTGGAATAACTTATGCCCAATGACTCCACTTCCTCACTACCGTCTCTCTCTCCATGACCCTTCATAATCTGATTTTAATCTCAACCACTATACTACTATACTGAAACTGTTCCCTATAAAACAAAAGAAAAATGTTTTGTTTTTATATCACTTTTACTTCTGAATATTTTGCCCTTCTCCAGTTTCCTAGCCATTGCTTTCAGCAAGGAAATAAAAGAACAACTAATCAACACATAAATGAAGTCTGACCACATATATAGTGTTCCCTCTCCACCTATAGGCCCCCATCTCTACAAAGAAGTTACATTTTCTCCTCTCTTCCCCGGAGCCAGGCTTGGACATTATAATTACACAGGTATGGTTATCCTTCAGCCATTTACATTGTTGTAGTTGTATAGATCGTCTTCCTGGTTCTTCTTTCCCCCTATGTCATTTCATAGAAGTCTTTCATGCTCATCTGAATACTTCATTGCCGTCTTTTCTAAGAGAGAATGAAACTCACTCTCTTAAAGGTCACCAGTGATAAAAACAAAAGATAGTGATAATAATTTGTCAAAAAATTAGCATGAAGGTCACCAATGACTTTCTAATTGCCAAATCCAATGGCCTTTTCTTGGTCTCCATAGAGGCATTTAATAGCATAGGCTGGCCCCTCCCTCACAGATACCCATGTCTCTGTTGGCTTTAGAGATATCACGACCTCCCCTTTTTTCATTTGAGTCCCTTTGACCCCTCTGTCTTCTTTCCATCTCCCTAAGGTGACAGTTCCTCACGGGTCTTTCTTTATGTCTCCTATCACCATTGGTGGTCTCCTTTCATCCTGTAGTTTCAGCTGTTACCTTTGCACAGATTATACCCAAAGTTGTGTATCTAGACCTGACCTCTCCCTTGAGTTCTAGACCCAAGTTCCAAACTGCCTACAGAATGCTCCTACATGTCCCTGAAACATCTCAAGTCCAGCGTATCCCAAATTAATTTGTTCTCTTTTCCCCTAAACCTGTTCTTCCTTGGACATTATTTCAATTTTTGGCAATATCTAGTTTTTGATGGACCCATTCAGCATTTCTGAGCAAAGTGGTCTAGAGCAGTGGTTCTCAACCTTCCTGATGCCTCGATCCTTTAATACAGTTCCTCATGTTGTGGTGACCTCCAACCATAAAATTATTTTCATTGCTACATCATAACTAATTTTGCTACTGTTATGAATTGTAATGTAAATATCTGATATGCAGGATGTATTTTCATTGTTACAAATTGAACATAACCCACAGATTGAGAACTGCTGGTCTAGAGGAAAGAATACTGAGTCTAGAATCAAAAGACCTGGTTTCAAATCCTGACTCTAATTCTTACTAACAAAGTGACTTTGGGCAAGTCACTTAACACCCTCCTCCCCTCAGCTTTGATTTTGTCATCTGTAAAATGAAGGCATTGGACTCCACACCCTTTGTAGTCTCTTCTGTATCTATGACCGTGGCCATGACCATGAGAGTGATGTGACAAAAATATTTCAAGAAGCCTAATGTGCTATTGCTGAGCAGTTGAGTTGGATGGGAGTTAATGTCTTTCCTTTTCATTTGCTGGACCTCTGTTTTCTTTTTTGTATGATGAGAAGGTTGGACTGGATTTGTAACGCCCCTTCTGTTTCTCACCTGTGCTTCTGACTTCTTGCAAGAATGAGTTCTTAGTCACTGCCTCCTTCCCTTACCTCAGGATTGTTTAGAGTTCTTATCTCAGAGAGCACTAGGTAATGGTTGAGGCCTCCCACCTGGCTCCATCTGCCTTTCAGCACTTTAAGAAGGATTAAAAAATCCCCTTCTCTTAGAAAGCCCATGGGAAATTCCAAGGGTCTTCTAGTAGTTTAAAGTTTCGTTGAAACTTCCAGCCAAATGGTCCCTGAAGTAAGAGAAGGAAGTTTTACCATCCTTGGCATCTTTGGCAAGAGAATATAGGGGAGGAACCATGGTCTACTAACTAGTCTTTTCCACTTCCCTTTGGTGTGAGCATGCGTGTGTGTGTGCGTGTGTGTGTGTGTGTGTGTGTGTGTGTGTGTGTGTGCGCGCGCGCGCGCGTGTGCGTGTGTCTGTGTGTGTCTGTGTGTGTGCGTGTGTGCGTGCGTGTGTGCGTGTGCGTGTGCGTGTGCGTGTGCGTGTGTGTGTGTGTGTGTGTGTGTGTGTGTGTGTGTGTTCATGCCTCACCTCTGCACTGCCCAGGGAGGCCTGATCTCTTACTTTCCCCAGCTTTTTAATTGATGACCTGGCTTTGAGGTCTCTCTTACACCTAATGTCTTAACTGACTGACTAATCATTGGATACTTTAATTCTGATAATTGCAACTTGTGGCTTTTTAATGGCCCAGACACCTTGCCAACTGAGAGAGGAAAGCCAAAAGCTTGGGAGCTAATATTTCTGGCCTCCTTTTCAGTCTCTCCTGAGGCAGTAGGTGGTGAGAGAAGGGGGTTCCCTTAGACACACACTCACACACACACACACACACACACACACATCACTCACACATACACTCACACATACTCACACTCACTCACATGCTCAGACACACACCACACACACACATACACCTCCCCCTTCCCTTACAGGCCCTGACTTGTTCCTTCATTCAAGGACAGGACGAGCATACCCGTCGTCTCATACAATGACATTTTGTTCATTCTTGAGAGAGCGAAGAGGCGAAGAAGGGAGCCTCTATATTTCATTTGATGTCTCTGGCTGGTATAAAGGATTTCAGGCTAATGAGGGCCATTTATACAGATTTTAAACACACCCTGCGCTATCTCAGTGCATGGAGATTACCTAGGGGTTTGCTAGCTTCTCCATATGGATTCAGAATTTAGAGCCAGAAGGGACTTTGGAGATTATTAGGATCGGCTGTGGCTCTATCCTCCTCCCAGCCCCCCATTTTACAAGTGAGAAACTGAGTCCCAGAGATGGAAAGGACTTTTTCAAGGTCATACAGGTGGTAAGCAGAGGAGTCAGGAATTAATCCAGGCTCAGGCCTTCCAACTCCAAAATCAGTGCTCTTTTCATTCTTGTGTGTCTGGAAGCCTGGAGAGCTTCCTTGTGGCCCCTGGTACACACACTCAGGGGTGGGCACGCAGGGCTATGGGCTGAGCTCTCATTTGGAGTCTAAAGGATGGAAAGATAGACGAGATGTAAAATGTGCTTCAAGTCCCCATCCCTTTGCGATGGAGTCAGTCTGCAAGTATTTATTTACTCAACAGCGGAAATGTCAAGACCCAGAAAAAAATTGGAAACAACTCAGGCAGAAATGTCTCCTCCTATTCCTTTCTCTCCCACTCCCCACAGACATGCACCTTGTGATCTCTTTCTTCTTTCTTTAAAATACAACAAAAATGGGGAAAAAAAATCAGATTATAAGTTTTTAAATGGTGAAGAAAATCTTCATAGTAGCTTGTATACATATTGTTTCCCAGGCTTCACTCCTGTGCAAAAGATTTATGAAAGTTCTGTGATGGGAAAATTCTGTACAGCTAACTGAAGCAGTTACTTCATGGGCCCAGATAATACAGTATGGCTTTGTGAGGCATTTCTTACCAGATGACCCAGATACTACCAACCTTCTTCAAGAATGATGATCAAAATGTCTTCCTCACAATAGTGCTTTGGGGATAGATAGGACAAGTACTAAATTACTACCATTTTGCAGATGAGGAAATTGAGGTTTGGTGAATTGTGAGGTTAAATGAATTCCCCCCCAAGATCACACAGTTATTAAATGGCAGAGACAGGATTCTATGCCAGGATTTGTTCAAAATCCTGTATTCTTTCTATTAAATTCATTTCTACATAAAAGTACAGAAGCATGTGTAATGAATCACTTGAAATAGGAAGAATTTTATTATCAGTCATTTCGTGTGCTGCATCTAACTAGACTACAAACCGAGCAGCCCTGAAGACACATTGTTTGAAAATGATTTTTAAATACAGCAGAGCCCAGCACTCTTTGGTCTAGAACTACAGTCTGGGCACCTGCTCTTCCCTCCCTCCTGCATACAGCATTGGCAATGAGGTGTTTGTGGGATGTGCCCTCTGATGCTTTTCTGGCACATATCTGGTCATCCTCTCTCCCTTCCATAGCATGAGGAAGAAAGTGGTCGGGCTGTGCTGGGTACCCCTCTCGCCAAAGAAGGAGCAGGTAACAGAACTTGGCAAAGTGGGCAGGGGATATTTTGATTTTAATTTTTGTATCCTCAGCACCAAACACAGCCTGGCACATTTGTTGTTCAGTCATTCAGTCTTGTCTGACTTTTTGTGGCTCTGTGGACCATAATGGGTTTTCCTGCAAAGATACTGCAGTAGTTTGTCATTTCCTTCAGCAGATGGAGGCAGAGGTTAAATGACTTGCCCAGGGTCATACAGCTAATAAGCATCTGAGGTTGGATTTGAGCTCAGGTCTTTCTGACTCCAGGTCCAGTGCTCTATTCACTGAACCATCTAGTTGTCTAGCATACAGTGGGTGCTTAATAAATATTATTGAACCGAGCTGAGGTTGAGAGAGATTATGGATTCTCCTCTAGAGGTCTGAGAAAAGTGGACGATTTCTTAGCTTTCTAGCTGAGGGAAGAGGAATGGATAAGATGTCTGGGAGAAGTCCCTTTGAACCCAGGGAGTCTGATACCATGAATTTCTCTGAAGTGTCTTCCCAACTTCAGAGATGTCGGTGTTCTCAGGCTTGGAATCCCACAGATGTTTCTCAGTGGTCAAGTGGGACATCTGGGTATTGGGGGGGCTATAAAATTCAGATTTAAAAAAAAGGATTTTCTTCTTTTGCAAACAAAAAATACAAAGAAACACTTCAGAAGGGGTGGGCAGGAGCCGCCCTCTCAGAGGGCTGAATAAATTGGGCTCCTTGGGGGTGGGTCTGACTCCTTTTGGAGTCTGGCAGCAATCAGAGGCAGATGGGCTTGTAGGGGACTACCCTTGACCAGGGAGGGCAAGCTGAAGTATCCTACCAAGGCTTGTTCACCAAGGCTCAGGCTTCAGCCCACGCAGCCTCAGAGCAGGTGACACCAAGGCGGCGGTCCGCACTGGGCACGTTCTCATCAGTAAGTAGCATTTGCATGGAGACTGAGTATGTGCTGTTGAGGGAAACAGCATTAGGGACTGTGTGTGTGTATGTGTATGTATGTGTTATGTCCTGGGTCCAGAAACATTCGGCATCTGAAAAGACAGGGAATGCTTTTTCCTGCTTTTGTACATCAGAGTAAAAGAAGTGGGGTAGGGATATGTCTGGGGGAGGGTTTGGGGCTCCCAAGGATTCATGAGCTTGGTTACTTAGCTCTGAGGGATGTGAGTGGGTGTGTATGTGTAATCACCCCTCCATCATCAGGAACTACTTTCCCTAATCCCCAGTGAGCCTCCCCTCCTGCTAGCTCCTAAGGCTGTTGGAAGGAGAGATTTGTAGGTTTTAACATGTGTTGCTATTATTCATCAGATTTAGGCAGCATTTACCCAGTGGCCAGTGACAAGAGCCTGGATTTTGCATCAAAGGACCTGGGATCAAAGTCTGTTCTCACACTTACTTTGCAGGTGATTTTAGGAGAGTATTTTTTGTTGTTCTGTCATTTCAGTTGTGTCCTTATCTTTGTGACCCCATTTGGGGTTTTCTTGGCAAAGATACTGGAGTGGTTTGCTATTTTTCCTTCTCCAGCTCATTTTACAGATGAGGAGACTGAGGCAGGCAAGGTTAAGCATCTTTAGGGTCACACAGCCAGTGTCAGAGGCAAGATTTGAGCTCAGAAAGTGGAGTCTTGCTGACTCCAGCCCTGGTGCTCTAACCACTGAGCCACCTTGCTGACCCTAAATCAGTTCCCTCAATTATAAAATGAAAGTCTAGACTTAGTATCTCCAAAGCCCCAGCCAGCTGTAAGTCTATGATTTCCGGATTCCTTTTTTAATTCAGGAAGAACAGGTCTGGAGGGAAGGCAGGGTTCATAAATATTCTGCAGGAGAGGGTCTGCCGGGCCTGGCAGTATAGCTCTGACATTCACTGATTAGGGTTTCTGGGTTTGCTCATTTTTTGGAGGGCAGAGGAGAGATCAGGGCAGACTACTGGGGAAATCCCATTTTCATAGAAAGTCTAGCTTTGCTTCTGGTCCAGGCTGCCTCAGTCCAAGCCAGGAAAGTTTCTGCTGGTCAGTGCAGCTCCTGGCAGATTGTGCCGCTAATGCTTAGCCATTAGCTTGAAGAATAAGATAAACTTCAAAAATAGGGCATCACATGAGTGCCCTGTGTCATTTCTGTGGCCCTCACTGAATGTTGAGTAAGCAGTTTTGTGTGTGGTTCAGTAACATTTGAGGGGGGACTGACTGAAATAGGGACATTCCGAGGGCCGTTGAGGATGAAGCAGTGATATTTTCAGTGTTTACTCACTTCCCCTGTGGTGTCCCCCCCCTCAAAAAACCCGAACAAACCCCAAACAGATCAAGACTATTAACAACTTAGGGAAATCAGGAAAGGTTTTTCCTAGGACTTGGTGCCTTGAAGAGAAATTTAAAGGAAATAAAGTGGGTAGGTTGGAATATATACGAATTTTCTGCCACCTTCTTAGTCCTGGACATCATACTTGTTTTAATGCAGCTTTTTTGTCTCCCATTTCACATTTTTCATTCTTTGAAGGTATAGTCCCCTAACATCCTTTGTCTTTTTCAGGTGAGCTGCTGTCTGACTACACCTTCCCCATCTCGTTTGAATTGTGATGATTGATTTTTTTTTTTGACACATATGTGAGACTTTATATTTATCCCCATTAAATTTCAGCTCATTAGATTTGGTTCCAGGATGTCAAGATCACTTTAGAGCCTGACTTTTTGATCCACTGTTGCCATACCTACGAGCTCTGGCCTCCACATATTGATGACAGTGCCTTCGATGCCTTCATCTAAGTCATTGAGAAAAATGTCCAACCTCACAGGGCCAAGTGCAGATCCCCAGAGTGCTTCCCTGGAGGTTTCCTTCCATGGAATCATTAAATGACTCTTTTTTGGGTCACAACTCACTGTGAATTTTCTCCTTATTTTACAAGGAAGAAAATGATCCCCAAAAGGGTCTTGTCTAAGGTTTCACAGCTAAGACTTGAGTCCTCTCATATAGGGCTTTCGTAGTAGGGCTAAAGCTGATGGGGTTTGAAGACTGGCACCATTATGGAGAGTCCCTGGGAGGGAGGTGTGCCATCAGGCTGGCTAGAGAGGGGTAAGCTGACTAGGGATGGACATAACTGCTCAGAGGTTCTTCAAGGGCCATGTGTGGCCACTGTTCTTCTAGCTGGGGCTTGAGATTGGGAGAGTAAAGCTCCAAAAAGACAAACATAAACCAACAACTCAGATTTTCCACATAATAGTAGCTGTATTAGTCTTACTGTTTGTGAATTGAGATATAAGATACAAACCTCCCTTATTATAAGATAATAAAAAACAACTATAAACAGTAATATTTGTAAGTGAATTTATATATACATATACAGACATATGTGTGTATTTTTTTTTTGTGAGACAGTCAGGGTTAAATGATTTGCCCAAGGTCACACGGCTAGTAAGTGTCAAGTGTCTAAGGCTGGATTTGAACTCAGGTCCTCCTGACTCCAGGGCGGGTGCTCTATCCACTATACCACCTAACTGCCCCATGAATTAAATCTTATCAATCACAGAAACAGCTATGTAGATTTGAAAAATAGTAATATTTTTATGTTGGACATATTTATTCAGTCTATAGAAGGTATATATTCTTAACTACTTATTCTCCTGAGATATGCTGCATTTTTTATTAGCTCAAAATGAACCCCAGCGTCACAATGCTTAGTGTGCAGATGGATTTGGGGACCTTGATCAATAACTTGGCAGACCCCTTAGGTTGAGGAACCACCAGACTACACCTGAGGACATCGTTGGTCCCTTCTGCCCACAGGGAGCAAAGAACCCCAGGGTGGGAGGTTTGTCCCAGGAATTTCCTCTAGGCATCAGCAGACAGAGTTGACCCTGTTTTGATGGTGGCCTTTTTTCTCTTACTTCCTGCCTTCTGCTCAGATTTGATTTCAAGCATAAATCCACATTTTCCTACTTCTGGTTTCTGCGGTTAGTGATCTGGGGACAGGCTTTCCCAGGCACCTGGTTTCCTTCTTCAGGGCCAGATCCCAGGTTGATACTTTCCTTTAGGGGGCTGGGCCAATGAGGAGAGACCTTTTTGATAAGCATAGGGAGCTGGGGGTGCTACTTAACTTTCCTCATTTTTAAAATGACTGGGTTGGACTTGATGGCCTCATACCCTCAGTCCCAGGATTTTCTCTCTAGACTTTTCAGGGAAGGAGGTAGAAATAGGGCTCCTTTTCTCTGTCAGACCAGTGAGAGCCTGATTAGTTCACTTAGCTTACTCACATCCTGGAGAAAAGGCAGTCTTGGGGCAGTTGTAGAAAAGGATGCTGGGAGGTTAGGGTTTGGCCCTGGAGCCCAACCAGGACCAAGGAAGTTTGGTTATGTTATCAAACTGACCTGTCATTTCACAAATTCATAAACTTATACCTGGAAGGAATCCTAGAAGCCATTAAGTCCAGTTCCCTCCTTTGAGGAAATGGAGGTCCAGAGGTATTAAGTCAGTCAGTCAATAAGCATTGATTAAGTGCTTACTGTGGGCCATGCAATGTGATAAATAGGTCTGGGGCCAGATTTGAATTCTGATCTTCCTAATTCCACGTCAAGCATAACTTCCTCTAGAGTGCCCTTGATAGATGCCTGTTTCTTGTTTGTGGTGGTATCTGCTCGTGGGCAGTCGGACACCTCTCTTCACACCCCCTCCTTCCCAAGAGCACACAGAAAAAGTACATCAGTAGTTACTCAGCCCTGTCCCCAGGAGAAAGAGAAGCTTATCAATTGTGGTATCCCAGTGCAAGGCAGTTTCCCACTTTCTTTGAATTGTCTCAATCATTCATTCATTGGCCAAACATGGATTAAATGCCTACTGTGTGCAGAACCTAGTGCTAAGTGCTGGGAGATAGAAAATTTGAATAAGACTATCTCATGGAGCTTTCAGGCAAAGTAGGAGGTCATAAGATGAGAGATGCAGATTGTAGTACTCTTCTTACAGATGGGAAAACTGAGGCCAGGGATGTCAGGTGAATTGTAATTTAGACTCAGGTCCTTTGACCCCAAATCCACCTAGCTGTCCTAGTGCTTTTTTTTTTTTTAAACCAGGACTAGGAGTCAAGAATCCTGAGTTCAAATCCTGCCTTAAACCCTAGCTGGGCTTCTCTCAGATGCAGTTTCTCCTTTTCTAAAATGGAGATAATAGCACCTTCCTCCTGGGGTTGTGTGAAGCTTTGCAAGCCTTAAAGCTCTTTAGAAATATTTGCTATCATTATATCTTACTGTCACTTGCTGTTGCAGTCTGTTCTCTCCAGGAGATTCACCCGCTTCCTTTTCCAAGCACAGCTTCAGAATCATCGATCCTCTGAAGGTGTAAGTGAAAACAGATGACGGAATGGGGTCTTTCAGTCTCTTATTGCAGAGACTTTGTGACCCTGAGTGAGTCACTTATCCTCAGTTCTCAGTATCCTCATCTGTAAAGTGGGCATGATAACAGCACCTACCACTTGGGATTGTTTCAAGGATTAGATAATGATATCTCTAAAGTGCTTAGCTCAGAACTCAGCACTTAGGTGATTAGTAAATGCTTGCACGCTTGTTTGTTTTCTTTAGCCAGAAGATCTGAGTTTAAACCCTCTGTTTGCCCCTTAATTTGTTTTTCCTGGGCATTGTCTTTAATCCTGTGTAAAATGAGCAGATTGATCCAGACCATCTCTAAGGGAATTAAGCAGTGCTCATTTGAGATGATCCAGACCCTTCAAAAGGAAACACCCAGAGGCTCCTCTGGCAGACATGGTTTTGTCCCTCTCCATACCCTCCTCCTCCCCTCTCTAATAGTTTCCCACTGAGTAGGCTGTGTCTGTTCCTGAGTCCGATGCCCCAGAGGCAGTTACTGTCCTTTGTCCTGGCCAAGTCCCTGGAGTGGAGGCTTGGGTGGAGGTGTGGAGGGAGGAGAAGAGGGTCCTGGGTGGGTGGGCACTTGTTGAGACAAAGCCGAGGTGAGTGTGGTTGGGGATGGACTGTGGGAAGGATTCCACTATTTCTTGCTCTTGACCAGGTGGAATTTGAGGCAAATGGCCCTAAGACTCCAGGAGTGGGCAGCTGTTCCAGCATATAGTCTTGCTGTAGTCACTGCTGTGTGCCTTTGTGCCTCAGTTTCCCTGTCTTTGTCTTCATGATGATATGCCCTTGCTCCCCACTTATTGGATGTTCAGGAATAGGTGGGCTCCTTTCTCTAGAAGGGCCAGAAATGCTTCCTTCTCTTGTCTTGGTTGCTATGGTCCTTCGATGAGAAGTTTTACATGAGGAGCCAGCCAGGGGCTGGATGACCATTTGTCTGGAATGTTGTAGAAGGAATCCTTAGTCATATATGGCTTTGGGTCAGACTTAAATGACCTTTTAGGATCTCTTCCAATTCTTCTAGGTACTTGAGAGCAGATGGTGATTTTGCCTTTGGGAAGCCTAGCCCAGTAAGCAATCTCAATGTTTCTCAGGTAATTGGGGAAATGGGCTTGTTTGTTTTTGTTTGCAGTGAGCTGAGAGGAGTTATGGTTGTCAAATATTGCCACTTTCTTTGATATGTTGGCTCATACTTGCTAAACTTAGAGGAGATTGTGTGTGTGTGTATGTGTGTGTGTGTGTGTGTGTGTGTGTGTGTGTGTGTGTGTGTGTGTGATATAGGAAAGAAACTTCCATGGCATTGTGGTGTAGAAAGAGACCAGGGAATCCAGAGATCTAGGTTGTGACATTAACCAGCTAAGTGACAACTTGGGAATTTTATTTAGACTTCTGGAGCCTCAGTTTCCCCTCTGAAGTGAGAAGATTGGACTGCTAAGCTCCCTCTAGCTGGGGTATTCAGTGAGCTCTCTACTCACAGAACTGGGAGCTGAGTCATGACATCATTGCTTCCTGTAATCCAGAACCATTGCCTCAGAGTAACCCTAACCCCAACCTTTCCCTGGGGGCCCCTCCCCGTCTTCTCATTCCTCAGCATCTCTACTCTACTCTTCCTCCTTCTTCATCCCTCTTTCCACCCTCACTGTGGTCCTTTAGAACCTTGTTGTTGTCAGTAGGCTTCCCCTTACTCCCCCACTTCTCCATCTTGTGCTGCTCCCCCTTGACTTTACTCAGTAGACATTTATTAAACACCTATGGGGCACATACGGATGCCAGGTATTGCAGATACAAAGACAAAAAATGAAAGAGGCCCTGACCTCAAGGAATTTGCCTCCTATGAGGTAGACACAATGTGCACAGGAATAATTACAGTGGAGGGTAAGTAGAGGTGGAAGAGGGGAGATCAGGTAAAGCTTCATGGAGGTATCCCTAGAGCTAAACCTTTGAGAAAGACAAGGGTTCTGAGATTCAGAAAAAAAAGGAGGGCATTCTGGGTGTAGGAAACAGCATGTGCAAATATATGGAGGCAGGAAATGAAGTATGACCTTCAGGGAATCTTGCTGCTAATCCAGTGTTATCTTATTCTTATCCCCAATGCTGGACATTCTTTCTCTCATGTTCAAAGGACCAGAAGGAAGAGTTTGCCCCATCTTGTTCGCCATTGCCACTTCCTGACTCTTGGTCTCCTGACTTCAAGTCTTTTCTTCCTCTGAAGTCCATGCTACCTGATTGCTGCTGTTCATCAGGGACTTATTCTGCCACCTTCCTTACAGTCTTTCTGTCTCCCTGCCCCCTGCTATCATCTACAATTTCAATATTCACTTTGAAAACTTATATAAAAATAGTAATTTATAGCCCACAATTAGGTAGTAATAGCTGACATTTATGGAGTAATTAGAGGTTTGATACTCACGAAAAGCCAAGCAGGAAGGTGCCATAGGTCCCATTTTACAGATGAGGAAATTGAAACTAAAGTTGAATGACTTGTCCAAGGTCATACTGCTTGGATCAGAGTTCAGGTTTTCTGATAACAAGATATTTTCCACATAATAAGGCAAAATGTTAGCATTATGTTACAGTTGGAATTTGAACCTAGGTCTCTACTGTGGGTCCCTTAAATTCCATTGATTCTGAGCACATGAAAGAGGGATTGAGTTTTACCTTCTTGGCCCTGGAATGCAGCTTGAAGAGAAAGGGGAAGTCAGATTGAATTTGAGGGTCAAGTAAAAGGCTTCGTAAGAACTAGGGAAGGAGTTAGAGTTCTCTTACTAAGAAAAGCCTGGATGACCACTTACTGTACCAAAGAATGGGCCAGAAGTGTCTGCCCATGTCTTCTCCTTGGCTTGGAAGTTCCTGCAGATCCCCAGGCATGAGCAGAGCTCAGGCCAGATCTTCTGGGATCCCTAGGGTGGCGGTTGTGGAACCCAGGGGGTTCTGCACCCAGGTGTAGGGGCTCGAGATTGCTGAGGGGATGCCTCCATCCTCCTTTCCATGGCAAGCTTCTGCAGACTTGACCCTGGGAGGGAGAGAAAGTGTTCAGCTCAAGAACAGGAAATACACAGATCAAGAATTGTTTTCCTTTTTGGGGGTGTTAATTAAGACAGATTAGATTTCAACTGAGTGAGCCTTTTGTTGCATAATCCTTTCTAATCAAGGCAGTTTCAATATTACTGTGCTTTCAATGAGCTAATTCACCATCATTAGGTTGGCTTGTTACCATTTTGATATATGCCTGTATCCCCATCATTATCTATGATGCTGTCCCTTCCTGGGTTTTTTTCAACCTTGGTTTAGGACCCAGCTGATTTCCCTCTCAGACCTCACCCATGTAGGGCTTTGTGCCTGGATAAGGAAGGATCATATCCCCCGTGAAGTCAGGTTTCCTTGATTCTCCTCCATTTTATTAGATACTTACAAACTTGTTTTCTTTGGTTTGCAAAAGTAATCTGGCTCAAAAATGATAAGATTTTGGATTCTCCTTCCAGTTTCATGTTTATTAATGTCTCTCGGTTTCTGCTGCCCAGAATGTAGATGAAGCCATCCGTGGAATCCATTCTTTAAAAGTCAGTCTGGAATTAGAAACGGGCTTTGAGTCCAGACACTAAGGCCCTGAGCCCTTCATAGTAATAGCAGCAACAAGAAGAATAATGATAATAACAGATTCAGAAAATGCCTTAAATTTTGCCAAGCTCTCTGCCTACGTTATTTCATTCGAGCTTTGCTCCCAGCCACTGAGGTGGGTGCTATAACTGTTATTATTATGCCCAATTCACCGATGAAGAAACTAGGCCCCAGAGAGATGACCTGACTTGCTAGTGGTCACATAGATGATCAGTGTCCAAGGTGAGATTTGAACCTCAGGTCTTTCCGACTCTCAAATTTAGGGCTTGACTCTCAAGCCATAACCATGCACTAAGCCATCCTGCCTTCTTACCCACAGTCATCCAAGACTGGCTGGGTACCCAGAGAATTCTGGACTCATGCCACTGGTCTCCTGCCCACCTGCACACACCTGGTTTGGGACTGTGTGGTTCCAGGTGAGGGCCATCCTTCTGGGAGTCAGGTGCCTGTATATCTTGGTGTGAACCTTGCTTCTAAACCTGAGGGAAGCCTTTTCCTCTGTGCTGAAGATGAAAGACTCTGGGCCCCCAGACAGATCCTTTGATGATATTCCTTCCATAGCCAAAGGGAATAATTGATTATCAAGTGGGACAGGTGGCCCATAATGCAACCTGAGGCGCAGTGTTATGCAGTACAGAGAACAGTGGGCCTGAAATCAGGCCCAGTAGGGGGAGACGTAGGGGAGACGGTATAGTTTGTAGAATGACTGGTGGATTTGGGGTTTGAGGATCTGAGTTCAAATCTCACCTTCGCTTCTTGCTAACAGTGACTTGGGGAAAGTTATTTAACTTCTTGTACTTCAGATACCTGTATGACCCTGGGCATGTCTGCCTCGATTTCCTCCTTTGTCAAATGGACATAATAATAGCCCCTACCTCCCAGGGTCTATTGGAAGGATCAAATGAGATATTTGTAAAGCACTTTGCAAACCTTTAAGCACTCTATAAATGCCAGCTATTACTACCATAGTATTATTATCTGGCACCTAGCTGACACAGTGAATAGTGCTGGGTCTGGAGTTAGGAAGACCTGAGTTCAAATCCAGCCTTGGATATGAGCTGAGTGACCCTGGATAAGCCATTTCACCCTATTTGCCTCAGTTTCCTCATCTGTAAAATGAGCCGGAGAAAAAACAAATGGCCAACCACTCCAGGTATCTTTGCCCAGAAAATCCCAAAAGGAGTCATGGAGAGTAGGACACAGCGGGAGCAGCTCCACAGAGACTATTGTCTGTAAACTAGGCACAGTTGTCCACATGCTTCTCACCTGGCAGGGTTGTTGTGAGGAAAAGCAATCGTAAAGGGCTTGTATAAATAGGAGCTATCATGATTATTACTTTTTTGTCTTTCTTTTTTTTTAATTTTTGGAGTTGGGAAGGCAGGGCAATTGGGTTAAGTGACTTGCCCAAGGTCACACAGCTAGTAAGTGTTAAGTGTCTAAAGTTTAATTTGAACTCAGGTCCTCTTGACTCCAGGGTCGGTGATCTATTCACTGCACCACCTAGCCACCCACATCATATACGGTTTTAAAGTTTTAAATTTACATTTTAAAGTAATAATCATGATAATTTAAAAAAAGACAAATAAAATAATTAAAAGGGGCAGGTAGGTCGTGCAGTGAATAGACCTGACACCTCCTAAATCAGCTGGAATTGCCCGAGCTAGAGTGTTCAGATTTCCTTTTTTATTTTTTGCATTTAAAAAATGTTTCATGGCTGTACTTCCCATGACTGTTGCCCTTCCCAGAAGAATCCTCTCCATTGAAACAGGTATCATCAAGCAAAATAAATCAGTACGGGGTCAGGTCTGGAGTTCTGCTGTCGGTCAGTGTCGTGAACATCAAGTGAGATAATCTTGTTCACTGTTCCATCAGCATCAAGCATGGTGGAGAGATCCCTGGTGACCTGGAGCAAAAATAGGCGTGGGGCCAAATGGTGCTCCCAACACACGCTGCTTGACCCAGGTCGGAGTCACTTAACCCATCTCAGCCTCAGTTTCCTCATTTGTTTAAAAAAAAGTTAAAGAGGAGGGGTTGGTCCCACTGACCTCTAAGGTCCCTTTCAACTCTCAATCTATTTAAGTTTCCTCAAGTGTTTTTTTGAATTTTTCATAGTCAGCATTTATATCATGGGGTACCTATCTTTCATTACATTTGTTTACCATTATTTGTTCAGAAATCCCCTAGTGGAGGGGTGCTACAATAGTAAATTCTACTATAAATATTTTTGTACCTAAAGGTCCTTTCCCTCTCAGATGGCCCATTTTTCACAGAGAAGTTTGCCTCTGCATCAGTCATTTACAGAATTTCAAACTATGAATTGGCAAGCTCCTTGAGGGCAGGAGCTGTTTTTATTTTTTTCTCTTTGTACCTCCAGCGCCAGATGTGGTTCTTGGAACACAGTAAATAGCCACTTAATCACTGGATTGTTGTTGTGCAGTCATTTTAGTCGTGTCCAACTGTCCATGACCCCATTTGGGGTTTTCTTGGCAAAGATACTGGAGTGCTTTGCCATTTCCTTCTCTAGCTCATTTTACAGATGAGGAAACTGAGGCAAATGGGGGTTAAGTGACTTGGCCAGGGTCATACACCTAATAGGTGTTTGAGGACAGATTTGAACTCAGGAAAATAAGTCTTTCTGACTCCAGGCCTGGTATCTGTCTATTCTGTGCCACCTAGATGCCCATCATTAATAATTTTTTGTTGTTAAGCCATTTTTCACTCATTTCTGACTCTCTGTGACCCAATTTGGGCTTTTCTTCGCAAAGATACTAGAGCGATTTGCCATTTCCTTCTCCAGTTTATTTTTCAGATGAAGAAACTGAGGCAAATAGGCTTAAGTGACTTGCCTAGGGTCATGCAGCTAGTATCTGAGGGCGGGTTTGATCTCAGGAAGATAAGTCTTCCTAACTCCCAGCCCAATGCTCTATCCACTGTGCCACCTAACTGCCCGATCATTGGATTAAGTGGTAGTAATATGAAGCTTTAACCATATAGCTATATGTCTGAAAGGAACCTTAAAGATGATCTAGTTCAATACCCTGATTTTATAGACAAGGAAAGACTTCCCTAAGGCAGTACTAAGACTTGAACCCAGATTCTTTGACTCCAAATTCAGTGATCTTTCCACAGTGCTAATTGCATTGAATTGAAAACTGATAAAGGGAAGTATGGATAGGAGAAAGTATAATTTGTTCAATTCCAAGTAAATGGGTTGTGATTGATGTTTTCCTACATCAGACAAAAAAAATACTGAGCTTGGCCTAGGGGAGGTGATTTATCTTTCTGTGTACCTTGTCCATCTCAGACCTCATCTGGAAGTTTGTAATTAAGTTTCAGTGCCAAATTTTAGGAAACTAGAAAGTGTCCAGAAGCAGAAAGAGACCTCCAAATCACAAAGCCCCAAATCGTTTTCCCAGAGTTCCCAGGCTCATCAGTGTGGAGTCTCTTCTCTTACCTTTTCATTACTTTTGTGCTGTGGTAGGAGAGAGACAGAGAGAGTGTGTGTGTGTGTGAGAGAGACACACACACGCACACACAGAGAACACATGCTTATGTGTTTCGGGAGGAGCAGCAATTCAGAGGGGACCCTGTCTCTTACAGAAGAACCAGGGGGCTGGACACCTGGTGGCTGGTACTCACTGTTATATCTCTTGAATGAGTCTTCCCCCAAGGTGCTGTAAATGCTGCTGAAGAAGCATTCATTAAGTGCCTACTAGATACAAGACACTGTGCTTGAATCTGGAGCTACAAGGACAAAAGTGAAACCATTCCAGGAAAGAAAATGTGATTCTATATTTGACTAGAGTGGATGGGTTTGGGGAGGTAAGGTGGGCAGGATACAACGTATACACCGATTAGGAATTTGGGGAGGGGAAAAACTGCTAATCGAAAGATCTTCTTAATGGTGGCATCTGAGCCTTGAAAAAAGGTAGAGATTCTAAAAGTTGGAGGTAAAGAGAAGGTACATCCCAGCAATGGGGCTGCGGGCGGAGGGGTTGACCCTGGACAAAGGCATGGAGGCAGTAGATATGTTTTATATGGGGACTGGTGACTAGTACAGTTGGGTGGAACATAGTATGTGAGGAGTATGTGGAAGTAAGTTTGGGAAGATATGCTGGAGCCAGATTTCAAAGTACTTTAAATCCCAAACACATGTTTATATCTTATCCTAGAGGAAATAGAGAGCCACAGTAGATTCTGGAGTAGGAGAGTGACATGGTTAATGCTTTAAGAATATCAATCTGTCTAGGGGCAGGTAGGTGGCTCAGTGAATAGAGCACCAGCCCTGGAGTCAGGAGGACCTGAGTTCAAATTTGACCTCAGACACTTAACACTTACTAGCCATGTGACCTTAGGCAAGTCACTTAACCCCAACTGCCCTCCAAAAAGCAGGAAAAAAAAAAAGAATATCAATTTGTCAGCAGCTGTTTCTGTTCCCTAGGAATTTGACAATTTTAAAAAGTGACTTTCCTCTTGGAAGCCAAGTCCCCTCAACATAGAAGACTTAAGTGTCTTCTCTTGACTTTCTTTCCTCTACATTTGGGTTCCATGGTTGATGAGAGGGCCATTAGATTCATAATTCTTCCTCCTTGAGTAATTGTCTCCTCCAGGGAACCATCCACCATTTGTTGTTGTGTTTTCTCCTCTTCTCTTGGCATCTCTCAATGGAACTGTTTATACCTTTGCCTAGTTTCTCTTGTTGATCTCCTTTGCAGCAGGGACTTTCCCAAGATCACACAGGGAGTTCACAGTAGAGCCAAGATTCAAGCCAAAGTCCTTTGACTATTCCAGTTCAGGGTTGTTTCTCCCATGCACTATGTTTCTCTACTAGAAAGTGTTGCATTTGGCCAGCCCCAAGGAGACTGGTTATTCTTTGGCACTTCATTTGTGACTTGTTAGATTGCTTTTTTCCCTGAGATTGGGTTAAGTTCTCTATTTCTTGTTTTGTTTGTGTGAGTCTTTTGTAATTTCGTAGATATTTATCCACTTCCTTTGAATTCTCAGTTTTGTTCCATGTGATTGTGTGTCTCCTTATTTCCTCTGTTGATTGTGAATTTGCTTTCTTAATTTTCTTGTTTTGTTCCTTTGATTTTCCTCTTTTTCTAGATTAGTTTAGATAATGTTCTATTGATTTTGTAAAGTCTTTTTAAAAAATAGCTTTTCGTTTGGTGAATCATTTCAGGATCTTTTATTTTAAAGCTCCTCCCTACCCTCATTTTTAAGATCTCTTCTTTTGTCCTCATTTTAGGGTTGCTGATTTCTTTATTCCTCGGTCCTTTCATTTGCCTTCTTAGTGCATCCATCCTTTCCTTTTCTATTTGGCTAATACAAGTTTTTTAAGATGTGCATTGTCCTCTGAGGACTGATTTAACTGCATCCCTAGTTTGGTTACATCAGTGTAATTATTTCTATGAGTTGTTCTTTGATCCCTGTGTTATTCAGAATGTGACTACTTAGTGTTCATTAACATTAGGGACATCGGTTATTTCTTCAGTTTGTTTCCCCTTCCCTCTACTTAGACTTGATGTCAAGGGGTATGGTGTGGTAGAGGGGAGAGGGAGGGACCCTCCCTCAAAATGTGGAAACTCCTCTCTGAGAAAAAACACTTGATTCCTTTTGGCACCAGTACCTCTCCCCTGTATGTCCAGCCTGTCTGAGGGCATGAGCTCAGTCAGAGCGCTAGCTGAGTACCACTTTCCTTCTGGGATAGAGCCTCCCACAAAATGTTTTCTCCTGAATTCTGTCACACAGAACTTGTGTCTCATGGGGAAGCCATAGAATAGAGTTAGACCTGGAAGAGAGGAAGCCACAGAATAGAGTTAGACCTGGAAGAGAGGAAGCCACAGAGTGGAGTTAGACCTGGAAGAGAGGAAGCCACAGAATAGAGTTAGACCTGGAAGAGAAGAAGCCACAGAATAGAGTTAGACCTGGAAGAGAGGAAGCCACAGAATAGCGTTAGACCTGGAAGATTCCTTACTCTAGTCCCCTCATTTTATAGATGAGGACACCAAGATCCAGAGAGAAGTAACATCAGGTGTGTGCTGGACCTAGCTCCTACCAAAGTTCCAATTGCTAAAATGTCAACCTGAGCATTTATTCCTTGGTGATCAGCAAGGGATAAAAATCAGGGCTTCATTTATTGTTTTGTTGATCATCTAGACTTAAGAAAATGATAGAGAAACTTTTAATAACGCAGATTAGAAATAAAAGTGTATTGTGAGGAACTTCCCCCACAGCTCCTGCTGCTCTTCATCTGGAAAATCTATTGTTAAACATTTCCCAGCACATCTCTGAATTAACTTACCAATGAGCATAGTCAGAATTTGAATCTAGATCCTCGGACTCCAATTCCAGGGATCTTTCTACTATAACACACTGATTTGTTTTTGTTTTTTTTTTTATTTCTTCCATAAGTTGATCTGTAGCATTGAAATAGTTCCCTTTTAACTTCATATCAGGGATAATAGTATTGTGCTATCTCATTGATAGTTGACTGTCATAAGGAAGGCTCTTTTTTGCAAAGCTTAAATCCTGAGAGATCATGCGATCCAACCCTTTCATTTTACAGATGAGGAAACTGAGACCCACAAAAGTTCCGTTCTTGGTCAAGACATTAAGTGACCGAGGTGGAATTTGGCTTCCTTTAGCACAGTGCTTGGCACATAGTAGGCTCTTGATAACTGTTTATGGAATCGAATCAAAAATCAAGACAAAATTTCTCTCTTCCTAACTCCTACTCACCACTCCTGGTTCTGCACTCTGTGGCCAAGCAGAATAAGTGTGATACCTACTTCAAGGCCGCCATCTTGGTTTCCCCAAGTCCTCTCAACTCCAGTCTAGACTTAAAACCAGAAGATTTGACTTTTGTAGATATGTGGACTCAATGGGCAAGTCCTTCGCCTTTTTTTTTTTGAGCCTCAGTTTCTTCCTATGTAAAGTGGGGGCCACATCTGGAGAATGACATTTGGTTCTGGCTCCATTTTTTTTAAGGAAGGATAGTAATAAACTGCAGGGTGTCTAGTGATAAGGGGAGGGACCTGGACACTGCTCAAAAAAAGATCAGTGGAAGGTACTAGTATTGTTTAGCCTAGAGATAAGAAGGCTCAGGGTAGACATGACAGCAGTCTTTGAGAATTTGAGGGCCAGTCTTCCAGAAGAAGGCTCAGCCTTCCTCTGCTGGGGCCCTGGGGCAGCAGAACTGGGGACTTTGGGTGTTGGTTGTGGAGACAGATTTCTGTTAAAGATTAAGGATAAGTTTCTGGATGCTCAGAGATGCCCAAAGGTGGCCCAGGTCACCTGGGAAGATAGTGGTGGGCTCCCTATCTTTGGGGGGGTGTCTTTGGGTGGAGTCTGGATGGCCATTTGTCAGGGATACTATCACAGGCATGGGATGAGCCAGGTGTCCCTGAGGTCTCTTCTAACTGTGGTTCTGGGGTAAAACTTGTACTTGGTGCCTATCTCACAGGGGTGTTGTGAGTTAAATAATTTTTACTTTCTAAGTATGAATCGTTATTAAATGTGAGAGTATGTGTTCAGTTGTTTCAATCATGTCTGACTCTTTGTGACCTCATTTGGCATTTTCTCAGCAAAGACACTGGAGTAGTTTGCCATTTCCTTCTCCAGCCCATTTTACAGATGAGGGAACTGAGGCAAACAGAGCTAAGTGACTTGCATAGGGTCACACAGTGTTTGAGACTGAATTTGAACCCAGAACTTTCCGACTCCAGGCCTGTGCTCTATCCACGGTACCACTAAATGAGGGGTCCTTAATCTGGTGTCTAGAAACTTTTTTTTTTTAACCCACTTTGAGAACTGCCTCAAGATAGGGGCAGCTTGGTAGCTCAGTGGAGAGAGCCTGGACTTGTACTCAGGAAGACCTGAGTTCATATGCTGCCATAGACACTATTAGTTATGTGGCCTTGGACAAATCACTTAACCTCAGTTTACTCAGCTTCTTCATCTGCAAATTGGGTATAATAATAACAGGTACCTTCCAGGGTTGTTGTCCTGATCAAATGAGATTTGTAAAACACTTGGCAAACCTTAAAATATTATAACTATAGTAATTATAACTAACTATAATAAGAATTGTCATTATTGTCACTACTATTATCATGTGATTGGTTTTCTTTGTAATCCAGTGAATTTTATTTTGCTCATTCAAAATCGTTATTCTGGGGAGGGGTCCCTAGGCTTCTCCAGACTGCCCAAGGGGTCCAGGATCCACAAAAAAAGGTTAAGACTTCCTGGTCTAGATGCTTCCATCCTGAGTGATGGGGGTGGGGCTGACAGGATGAAGTCTCTCCTGTTCCACAATGAATGAATGTATCTCTTGTGTAGTGAATGGTGTTTTCTCTTGGAGGAGAAAACAGAATTGTTTTTTCTTTGAAGAAAGAAACCAGTCATTGAAGGGGAAAAGCGATTATATCCTTCTATCATCTACTGGGTGATTTCACCCTTAACAGGAAGCCCAAGTTGGCTCTTGGGTTCAGTCCTGTTTACCCAGGCATTAAAGTGAATCACTCCAAGGAGACACTTGGTGTAAATGTAATTTTCTTACTGTGTTCCTCTTTGACAGGGATAAGTGTGGGTCATGTGGGGAGAGGGAGGTCTCATGAACCTTCTGTCTTGGCCTGTGAGTGTCCAAATACCAGTGTTAGGCCTGTTGGAGGTTAATCTTGGAATTGACTTGATTTTTCTTTGTCATTATTCTAAGTGTAGGTTTTTGTGTGCCTGTCAAAGCTCCAGGAATTAAGGTTCTTTGCTGATATAAAAGGGTCACCCAAAGCCTACCATCAGTGTGGACAGGATGTGGTTGATTCATTGATTTAATTCTTCAAGCGTTGAACATGATGTGCTGTGTATTGGACCCTGTCCTCAGCCCTTTGGAGAAAACAGGTGGCTAAGAAGAGCCTCTCCCCTTGAGGGTCTCATAGTCCATTAAGGGGCAAGAGATGGAGACACAAAGAAAATTCAAGGCAATTTCTTCGTCCAAAGAGGAGGGAAAGATGACGGAAGGCTTGATCACTTTTTGAGCTAGAAGGGAGAGACCTTTCACTTTGCAGATGAGAAAACTGAGGCGCACCGAGGTTATGTGGCTTGCAGATAAGAACACCAGTGAGCTGAGACTGGTGACTCCGGCTCTGCCCCGCGAGTCCTCCACTCTGCTACCCTCTGGGGCTGGGCATCAGGGAAAGCTTCAGGGAGGAGGGGGTGTCTGCTCCGAGCCTCCGAGGATTTCACTCAGAAGAGATGGGGGAAAGGACATTTGAGGGAGAATGAGCTACAGCTTTCTTTTTCTGTGGAATCCTCTATCCTCACAGCCAGAAGGGGTTGGAACTAAATGCAGTTCTCTGTAAGGAAGTAAAAATGAGTCGGGAGAGGCACATTATTGGCTGCAAGTTTGGAGAGCTGGTAATACTGTGAGCGCAGGACTTCTTTCCTCTCCCTTCTACCCCCAGTTGATTAGGTCTTCAACTCTTAGAATTTATCTTTTTTTCCCCTTCTCTTTTAAAAATATTGATTTTTTTCTTTTGTTGTTCATTTTTTATGTTTTGTTCTTTTTGATGTGGACTTTGTGGATTTCTTTTGTTTTTATATCCCCTTCACTTCTGAATATAAGCCATTCTTATCATTTACCTACATTCCTTAGAACAAAGAATGCAAAAGAAAAAAAGCAGTTAGACAGAACCAATAAAGGGGCAACTAGGTGGTGAAGTGGACAGAGTTCTGGCCAGGAGTCAGGAAGACTCCTCTTCCTGTGTTCAAATCTGGCCTGAGACACTTACTAGCTGTGTGACCCTGGAAAAGTTACCTAAGCCTGTTTGCCTCAGTTTCCTCAAATGTAAAATGAGCTGGAGAAGGAAATGGCAAACCACTCTAGTATGTTTGCAAGAAAACCCCAAATGGGGTTGCAGAGTTTAGAACAGGACTGAAAAATGACTGAGCAGCAACAAAGAACCAGTAAACACATTGACTGTTTGGGGCAATCTATGCCCTATTTCACACCTGAAAGCCTTCTACCTCTACAAAGGGAGGTACAGTTTCTTAACTCTTCTCCTGGACAAGCTTGGTCATTATAATTAATTACATAATCTTCAGTTTAATTTTTGTTATTCTGTGTTTATATTGTTGTAGTCAAAATACGTGAGGTTGCTTACTTCACTCTGTAAAACTCTATGTGGTGTGGAAAGAGCACTGGATTTAGAGTGAGGGGAACCTGGGTTCCAATCTTGGATTTGCCAACATGCAGTGTAACCTTGGACAAGTCCCTTTGACCTCTCTGGGTCTCAGTTTCCTCATCTGTAAAATGAAGAACCTGGGCTGGATCTCCTTTAAGGGTCCATTCAGCTCTAAACCTCAACCCCTCACCTTTTACTCTAATTCGACAAACATTTAAGTGCCCACTCTGTTTGCATGAAGGTCATTTATTATCAGTAGCATTGTCATCATTATTATCCAGAAGCAGCTGCTTGAGAACATTCATTTGTTCATTCATTCAATAGAAATCTACCAAACATATGTACCTTGTAAGAGAAGACTTAGGGCAGTGGTTCTCAACTTTCCTAATGCCACGACCCTTTAATATGTGGGCGTATCTGCATGTGGGTGGACCCGCCTGGAGATGGATAGAAGAGTGGTGTCTCGCTTCCTAAGGCCATTGCAAATATGTATTTTCCGATGGTCTTAGGCAACCCCTGTGACTCCTGTGACCCCAAAGGGGTCACGACCCACAGATTGAGAACCACTGACTTAGGGGAACATGAAAGAGGTCTTCAAGTATTTGAAAGACTACTGTGGGGAAGAGAAAATAGGCTTCTTTTGCTTGACCTCAGAGAGCAGAACTAGGACAGAGTGGGGAGGGGAGACATTGAGGGGTAGAGATTTCAGGGAGACAGATGCTTCTTATCACTTAGGGCTGCCCCCAAAATAAAGAGGGTAGGGAGTTCTTTTCTCCTTGGAAGGGTTTGAATAGAGGGCAAATGGCTTTTTATGGTAGATGCCATGGAGAAGATTTCTGTTTAGTCTAGGGACTGATGACCTCCATGGTGCCCTGCAGCTCTAAGAGTCTGACTCTGTGTCTTCAGAATTGATCCCTAAGCCTCTTCAGTTTCTGGGCCCCAGGCCTTGTAGGGCCTGCTTGGGCCACGTTGGCATCTGAGTCTCTCTTTCTTCCCATTTTTTCCCTCCCTTTCAGTACCTAAGTACACCCAGCTCTACCCACAGGGCTTTGATCCTAAGAGAAGTTCTTTCTCCCTTTTAATTAAATATTTAGAGAGTGGCTTGTGTTTCATTTCACACTATCTGCATTACAGCACTTTGTAAATTAGCCCTCTAAGTAGTGATCATCGTAACTCACATTTATATCACACGATACAGTTTACTTAGCCCTTTACTTGAAGGAAGCCCTGTGAGGTGTGCTGTCAGTGTAGCGTGCAAGGATCATGAGTCCAATTTTACAGATAAGGAAGCACCTTTCAAGAGTTTAAGTGGCTTGTGCCCACTGAGCCAAGGCTAAGAAGTATGGGAGTAGAGATTGACACACAGACTTCCTGACTCCCAGTCCAACAGACAGCCACAGTGCTTTTCCAGAAGTCAAGGGAATTGACTGTTTGCTACCTTTGTGACCTGAGCAAGTCACTACTGTCTCTGGCCTTGAGTTTCCCCATCTGTAAAATGATGATAGTTTTCCTGAGAAGACTGTGTGTGATTCAATTGGATGACAGATGTGTCTGTGTGTGGGGAAGAGGGCAACATGCTTCTAAGACGTTCTTGTCCACAAAATTTTCTGGGTACCAAACCACACCCCTTCCCACCTTTAAATTATAGCTCAAGCCTTTGAGGGTGGTGGGATATCCAGGTGTCCTAACTCTGGGGTCAGAGGACCTTCCAGATGCTTCCTGCCTCCAGGACCTTGTTTCCTCCTTTTTCAAATGATGGGATTGGGCCAGATGGCTTTGAAGGTCCCTTGGAGCCTAAACTCAATCACTGGCCTCTATGATCGTATCTAGTAATCCTGTCAAAAAAGACAGCAAGGAGAGCCTCAAACAACCTGCTCTTGATGCACCCATGCTAGCTCCTTGTGATCACTTCTCCTTTCTCAGTGTTCACAGGCTATCTCACTCCGAATCCTGGAACTGAAGGGAACATTTCAGTCAGTGTTTTATGTGACGTAAATGCAGTCTTGATCCTTGAGGGGATGGACAAATATGAATCTTATTTTTTTTTCAGTAGCTAAGGTACCTGTAAACTTTTTGGAGGGAGGGAGGGAGAGAGAGAGAGAGAGAGAGAGAGAGAGAGAGAGAGAGAGAGAGCGCGTGTGAGTGAGAGTGAGCAAGCGAGCAAGTGTGTGTGTGTGTGTGTGTGTGCATGCACATGTGCACATGGCTTCCCTCCCCTCACCCATATATATCTCTAGTTAGCTGTTCAGTGTATGAATGTTTACGTTGTAGCTGCCCTCCCTCCTCCAGACTGTAGTTACTATGGTTACCGTCACCTCCTCCCTCATGGTCAGAAATTGGTGGAGGGAAAGCAAGGCATTCCAGAACATCGTGAGGAGTTCAGGGTATCTTGGCCATCTACTGGTTGGCTTGGTAACTGTGGGCACTCAGAGCAGTGAAATGGGTATGACCAATATAACTTCACGTTGCCATCCAGGGATCTGTGTTGTAAATCCTTTATTTGGGCAAAAGAATAATTCAGAAAATGTTATTAATATCTTTTGTTTTTACATATCTTTATTTTCAAATATATTTCTATCTCTTTCCCTACTCAAGAGAGCTAGCCTGTAAAACAAAGAATTTTATTTTACTTTTTTGCTTTTTAGAGGGGGGATGGCAGGGCAATTGAAGTTAAGTGACTTGCCCAAGGTCACATGGCTAGTAAGTGTTAAGTGTCTGAGGCTCGATTTGAACTCAGGTCCTCCTGACTCCGGGGCCGGTGCTGTATTCACTGTGCTACCTAGCTGCTCCAAAACAAAGAATTTTTAAAAAAGAAAAAATATTTTTAGCAAAACTAACCAACGGATCAATCTAGTCTGATAGTATGTGCAGTATTCCATACCGACAGTCCCCCATTTCTGTAAAAAAGAGAAGAAAATACATTTTCTTAACTTTTCTCCATGGTTATGCTTCTTGGTCATTCTAATTAAACATTATTCAACTTTTATTTATTTATTTATTTAGTTATTTGTTTGTTTGTTTATCCATGCTTTTTCTAGGGGGGAAGGTAGGACAATTGGGGTTAATTGTCACATGGGTAGTTTTGTGTTAAGTGTCTGAGGCCAGATTTGAACTCAGGTCTTCCTGACTCCAGCGCCAGTGCTCCTGGAGCCCCTAGCTCCAGTGCCCCAGTGCCACTGCGCCCCTAGCTGCCCTAAACATTATTCAATTTTTAAAATTTACAGTGTTGTAGTCATTCTATCTTAGCTTTTCCTGGTTCTATTTCCTTCACTTTTTATCAGTTCTTATAGGTCTCCCTATTTCCCTCAGAATTCTTCATATTCATATTTTTTCAAAAACTTAAAATCACAGATTCACAAAATATAAGAATTGGAATGGACTTTAGAGACCAAATTCCCCAATTTCTCAAAATTGAGAAAAGTGATGGGCGGAGAAGGGAAGCCACTTAGCTGAAGTGTGTCCACCAGGTAGTGCTAGGCTTGGCATTAGCCATCCATGTGTGTGTTTCCAGCCCTTCTGCTATAGAGAGCTCTCTTCTCCTTTTCTTCCCAGTTTCATCCATACAGTAGGAATGTACTCTGCTGAACTAGGCAGGTGGGAAACAGAGATAAGAGGTCTCCTGTATTGGTAACGTCTTATGACAGAACGGCCCCTCTGTTGCAAGCTACAACTCAGGGCAAGTTAGAACCTGTGTGTAAATGAGGACTAGGTGGGAATTTGACTTCCCATCCTGGAACCTTTCCTCAGTATTCATTTGCTATTCTAACGAGTTTATGAAACAAGGGGACCTTTATCTCAGCTTCTTAAACTTCTAGGGAATACCTAAGTAAAATTCCCTATTGGGTAGATAAAAAACTCCAATAATCCCCAAAGTTGAAAATACATTTGAGGTCAGATTTCATGGTCCCTATTCCCTCCCCTACCCCACCTGGCCTGCTGAAGCTTCCTTTAATCCTACTGTGGTCTCAAGTGATTCTCTGGTTTCAATCTTTGGAGGGTAGAGAAATAGGCATCCAACTGAATGTTGGAGTCACAGACCTGAGTTTGAGTCTTGCCACTGTCACTTAACTACCTATGTGACCTTAATCAGTCCACTTTAACCCTCTTCCGAAAAATGAGAAAGCTGCCCTAGATGGCCCCTAACGTCTCTCCTGGTGCCTGGATCAGTGGTTCTGTTAATCACGGTTCCCGCTTGTCTTGCCTGGGCAGACATACTGGGGACCATGGGTTCAGTCTGTTGCTGGGTTCTTTTAGGGACTGAGCTGTCAGTCAGAACTCCCCTGGTGCCCTGATCCTTTCTCCTCAGATAAAAGTGAACCAGGCAGTACCTCTTTAGACCGTGGAAGAGAGGAAAGAGGACCAGAAAAAAAAAGCAATGACTGTTGAATTGTAAAAGATGAAAGAGCAGGGGCAGGGGCAGGGGTGGGGTGGGTGAGTGGATGGGCCACTAAAGATGGCGCCTGCTGCCACCCTGAGGACACATCTGGAAAATCATCATTTCCCCTTGGACAAAGGCTTCTGCGTCAGCTGAGCAGACAGAACATTGACCTGTTTCTTTGGCACATCCACAGTTAGGGTTTGGGAACTGGAGGGACCTCTGAGAACAGCCTGCCTCTTATGTCAGAGATAAGAAAACGGAGGCCCCAGAGGTAAGAAGGGTTTGGCCAAAGTCACATAGTCTGTCAGTACAGGGACGGGATTCCAGCCTGTGCTCAATGCCCTTTTCAAAGAAGCAAGGGTCCTGCATTCCCAGAGAGGCAGACAAGGAAGCTGACAATGGACGAAATCAATGAATTTTTTTTTTTAAAGATGAAATTTATTGACTTAATAGAATTAGCCGTACAATATTTTACATAAAAAAACTCACTGTCTTCTTTGCTGCAGTCTCATTTTTCCCAATTTGGAAATGAGTTTACAAGAATGAAATCAACAGATCTCCCTGGTTAATCTTCCTCATTGATCCAATAATAAGGGATTGTGTAAATTGATGAGGTGGTACAGTGGAGAGAGGGCTGGGCCAGGAGTCAGGAAGACTCCTTTTCCTGTGTCCAAATCCAGCTGGAGACACTTACTAGCTGTGTGACCCTGGGCAGGTCACTTCACCCTGTTTGCCTCAGTTTCCTTAAATGTGAAATGAGCTGGAGAAGAAGATGGCAAACCTCAGTATCTCTGCCAAGAAAATCCCAAATGGGGTCATGAAGAGTCAGACATGCCTGAATGTACTTTCTAACTCCAACTCATGTGCTGGTCACTGTGCCATACCTGCTCTCTCTTTTTCATTTCCTTGAGGGGAAAAAAAAATTGTGGTTCCTCACTCTAGTCTCATTTCAGTGTTAATGCTGACCCACTTGGCAGCCTCATTAAAGTCTGCATTAGAAGGGTTCTTGCCTGCCTTAAAGCTTTATGCTACAATCTCACTGCTTCCAGTAGTTGTCTTTCAAAGTTTAGGATTTTACAGGTCAGAGATCTAAGTCATTATCAAGTTAAACTCCATCGCATTTTACATTTATTAAACCCCTAAGAAATGAAGTGAATTCCTAGGGTCACTCAGATGGTCTCTATAAAGCCTGGGTTTCTCATTTTAGGAAAATATTGATGACATTTCATCCAAGTGTGGTTGAACTTGGCTCTGAATGTTTATGGTTTTGTGTTTATTCTAGGTGCCATTTTTTGTGGGGAAAGAGCTGGGGTATTGTGACATCTAAAGAGCTTCTTGTGACGTCTGCTTCTGCATGCTGTCCTCAGACCTGTTTGGAAAGTTTCCAGATGGGGTAATTGTTTTCCACTGGGTTGAATTTTTGCTCTGGGAGTCCAGAGCCCTTAAGGACAATAGCTTTTAATGGAAACTACAATTCATTTTTTAACTGTTGACTTGGGATCCCACGCTGGGAAACCAAATGAAATTGCTGATTACCTCTGGTTGTCATGGCTCTGCCCCATCCCTGAGCTTCCCTACCAGCCCTCTCTCTTTCTCTCTCTCTTCCTTAACCATGATCACATATGCTGCCAGGTCTGAACTGGCCATCTTGTGTCACTGAGTTCAGAATAACTGATTCATCTCCTTGGCAATGACAAACTCAAAGGCAGTTAAGCTCCTGGGCATTTGGGGAAGTTTGCTCATCTGTAAAATGGAGGTGATAATACCTGCCCTGCCTGCTTTGAGGGCTCAGGTGAGATAGATCATAGGTATGAAAACACTTTGAATGATTTAAAGTGATATTACAAAGGAAATTTTAATTGGTGTTTCAGAGTATTGGATTAGATTGCCAAACAGAAATACGGTTAAGAATTTTCTGTTGTGGTATCATGATCAGTATTTCCTGTGACCTTATGGTAACATAGGTCGTTCTTGTGATGGAGTTGTTTGGGTGTGTAGAGCTGGAGTGATACAGCTACCTTTGTGACCTCCTTTGCCCCCACCTCCCTTCTGACTGGTGAAGAGTAGGGTCTGAGTTGGACTGAGGTCCTGGAGGGGATTGTCCATCAGGCTTTGAATAGGTAAAGCAGGTGGTGGTTATAATTACTTATGTTTCTATGGGACTTTAGGGTTTTCAAAAAACAACACTAACCTCTCTGGGCCTCAATGTACTCTCCTGCAAAATGAAGAAGTTGGAGTTTCTTCTAAGGTCTCCTCTTCAGACCTATGATGCTACAACCCTGACATCTGCCCTGTGAGGCAGGGAGTATAAAGATTCGTGTCCCCATTTTACAGATGAGGTGAATAGAAGGGGGAGAAGTTAAGTGAGTTACTCGTGGCCATCGCTTGTGAGCTTTCTGACTCTTCCCCTCCGCTCCATGTTGCTTGTCCAGATATCAGTGTAGCCTGTCTGGTCCTTCTGTGTCTAGTGGAAAATCAATGCCTAACCTAATGGCTTATTCTCTAGTGTGTGCCTCACTGAAGAGAAAAGTGAAAGTGTTTGGCCACAGCATCTCCTCATGATAGGGCTTCTTACTGAGGGCTGGGAGTCCTTGTCGGGGCCATCGGAGGCCAGCATTATCCAGCTCAAATAGTTCCAGCCAGACCCCACAGAGAGAGGATGTGTCCCCTGAGTCAGATTTAAACCCCTTGAGAGATGTATTGAGCCCTTCCTGGTAAACACAGTGCCCTGGTGACCAATTTCCTAAGTGGTTGTTGGTGACTGGAGAAGGCGGATGGATGCTGTGCTCCAGGTACTTCAGTGACTTCCAGAGAGTGCTCACGTCTCACTGCTCTTTCATTGATAGTGTCTCTAACACTTCTCAAGTGGCTGACTGTCCTGCTGGCATCCCCTTTGCAAACCTAGGGTCATTTCTGGGCTGTAATGAGTCATCAAAGGAGGGCTTGAAAGAAAGAGATACTAGATCTTTGAGAAATGTACCCTTCCAAAATAATTTTATTTTATTTTTAAGTTTTGTTAGTGCTTTTTATTTTTTAACACCACCATCTGTCTCCCCCTCCTTGGAGCCCTCCCTTGTAATAAATAAGTATGGTCAAGCAAACTAAGTCAGATTGGTGAAGTCCTTGAATGCCGGGTAAAAGGAGGATGGATTTTGTATTGTAATTAAGAAGAAAGGTCACATGGTTTTGGTCTGGACATGTGATTTAATAAGTATAGGGAAGAAACTATTAGGAAGGATGTTGGGGCCAGAAAATGTACCTGTAGAAAGCTGAGTAAAGGGGCACTGAGCTGGGTGGCATCATGGGTAGGATACTGGCCTTGGAGTCAAGAGTATCTGAGTTCAAATCCAGATATGACCCTGGGCAAGCAACTTAACCCCAATTGTCTCAAAAAAAAAGAAAGAGGAAAGTTTGAGTCAAGCCAGTTGGTGAAACAGTGGGATTTCCTGCTTATCCCAATACTGAACAGAGCCTGACCCAGACTCATGTCTCCTCTTTCCCCATCTCAGCCCAGTTTGGGTCTTTGTGCTGTCTCTGCTTTGTGTCGTTCTACCTTATGCCCCTCAGCTCATCAGACTCTAACTCTGGGCTCCCCACTGTGATCATTGCACGTCCTGTCTGCAGCCCTGTCCCTTTACTTGTCCCTGAGCAGGAGTCTTCTCGCACACACAGCCTTCCTTCTCTTTGCATCTGGGTGAGGCTTCAGCCTGCACTGTGGATCATGTGCTTTGTTTAGCTTCCTCTCAGAGTAAGTCCCACTCTGGCCTTGACCAGAGAACAAACAAGGAGATAAATATTCATGGAGAAACACGTTGGAGAGAACAGAGTGATGGACTGGAGGGTCCTGAGACCTGGATTTGAGTTTTACTTCACTGTACAGCACTGATCAAATCATTCCATCTCACTTTCCCCATCTATAATAGCGGTAACAATAACCATAATCCATAAAACTTAAACGTCTTTTAAAATAGATGTCTCCCTACCAGATACTTATAGTCTCTGAGTTAAATGGAATAAAACATTTTCCAACTACAGAGACTCAGTGGAGAAAGTCAAAAGCACACGGGTGCAGGGTGAGGGCCATCTCTTGCCCCTTGCTCTGTCTGCTACTGAGGCATCCTGAGGAAGCTTCTAGTGAACCTTCAGAAGATGAGCTTGCACCCTAATACTTGTATTCAGCTGTACAAAGCAGGTCTTTTTTCTGCCTGTGCTGCATTCCGTAGAGTGATATTGGTAACAACAACCATAATGGCTAGCACTTATATCAAGCTTTAAAGTTTGTAAAGTTATTTATAAATATCATCTCATTCTATCCTCAAAGCAACCCTGGGAGGTGGGCGCCATTGTCAGCCCCCTCATTTTACAGATGAGGAAACTGAGGCAGAGTGGCTTGCCCTGGGTCACAGAAGGGACCCTAGTTAGTGTCCAAGGCTAGGCTTGAATGCATGTCCTCCTGATTCTAGATCTAGCACAAGGGTAGGGAACCTGTGGCCTTGAGGCCACATGGGGCCTTCTAGATCCTTAAGTGTGACCTTTTGACTGAATCCAAATTTTACAGAACAAATTCCTCTAAGTAATTTATTCACTGTGCCACCTAGCTGCCTCCAAGAAAATTAAGTGTAGAGGAATAAGTAGGATTCATATAGTGCTTTAAGACTGACAAAACACCTTACCTATGTTAACTCATTTGATTCTCACTCTAACTCTGGGAGGTAGGTGCTATGATTTTACCAATAAGGAAAGAGAAAGGGTATATGACTTTTCCAGGGTCTCCCACCTAGTAGTGTCTGAGGCAGAATTTGAGCTCAAGCATCTATATCTCTGAGTCTTGTGCTCCATAGGCGGCAGCTCCTAGCTATGACTTGACTTGGCTGGGAATGTTTCCATCAAAAATGATGAGAGAAGATTAGTGATAATAAGGATGCTGGCAGATGTTTTATGGCACTCGACATCCCACAAAGCGCTTACCCGCGGTGTCAGATGTGATTTGCGCGAGGGGGTAGATGTGATGACCTCTGAGGTCTCCTCAGACTTGAATATTCTGGGTTTCTGTAACCATACTGCCACACGAGTTATGCCAAGGAGCTCTCTGTTCATAGAAGTCATGTGCCCCTTCTGTGGATAACTCTGACGTACCCAATAAAGAGAGGGAAGGAGAAGTTGCTCCAAGAGGCTGTAGGTTCAGGCAGAGGCTGGCTGACCATTTGTTGAGCGGTTTGTAGCAGGACCCCTTTCTGTGACACATTGGGTTAGATGGTTGTGAAGACTTCCCCACCAATGAAAATCCAGAGTTCATTCAAGGGATGAGAGATATGGTTCCCTTTGTCCCTCTGCTGGACATGCACTCTAAGGGGCTCAGGGACAGAGGAAGAGGCCCCACATGCATCAAAATATCAATAGTAGAGTTTTTGTGGCTGCAAAGAGCTGTAAACAAAACAAAGGGGTAGAGAGAGGTAGATATTTGGAAATAAATGTGATATAAGAAAAAAGCCGATACCAATTTAAAATATATGTATTTCTTAAAAAGAGAGTAGGTCGCTTTGTCCAGAGGGAGAGAGAGAGAAAAGAAAGAGAGAAGGGAGGGAAGGGAAGAAAGGGAGAGAGGAGGAAAGGAGGGAGGGAGGAAGGAAATAAGCATCTGTGAGTGTTAATCTGTTAACCTGGGGCAGCTGGGTGACACAGTGGACAGAGCATCAGCCCTGGAGTCGGGAGGACCTGAGTTCAAATTCATCCTCAGACACTTGCAAGTCACCCTTGATTGCCTTGCCAAAACCAAACCAAAACCAAATGAGACGGTACAATCTGTTACCTGCCGTGTGCCAGGAACCGTGCTGAGACCCTCACAGATATCATCCCCTTTGATGCAGCAGCCTGGGAGGTAGATGGTATTATTGTCCCCATTTCGCAGTTTAGGAAACTGAGGCAGACGGTGATTGAGGGACTTGCCCAGATCCACATTGCCAGTAAGTACCTGAGGTCGGATTTGAACTCTGGTCTTCCTGACTCCAATACAGACAGCACAGAGCAGAGTAATAAAATGAGGCAAAAAAGTAGAGTAACCATGTGGTGGGGACAGGGGGACACGCGGGACTTGGAATGCCAGGCAAAGGGGGTTACGTCTTTCCTAGCTGGCTGAAGAATTGGGTCATGAGTTCCAGGTTTTGCTTGTTGCAAGAGGCTCTTTGCAGGCAGTTGGTGTGCCCAGGTATTGAGGGTGGTCACTTGCATTCCTCACAGAATGGGTTGAAGCTGGTACTTCCACAGGTACCTGTGTGAAAGTTGTGGGTTTTTCTCCTTGAGCAAGGAGGACCTCCCAGCAAGGGCACTATGGCACAGGCTGCCCCTGCTGCCGCCTGACATCTGTCACCACATTCCAGGCCTTGTATGAGTTCGGTGAAGAGAGCTCAGGCTGCACGTTGGTCGCTGGAGAGTCGGGTGGGAGTCCCTTTCCCGTGCTGTTTGGGCTGGGATCCTGTTTACCCAGCTCATCCTCTTTGCCTCCTTGTGAGGGCAACTGTTAAAATAAGAGGCTACTATTTAAGAAAAAAGCCACTGGGGAGAGAGAGAGAAGAGGCAACAATTCAGGTGCTTCGAGGACTAATCGCCTTTATCCTGGGATTTAGGAGATCAGAGGTAGGAAGTAACCGATTTGCTATAAAGTGAATTCGAATCTGAGCATGATTCTGAGCTTGTCAGGTGGGTGTTTATCACTGTGGACGCCAGGATCTTTTTATCTGTCATCCTTGAAGACAAGTGTGCATTTTGTTACTACAGAAACTCGGTTGTGCAGCTTGGTTGGGGAATGGGATGTTCTATTTGAGCAAATGCTCTGAAAAGTTAGGAGTTAATGTATCCAGTCTTCCTCTAAAGGCTCCCTTTGGTGATTCACAGTGGTGTGGAGGTAATCCTGGGCTCTCAAAGGCTCGGAGAGGAAGGCACCAGCTCCAGAAGGTTCTACCAGGCTGGAAAAACTTTTGAATGTGGGCTCAGTGACAGATTGTGCTTCTGTTGGCCAAAAATCAACATAACTAAGATTAGACAGGCTTAGTTAGCAAGAGATGAATTATTTGGGCAACAACGACCACTCAAAGCATTCATTAGGCTCCTGCTGTATGTCTGACACTGTGTTGGGCTCTGAGGATACAAAGACTGATGGGAACCAGTTTCTGCCCTCCAGCAGCTCACATTCTATCCAGGTAGACAGCATGTACATGTATAGGTGTGTGGAAAGCAAACCCATTAGTAATTTGGGGGGAAGGGAAGATCAGGAAAGGTTTCTTGAGGATGTGTAGTTTCCAGAGCTCACCCACTGAGGTGTGGCAGGTCTGCCATCTATGCCATTTCAGAACAACTGGAAGGCAATAAAATACATTTAAAACCAAATTGAATTTAGCCTGCCTTCAATGATAGTGATAGCTGGTGCTCAGACATGACTTTCGGGTTCACAGAGCTCTTTACCTATGTTAAAGTCTCATATGATCCCATAACACAATTTGTCTGGTAGGAGTTTCCAGATTAGCCCTGTTCTACCAATGAGAAAAAGGGAGACTGAGGTTCAATGAGTTTTTCTCTCTTTCTCTGTCTCTCTCTCTCACACACATACACACACACACACACACATGTTGGAGACAGGATTTGAACCCAGTACTCTCTTGATTCCAAGTTCGTCACTCTTTCTACTCTTTGGAAAGTGGAACAGGATGAAGGAGCTGCTTCATTAACACTGATGTTTCTGAAGTTGAGCAGTAGGATAGCAACTCTTTGAAGACAGGGACTGGTTTATCTTTACCTTTGTAGCCCTGATGTGTTGCCTAGTACCTGGCACACAGTAGGAGCTTAATAACTGCTTATTGCTTGATAGTTGACTATTGCTGGCTCCTATCCATTACACATTCTAAGAGTCACTCAGTGGTGGATGTAGGTTTTTAAGTATCATATTAATAGGATCCTCCCTGTATCTCCTGTTACCATAGCCAGTGAAGATGGGGAAGGGCAGGGGGAGCGGTGATAGCACAGAAGAAATAGCAAATCCTCCAAACTCTATCTGACAGATTTGATGAGCCACCTCACCAGCCTATTTGTGTCTTGGTTTAGGATAAAGCTACTTCCAATTTCCATACAGTAGCTCTGACAAGCATTGTTTAGCCTACGGAGCAGGCTGTTTAATGAAAATTGCTGTTCCAGGTTTGAGGTGCTCAGTGAACAGGGCCTGCCAGCCTCTGGCAAAAACAATGAGAAACTCAACCTACCCTTTCCATGGAAAGTTATTCAGGCAATCAGAAGACTGCTCAACAACAACAGAAATAACAACAACCCACGACCAGGATGACAATTATCAGGATTCTTGGAAAGCAGGTTGTCATTTTTCTGATTTATTTCGCTGGTTGATTCCGATTGAGCGCCTTCCAAAGAATGGAGGCCTCCCTGACTGGCAGACAGCGTCAGGGGCACTGATATCTGAAGGTAAATAAGTACGATGTGACTGCTCCGTGTTCCCGCCAAATCCCGTGGCCAGTGGCCACATGGAGAGATCTCTTCTCTCGGACTCTTGGGCACATTCAGTTTGGGAAAACCCAGAGAAAAATCCGTTCTGCCTGATGCTCTGGGTGTCTTACTGGAACTTTAAGTGGTGGCATGAGTGTGTGTGTATGAGTTTTTTTTAACCTCTATGTGACTTTCAGTCTGCCAAGAGGCATCAATACTGAAAGTATTTTATCAAGCGAAGTTTGACTTATTTCTGGAAATGCTCCTGCCCGGAATCAATCAATCTTAATAGGGAAGGCTTATTTTTAAAAAGCTCTTCATTATCACCATCCTGAGGCCCCATTGCTTACCACCAGCTCCCAGCCCCCAGGTTGGAGCTCTGCTGATAGGAGGGCCAAAAAAAGGAGAAAGCTCAAGTGGTTGATAGGCCTGCTGCTGGAGGAAGTCAGCCACGACCAGCAGGACTCCAGATAAGCTGCTGCTGCTGCTCCCAGCATCTCATGTAGGCCTCCCCAAGGGCTCAGCCGCAGGTGCTAAGCAGAAACTGGGGTTGGGGGGGGGGGGGAAGGGAGAAAATGGCCATTTTGGATAGAGGTCGGTCATCGGCAAAGAATGTTGCTTGAAGAAAGTCCCTGGTTCCCTTCATCTAGGGCTGATTCAAAGGAGAATACCTGCTTCTGACTTTTCCCAGCTTGTTCCTGCCCCCATGGCCTTTGGCTTCCTATTACCTTTGGAGTATAAGATGCTTCAGGTTCTTTTGTCCACTCCAAGGCTCTGACCTGGGCTCACTTCTCTTTTGCAGCTAGGTAGCACAATGAATAATGCACTGGGTCTGGAGTCAGGAAGACCTGAGTTTAAATCCAGCCTCAGACACTTACTTGCTTTGTGACCCTGGGCAAGTCATTTATATACTTTTGTCTGCCTCAGTTTCCTCAGTTTTAAAATGAAGCTAACAGTATCACCTACTTCCTGGGATTATTGTGAGGATCAAATGAAATAATATTTGTAAAACTCTTTAGCATAGTGTCTGATATATAGTGAGTTTGAATATCATTCAATATTAAATTATTACTAAATTAATAAATCTTCCCTCTCTTCTTTACTTTTCTCCTTTTCCTTCCTTCTTTCCTTTCCTCCCTCCCTCCCTTCCTTCCTTCTTTCTTTCTTTCCTTTTTCTTCTCCCTCACCCTAGTTAAGGAACCATGAACCAAGATCAGATCAGCTCTGCCGTTGTTACTAAATGAGTTATGTCAGTCTGTCTCTTCAAAAAAGCTTTCCTTCATAGGGGGCCAGTGTGGTCCAGAGGAAAGATCATTGCCTCTAAGAAAGATCATTTGAATTTGAGTTCAGATCCTGCCTGTGATATTTATTATAGAGTGATGTTGGTCAGGTAATTTACCTCCTCAAGCCACACTTTCCTCATCTGTATAATGGACATAATGATATTTGTACTAACTACCCAATGGAGAGGTTATTATAGTAAGGAAGTGCAATAGATATGTGAACTACAATTTTTTCTATTTACTTAGTGTTTGATTGGTGTCATTCAAGGCCTTCTGTCTTTTTTTTTTTTTAATTTTTGGAGAAGGGAAGGCAGGACAATTGGGGTTAAGTGACTTGCCCAAGGTCACACAGCTAGTAAGTGTTAAGTATATGAGGCCAGATTTGAACTCAGGTCCTCCTGACTCTAGGGCCAGTGCCCTATTCGCTGCGCCACCTGGCCGCCCCAACTTCATGTCTTTAAAGGGCCATTGGGTTCTGCTTGGTCCTGGAGGGAATTGGGAGTGATGCAGAAGTTTGCAGAAAAGTAAACTTTTGCTGGATATAAGGAAAAACTCTCTCTTTTGCTTTCTTCTAAACTTTAGCCATCAGAAAAAACAAATATTCTCATATATACACAAAAATAAAAATCACAATGACGTGAGATATTCCTGCAACTTGTGGTTTTGAATTTGCATTAACTTTAGGAAGAGAGTAACAAAATGTCCCCTTTTGTGGCTTCTTGTCTTTCTGTGTGTGAATTTCATTGTTACTGTTGCTATTCCATGGTCAGTGTGTATTGTTGCCCTGGTGTTTCTTGACTACTGTATCACTTCTCTTCTGTGCAATTTTATATGGTGCCTTAGTATTGCATGAGAAGCCATGGAATGTGGTAGACAGAAAGCTGACCCTCGAGTCCAGAAGTCTCCTTCCAGGCCAGGAAGGCCTTTGGCACATCCAAGCAGTGTTATCAGGGGTGAGCCATTTGGCATTTCTGAGCTCTAGGTGACTTTGTGAGACTGTAATTAGTTGCAGAAAAGGTGTTGACTTGCATTGGTGGAAGGAGTGCCTTCCTCGCCGATGAAATCCCAGACTGGGACCAAAATGAAAGCCTACATTCCACAGTTTGAGCCACTCTCTTATCGAAGGTATCCATCCTCAAGAGAAAGTGTCTTTTGAAACTTTGAAGGGAGACTGGTGCCCTAGGTAAAGGAGAGTTAGCCAGCAGGGTGGGGAACCTGCCGCCTCGAGGCCACATGTGGCCCTCTAGATCTTCAAGTGAGGCCCTTTGACTGAAAACAAACTCCGCAGAACAAATTCTTAAAATGAGGCTAATTCCTCTGAACCTCCCTATGTCCTCTGAACCTGAGATTTCAGGAGGATGAATGGTCATCACTTCCATATATAGGGGGGCAACTAAAGTACTAGGTGTTGGAGCCAGGAAAACCTCAGACACTTTCTAACTGGGTAATCCTGGGCGAATAAATCACTTAATTCTTGGTTACCTCAGTTTCTTCATCTGTTAAATGGGGATAATAATATTCCCTGCCTCTCAGAGTATTACGAGTCTCAAATGAGATAATTGTGAAGCATTTGGCATAGTGCCTGGCAAATACTAAGTGCTATTACTAATCTCATCTACCTGTAACAGCAAGCACCCTAGCATACCTAGGGCGGCTACTAGCACAGGTTCTTAGATCTGCTTTTCTAAAGGAAAGCAACTCAAAATGGGTTAACGGTTTCACTTTAATCAAATATATATCATTTACCTAGTTCAGGGGGAAAAGTCAGCACCCTGAACTTCAGAGAATACAAACAGAAGTTACAAACAAACAGAAAAACAGATCAGCAGACGGCTTCCAGCGTCTGACCATTACACTACCCCTCCCCCATCATTTGACAGATGAGATACTGGAGGCAGACATTTCTTCTCCTCTCTCCATCAAACTCTGTATGCATTGTGTCCTGTGATGTCTGTGATGGACACTTTGTGAGACTGGTGCGGGAAGGCCAGCTCTACTTCAGCCATTCCTGCCTGGCAGATGCCTTTCACTGCTGTCCTCTGGAAAGCCACCCCACTCAGGGACACCTGTACAGGGCTCTGGAGGGCCCTGTGTAATGGGAGCTGCTCGATAAGGGGAAAGCAAAACAGATGGAGAATGACAAATGCCTCTGCGAAGGCTTTCTTCCCTAGCTAGAAATCTGACCCTCGTGTAGCATTTAATAGGCCAGGTGGACGTTACTCCAGCAGGGACATGTTCTGATGTATTTGGCAAAAACTTGCATTATTTAGAGCCATGTAGAGATCTGGGCAGCATGGGCCGGTGGGAGAACACGGGCCTGGGGGTCAGGATGCTTGGGTTTTAGACCTGCCTGTGATGTCAAACCAGTCGTACTTCTCTGAGTCTGTATTCTTCTCTAAAATGGAATAATAATATAATATGGTTATAATTTATTGTAGAGTGGTTATTATTGCAAAAAAAAAAAAAAAGCATAAAGAACAGTGAAAAAAAGTTCAGAGGGCATTATGCTTTTATAGCATAGCCACTTGGCTTCCTGCAAGCTCTGCTAAGGTCTCACCTTCTGCAAGAAGCCTGTCCCAGTTGACTTCAATTTTAGTGCCTTCCCTCAGAGTTTATCTCCAGTTAACCAGAGTATTTTACCATCTCCTTTTCCAGCTCATTTTACAGATTAGGAAGTAGAGTCAGACAGGTTAAATGACTTGCCCCGGGTCACACAGCTAGTAAATGTCTGAGGCCAGATTTGAACTTGGGAAGATGCGTCTTCCTGCCTCCAGGCCTGGGACTCCATCCATTGAGCCACCCACCAAGATTCTCTTGGAAAATGAACAGCAAACAACATTTCCCATTTATCTTGTTCTCACATTGTTGTTTCTGTATCGTCTCTCATTCAATTGTGAGTTCCATGGACAAAGGATACTCGGCCTCTTTTTTCGTCCCCAGTGCCTGGCACAGTGTGAGCCCTTAGTGCATGCTTGTTGACTTGACTTAGATGGGTAACATTTTGTAGATGGGATGGCTCCTGTCCATCAGGCGCCTGTCCCCGTGGAGCTCACAGTCTGATTAGAGACAAGACACAACTATTAAAGAATAAGATCACTCATGGAGCAGATGTTTATTGAGTTTCTATTCTGTGCAAGACCCTGTCCTAGGAGATGCATGCTAATTTATGAACTATAGTCCCTGCCCTCATGGAGCTTGTAGTTTGGGGAAATTGAGCATTAGGTATGATACAAGTTAGAATGGAGAATTTAAAGTGAAGATTAGATGCTGAGAGGACCAGTGAGGTCTAGGTTGCATCCAACTGGGGAGATTGAGAAAGTCTTCATTGAAATGGCCACTTCTGTGCTGTGGTGTAGACAGAAGGTGCTTCAAGGTCAGGGTGAGAAAACGCCTAGATCAGGGGGCAGGGAAGGCTCTTTGGCTTTGGGAGTTGGTTAGGCCTGCCAGGAATGATGACAAGAGGCCTTTTCTTTTGACTTTTCACTATTTTCCTTTCATTCTTTCTTTTTTCATTCCTAGGGGACTAATATGAGGGGGTATGTGTGTGTGTGTTAAGGAGGTGGTGGAGACAAATAGAGATAGAACCTGAGAAATTTTAAAGTAATTTGCTTTTTAAAGTAGTCTAACTGCTTTGGTATATAGGTGAAATCTGGTTCTTATGAATTTTTTTTTGTGGCAGAAAAAAGTTAGAAACAAAAGGGTGCTTGGGACACTTCATTTTTGTCTTTGTAGCTTCAGTGCCCAGCACACAGTAGGTCCTCAAGAAATGCTTGCTAAGTTGAATTGATACTGATCTTCCAGGCCTTGGCAGATTCGGCTTCCCATTGAAAGGTGTGTTTTTCTCTCTGTACTTAAGGTTCTTAGATTTCAGCAACAACAAGTATTAAGATCCTTCAAAGAGCTGCTAGGGGGATGCTGAGGAGGACATGTAGGAGGCAGTGTGGTACAGTGGAAAGAGCCCTGTATTTGGAGTCAGAGAGGCTTGGATGGGGTGGAGGAAGGAGGATAAGCATATATTAAGTGCCTGTTATATCCCCACTTTACAGATGAGGAAACTGAGGTCACACAGCTAGTAAGTATCTGAGGCCAGATTTGAGCTTAGGTCTTCCTGAGTTCCAGGCTTAGTGTTCTATTTCTCCCTGCTTTCTCTGCACCACCCCCCAATGTAGTTGTTACTGATATCCCTTCTAGGTTCAAATTTATGATCTTATAATTCAACAAACATTGATTGTACCTACCGTGTACAATGCTCTATGCTAGACTTTTTGAAGGAGATTCAAAGTTTGGAGAAAACATAGCCCCATAGAGCTCATACTCTAGTAGGGGAACAAGACACTTACTTTAAGACCTGTGATTATGTTGGCATTGTACCAGGACTCCACAACCAAATGCAGATTCACAGCCCAACAGTGCTTTAGTATGTGGTCAGAACAAGCACTTATAGCCCAAAAAAATCTCCTTTCCTGTTGCTCAAGCTTCCAGGGGTTAATTCTGTACTTCTGTGAACTCATCCATGTGGCTGCCCTTGTTGTGTGATGACTTCTCATCCATCCTGTGTGAAACCCATGTCCTTCTGTAAATTCTCTGCTAGTGACTTTCCTTTAGTCTAGAGCAAAGGGTCTTAACCTTCAGTGTCCATTGGGCCCCTTTGGCAGCCTGGTGAAGCTTATGGACCCATTCTTAGAGTCATGTTTTTAAATAATTAAAGGAAATGCTAGATTTGAGTTAGATAACTTTAGTAAATAAAACTGTCATTTCCCCTCCACCTATGTTCACACACCTTGTGAAATTTCTCTACAGACCCCAAACTAAGAACCTTAACTTTAGCTCTTTTGACATTGCCTGGGTACAAAGTCTCTCCATTCATTACTTCCCCTTTGACTAACCCACCTCCTTTTCTGGTGGTGCCTACAAAAATAACTATTACTGAGTAACACATAATAAGCATACACAGAAAGCATTTGGTCCAGGACAAAAGCATTATTACTAACTCCCAGGAACAGGTAAAGCTTCATGAAGGCGGTGATATTTCAAGTCGTCTTTTAAAGCTGGCTAGGAATTCAGTAGGTGGGGGAAGCAAACTTTCTATCTCTCCTAGCAAGCACCCTGCAGAGTTCTGTCTGAATAGAGTAGATAATTAATTCACATTTATTTAATTGAATTCCAGGCGTAGGAATGGGCATAAGTAGAAGTTAACCTCAGGTATGCATAAGGCTGGGAGAAGACAAGGTCACACAAATTTAGAGCTGGAAGGGAGTGTCACCCCAGACTCAGGCCACTTTCAGCTAAAAGGTCAGTTTCATGAAATTTCATGCTATGGTAGGTATGAGACCATTTTTTCCCTTAGTAGATCTGTGAACTTCCACTAAGGAAATTGCCTCTGCCAATGCAGACTTGCCACCATTCTGCAACTTAGAGACTTAGTTGCTTGGGGGCCCCTGAGAGAATGACTTGCCCAGGGTCAGGTAGCTAGTACTTGTCAGAGATGGGACTTGAATGCAGCTCTTTTTGGAGGCCAACTTTCTACCCACCAGGCCATGTTGTGTCTCAATATGAAATCATTTAAGATTAAGTCAATTTAACGAGTATTTATTAAGCACCTCCCATATGTTTAATACTAGAGATATAAAGAAAAAAAAGTCTCTTGTCCTCAAGTAGCTAATGATTAGGAAAACAGTAATATATGTGTAAACAAGTGATACAATGTGTTTGTGGGGGGGGTTGGATGGAGGACACTAGCAACGGAGGGGGAGGGAGAGGAAGGCGATTCGAATCAGTTTGCTATGAGATAAGGCCCTTGAATAGCTTTGAAAGAAGCTAAGGGTTTTCAAAGATGAGGAGAGGGCATACCAGGCCTGGGGGACAGACATCCCTGAAAATGAGTGGAATTGCCTGATGTGAGAGAAAGAAGGGATCTAAGGGTTGGGCTGTGATTGCTGGGTGGCTGTCAGGTCTAAGAGTGCTTGCCCAGGGCTTGGCCCAGAGGTAGTCAGGGAAGGCTTCTGGGAGGAGGAGGGGAATTGAGCTAAACTGACTATTGTTCTTGGGGGGAGAGCTTGTTAGCACCACCGCCTGGTTGAGCCTAGAAGCTGAGGAAGGGTAGGAAGAGGTGGCTAGGCAGCAGGGAGTAGTCTGGTGTCATTGGATGCCTAGTGATGTCCCGAATCATTCATTCATGCTCATTCCTAGTTTGGCGGGATCAAGCCCCACCGCATTCATTCCTGGGCGGTTGAGGGTGACTGAGATTCAAGGTCGTGGGGCCGACTGTGGGCCGGGGGGAGGCAGACGTCAATCCTGTGCCTCCCGCAGTCTTTTGCAGCCTAGGTGCTGGAGAGTCCCCTGGCTGGCTGCCAGGACCCCGCCGGTCCGCTCTCTGGGTCCACTCTCCTTTGCCTTCCTTCCTTCTCCGCATCCATGCAGCATCTCTTTCGAGGAGGAGCTGAGCTGAGCATGCTGCTACTGCTGTTGCTGCTGCTGCTGCAGCTGGTGCCTGTGCCCTGCTGAAGGGCAGCGGCGGCAGCAGCCTTCGCCACCGCTATTCTGGCTGCCTGGCTGTGATGTCAGGCGGGGTGGTGGCTCTCCAACCTCGGATGGGCGCGTCGGGATTGAGGCAGAGCTGAGCATCCAGCATACGCGCTCACACACCATGTCTGGCAAGGGCCCCGCCACCCTGATCTCCGGCAGCATTTCCCAGTGCTCACCTCTGCCTCTGCCAGCCCCATGCTCCCAGGAGCAGGGACGCTGACCTGGGGCTCGGCGCTCTCCCACGCGCGAGAGAGCTCATGGACAGTCCGAACTGCCTGTCTGTCCTCTGAATGTGCTATCCGTGGAGCGTCATGTGGAGTCAGCCCAGAATTTCCAGCTCTGTCTCCCGGGTACGCCAGGTGGCCTGCAGGTGTGTGCGGGTGTGTGGGTGTGCGTGGGCACGCGGGTGTGTGTCTGCGGGAGTCTGTGTGTGGGAGCGCGCCCGCGCGTGCATGGCTGTGCCGGCTCTCACTAGGCTAAGGGGCTTAGAACAGCCCAACCTAGACGGCACCTCAGCCCGCAGCTAGCCAAGATTTCAGCGTCAACACTCAATTAAGGCTCTAGTTCTCAGGGGGTAGACTTCCTGGGGCTTCACTTTGGACCGGTTTTATGGAGACAACTCCTTTTTGTGTGTGGAGGCTCCAGGTGAAGGGGCGGCGGGGTACCCTTCTCAGCAGGATCTTGGCAACAGTTTTGAGTTATAGCTTCGTTTTTGTAAGGCAGCAGTTGTCCAGGGAGTTAGTTTTTCACCAGAGATCCTTATTGAATTGGTTCCTGATTTGAGATTAGTTATTGATTGGAAAAGGCCCCCAGTAAGAAGATGGTTCTTTGCCCTGTTTATCATTTCTTCTTGCAATAAACAGCAGTTTTGTGGGAATGTGTGTGTGGGGGGAACTGAAGTTATGGGAACCCAGTCTTGGGAGAGACGATGTATGATTTGAGGCTGGGTGTGTGGGGGAGGAGAAAGTGAAATCTCCCCCAGGCATTCTGCTGGGGGAGGGTGACTGTGACCCGGGTTTTGCCCTCTGTAATCTGGGTGTGTAAATTGGGAGTGCTCTCCCTCCCTGCCCCTCCCCTCCTTCCATACCTCTCTCTAGACTTCCCAAAGTGTCTGGTAGAGTGAGAGATGTGGGCTAAGCTTTCTGTCTCTCCTGGATAGGTATCTGGTTTCAGGCACACCTTCCCAGAGGAATGTGGAGTCTTTGTTCATAGACTGTAGAGTCTACCAGCCCCTTCCCATTATGAAACCCTAACAAAAGGCCAGAAATACAGCTACCCAGAGTCATCTCGATGCCATTACTCATCCCCGATGGCATTGCTGAGGAGTGATGTGGTCTTGAACTTAATTATTAATGTGAATGGGCAGAGAAAGCAATCCTGGAAATACGAAGGATTGATATATATGTTTTGCTTCAGGACACAAGTTCATACTTGGGATAATAAAGGTTAAAATTCCTTTAGTGGGCACATAGGGCAAAAAATGGCTCATGTTTCTGGAAGGCTTTCCAATTTACAAACACTTTTCTTACAAACAATCCTTGGTGGAGCATGCACTTGTTCAAGAGCCTTATTAATCCTGAGCTCTAGTAAGGTGCTGAAAACTCAGGCCTGCCTCCTTCTAGTCTCCCTGTTCCTGGATAATGTGCCTGGGACCTGGGGCCAAGGCTTGGACTCACCACTCACTCATAGACTCTTGACTTTGAGCAAGTGACTTCCCTGGGAGCTGCCATTTCCAATTTTGTTAAATGAGTGGGTGGGTAGTTCTCTAGGGCTGACATTTCCATAGATCATAGAGTTGGGGGGAGGGGTTTGTCAGGCCCCTAGTCTAGTCAGAAAGACTCATTTTGAGAAGGGAGGAATAGAGACTGACTCACTGAACAGAGTTAAACTGGTACTCCATTATGCCTGACCCAAATGCCTGGTCTGTCCCCCTGCCCCTTCCCCCCATTTGTTACATAAGCATTGGGGGATTTTAGGATTTATGGTTCATCCAACCCCCTCACTGTACACTTCTGCCAGTAACTAATGACTTCACTTAGAATTAATATTTTATATCTTAAATGTTTCCATAGAATGTAAGCTCCATGAGGTCAAGGACTATTTCATTTTTGTCTTTGTATCTCTAGCACCTAATAACCAATAGTAACAGCTGACATTTTGTTGTTGTTCCCTTGGTTTTCAGTCGTGTCCAACTCTTTGTGACCCCACTCGGGGTTTTCTGGGCAAAGATATTGGAGTGCTTTTCTGTTTTCTTCTCCAGCTCATTTTCTAGTTGAGGAACTGAGGCAAACAAGGTTAAGTGACTTGCCCAGGGTCACACACTTAACAAGAGTCTTCTGAACTCTGGAATCTTCACTCTACCTACTCACTATGTCACCTAGCTGACCCTAATATGTATATTGTACCTGCTGTATTCCAGGTACTGTGCTAAGTGCACTTCTTCTTCCTTCCTGTTCTTCGTTATCATTATTGTTAACTCATCTTTGCCTCAGAGATAGATGCTACTATTACCCCCATTTTACAGATGGGGAAACTGAGGCAGAGGTCAACTGACTTTCCCAGGATCATACAGGTAGTAAGTGAAGATGGATTTGAACTCAGGGTCTTCCTGACTCTAGGCTCAGCATTCTAACCATTACACTACCTAGCTGCTGGTATAATGTCTGGCACAGATATTTAAGGAATGTTGGTTAATTGATTAAACAGCATGAACTGAGGCAAAGGGAAGGAATGGCTTGCCCAGTCATTGATGGTGAGAGCAGGCATTTGTCTTTTGTCTTCCTCTCTATCCCGGGCACTTAGCACGGTGCCTGATGTAAGTTAGCACTTGATAAATGGTTATTAATTTGCTGATGACTAAGTGGCTGAGCCAAGATTTAAAGCCAGGTCTTCTAACTGAGACTCACCATGGTGATTCAGGACAACTGCCCCCTCCCCCCCATATCCATTTCCTTTCCCCAAAAAAACCTTTTGCCACCATCAGAATAATAGGAGTCATCATTTTATAGCATTTTAAAGTTTTGCAAAGCATTTAACATACATTATCTCGTTTCATCCTCACAACAACCCTGGGAAGTAACTGCTGTTATTATCACTGTTTGCAGCTGAGGAAACTGAGGCAGATTAAATTATTTGCCTAGCATCACATAGCTAGTAAGTGTTTGAGGCAAGATTTGAACTCAGGTCTTCCTGCTTCTGCGTCCAAGGCTCTATTCCCTGTACCACGTAGTTGCTCAGTAGAGTCTTAAACATTTTGGAAAACCTAGATCCTTGGCATGCCTCCTAACCCAGTTCAACTAGTAACCAACCCAGGGTGTTTTGTTTTCTTTTCTCCCCCTTCCTCCGCCTAAGTGGGCGCCTCCTGAGTGACCCCACGTCTCGTGTGGAACAGTGACCTAAGGTTTGCTGCTATTGTTTGAGCTTCCATTTCTGGAGCCTTTGGTGTGGGGTGGAATTTGGAGGTCTGCAGGGTTGGAGGAGAGCCCTAGGTGACAGGAGAAGCTCTGTTCTCCCATCCATTCCGTGGTGCTTTGCTAGATAGAATGGGTGGGTTTTCTGTAAGCTGAAGACCAGAGGTCAGTTCCTAATACGGCCTGGTTTTTCGGGGTGGGGTCCCGAAAAGTGGGAAGGGAGGACCTTGCACTTTCATCGGCAGCCTAGTGGTTCAGACTGGTTCTGAAGGGATGTCCTGGTGGGGGGGATTTGGGGGATGGGGAGCCAGGAAAGGAGGGTTTCTGTGCCAGCTTTAGTCTTCCTGACCAAAGAGGACAGTGGAAGCTGGGGCCTGTAGCATAAAGCCCTGAATTTTGAGCAGAAGACCTAGACCCCTGGTGACCTAAGTGGGAGATACCCTGAGGGTTGGGCCTGAAAGGGTGAGGAGGTTTCAGGTCTGACTGGCGCTTGTCCAGCAGGTGGGGTGGGGCAGCTTTGGCATCCTACCCCACAAATGCTCAGAGGTGACTTGTGGATGGATTTTTGGTTGTGGCTGGGGCCGTGAAGAGTGGTGTGTGTGTGTATGCCTAGGGGAGGAGGGAAGGAAGAGACTGCCTTTCCTTCCTCTGTCCCCCTCCCTCCTTTCTGTTCCTGGCCTGACTTTCCTGGAAATCCAGTTTGGAGAGGGCATTCCTCCAGCCAGCTCTAGGCCCCACATGCCTGCAGCTATCACCCTTCCCTCCCTTTTGAGGGTGTGGCTGTTGGAATTTGGTTGCTCACCCTGATCTGCAGGTTACTAGAGTAGCCACTATCTTCTAGAAAAAAAAAAAGTGATCTCACTCTCTTAGGGAAATGAGGCATTGTGGCCTTAGTGGGAAGAAGGAATAATTGGCGAGAGAGGGGTCCAAAGCCTAGATTGGTTGCCTCTTTAGCTGTGTAACTTTAGGCAAATATCTTCCCCTCTCTGGGCCCTAAGCCTTTTTTCTGTAAAATGAGTGATTTGGATTGAAGTTACCTTTTAGGTCTAAAATCCTAAGAACTGAGTGGATGAGACCTTTCTGGGGGCTCTTCTTTGTACCTGGCTATGTAGCTGTGTGTGGAGGCTTCTCGTCCCTCCTCTGTGCCCATGAAGGGCCACACTCATGGGCCAGAGTTGTCTGTGGTGTGCTGGGCTGTGAGAGCAGAGAGATGGACCCGATTACTAAAGAGATCTTCTTTCTATTATGGGAAGGCTGCCATCTAATGTCTGCTCACCTCTGCAACCCTTTGTTGTGGCTGAATATTCATTGATTCGGGGCTGGAGCTGCCTCTGCCACCAGGAAATAAAAAAAGCCCTTGGGGAAATAGGGTAAAGGATCTTCGGGGGTGGGGGGAGCCTCTCGGAGTGGTTTCAGTGGTTAACTAGTGGGAGGAGAGGGCCTGAGCCCCTGGGAGACTGTCGGATGAAGCTGGAAGGGGATATTTATGAAGGGAAGAGAGGAGGGAGGAGGAGGAGGAAGAGGAAGCAGGGGGTGGATGGAGAAGGAAGGCAGCTGCTGGAGTCAGTTTGGTGCAGAAGATGAGGGCTCTGGTCTTATCTGTGCCCTTTAGTAGCTGCATGACCTTGGGCAAATCATTTCCCCTTCTCTCTCAAAAATAAGGAAGACTATGTCCTCTAATATCATAGTTCAGTAAAGTTATAAGGGAGCTGGGGGCTTGAACCAGATGAGTTGTTAAATTTCCTCTGTCTCTCACATTCTTCGAATTATAGAATTAGGGGGCATCAGCAGAGAGGGGTCACTGCAGTTAGGGGGGGCAGGAATGGCCCCTGTGAAACCAGGGGGGTAGGAGACTGTCTTTGTGGGCATATGGGGGGAGCAGGGAGGGAATGAAGGCGTTATTGAGTAGATTCTGTTTGTTATATTGGGTAAGACTTGTTCTGTGGGTCAGGCCTAGCTGACCTGCCTAACATTTTTAGCACAAAGCCTGGCATAGTAGGTGCTCATTGAATGGCTTGTAGTTGAGTCTCCTCATTGCCTACCAAAAGGAATCTAAGCACTTAAGAGTCTCTGCCCTCTGGCCTTCACCCTGTTTTAAGGTTGTAAGATTTCAACCCCCAAGTGCTGATATTTGCCAGCGTGCCCTCATAGTACTCTACACCCCTTCATGGACCCTGTACTCTGCCTGAATTTGATTGCCAAGTAATCCCGAATTCTTTCTCCCCGTTTCTGTCTAAATGATTTTGTTCACCCATCTTTCAGCTGGGAAGAGACTCTTGGTGTCTGACTTCCCTTCCCTTCCCTTTTCTTAAAAAACCTTCCCTGTTACACTTCTAGAGCCGCAGAGTGACTGGCCAGGATATGGCTGGAGTGGCCAGGGGTATGGAATGTAAATCATTGTCTGGAACCAGAAAGTACCTGCTGACTCGGCTTTCAGTTCAGTGCAGCTCTGAGACAGTGATTCCAACAATGAGCGGATGAAAGAGAACGGGAGATCTCAGGAGGTCAGTGAGTCAGTCAGCAAACATTTACTAAGAGTTTACTCTGTATCAGGCACTGGAGATTGAGAAAGAGGGCAGAACCGTAGTCCCTGCCCTCAGGTAACTCACATTCTGATGGGGGAGAGGGGTCCACAGGCAAACAACGGGACATACAGATTATATCCAGATTGGATATTAGGTCTGGGCAACAAAGGGGTCACAGTATGTAGAGCACTGAGCCTGGAGTCAGGAGGACCTGAGTTCAAACGGACTTCATACACTAGCTGTGTGACCCTGTCACTTAACCCTGCTTGCCTCAGTTTCCTTATCTGTAAACTGAACAGAAGGAAATGGCAAACCACTCTAGTATCTTTGCCAAGAAAACCCCAAATGGGGTCAGAAACAGTCGGACATGGCTAAGTGACGTGAGAGATGCTAGGTCGGGGGGAGCCGTGGCAGGGGGGTGTACGGGAGTTCCTTCTGCCTTTCTTTCCCCCAAACTACCTTGGATTTGCTTCCCCTGGTAGACTGTCACCTGCTTGAGGGCAGGGTTTTCTTTATAACCCCTGAGCTTAGACACGTAAGTACTTAATTGGCACTTAATAAATATTTTAATGTTAAACGTTTTCATTAATTATTACCATCTCTGGTGCCTTGCCTACTCTTAGTGCTTAATAAACATTTGTTGAATTATCCACAGTTGCTTCTGAAAACCTTCCCGATGACCCTTCCAGTGTAGCCCCAATAACTTTGACTCTTCACCCACTTCTGAGGGTACCTGTCTTCTGACTTTAGGGAGCAAAGCAGGGAAGGGAAGGGGATAGCATTTGTTAAGCACCTACCATTTGCTAGGCACTTTATTTTTTTTTGCTTTATTTTTATGCCCATTTCTTGGCTAAGGAAACTGAGGCAGACAGAATTTAAGGTTGTATTTGAACTCAGGCCTCTGGGTCTCCAAGCCCAGAGCCCCCTAGCTGCCATAGGTACCAAGTGAGAATTTCAGAATTTGACCCGTGTGGGAATGTGATGCAAGAGCATCTCCCTTTTGCTGTTACTCTTTGGGGTACCTTCTGTTTGCAGACGCTTGCCCTCTTGTTCATCCTTTTGTAGAAGGGACATTCTAGGCCCAGGGGATCAGAACCTGGGAGCTCCAGAGCCCACAGCTGGGACCGAGCCAGATTCCAGCCCTCTGGTAGGGTTCCCCCCCACTTTTCCCAAGGCCTCCAGACAGGAGCATGCCGGTGGCTGGTTACCCCTCAAGATTAACGGACTGGAGATGAGGTTTGGGGAAGGGGCAGAGCTCTGAGTCTCGAGGAGATATGAGAAATGAGGGGGATTCAATGAGGGAAGAGATTCTTGGCTTTTAGAAACTGACAGGTGGTAAATACACAGCCCCTGAAGACTGGTGATCGTGTTTATTAACAGGGAATTATGGTCCAGACACCGAATTCGTTCTTCTAATCACCCTCGGGGCATGTTGGTGGGAGTAAAAGGCTGTAGCATGCATGAGGGTTCAGTAAAGATTCAATAAAGGACTGGCAGAAGAAATGTGAGAATGGGCCTCTTAGAGCAAGATGCTCCTGGAAGAAGCCGTTGCAGTCTTTGACCCCCAGAGGTTTCAGGCTTCCTGACTTTGTAAATCACTTGGCCTCTTCTCTCTCCTGGTTTTCATGGTCATTATTGCTAGTAGGAGAAGTGGCCTGGGCTTGGGGGGTGTGGGGAGAGATGGGGTACCCACAGCTAATGAGGAAGAGAGAGGACTAGGTCGAGCTTGTCCCTGGGACCCCTCCCTGATATGCTTTGTTCCCTAAAGTCAGAATACAGGCACCTTCAGAAGTGGGTGAAGAGTCAAGGTTACATTGGGGCTACACTGGAAATGAATAGTCTGGGGGCTTGCTAGGGAGTTCCCAGAATTAGTCATTTCCCCATCCATTCCGGTATAATGGGGCAGCGCTTCCCTCCAAGCCTTAGTAGCAGGATGTCCTGTTTGGAAGCTGGGTCAGTTTACCTTGTGGTTTAATTAGAGCATGGGGACCCCGGTTCCTTCTTCCTGGCAGTAGATCAGTAGGGTTGGGCCCCGGAGGCTTGTGTTTTCTGCACTGGCTCTGCCCCTTCCAGGTCTATGATCTTGGGCAAGCCCCTTTTCTTCTGGCTTCAGCTTCTTCCTCTCTAAAATGGGGTGGGGGGTTAGTCTAGATCAGGGGTTCTTTACCTTCCTGGAAACATGAAGCCCTTTGATAGTGAGGAAGCCTATGGACTTGTTCTCAGAATAATGTTCTTAAAGACATAATACGTGGGATTACATATTGCTATAAGACAGGAAACCAATTATATTGAGATGCGATCATCTATACATATTCTCTCCTCTCTCTCTCTCTCTCTCTCTCTCTCTCTCTCTCTCTCTCTCTCTCACACACACACACACACACACACACACACACACACACACACACAGTTCATGGGCCCCAGGTAAAGAATCCCTGGAGATAACCTAGCTCCCATAATCTGAGTCCATTTGTCATGTATCCAAGAGGGCAGATAGAGGAGAACTCTTCGTGTTGTGATTTGGGCCCCACAGTCCTGGGTCCTCATCTATGAAATGGGGGTGAAAATTCCTGTTGTTACTTAACTTTAGGCTCAAATGAGAGAATGTTTTTATTTATGTGGGTTTTTAGGAGGCAGTCAGGGTTAAGTGACTTGCCCAGGGTCACACAGCTGGTCTCTGAGGCCAGATTTGAACTTGGATCCCCCTCACTCCAGGCTGATGCTCTACCCACTGCAAGGCACTTGTAAAGCTAAAAGTGATGCGTTACATCAGTCATAACAATAAAGATGGTTGTATCACAGGATGTCCTTAATGAGTGATAGGGAGGCAGCGTGGCGTGGTAGGGTCTGGGTTCAAGCCCTGCCTCTGACACATCCTAGCTGTGTGATCCTGGGCAAGTGACTCTGAAGGCAACTCTCTAAAACTGGAAGCTGCAGAAAAGGTGCAAGTGGGCACTTATCAAGTGCCAGGCATCCCGCCAAGTGCTTTACATACATTATCTCATTTAATCCGCACCGCAGTCTTGGAGATTGGTGCTATTATTCTCTGTCTTTTAATGATTGAGGAAACTGGGGCACACAGAGGTGAAGTGACTCATCCAGGGTCACACAGTTATTATCTGAGGATGGATTTAAACCCGAGTCCAATGTTCCATCTATTGTGCCACCTACTTGCCTCTAAATTTTTTTTTCCTTTTTCTTTTGACAGAGGAAGGCAGGACAGTTGGGGTTAAGTGACTTGCCCAAGGTCACACAGCTAGTAAGTGTCAAGTGTCTGAGGTTGGATTTGAACTCAGGTCCTCCTGACTCCAGGACTGGTGCTCTATTCACTGTGCCACCTAGCTGCCTCTCTCTAGTTTTTTAAAAAAATTTTATCTTTACAGTGATGTTGAAAGATAGGTGCTAAAGGAGAATTTATATGGCTAAGAATTTACTATAACAATGAAATAAGAGGCCTAGTCTTCCTTGCCGTCTTTGTTATTATGATTATTTGACTATGGGGCCCAGTGCCTCCAGAAAGCTCTCTCTGCATGTTTGATGGGTAGCTTGCTTTGCCTTGTGAGTGGTCGCATACATCTTACAGGAGGGGAACGAGGCTGCAGGGTCTATTTGCCTAGCCCATTTGGGGTCTGGTTTCCTCCTTGGCCTTCTCCCCTGACCCTTTCACCATCCTCGACATGGAATACTGGATTTCGGTTCTATGTTCCACTTATATCCTGTGGAGCTATTTTTTTTTTTAACCACACATATTTCCCCCCTCTACCTTTATCTTCTCTCAAGCCCCTCCACATCCCTCTTCCTTTAGCCTCTCACCTCTTTCTCCTTCTATCTCATCACTTCTCTTTTCATCTAGCTCCCTCCCCATCTTCCTCTCCTACCCTCTGCCTACCTGTAGCCCCCCTTCTCCTCCCAGATTTTGCCTCTCTCCTTCCCCTTGCCTCCCTCTCTCTTCTCTTCTCCCTTTCTTTCCCCTCTCCCCTCCTTTCTTCTTCCTATTTTTCCCCTACCTCTTTTCTTCTTTCCTCTTCCACCCTTCTTTCTTTCCTTCCTCTACTCCCTCCCCCACTCTTCTCTTCCCTTCTACTCCCACCCGAGTCACCCCTTGAGATGCAGAGTTCTTTGGAAGCTTTAGGATAAAGTTCTAATGGCATCTCAAGGTGTCACGTTGCCAGGAATCCCTTTTGTTGGCAGAATGCAAAAATGTCTGGCTTTGCTGCCATCTGTATGGCCACAGTCAAGCTGGCTCCTTTCCAGAGGGGTTTATGCTTCCTCCCGTTCAGCTCTTCTGGCAAAAGCGCCCAGTGGCTGCTGTGATGTGCTCAGAGCTCCAGGTCTTCTGTCCTGCTGGGGATCTAGCTCCGCCTTGGAGTATGATCCTACCTTGCCCCAAGTACCTGGCTGAAGGAGAAACAGACCTGGCAGGGTTGCTAGGTTGCCACGGTAGCTAGCTAATTTAAGGGCTGGTTCTGATAGGATTTCAAAGAATGTGCCTTCTGTATTTATCTACCCTGACTCATTCTGGTGAGTGGTGAGTGATAAGATCTTGTCTTAGGACAGTGGTTCTCAACCTTCCTAATGCCGCAACCCTTTAATACAATTCCTCATATTGTGGTGACCCCCAACCATAAAATTATTTTCGTTGCTACTTCATAACTGTAGTTTTGCTACTGTTATGAATAGTAATGTAAACAAATTGAACATAACCCACAGGTTGAGAACCGGTGTCTTAGGAGCTCTGGCTCGGCTTGCCTGCACTTTGGATGGCTAGTATGATGTTAGCTCCATGGACAGGAGGACAGGAACCATGTTGGTTTGACTTGCTCTGGACAGGCCTACCTGGGCACGTTAGGTAAAAAGACAGGAGTAAGTGCTATTTAATAATAATAATAGCCACTAGCATTTATGTAGTACTTTAAGGATTGCAAAGCACTTTATAAATATCATTTTATCTTCACAACAATTCTGAGAAGTGCTATTATTACCTCCATTTTGCAGATGAGGAAACTTAGGCAAATTGGGCAAGCCAGGAAGTATTTGAGGCTGTATTTGAACTCAGGACTTCCTGACTCCAGGCCTAGTACTCTATCCAGCATGCCACCTAGCTGCTTTGTTGTGACAGCTGTATAAAAATATAAATGCATTGGCATTTATGTTTTTAGAGTGAATAGGAGCATCCCAAGTGAATTTACACATGGACAGTGTGAATGTATAGTTTAGATATAAGTTCTAGCATCTGCTCCCCACCTCCTGCCACCACCACCTTGGGGTTGGTGAGGTAAATTTAGGCCTGAACTCTCTACCATATCTGGAATTAGGACTTCTCCTTCCTAGACAGGTATGGCTAGATAGGAAGATCTTGAGCAGAGAGGGACAGTACCTGGGATCAGAGTCCTTCCTAAGCCAATTAAGAATCAACCAGTTCAAAGAGATAAGAAGACTGGATCGAAAAATGAGGTGAGGTCCTATCCCTGAGTTTGTGGGTTGAAAGGGCATTGTGGAGTAGCTGATGGAGGCTGGAAGATGACTTTGAATTCTGTCTCAGATGCTGAATAGCTGTGTGACCCTGAATAAGTCAACCTCTCTGGGGAAAGTGGGGAGAATCTTACTAAATCTCTTTTAAGAATTGTGAGCATCAAAGGAGGTAATAATGTGCATGAAAGAGTACCTAAGGTTTGGTTGCTGTTCTTACTTTGCTTCTTATGCTTATTCTTATTCACGATTGGTCAGTCCATGAATTTTTTTTTTTTTAATCTCTGTGGAGCTCTGCTTCCAGAGGGGAAAACTGTCCCAAATTGCTGGGGTTTTCCCAGCTGCCGGAGCTCTCAGGAGGCATGAAAGACTACCTAAGCTTTAAAGGGCTCTAGGCTCCTCAGCTTCATTATTTGGCTTGAGCAGGAATGAAGCCCTTCCTTGCTATGGAGCAGGAGTTCTCAACGTGGAATCCAAGGACCTCAGATTTGGGGAGAAGGACAGGTCTGTGAATGTGGATGGAAGTTAAAATGGCATCTTCATTTTCATTAACTTCTAACTAGAATTTAGCATTTCCTTCAACCATTTAAAAACATGATTCTGAGTAAGGGATCCATGACAGAGGTCTTGGAGGTCTACAACTTGGATGGGCAGATTTTTCCAATACACATAATTTTGCCCAAATGGATGCTTAAGGGTCCATTATTTGGCCTCAAAGGATACTTAGTGGCATATTCACTGGGCTGGTAAGTGAAGGAGGGACAAGAAGCAGAGATCCCAGAAAAGGGGTCCATGTAGGAACAGTTAGGTGGTGCAGTGGGTAGAGCATTGGGCCTGGACACAGGAAGACTCATCTTCTTAAACTCAAATCCAGCCTCAGACACTTACTAGCTGTGTGACCCTGGGTAAGTCACTTAATCCTGTTTGCCTCAGTTTCTTCATCTGTAAAATGAGCTGGAGAAGGAAATGGCAAGCCGCTCCAGTGTGTCTGCTAAGAAATCCTCAAAAAGGGTCACAAAGAGTTGGACATGACTGAGAATTACTGAACAACAGCAACAGCAAAGGACCAGCCAGGATCCAAAAAGATCTTGATGTACCAGAATGATATGTTGTATTTAATAAGATGAAAAGTATTAGGTATAAATATAAAATCTTCCAATTATAGTTTTTTTTTTTTAATCCAGGTGCAGATTTGGGGGTAGACATGGCTAGATAACAGTTCAGGGGAAAAGATTTGGATTGTGAATTCCATATGAGTCAGCAATGCCCCAAAGCAGCCAGAAACCACATAGGCTATGTGGTGTATATAAATGGTATATATAAATACATGACATACATAATGCATATGTGGCTGGCCTGATCCCATCTGGAGTACTGTGTGGTCAGTTCTGGGCTCCATATTGTTGATAAGCTCTAGCTTGTCAGAAGATGGCGACCAGGATGGTGAAGACACCGGAAACCATGTTCTATAGCAGTGGTTCTCAACCTTCCTAATGCCAAGACCCTTTAATACTTGTATGTGGGTGTATCTGCATGTGGGTGTATCTGCATGTGGGCGGATAGAGGAGTGGTGTCTCGGGTCCTAAGACCATGGGAAATATGTGTTTTCCGATGGTCTTAGGCAACCCCTGTGAAAGGGTCGTTCAACCCCAACTTGTTGTGACCCACAAGTTGAGAACCGCTGTTCTATAGGGATGTTTAGACTTGGGAGTGGGGCAGATTATGATAATCCTTCCTGCTCCAAGGTTCCTTGATTGACTGTCATGGCACCTGGTCTATTGACGGGTTCTTTGCCAGGAAAGAAAGGTCAGACAGTCAAGGAGCCCAGGTTTCTCATCCTGATGAGATGGCTGGTGCTGGAGTAGTTCTTGGAATGATACACTTTGATGACATGTGGAAATCCTTTGAGTGGCCTTGTGATGCAAAGAATGCTCTGTTTGGATACAGAAGACTTAGGTTCAGCCCCAAGCTTTGAGACTTCCTTTCTCTGTGACCATTGGCTAGTTCCTCAGTCTCACCAGGCCTTCATTTATAAGGTTAGGGTGCTGGAATCTGAACTGGTGACTTTAGGTACCTTTCAGCTCTCAGCTTCCTCGTTGGATCTCTTTGCTGGGATGCAACTCTGTACTGAGGATTTTGACTGACGATGTGACTTCTCTACAATCAACCAATCTTGTAGCTAAATGGTGTTTAGGTTTCAGTGAAAAGAATTTGGCTCTTCGTGGAATTCAGGGTTGGTTTTATTTCCTTGCCGTTCAGACTCATTTCTATGCCTCAAAATTTGATGGGAAGTGAGGGCCTGGCCCTGGGAATAAAATGCCTGTGAATCTCAGGAGGGGAAAATACCATGCCTTCTAGGTTAAAAGTAATGTATCTATGAGCAGTGTTCACAGGCAGAGATCATGGGAGTTCAGCCATTTGGGAAATCACAATACATTTTCCTTGGCAAAGACAAACTTGAGTCTAGGGACAATGACTGTATAACAAATGAGTTTATTGCACCGATGTTCTTCAATGGGCTGGCTGTTGTCTGTGTTATAAACACAGAAATTAAAAAAAAAAAAGAAAAATCTGTAGTCCCGGTCATCCCTGGCTTTCTTTCAGATGGTCCTCAGTTACCATTATGCCAAGTGACTCCTCCCTCCCTGCTGAGTTTCCTGGCTGACAATACAATCAGTCACTTGTGACGCCACAGTGAAATTTAAGTAATCAGAAAACCTTTCCAGGACTGAACCCTCTGTCAGGAAGTTCTTCCTTGGATCTAACCTAAATCTCATCTGCTGGATTTTAAATCCACATGCCCTCTCCTCTAGGCCTTCTCTGTGGCATGCAGAAGACCTGGGTCCCATCCATGGGCTGTGTTTCCATGCTTTCTAGACTTTGTAACTTGCATGGCAACCCACCAACGCTATGTTCTCTTGGAAGAAACTTGGGAGCCTCTGGTTGTTGGTGTCAGGATCAGGGCATCGTCCTGTGGCTCACCGTGGTGCTAACCGGGCCAGGTAAGGTTTCAGAGGTGGAGAATGCTGTTGGTTCTGTACAGAGACCAAGATATATCGCACCCTCTGCAGAAGTCATCGGGGAAATTAGCATTCAGAGTGGTGCTCCTTTATTGATACTGCAGTCTTATCAAATTCCTTCCACCAAATAAAAGTGGATGGGGCAGGGATTAACTGTGCTTCAGTCAGAAGCCCATTGGTCAAGGGTGTGATGTTGGTGGTGGGGTAGAGGGAGTGATGGATATTTGAATGCATTTCTGAGAACACACACACAAAAAAGGTGGTTTCTGCAGAAAAAAAATCATGATCCCCAGAACCAGCCATATCATCAGAATGAGAAACTTGGGCTCTTTGTCTCTTTGACCTTTCTTTCCTGGGAAATGACAGTTTTATCGCCCAGGTTCTTGGTTAGTTATGGAATGTTAATTTGGGAAGGAAATGAATAAACTTAGCTTATGGTTAGGAAGAGTCCCCCATGTGGTATATAATAAAACTCTTTCTCTCTGGCTCATGGGGTTTAGTGGGGTAGACTGAACTAAACAGAAAACGAAGGGTAGAAATTCAGGATTTCAGAGCACCCGTTGAGGGATCAAGAGAAGAAGACGAGCCATAGTTTGAGAAGATGGGGTGCCTTAAGTCTAGTCACAGAGAATGTCTCCTGACATGTTCTCATTCTCTCTCTATCTCTCTGTCTCTGTCTCTGTCTTTCTCTTTCTCTCTCTTTCTCATATCTTTCTTTCTCTCATATCTTTCTTTCTCTTAACATCTCTTAGGCTTTCTGGATGCCTGTCTGATGGTAGCCCTATGTCTTGGGTTTTGTCTCCTATCATCAGATGCCATGGACTCTGATTTAATTGTTCCTATACTGTATGCTTTCTCTGCCCAACTGTAGTTAAACATTCCTTGAGACCAGGGACTGCATGCCTTTCTTCCGTTATTTCTGCATCCCACCAGGATGCCTAGTCCAAGGGTGGGCCAAGGAAATACACATGGACTGAAAGGATTGTTTGAGAAGCTGTTTTGTGCATTGGTGCAGACTGTAAGTGAGTTCTCTCTCCTTTGGCTCAAAAGAATTTTTAAACATCTGAGTACATCTGAGAGTTTTCCCTTCTGCTTTCAGATAGGGGGAGGATAGTCCCCAGGCCTTCCTTCATTGTTATCCTAAGCACACTGCTGTGTGGAATATGTCTCAGCTGCCTTTTAGTGTGGCACCTCGCCCCTGGAAGGCATGGTTTTCTGAACGCCAGCTCTTAGAGAGAGCAGATCATCCTGGAATAAATAGCCACTTGTATATGGGCACTTACTCTTTGGGCAGCACCGTCCCTAATTAGTCATTCCCCTAAGGTAAGGAAGTCAGTGCAGATGCTTCTCGTAGGGCTAAATGTATTCAGACACATCATGCTTCCCTTTACTTTGTTTCCCGGGACTGAGTAGCCTACACTGATACAGGAAAGAAGACCTTGCTAATGGACGTGCTTAGGTGTCTTCTATAGGTAGTGGGCTTTTAACCCCAGGATAAAAATGGCACATCCCTTTTCTTTTTTAAAATTTTTTTTAATTTTTTGTTTATTTTTTTGATAGCTCCCTTTTCTAGAGCCATTTGTGGCTTACAGAGCACTTCCTTACTGTGGCCCTGTGAGGGAGATAGTACAAACATTCCTTGTCTCTGTGGATGGAGCCATAGTGATGAGGATGATGATAGTTGGCATTGTAGAGTGCTTTGAAGTTAGCAAAGCACTTTATATACATCTTTTGTTCACAACAGTCCTGTGAGGTAAGAGCCATTAGTTACATTTTATTAATGCGGAAACTGATGCAGCCAAGTGAGTGTCTGAGGCAAGATTTGAACTCAGGTCTTCCTGACTCCCAGTCCAGTGCCTGCTTTTTACTGTGGCGGACATACAACTACCTTCCTAGAAACCGAGTCTCAGGGAAGTGAAATGTCCTGCCCGAGGTCACACGGAGGGTTAAGGGCAGAGTCAGGAGTACAATGCAAGCCCTACAATTCCGAGCTCTTCTTTCTGAGGCCTAGAGGAAGGAAGCAATCTGCTTTACAGACCAGAATATGGCCTCTTAATTAGCAGTGTAGTTCAGTGGTCTCACATTCAAATAGAGATCCTTAAGGGCTTCATGTTGACTTAAAAAACCACAAATTAACACCTACATTGTGTTGTCTTTATTTTGCCAAACATTTCCTTTTTTTTTTTTTTTTTTACTTTTTTAAAGGTTACTTTATTTTTCTTGTTTTT
>CM053592.1:152484183-152508677 GCA_028646515.1 Pseudochirops corinnae
TTTAGGCAATTTTCATGTTTCTTGGAAGCTTTTGGTGCAGGAGTTCTGACTGTGTTGTCTTCCTCTCATTCCCTGCTTTGATCCTTCTTTTCCCCAAAGAAGGAATCTAGAGTTTGGTTGCTGTGCTTACTTTGCTTCCTTTGCCTGCTCATGGTTGGCCAGTCAATGATTTTTTAGCTCTGTGGAACTCTGCTTCCAGAGGGGAAAGCTCTGTCTCAAATCGCTGGGGTTTTTCCAGCTGCTGGAGCTTTTAGGAGGCTACTGCAGCCCCCACCAGCTTTGGCCCACTGAAAACGCACCCCACGACCACCACCCAAGACCACGATCCGGATCCAGGCCACTCAACGCGAGAGCACTTGGCCTCTGAACGATTGCTTGGCCCTCCTGCAGTCTGCAGGCTGGGAGCTCTGAAGCAGCAATGTGGAGGCGTCTGCAGGGCCTCTGCTTCTGCCACTTCCTTGCCCTGGAGGCAGTTTGGCTGGACCCGCTTTTATCCCCCAATTTTAGTTGAGTTCCACTGACTTTTCACTTAGTCCTTTTTTTCTTATGGCTTGATAACTTGGGAAAATGCCACAGCTGCCACAGATCTGCTCTCCTGAAGCTCCAGCTGAGGTTTGGCGCAGTTCATCAGGCCGCCCCCAGGGCCAAGCCGCCGTTTCAGGCTGGGCTGGTTTCAGCTCCCAGTGCTGAGATGGTCCCTCCTAGCCGAGCTGCCTTCAGCGGAAAGTATATTTGTGTGCGTTTTAGAGATCTAGTATTTGTTTAGAGTCATATTTTATGGGTATTTTGAGGTGGCTGTGTGGGAGCTGCCGTACCTTGCTGTATGCTTGCTGCTCCTATGCTGCCATCTTGGCTCTGCCCCCGATAAACATTTATTAAATGCCTACTATGTCTCAGGCACAGTGCTAAGTGTTAAGTGCAAAAGACAGTCTCTGCTCTCAAGGAGCTCAAATCTGGCGAACATTTTATAGTCCTCCAGAATCATGGTTGGCCATTGAATCGATCAGAGTTCCTAAGTTGTTTGTCTTTCCAATGTTGTTATTGTATAAATTGTTCTCCTGGTTCTGCTTACGTTACTTTGCATTAGTTCATACAATTCTTCCCAGGTTTCTCTAAAACTGTCCCTTTAATATTTTCTGACACAATAGTATTCCATTACATTCATCTACCACAACTAACAGAACAATTCCCTAGTTAACAGACAACCTCTTAGTTTCCAATTCTTTGTCACTGAAAAAGAAAGAGCAGTTGTAAATATTTTTGTTCATATAAGACCTTTTCATCTTTCTCTGATCATTTTGAACCCCATTCTATTTCAGAGAGCTCCAACAGCATGCATATTTTTTCTTGCTTCAGGTTTAAATTTGCCTTGCTAGAGATTATACTCTGCCCTCTGTATTCAAGTAAAACATGTAATCACTATTCCATAGGATAGTGTTTCAGATGCTTAAATGACACATAGCATCCCCACCCCTACTCATCAGTCTTTTCTTTTCCAGAAAAAACATCCCTACTTCCTTAAGGTAAAACCTCCTATGATATGATCTTGAGACCCTTTCCTGGCCTGGTTGCCCACCTTGGAACTCTTCAGCTTCTCTATGTCTTTCTTAAGCTGTGATACCCAATACTCTTAGGTCTGATCTGACAGAGTACAGTGGGGTAATCACTTCCTTATTCCTGGAAGCTAGGCCTTCTTAATGTAGCCTGAGTTCAAATTTGTTCATTTAATTGACTCATTGAGCTTATATGTAAGTCCATGGAAGGAAGTAAAATGTAAGAAAACTGGAAAGATAGGAAGGGGGTGGGGAACTATGTTTTGAAAAGCTTTAAAAACCAAATAGAGTATTTATATTTGATCCTAGAGGTCATAGGGAGCCATTGGAGTTTATTTAGGAGGTGAAGATGTCAGACCTACACATTAAGAAAATCATTTTGGCAGCTGAGTAGATAGGTTGGAGTGGGGAGAGACTTTAGTCATAGAGACCAACCTGGAGGCTACCACAGTAGTCTAGGCATGAAGTATGAATGAGAGCCTGCACCAGGGTCATGGATGTCCCATGAGGCTTTTCGATCTCAACATGTCCAAAACAGAACTCATTATGTTTCACCCCTTCCCAAACCACCCTCTCTTCTGAATTTTTCCCTGTTACTGTCGAGAGCACAATCACATTGTGAGTAAAAGGGAACATAGTGGACAGATGTTGTGAAGGTAGAAGCTAGAAGATTTGACAGCAGATGTGATATGTGGGAAGTATGTGAGGGAGGAGTTGAGGAAGACACCAAGGTCATGAGTCTGGGCGGCTGTTGACAATAATAGAGAATTTCAGAAGAGGGGAAGGTTTGGGTTAGGAGGAGAGAGGGGCCATGATGAGCGCTGTTTCAGACATATTCAGTTTGCAATACCTTATGGGATGTCCAGTTCAAGAAAACCAAGCAGCAGTTGGGGGTGGAGGGGGTGAGACTACAGTCCAGGCGAGATGTTAGGGATGAGTATATAGATTTATGGATACATAGTAGGTTCTCCTCGCCGGAGCCTTTCAAACAAAGTTGCATGACCATTTGAGGATCTCATGTATCCTCCCAATCCTATGGTTCCATGGCTATGATTCTGCCTCTGGACCATACCATGATTACAATCTGGCCTCTTCCCATGGCATCACAGTGCACTTGCTCTGGGTCTTGGCAAAAGGGATCTAAGTTTTAATTCTGGGTATAACTTTCCTGACACATAAAAAAAGATAAAGAAGTCTTGGGCTAGGGGGGTGCAGATGGGCAGAGGTTGGGGCTAGGGAGAAGGCTGGTTACATCCAGCTGCTCAGGGAGAGAGAGAAATTGTCTGTGTATAATGTATACATGGACCTCCGTGCACTTGAGCATGTACGTCCCCCTGGGATACTGTTTGTTCATTTCATCATTGTTCATGCCTGTTTACCCACTCCCACATTAACTTGTAGACTAGCTTATAGATGCTGTGAAGTCTTAGTTCAATGAGAATGTACTTGGTATTCAGTCTAAGGTAAGGCCTGAGCTGCCAGTGTGTGCTGCTTAACAAGATGGATAGAATTTATGGGTCAGTGATATGAGATTTATTGACATTTCTCTTTTTGCTCGAAGGTAGAGTTTGCTGTCAGCTATCAAAGTCAGACTGCAGATTTACGGCTTGGCAGAGTCGGCTGTGTAGGCCTCTGGTTTCCCATTAGTCCCCTAACACAGGGAATTATGGAGGACCCAAATGCCATGGACTGCAGGCGCGTGGCCTGGATGGGCCTGGATGATGATCACTCAGGGCCCCAGGCTTTCCCCCTGACCCTGAATAGAGGGGGCTGAAGTCCAGCACACCTCCTGGGAGCCGTGCCAGCATGTGAGGGCCAACTGCATTGTATAAGAAAGTCAGGGAGGAGGAAATAAGGGGGGGAAAGAGGATTGCAGAGACAGTGTGGAAGTCACCCACTAGCTCTGATGAGTGACCAGTACCAGCCGTGTCTTCCACCATCTCAGGGCTCTCTCAGCTTTCTGCCTTGAACCACTGTTCCCTCAGTTAAGGGGGAAAGTAGGGTAGGGAGCTACGTTGGTCTCTTGCTGAGGAAAAGACCCCCTTTGTCTCTCCTCTCTGAGGAGAGAGAGTGTCTCAGCTTCCTTCCACTCAGGAGCCCCCAAATCAGAGGTCACTGGAGTTTTCTATTTTTTTAAATTAAAATTGCATCCCCTTTTCCTTGCTTTATGTGTTCAGTTTAAATCTGGATTGAAAAAATTTTCCAAGATTAAAACCTAGTGAAATGAAAATCTGGGGAAATCAGGTAGAATATAGCCAGATGCCAGGTAACCAAGGGAGCACCCGTTAATTTCATTTCTAAATAGCAAACACATTTTGGATATCTGCTTGCCTTCTTTCCCCAGTAGGTATTTTCTGTGGTCTTTAGGCAAAACCTAAAGATAGAGTAGACATCCATTTTGTATCAGTATTTCTCAATGTGTTTTGAGGCGTTATTTCTCTCTCTCTGTCTTTCTCTATGTCTCTCTCTCCTCATCACATCACTCTACTGGCCTCTGCCTCCCTAGCTTCTCTGGCTGCTGGCAGGTCTCTACTCCCACATTTACTTTTCCTCTGATCCCCCATCATCTGCTCTAAAAGCATCTCTGTCTCTTTAGCCTCAGGCAAAGCTCCGAGACTAAAGAAGGCTGACTTGAGTACCACTCTCCTGCTGGCTCCTTTCTGGGCTCTGAAACCATGATCTGGTCAGCTGCCTGGCCTTCTTGTCCTTTCTAGGTAGCCATGTTTCATGTGGAAATTAAAATTTTTGCTCCAGCTTCATGATAAAGGTTTTCCTAGTATCTCCACCTCACTGAGGCATATATTATTTTCTCATGTCCTACCCTTCTTCCTTACAAGAATGTAAGCTCCTTAAGGACAGGCTCACAGTAGGTGCTTAAAACTGCTTGTGTAATCTGGAAAATTGGATAGGATGAAAGTGTCCAGTTTACATAAAGGGTGAAAGCTGAGTGGTGATGTGATTCACCTCCTCAAGCCACATTCATCACTTCCTTCCTTCAAGATCTAGCTCAAAACTCACTTCTTCCAAGAGGCCTTCCTTGACTAACTCTCCCTTCCCCTTTTACCCCTTCTTCCCCTTCATGATGCTTCTCTGGTTATTTAGCACATACACTTGTGTGACTTGTGTGTGTGGTATCTAGGAGGTAAATGGGACAAGTATGAAATGAAGCATGTTGATGAGAACTAAGACGATTGAAAAGTAGGAAGATGGAACCCACTGTGGGAGTCTCATGGTAAGCTGATACACTCACATATCACACAAGTAGGTGCGTTTCTGAAGAGTATTGTATAAGCAACATTTTTTGTAAATTGAAACATTTTCCGAACCAAACTGGAGTTCCCCTCTCTGGTGGTAAACAATCCAGCCCCCTCACTTGGAAAGTGGTTCCCTTTCATTTCCACCTCCCAGAATCCTTCACTTCCTCTAAAGCCCAGGTGAGCTGCCACCTCTCCTGTAAAATTGATCTTCTCCCATGTTGTTAGTACCCCCTCCAATTATATCACCTTTATTTACCTATGTACATGTATGCAGGATCCACAGTAAAATATGGTGACTAGCGGATAGAGAGCTGGTCCTGGAGTTGGGACGACCTGGGTTCAAATGACGCCTCAGACACTTACTAGCTGTGTGGCCCTGGGCAAGTCACTTAACTTCTGCCTGCCTCAGTTTCCTCATCTGTAAAATGGAAATAATAATAGCACCTACCTCCTTGGCTGTTGTGAGGATCCAATGAGGTATTTGTAAAGTGCTTTGCAAACCTTGAAGCATTATATAAAGGTCATTATTGTTATTGTCGCTAAACTTTTTGGAGACAAGGACCGTTTCTTTTGTTTTCTTTCTATCACTAGCACATAGCATAGGACCTTGTTTTTTTTTAAATTTTATTTTAGTTTGCATCATTCATTTCCACAAGATTTTGAGTTACATATTTTCTCCCCATCTTTCCCCTACCCACCACCCCAAAACAGCCATCCCAGTGTATCCCCCCTCCCCCAGTCTATTCTCTCCTATGTCTTTCCCCCTCACCCCTCTGACAGCATAGGACCTTGTAAACCTATAATCCCCCTGTACAGTCTGGAAGTTCCTTCAGGGCAAGAAGGCTCTGTGTGTGTGTGCATGTGTGTGTGTGTGTGTGTGTGTGTGTGTGTGTGTGTGCGCGTGTGTGTGCGTGTGCGTGTGGGTTCTTTTCACTTCCCCACAGGGTCTTGCACACTTGACCAAGTGTATCCGCTTACCATGATACTCCCACGGCGGGGTCCATCTTCCTGCTTTTCAGTCATCTTAGTTCTCGTCAACATCCTTCATTTCATCCTTGTCCCATTTACCTCTTAGATACCACACACACATACATGCAAACTCACAGACATAGACATGTACACACTCACACACATATATACATGGTTATACACACATGCACACTCACACACTTACATATTCACATGTCCATATATCACACTCACACATATATGCACAGTCACAAATGTATCCACTCACATTCACACACATGCCCATATACACACTCCTACATACACACATGTATACACCTTACACACATATATACTCACACATACACATGTATATGCACTCACACATACACAGACATTCACACACACATATAGATACATACACAGTCACACACACACATAAACACACATGCAACCCAATTTCATGCCATACACATGCACACTCAGAAATATATGCATACTCATCTGCATATATACTTACATTCACAGACACACATATGCACACACTCCTACACACACACACACACACACACTCATAATATACATGCATACACTCACATACCTTCACATCAATATACACACGTACACATGTATGCACAGAGAGGCATACAACGTGCACATGTGCATGCTCACACCCATACCCATATACACATAGACACCTCCCCTCTCCCCCTCCCAGGGTTGGGGTGGGACGTTGAGGGAAGCTGTGAACACATGCAAAGCACTAATAGTTTGGGATGTGATTATCCCTGATCCCTGACCCTGCAGGTCTTCTTGATTACTCAATCTGAGACCCCACACAGGCAGGACATCTCAAGAGTGGTAGAACATTGGAACCAGGAGGGAACTTAGGGATCCTCAGGCCCTTGGATGAAAGCACTGAGGCCCAGAGAGGAGCAGGGACTTCTCCAAGGTCACACAGCAAATTCATGGCTGAGCTGGGAGCAGACTGGTTCTTCCTGCCTCTCAATAGCTGGAGGGTTCCCCAAACCTTATGGAAGCTCAGAGTAGAGTGTGACCTGCCTAAGGTCACAGAGGTCTGGCTGCAACTAGAACCCAACTCTGCCAGTGTTTTTTATCCAAACAGCCAGAAAACAGTGAATACTCCCACTTAAAATATCTATTTTCTTCTTTGTGAGAAAGAAGGAGGCTTTTGGGTGGTTGTCATAGTGACACATGAAGGACAACTTGAAATCAGGGAGTAATTGAAGCCTGGCAATAAGCCGTTATCATCTTTCCCCCAAGAGAGGTGGGCACATTTCCTTAATCACCTTTTAAAGTCATGTTTGAACCAAATATTTCTGTCGCAAGTGCTAGCTGAGCGTCTCTAGGTTGCAGTCACGTTAGAGTAATAAAGGCTGCATTCTTATTTCTAATTGCTTTTGTGTCCCTGCAGTGGAATAGCATATGTGACTTGATCATGAAAACTCAGGGAAGTAATTAGAAACTACCAGCCGCTCACAGGGCAGCATTGCCAGCTTGCTGGGCCCCTCGGTATCTCTCCAGCCTTCCTTTCCTGCCACCTCCTCCTTCCCCCACCACTCATGAATGCACATGCTTTTCTGGAGTGAGGCATCTTTAGCAATCTCAGCAGGGTATCCCATTTAAAACAGCACTGTCTTAATGCGTGGTGACTTTTAAGTGATGCCACTCATAACTAGCTTTTCTTCCCTCCCTCCAAAGAGCTTGGAGAGAGCCATTTCGGCATGGAAGCGAGAGCCGTGGGTTGTTGTTTTTTCCTACTTATAATAAAGTTATGGAATGCTTTGTAGCCTAACAGTGAGAGGGAAGCTGTAACTGTAAGGAAGTGGTTATAACTAGGGTGGAACAACCAAGACTTTGCTCCAGAGTGCTGAAATTTAGAGGACACTAACAGCACTTTTCTCATTCAGTAGCCAGAAACAACTGAGCTTAGCACCAATTTAGCAAGAGGAGCTTATTATAAATAGGAAATAGCTTTCATGCTGCTTGCCCTCAATGCATTTTATGGTAGTTAGCCTGGGCATTAGAGTTCCCAGATGTTGCCCTGTCTACTTGCCAATGTCATGGATGATGTATAAAGTGACAGTTGTTGGAAGATTTCTTATTGTTGGTGAGGATCCTGAGGTGCCTTTTCCAGATGGGGATGGGAATGAGAATAGGGATAGATGGGACTGGACCTGTGATTTCTTGGGTAAAGGGAGATCTTGGTGAACAGCTTCTACCAGTGCAAATTGGCACCTTCTCTGCAATTTATTAGTTTTAGGGAATTTCCTGTAGGAAGTTGAGCGACTTACCCAGGACCACATAGTTAGTATGTATTGGAGTCAGGACTGGAACCTAAATGTACCTGAATCTGAGACCAACTCTTTACCCACTGTGTCAATGTTGTCTCTAGGCAGATGATATTATATTATTACATCATTCCTTGGAACACTGCAAACTATTCTTGGTGAAATCTACAGTCAGGTGAAAGAGATTGAACTAGCCATCCACACTAGAAAAACAAAGAGGATGAAACACATACAGATCTATCTATCTGTCTGTCTGTCTATCTATCTATCTATCTATCTATCTATCTATCTATCTGTCTGTCTGTCTCTCTGTCTGTCTGTCTGTCTGTCTCCCATTACCCCAAGTCTATAACATCTACTCCTTGTTTTCCCTTACTTCCCATATCTGGCCAGTTGCCAAATTTTGCCATTTCTACCTTTATAACATCTCTTACATCCAGCCCCTCTTTACTCACACAGCCTATTGCCCCTAGTTAAAGCCCTCATCTATCATCTGAATCATTGAAGTGGCTCCTATTAGGTCTTCTTGTTTCAAGTCCCTCTTCATTCCAGTTCATCCTTCACACTGCTGTCAAATCTTGCCATTTCTGTTTCCATGTTATCTTGCATGTCCCCTCCCCCCTTCTCTCTAGGCACACAGCTGCCACCTTAGTTTAGGTCCTCATCACCTCTTGCCTGGATTTCCTGGCCTCTAGTCCACCCTCCACATAGCTGCCATGCACATTTTGCACACATCTAGCCATGTCGTTTTTCTCGTGATTGTGTGGTTTGTCCTTCATTCTTGAAGAGGACCATGACATCAGGAAGATGATACCATGACTTGCAAATGAATTGGATTTGAGTGTTGGAGGGCTATGCAAAGTCATCAACCTCACTTTCTCTTCTGGAGCCATCTGGGTCCAGTGGCCAGATACAGATCAGGACAACTGGAGTGGCCCAGGATACAGTGGGAGACCTTGGTCTTTTTAAACTAAGGTCTTTCCAAGTTCTCACTTTAAGTGAGGCAATGCCTATTCAGTGATTAGAGCTGTTTAAGAAGTGAGCCAAGGGATGACCCTTTTAATAAAAAAAATAAAAATCAAACTGGGAGGGGAATACTCTCAGTGTTTCTGGTCAAAAGAGAAACAATTTACTATTTACATTGACTCTGAGCCATCTGGGACCAAAAAAATAACCATTAAGTGGTGCTTGGGCAGGGACCTATTCTTGGCCAATCAGTGAGAGCCAGAGTGATTGGGTTTAAGGCATGGACTTTAAGAAATCTAGCCAGTAAACCCTAAGATATCAAGGTAGGTTTCAACTATCAAAATTTGCCTTCTTTTAGGCAGAGCTCTCTCAGGTAAGGGCATGATACCCCATGTGGAGAGAGGAGAGGAGGGGAGGGGAGGAGAAGGGAGGAGAAGGAGGGACTGGATTGCTTAATTGGAACTGGCCAGTTGGGTCCCTAGTGGGGCAGCTCAGACCACTCACTGGTTGTTGTTTGTCTCTCATTCTTGGAGAGAACCATAATATCAGGAAGATGATGCGGTGAAAGTGAATTGAATTTAAGTGAGGCAGAGCTGTGCAAAGTCACCAGCCTCACTTTCTCCTTCAGAGCCATCTGGGTCCAGTGGCCAGATACAGATCAGGACAACTGGAGATGGCCCAGCTGTCACTTTTCTAGTCAACAAACTGAGAGAAAATATAAGCATTTATTAAATACTTATTATGTGCTAACACTGTGCTAACCTTGAGGATATGAGTACAAGAGAAAGACCAGCCTCACCTGCAAAAAGCTTACATCTAATGAGGGGACAGATAACCCACAAAAGGGAGCTGAAAAGGTACAGGGAGAGTGAGAACGAAGGTGCTCTGTTGGCAGCGTGCTTTTGAAGTCCACTGTGCTCTACTGCTACTTCAGAAAAGTAGTCCAGAGATGGTGAGTGGGACCAGGATTGAGAGTAAGAGATCAGGTTGGAGCTCATTTGGGAATGTGTGCACAGAATGCTAGTAATGCTGAACCACTTCCTGCTGCAGAAGGCTGATTCTTTTATACAGCATCCTCCCACTGGTGGCTTATGGCTGTGAATTCTGAAATCTCAATCTCAGTCTCTCTCCCTCTTTCTCTCCCTCTCCTTCTCTCCCTCTCCCTCACTCCCCCCCATCTCTCTTCTCTTTCTCTCTCTCTCCACCTCTCTTCCTCTCCCTCCCTCCCTCTCCCTTCTCTCTCATACTCTTTCTTCCTCTCTCTCTCTCCCTTTCTGTCTCATTCTCTCTCCCTCTCTCTCTTTCCCTCTCACTCTCTCCCCACTCTCTCCCCCTCTATCCTCCCCCCTCTGTCGCTTCTCTCTTTCTTCCCCTCTCCCTCTATCCCTTACCTCTCTCCCCTATTTCCTTTGCTTTCTTTTTCTCCCTTTCTCCTTCTTTCTTTTCCTTTCTCTCTCTCTCCCTCTCCCTTCCTTCTTTACCCTCTTTCCTTCTTTCTTTCTTTCCTTTCCTCTCTCCCTCTCCTTCTCTCTCTCTCTTTCTCTCTCCTTACCTCCCTAATTCTCTTCCCTTCTTCTTTATCTCTTTCACCTTGCCTTTTTGTGTGTCTGTTTCTTCCTCCTTTCCTCTCTTCTTCTCTCTGTTGCTCTTCCTTTGTTCCCTCTCTCCCCCAAATTGCAAATAACTCTAAAGATGTTGGAAAGACTCCTGGTGGGCCACAGGGTGTCACGGGGATTCACCTGTGAAAGACGGCATATAAACTCTGCTTGAGGGGTGTGTAAGCCCAGAAAAGGAAGTGGGCTAATAAGATAATGAAAACCAGTACACAATAGATGGAAAGCCTGTGTGCTCTGCTGGCACCTGAATTTAGGATAAAGGGCCAGTGAAGGCTTCCTGTACATTCAGTCAGGCGAGAGTAATGCAGCAGGAGATGTAAATGGGTTGCAGTCTATCGGTGAAGGGAGTACTCACATGGATGAAATCACAAATCCACCCAAACACCAGAGGGTCAAGCACCATTTATGTACAAGGCAAAGCTGCCAAGTCACTCTCCCATATCTTGCCCTATTAGATTCCTTCAACAGTCTTGGGGGGTTAGCTGGGCCACATGTTAATATCCCCAGTTTTCAGATGCGAAAACTGAAGGTCATAAAGTATATGAAAATTACTCCTCCATGCCCCATTACTTCCCTGATTCTGGGTAACTCCTAGGTTCTGGTTACTCCAGGCCACAGCAGCATCTTCCCCTTGTGCAGTGAGTCCATGCCCCTGGACGTTTCTCTCTCCCTCAGGTGGCTGTCTTTCTGTGTCACTGTGCATCTGTGGCATCCCCTTTAGATGCATCACGTTACTGGTCCAATCTCTCCTGGATATATCTTGTTTGTACATTCGTGTTTTTCATACTGTGGCTCTCATTTTAGACAGCAAGATCCTTGAAAGCAGCAGGGACTGTCTTTTGCCCCTTTTTTTTGTATCCCTGGTGCTTAGTACAGTGTCTGGCACATAGGGGCCTAGTAAAAGTTAGTCACTGACTGACATGGACATGGGAGAAGGCAGGAATATAACACTCTCTCTGAGGTTCCTCCCCCTTCCCTCTGGTACAGGTGCCAGCGTCTGCATCATCCTCCAGGTGCTTCTGACCCTGGAATCTCACTAGCAGGCTATTCCACACTGGACTGAGTAACTGCTGAAATGTACCTGCTGCTTAGAGCAGATTTAAAACAGGTCATCTTGTTGGGTTGGCCCACCCCAATGGGCCCTTTTGGCCCCAGTCCGAGAGAGAGCCACTCCTCATAAAGGAATCATGGAGTATAGACTCTCTTGTTCACGTATTTAAAGCTTCCTCAGTTGTGGCCACCCTTATATTATTGAGATGAGGATAGATGTGCCAAGGGTCATCCTGCTCAGTGGCAGTTGGGTCTAGCATCCAAGCCTTCTGCCGGTCCAGTTTTCTTCTTAGAAAGGGAGGGGTCATTCACTAGACTTTGCGCCCACACTAGGGCTATTAGTCAGCATTTGCATAATACTCTAAGATTTGCAGAGCACTTTACCTTTGTTACCTTAGTTCAGTGGTTCTCAACCTTAGGTTCTCAACCTTCCTAATGCCACGACCTTTTAATACAGTTCCTCATGTTGTGGAGACCCCCAACCATAAAATTATTTTCGTTGCTACTTCATAACTGTAATTTTGCTACTGTTATGAATCTCAATGTAAATATCTGATGTGCAGGATGTATTTTCATTGTTACAGATTGAACATAACCCACAGGTTGAGAACTGCTGCCTTAGTTGATCCTGGGAGGTTGATGTCATTATTATTATCCTTTTGTAGATCTGGAAACTGAGGCAGACCAAAGGAAAGTGACTTGCCCAGGTTTGCCCAGCTAGAAGCAAGATTTGAACTCAGGTCTTTCCGACTCCATGCCTAACATTCTTTACATTGTCACCTTGCTTTCCATTGCCTTGTATGTTGACTTTCTACAGAGCAGAGCTCCCCCTGAGGAATCAGACCTCAGAGAGGTTGCATTCCCCCCACCTCCTAGTCAAACAGTTGGCATGAGTTTCTCCATGATGCCCAGCCAGTGTGGTTTTGTGTCCTGGCCTGTGCTTGGGTTCAGAAGTCTTTGCACATAAAGAATGGGACATCCCTCTTCTCTCTCATGTCCACCCCTTCATTGGCCTTCTATGAGCCTGTGGTTCACTAAATTAAGGGATGTCTGTGTGTTAGAAGGGAGGTGTTTCCCCACTCCTCAGGTGGAGGTCACTGCCAGGGAAAGGTTATCTGGAGCTCTGCCCCATCATTTCCTTGCTGCATAGTTCTGACGTTGGGGAAATGGGCCAGGAGCCTGAAGACTAGAGCCTGAGCCGAGATTCACAGTCAGTGATAAAGAACGTCAGGTGGGGAGTTGTGTTAGTACAACAGCTCCCGGTTGGCATGACTGGTATCACCTTCTCTCATTTCCTTGCTAAGATCACACAGAGGTTACTGGGTTAACTCTGGTCATGTCCTGGAAATGGATGAATCTAGTGATTGGGAATATGTGTCTTTGCCTGATCCATGTGTTTGCCTCACATTACACTGTTCTAGCCTCTCACAGAATGAACCACTCAGACTATGTTGGCACTTGCCTCAGTTTCTCCATATATCAAGTGAAGGTAGTGTCCTCTAAACTACTTGATTGAAGTAGTATTTTGAGAAAAACACTTTGCATGTTGAAATGCTAGAAATACAAGCTGCTGATATGATTGAAAAGACAAGAGATGGTCTTATTCCTCTTGTTGAGTGTAGCAATGACAAGCATGACCAGGGAGCAGCACAGACAGCCCTTATGGTGGGGGTAGGGACAGTACCTCCTGCTAGAATGGGGCCGGTTGGCCCTCTTGTCTCTCCCCCCACCCCCAATTCTTTTTCTGTTTTTCTTTTTTTGAAAAAGTGGCATTGTGCCTTAATTCCTCATGCCTTCCCCCTGCTGCTTCTGGCCCAGTCAACCCCTTGATTTTTTGCAATGATGGGTTGCTGCAGTGCCCTGATTTTTTAGAAATAAAGGCTTGAATGTCAAGATTTATGTGGGTCACTCCAAGCTGTGCATTCCTGCTACTGAGCTTGTTAAGCAAATTCTTTGCCTCAGCTTGGCTTCTGGTGAAGCCTTGTTATGGCTCCGAACATGGCTGCGGAGAAGCTACTGGTTGGCTGTGTCAACCTTGGAAATTTAAATCTAGAAGTTAGCACCACAAGAGTAAGGCGACTAGGTGGGGCAGTTGGTAGAATATGGGATTTGTCGTCAGGAACACCCCAGTTCAAATTTTGTGTCAGATGTTTCCTGGCTAGGTGATCTTTAAATCTCTTGGAGCCTCAGTTTTTTCATCTGAAAAAGGGGGCATATAACTATCACCTACCTCCCAGAGTTGTGTGGATCAAATGCGTTAACATACATTGTTAGGTACATTGCAAACCTTGATGTGCTAGATCAGTGGTTCTCAACCTTCCTAATGCTGGGACCCTTTAATACTCATATGTGGGCATATCTGCATGTGAGCAGACTCACCTGGAGACGGATAGAGGAGTGGTGTCTCGGTTCCTAAGACCATTGTAAATATGTGTTTTCCAATGGTCTTAGGCAACCCCTGTGAAAGGGTCATTCAACCCCCCAAAGGGGTTGTGACCCACAGGTTGAGAACCACTGTGCTAGATAAATGCCAGTTGATGATGATGATGATGATGATTGAAAACAACAGCAACAGCAGTCAGTTCCACCATCATGAACCCAAGCCTGGTACTATCAGGAATCTGATTAGCTTAGGATCCTAGAATACAGAATATGAGAGCATTTGGCTTTTAAATCTTCCAACCTAAGCCATCATTTTCCATTTGAGTAACTTGAACCCCAGAGAGGGGATGAATCTTGTTTTCTGCAGATAAAATGTGATTCACCTTAGGTAGGAAAGGAGAAGTTTCCACTTGTCTCCAGATAGAATGTGTAATCAATATATATTTCAGTTTACCTGCTCTGTGCGTGCACACTTGCCATGCTCACTGAACATCTTGGAACTGTCAGTCCTGGAGTATTACCCCCTCGAGGGGCAGGGCTTACTTACACATGTTCTGATTTCTGGAAGGAAAGAGAGACTGTGACGATATTAATTCAATTTGGGACCTTGGTTAGGCAATGATTGGATGATCCTTCTTGTATATGTTGATTAAGAAGATAGTCATTCATAAGTAATGAGCAACCCAGTCCTTTTGTTTGTCTTTGACAAGATTCAGAGATTAGGGTGCTGGGTGAACCCTCCAAGTGCACACTCACCAGTCTGGTACACAGTGGCATTCCAGGCATGGTGTCAAGCAATCCCCAGTAAGAAGGAACATTTATGGGCTTTTAAAATAGCAGCAACTTTCCTTTTGGATATTCACTAGCGATGTCCTCCTTATAGATTCTCAGCATGGGCATCACAGGAGTCAGTCAGTCAATAAGTTTTTACTGAGTGGCTCCTGTGTGCCAGGCTCTGTGCTAAGTGGAGGCTTCAGTATTAGAGCGTTCCTGTGGTGTCTCAACAAGGATCATCTGTAAACTTCTCCTTCTGAAGCCTCTAGTTTAAAATCAGGGTTTTATGGCAAACTATGTGGACTTTTGCCATGTTATGTACTGACCTCATGTTCTTTTGTACTCAAGCTTGCTTTTTCTTTTTTTTTGCCTTAAACAGCATTTTACTTTTTTCCCACAATTACATATCAAGCCAATTTTTAGCATTCATTTTAATAAGATTTTGAGTTCCAAATTTTTCTTTCTCCCTCCCTCCCCTCCCCTCTTCTGTATCCAAGCTTTCTGCCTGGAACTCCTTTCCTTTCAGGAGATGTATTTGGCTATTTCTAGTGGATCTTGGCACCTGAGACACCCTGAGATCTTTAGGGTTAGTACTGGTAAAAGCTGTACCCAGAATGATCCTGGTCAAAGGGTTCTGTGGTGAGAAGTGACTTGGAGTCAGGAGGACCTGGGTTCAAAGCCCACCTCTGACTCTTATTATTAGCTGTGTACATGTCAGCCTTTCTGAACCTTATGTTTGGACTAGATGGTCTCTGAGCTCCCTTTAGCTCTAAATCTATGGCCCTGTGACATCCCATCCTTCCCTTAGCCCCTCCCATGCTGATCCCCAGGGAGACTATGGAGGAACACCAAATTCTTCTAGGATGTTGTCAGGGAGAAAAGCTCTTGCCACATTTCATGCCAAGGAGATCCAGTAGGTTCTTGCCCTTGCTCAGTGAGCCTTTGTTATCAAAGATGGCTCTCCTTGGGGGTTGGGAAGAGCCTCTTTGAAATCGGCAGGCTTGGTGTTTGGCTTGGCAGGCTAGGTGAAGAGGTGGTGGGTTGTGTTCTCTTGAACTGATTGCTCATCCTGAAATGATCTGCCTCCAATCCTCATGAGAGCTGGGGCTGAATTTGGGGCACTGTGGTTCAGATGACCCATTGGGCACCAGGGGAGCTTCCCTCGGTCCCTCGTGTCTCTGTCACCCACTTTCCTATTCAGTAATTCAGTTCAGCAGACACTTAGAGCACGTACCATGTGCAGAGTGTACACAGACAGGGCTGCCAAGATGAGGATGTTACAGTCTTTTCCCCAGAGTATCTTACACCTGGGAGAGGAGTCACTGATAAGACATGGCCAGCGATAAAAATGATACAAAGTCGAGTGTAGAAAGTACATGAGGGTCCAAAGTCCTGAGCATCCCCAGGAAGAAGGAATCCATCCCTATCTGATCATGGGAATTGAGGAGGCACATTCTTCCTTGGTCTGAGATTGTGTTCCTTTGGTCAAGCCTGTCTTGGAAACATAGGGCCGGCAGCTTTCCCTACTAGCATTGTGTTTTGTCTCTAGCCAGGAGCTAAACAACTTTAGAAACTAGGAGCCAGGGGCCAGTTAGAAGGCCACTGCAGTGGTGTTCCCTCCTGTGCCCTACTCCTCATTACTAATCCCCACTCTGCCTTTAGCTGATAATTAAGTTGTTAGCTGATGCCAGGTCCTCCTGCTCCTTTCCCCACCCCTGGTGCCAGTACAAGGGAATGAATAAACAGACAGTTGGTGCCTCCGATGGGCTGCTGACCCCTGGGTGAAAAATAGCCTCATAGCTAACAGCTCCTTGTCCTCTGGAAGTGTACATTCTAAATGTTCTCAAAACTGAGGAAAGTTACATCTTTTCCAGTGGTGCTTAATTACTACACTAATTGAATTGTGATCAGCTAAAGTGCATCTATACTCATTGTTTTTGCCAGTTGTGTGCCCTGAAGGTCTTAGTAGTACAGAGGCCACACAATTTAGGAATGTAGTATATGGGAGATAATTTTCTATCTCTGAGTCTTGAGTCTGAACAGCCTTTCCTTTTTCTTTTTTAAAAATATATTTTTGTTTGTTTTGTTAAATATTTCCCAGTTACTTTTAAAAAATCAACATTCATTTAAAAAAAGTCTTGAGTTCCAAATTCCCTATCTACATTCCCTATCTCTTGCCCCTTACCCCCGGAGTAGGCAAGCAATATGATATCGCTCATACATGTGAAGTCATGCAGAACGTATTTCCATATTAGTCATGTTGCAAAAGAAAGCATACACATGCACAAACCAAGAAAAATAAAGAAAGTGAAAACAGTATGCTTTAGTCTGCTCTAAGAGTTTATTAGTTCTCTCTTTGGAGGTGGATAAGCATTTTTCATCATGAGTCCTTTAGCATTGTCTGAGGTCATTGTATTGCTGAGAAGAGCTAAGTCTTGCGCAGTGGGTCACTACACGCTGTGGCTATTACTGTTTACGATGTTCCCCTGGTTCTGCTTACTTCACTCTGCATCAGTTCATGTAAGACTAAAGAGCCTTTCTTGCCACCTCACTATAGAGGCTTCATATAGCAGGCAGTTGACAAGGGCAGTGCTGTTAGCTCTGGTGAGAAGTGGAATCTGAAAGATATTGTCCTTTCTTGTCTGCCTAGGTGGCTAAGGTAGGTCACTGCACCCTGCCTCAGTTTCCCTTTCTATAATGGGAATCCTAAAGTTTTCCTCCTACTTCCCAAGGACGCTATTTGAATGAAAGAAAGAGAATTGATCACCCAGCAAGTATTTGTTATACACTTACTCTTGGGCAGGCATCCCTGCTAGATGCTGGGGATACAGAGACAAAAATGAAAATGTCAGCGGAAGCTAGGTTGCACAGTGGTTAGAACACCAGCCTTGGAGTCAGGAGAACCTGACTTTACATGGGTCGTGAGATACTTACTAACTGTGTGGCCCTTGGCAAGTCACTTAACGCTGATTTTCCCCTTCCTCCCCCAAAATGAAACTGTCCCTGCCTACAAGGAGCTTATATATGACAAGGAGAAACAATATATAGGGATATAAGTATGCCTACAATTCCTGCAAGGTGGTTTGGGGAGGAAAGATGCCATCATTTGGTGTGGATCAGGAAAGGCTTCATGGAGAAGGTGGCATTTAGCTGAGCTCTGGAGGAAACTAGAGGCAGAGGTGATAAGGAATGATCTTCCAGACCTAGGAAACAGCTTATGCAAAAGCTAAGACGTAGGAGATAGACCAGGTGTGAAGGACAGCAAGGTGGCCAGTCTGGGCCATAAGAGGTGAGAGCAAGTAATATACACATAATATTGCTGGAAAGGTGGGATAGAGCCAGCTTGTGAAGGGCTTTAAATGCCAGCAGCAAAGTCTGTATCCGACCTGAAATTACCAGCTGGTTTTTAGCCCTGGGAGGAAGCTTAGGGGGTCCCACCATAGAGATGGTAGAGTCAGAATCAGAATGTTGGAGCTGGCCAGTTCAACCTCTCACTTTTACTGAGGCCCAGGAGAGCCAGGTAATTGGCTTGAGGACCCTTTACTGGCAATTATTAGAATCAAGATTCAAACCCAGGGCTCCTACTTCTTAGACCAGGCTTCCCGAGTGCGTGCCGTTTCACCTCACAGTTCCGCAGCCAAAGCTCTCCTGGTTTTGTGACTCAGAGCAGCAACTCTGCCAAAAATCAGTTAGAAGAGGGAGGAGGGGGAATGGTGAAGAGGAGGAGGAATGAATGAGCGGGAAGGAGGGCTGGAACACGGCGGGAGACTCTAGCTCAGAAACTGAAACAGAGATCCGTCCAGGAGGGAGGGAGGGAAGAAGGGAGGGAGAAGCAGCTCAGGTGCGGGCCGGCAGGCGGACTCTGGGAGCCCGACCAGCGGGGAGGGGAGCTGGGACAGGAAGCACAGGAGGCTGCCCCGTCTCCTCTCCACCTGAAGCTGGCATTGTTGGTTCAGGGTGGTACCGCAGCCGCAGCAAAGACCCGGACCCCCGCAATGGAGCCAGAGCAGAGTGAGTCCCAGCGACCCCTTCTCTCCCTCTTCTCTCCTTGGGCAGAGGCAGGGAGCAAATTGAAGCAGGAACCCGTTTACAGAAATAGCTCCTGTAAGGGAGGACCGAACCAGGGGTAGGGGGGGAGGGGGAATTCCTGGGGTGGCCGCCCCTGTTTAAAAAAGCAAAAGTAAGAGACCGCAATTTAGTGGGGAAAAGGTCAGCCTCCTGATCCCTGCCTGGCTTACCTAGAGGCAGGTGGAAGCCGAGCAGGAACCTCGTTTGGTTTGGGTTTGGGTTTCTCATTCTGATTCGTGAGTTCGTAGGACATGTTCTTTTGGGATCGATCTTAGTCGGGAGTCACCTTAGCGCAGAGAGACTTGGAGTTAAAACTAGAATCTTTGTTTGAAGCGTCCTCAAAATAAGGCATGTTTGGGCTGGGAGGGAGCTTGGAGCAGAGAGCATCAGATCTGGCGGGTTCTTAGACAGAGTAGGTGAGTGGGAAAGGTCCTGGCTCTGGACTCCGCCGGCTGAGCTCGGCTGTTTCCTTCCTGGCTGGCCATCTCAATTCTTTGGCGGTTTAAGTTTTCTTTTCTGTGAAATGAGGGACTTGGACTAAATGACTCCTGAGGGCCTTTCAAGATTTAAATCTGTGTCAGAGCTGGAAGCAGTGGTCATGTAGTCCAATCCCTTCCTTTTTACTTAAAAGGAGTCTGGTTTGTTTTAGGTCAGTGGTGGTTGTTTTTGAGTTGTTTTAGTCAAGCCAGACTCTCTTGGCTTTTCTTGGCAGAGATACTGGAGTGGGTTGCCATTTCCTTCTCTAGCTCATTTTACTGATGAGGAACTGAGGCAGGTTTAAGTGACTTGTCCAGGGTCACACATCTAGTAAGTATCTGAGGTGATATTTGAGCTTAGGTCTTCCTGTATCCAGGGCTGGTGCTCTTGGATGCACTGAACCTCCTAACTGCCCTAGATTAGTAGTGTCAAAGGGCAGATAGAAACAGAGACCACTTACCCATACATGAGGATCCCTGTGGGGTATGTATTGACAATTTTAAAATCTATTTTTTTGTTGTATTTTTATTTATTTTGTTAAATATTTCCAATTACATTTTGGTCTGGTTTGGGAGTAGAACTCAGAAATGTTGCCTGCCGGTGGAATGTTTGACATTTCTGTTTGAGAGCCTTATTCAGATGGAATGATGCCTTCAGAGGTTGAGAAGTTTCCCCTGATGCTTTTTAAGGTTCTGGAAGACAGCAACTCTGGCTCTTCATTTCGTTGCTTCCTATAAATGTGTTGTAGTGGAAATAGCCTTGAGTGTAGAGACAGAAGCGCTGAGTTAGAATCCTAGTTCTGCTACTTATTATATTTGTGACCTTGAAGAAGTCATTTAACCCTTTCAGGGCCTCAGTTTCCTCACCTGTAAAAAAAAATGAGGTGTTTAGATCAGGAATGATTAATTTGTGAATTTCAGGAGATCCTCGAACTTGCATAGGGAAAAAAAATACACCCTTATTCCAATATAATCAGTTCCCTTCCTAATCTTATATATTTTACTTTCTGAGTTTAAAATATTATTCTGAGAAGCATTCCATAGGGTTCCCCAAACTGCCCAAGGAGTTCATGATACAAAAAAGAAAACCCCTGATCTAGCTGACCTCTTGAAGTCTCTTTCAGTTCTAAAAATCTTATTTCTTGAGGGTGGTGGTCACCACTGTTCGGGAGCTGATTTTAGCCCTGCCTCCTCAGTAATGATGCTTTGAAAATGTTAAAACTGGTAATGTTAGTTTCAAATGGATTTAGTCTTACTCAGACTCCTGGGTGAGTTCTTCAATGTTCAGTTTTATGGTGTCATAACTTGCCTAGAAGAAAGTGATTCTTTGAATTTTGGAGCCAGTGTAGGGCTTTGTATCTAGAGACAGCTTTATAGATAGAATCTCAATTCTAGTAACATCTAAAAGAATCAATACTGGGAAGTTAATTCTTTTTTACTCTATACCTTTTATGGGCACCAGTCTTAGAGTCTGAGATCCTGGGTTCATATCCTGATAGTGACCTTGAGCATATCACTTTATGTATCCGAGTCTTAATTTCCCTATCTGTAATATGGAGATAGTAATAGGCACACTATGTGCCTTGCAAAGTTTGCAAAGTTGGTTGAAACGAAAGCCTTTTGCCGACCTTAAAGTGCCATTGAAAAATGAGCTGTTGCTGTTATCATTATCAGAACATGAATTTGGCTTAAAATCGTTTCCTCCAGAGTCTTGTTGAAAGCCCTGGGTTGGCTAAACAGCAATGGCAGGGCCAGGGCTGAATGAGCAGAGCTGAGGTGAACAGGACAGTTTGGAGGAGAATTATAGGAGTAGAAATCAGGATTTGAAAAAAAAAAAAAAAGTGAGGACCTCTCCAGGGGAGTGATGTGTGAAAACGTCTGAATGTTTTCATTGTGCTGGTATATTAATGGATTATTAAGGGCAGATTGTGTATTGTTTTTCTTTGGTCTTTAATTATACTAATGAGGATGGAATCATTCATCCTGGGGTTTGGCAGACTCCCCTTACCCTGGACTTTGAGAGGTTTCACTTCTTTAACTTAGTTTATCACCTGAAAGAGTATCTGTGTATGACTTGCCAAAGTGGCTTTTGGATGCCCGTCCAGTTGAACAAACATTTATAAAAAATCTACTACGTGCAGCGAGGTCTTCAGGATTTTGGGTGATGTGGCTCTTGTGCCATGGCTTTGGGTGAATGTAGAAAGGAGTCTGTAGTGCATCGTGCAATGTCATTGCCTCTCTCTCAACGTTATTAAGATGGAGAGGGTCTCATTCACCCACATTTGGACAACCCTCATTGTTACAAAGTTTTTTCCTGATATCAAACCTAAATTAGCCTTTCTGAGACTTCTGCCCATTGCTCCTGGTTCTGTCTTTTGGGGCCAAGATTAATCCCATTTCTGCGTGACAACCCTTGCAGTACTCAGACAGATGTCATGTTCCATTTACTCCCCAACCCTGAGTTTTCTCTTCTCTAGGCTAAATATGTCTTCCACTCATTCCTCATATGATGTGGATTCAAGACCCTTGACCATGCTGGTTGCCCTCCTATGGACTTCTTTCAGCTAACCAGTATCTTGCTTAAGCTGTAGTGCCCAGAACTGAATACAGTACACCAGATAAGGTCTAACAAGGGCAGAACACAGTGAAGCTGCCACCTCTCTGTGCCTACAAGCCATGCCTCTCTTAATGCATCCCAAGGTTACATTACTGTTTTTGGCTACCACTTCATGCTGCTGAGACTTACTGAGCCTGAAGTCTGCTAAAAGCCCCAGATCTTTTTTAGAATTATCTGTTGTCTGAGTATATCTTCTTCATCTTGTGCCCTGGAAGTTGATTTTTTTTTTATACTCAAGTGTGAAACTCGACATTGCTTCCCTGTTGAATTTTATCTCATTAGATCCAGCCCTTTGCTGCCACATGTCAAGTGTCTTTTGGATCTGGGTTCTGTCATTTTATGTGTTAATTTTTCTTTCCTGCCTTTGTGTTATGTGTAAATTTGATGAACAAACCATCTGTACTTTTATCCAAGTCATCAGTAAGAATGTTGAACAGCACAGGGTCAAGCTGTTGTCCTTTGTTCTTGAAGAGGACCATAGGGTCAAGCATAGGGCCTTGGGAGTGCTCCCCTGGAGACCTCATGCCTCATTGACATTGAACCATTAACAAGTATTTCTGTTGACCTTCCAACCAGGTCTGAATCTTTGTGGTTATATTATCATCTACCATCTTTTCATCCTCTCTGCAAGAACATTATGGAATTCTTTATCAAAATCTTGGTCAAAAGAATTCTGTTCATTCACTGGTTTAGTAGGAAATGAGGGTAGTCAGGGATTGATCTGTTTTTGATGAAGCCATGATGACTCTATGGACTCTCTGCTTCCTTTTCTTAGATCTTTATCAACCATCTTTTTAATAACTCGTTCTAGAATTTTTGCTGTTTCCTTCTTACCTTGGGCCATTTTTGTTCTGTCATCTCCAACATAATGGTTATTCTCCTTGGCAGAGAAAACAGGAGCAAAAGAAAAGGGGGAGGCAGGCAGAGTAGACGTGAGGAGACCAGCTAGAAGGCTGCTGTGATATCCAGGTGAGAGGTGGTGAGGGTTTATACTAAGCTGGTGGCCCTGGGAATGGAGGAGATGCTCTGAATACCTCCATTAGAAGGCATCCCCTCCAAGCCATCAGCCAGTCCCTATCACTTTCTAGGATAGGTAAATGAACAGTCTTGCTTTCTCACTATTGTCTTTTGTCATCATCCACCCTTAGTAAAGGTCCTGTCCCTTCTTTGGTCACCCTTTTTCCCAGTAGAGACTTAAAAAAAAAACCATGTTTTGACCAGCTTCTTTAATTAGCCTTAGATCATACTGAACATGAGTATTCTTGACAGTGGTTTACAAGACCGTACCACACTCAGATGTTCATCCTCTGTTAGCTGGCCATCTCCAGTATGGATTAGTTGGTGTCTTCCTGTTGCATCCGCAGTGGTCTCTTCTGACAAATCCCTTTTTCCTACCTCACTAGAATTGTTTCCCTTTGTGTCTTCAGAATCTCATTCCTGAGCATTTCCCATCCTCCCTTGGGTGCCAGAGATGATGCACATCTTAAACCATTATAAAACAGTGCAGCTGAGAAGGCATGGAAAGAAGCTAACCTTGGACAACACAAAATTATTAAAAAGATCAGAGGATCATAGATTTAGAAGCAAAAAGGATCTTAGAGGTCACCTAATCCAGTCCCCTCATTAGTACTGGTGTGGAAACTGAGGTCTGGAGAGGCTCAGTGACATGCCCAAAGTCACCCAAGTGGTCAGTGACAGAGGCAGGATTTGAACCCAGGTGTTGTGGCCCTGGAGCCAGTGATTAGAGACCACCCAGTATGTAGCCCTCCCTTTTTACAAGTGAGAAAACTGGGGTAGATGGGGGAAGGACTTGATTTTCAAGTCCGTGACCATGCCATGCCTAGAACCCACTTTTCCTGCCTCCTAATTTAATACTCTTTCTGATACACCAATCTGAATTCTTCCATAGTTGTGGTTAGGGAGGCACAGAAGGGTCTCCATGTCCCTCATAGAATCCACTTGCCTATTAGAGCGGCTCTTTTTCCAATGTGATGAGGATTACAAAAAAACTTGCATTATGTTTCTATGCCGTGTTCTTTAAATTTACACATCTAGCATTCCTCCTCAGGAATGCTGTCATGACACTGAGTTGAAAGGAATCTCAGAAGCCATGTGGTCCAACTCTGATCTGAAGCCTGCATTCCTTCTGGGGTACACCTCCCAAGCACCCGTCCAGCCTATGCTTGGGGACTGCTAGTGAGGGACAGTACCCTGTTTCCAAAGGTCACCCCTGCTACTTTGTGGGGACTCTGACTACTAATAGCAAATAGCTTCCCCCCATAGCAAGCCTAAATCTTCCTGAGAAAACCATTTGCTAACTGGCTTTCTTGGGAGGCTTATGGTCTCCTAAGGAGACAGAAAAGCAATATCTTTGATATCTGTACTGAACTAGGTTTTGGGCTCAACAAACAGTTAAGCATTTTACATTCAGGCTCATTCACAAATGGTTCAGGAATTTGCAGTTCGCAGCAATAG
>CM053592.1:152508777-152528360 GCA_028646515.1 Pseudochirops corinnae
CCCCCCCCCCCCCCCCCATCTCAGAGGAGCATTGCTATAGTCTCCTAGTTGTCAGTTTTCTGCCCTTCAAAAGGTAAGCTTTGTTTGGGTGGGATTCAAGTTATTTCTAGATCTCTTGTATTTTTGTAAAAATTACTACAAAATATAATCTAACCTTTTGATGTCTCTTAGAAGAAAGTCAAATGGAGCCCTGGTCTGACAGCAATAGTTCTCCTCCAGCTCCTTCCTCTCTGTCTCTCCCCTACCCCCCTGCCTCTTACTTTCCCCCTCTCTCCGTCTTCCCTGCTGTCCACTATTCAGAATCTCCTCCCAGGAAAGGTTCTTTGTTACAGATCAACTTATTCAGTTGATGTATCTGTCTGGAACTACCCTTTAATGTGACAGAGATTGGCCGCTGGCTTGGAGGGGATGATTTCAAAAAGAGGTATTCAGAGCATCTCCTCCATTCCCAGGGCCACCAGCCTGGTATAAACCCTCACCACCTCTACTTTACTTTCCTCCCCCTTCAAGTCATCTTTCATACTTGCCAAATGAATTCTAATGTGTAGATCTGCCCAATCACCACCTTGTTTAGATAAATTTTGAGTAATTCCCAATTGTCTGTTGACTACACGCCAGGCTTCTTGGCCTGACATTCAGAGCTATCCTATAAAGTAACCTCCATGTTTTTTTATGTTCAGCTCTTACAGTAAACCCAGCATCCCGTGCCCCCCTCCCCCCATTCTGCCCCATCATGAATTGGAATAATCATCATTTCCCCAACCTGGCTCATTTTTTCCCTCCATCTCCATACTTGGAATGGACCAGCATTTACCCTTCTCCTCCAACCCCCAATCTCTGCTAAAAAACTACCCAGTGTTTAAGGCTCAGCTCAAATGCCACCTCCTCCATGAAGTCTTCCATGATTCCCCCTCACCTCCCACTCCCCCAAGTGCTTTCTTCCTTAGCCCACACTAGTACAACACCTAGCACAGAGTAGGTCCTTGGTGAATGCCTCCCCTCCCGCATTTTCATCATACCTTGTGCCTCTCCCATGCACCTAAATCCTGTATTGGCACCAGGGTTGTTTCTGCCATATTATCTCCTTGCTAGACTTGAGCTCTTGAAAGGACTACTCTGTCTTACTCATCTTTGCACTCACAGCTTTCAGTGCCGCCATGTTCAATGGAATGGAAGCAGTGATATGTAGGAATGGATGGGCTGGGTTTTGCTGCCTCCTAGGAGTTTCATTCCCAGGATGACAAAGGAGGGACCCAAACTCTTGTGTCTTTTTTTTTTTTTAAAGGAGGGATAGCTGTTACCCTCCATTTGAAACAGCCACCTGGCTCCAAGCCTGACCCTGTTGGCCAAGGAAGAGGGTGGTAGTGCTGGTTCAGAAACAGGTATTTCGGCAGATGGGTCTGTACTTGTTCATCGCGTCCTGAGACAGGCTCATTGAGTATGTTCAGCCTAAGTATCAGGAAATAGAACAGGCTGAAGCATCTTGAGGGAGCCCTGGGCTGAGATAGGGGCATACTTGTATGCAGACAAGATTAGAACTATGCAACCCCAAAGTAGTTTTGATAACACAATGCAGTGGAAAGAACACCAGCCCAGAAAGTCAGGAGACCTAGGTTTGAGTCCTGACTTTGCCATGAGCTAGGACTGTGACCTTGGGTAAGTCATTTTTCTGTGGGCCTCAGTTTCCCCCACCCGTTAAAATGATTAGATGTTCTCTGAGCCCCATTCTAATTCTAAGTTTCTTGAAATTGATGTCTGCTTTCAGCAGAGATATAACTAGCAATTCTGGTGCCTGGGGCAAGAAAAATTCAGTTGAGAGGGGAGATCAAGAGCAAACCTAGAACCTTAAGACCCAAGAATCTATGGGATTGAAAACTTTTGATATCCAATAGCTACTTATTTTAGCCAAGTATTCTTGCTAATATGGTACTCATCATAATTATTCCTCCCTGCTGAAGGAGTAGAATTGCCATCAGCACCCTCTAAATAATTTGGTGACCTGGGTCAGAGCCCCAGTTGTCCTGCCCTCATTATGGCTTAGTGTTGCTTTTGGCTAAGAGTATTGGGTAGCAGTATAACTGGCCTTCTTACAGAGGTGAGGCCAGGTACTTGCCACTAGGCTTTGCCAAATGAGCAAATGACCTTCTCTTAACCCATTTCTTCCAGTGTCTCATTAACTGTGCTGGAGAGCAAAACTCACTTTGAAGCCAGCTTATACAGACTAAAAGGTCTGTTGATACTAGAGCATGAGCTAGTCTGAGCTTCTGGATGCCAATAATTGCTGCTTGTGGTTATATGGTATTTATCAGGTGCCCACTGGGGACTACATACTTTGTCCAAAAAAGAAATTGAATCCTGAGAGAGAATCCTATCTGCCAGTGCATGTCACTTTAAAGCCACTGTAGCGATATCTCTGGGTTTTCCAATGCTCCTCCTTTGAGGGTGCCCTGTTGGAGATGTCATCATCTCTAATGTCTACAGAAGGGGAGCCTCTCCTGGCCCCATTAGGGGCAGTGAATTCCCCTGCCTGGGTCCAAGGGACTTAGAACCTCCTGTGTTTGTGGTCTCTAGTGGGGAAAAGAGTTGACTCCCTCAAACAGTCCAGAGTATGAATAAAGGCAGAGCTGGCTCAAGGTCTTATTAAATTGGGTCATAGCCTGGGCTGCTTTGTGTTAAGATGTGGCCAAATTGATATGCCTGAAAGAAGTAGATAAATATTCACTTAGTGGCACCAACGTCCTGAGGGCTGGGCACAGAGGGGCAGTGAGCAATGAAAAGAATGCTGGCTTTGAGGTTAGAGGACCTGAGATCAAATCCCAACCTCACTCCTTAATGACTCTGTTATCTTGGACGAGAGAACCTCCCTGGGCTTCATCTGTAAATGGAGGGGGCTGCAGAGGACCTCAGTGGTCCCGTCTGGATCTGAATCCTGGGATCCTACACACAGATGGGGAGCAGTGGGCCTCATGGGCATCTTTTTAAGCAGGTACTTCTCATGCATCTTCCAGATCCTCCTTTTGACTTGGTGTGACGAGACTTCTTCCTGCCTGCCTGATACCAGTGATTTGTTTCTTGCTTTATGTCCATCCCAGAGAGCTGGGAAATGAAACTCTATCTGTGGTGGTGGCTTTGCATGTTTCACACCAGACTTGTTAGGACCTGAGCTCCTCCACATTAATTAGATCCCTCCCCAATCCCCAGACCTGCAGAGGGGACAGGGTGCCAGGATGATGGACTATCTGTGTAAGAAGGACCAGAGCAGACTTGGAGCCTAGCAAAGCTTTGAAGGTCTGGGCTTGTCTTTGTTGTAAATCTCTCTGCAAAGCTCAATTAATGAAATGCAGTATGATGTAGTCCTGAGCTATCCACCTCAGACCACAGCGTGGCCCTGACCACATTAAAATGCAATTGGGAAATATTTAACAAAATAAACAAAAACACAGTAAAACATAATATTAATTTGTGGTTTTCTAAGTCAATAGGGGTCCATTTCTATTTGAGTTTGAGCTCACTGGTATTGTTGAAAGAGCCGTGGATTTGGTGTCTGAAGACCTGTGCTTGAATCTCAGCTCCATTGCCTCATCTGGAAAATGTGGATTTAAGAACACCTGTACTATTTATATCATAAGGTTGTTGTGATGAAAGTGCCTTGTCATCCCGACAGTATTACAGAAATGTCAGCTATGATTGTTATTACAAGTAAGATCCCATGAGAATGTCTTCCCCAGGAAGGTACAACCCTCAGGTTATGGCAGAACAGTAATAACTATGCTAATCAAACCGATTCACATCTCTTCAGAGTTTTACTGTTTACACAATACTTTACCACCACCCCTCAAGGTAAGGAATGCAAAGATTATTATTCCATTTTACAGATGAGGGGCCCTGAGTCCTAAATCAGAGATGAAGTGACTTGTTCACTTTCCCACGTTCTGGGTCAGCAAAAGTGATTGAGCTCAGATGTGAATCCAGCTCCCTGTGTGGCATCCCAGGTTATGAAAATGAAGTGAATTTTTTAAAATTTATTTGGGCCCTAGGAGTAAGATTCAGATCCTGGCTCTGCTGCCACCTTCCTGGGTCTCAGTTTTCTTATCTCTAAAATGGATGAGCTGGACTAGAAAACCTTTGAGGTCTGTTTCAACTATGGAGCTGTTATCTCTGTGACTGTTACTGGTAGGGAAAACAAGAAGCCTTTTGAGGTAAACTTAACTTTAAAAAAAGGGGGGAGTATTTCCCAGCGTTGGGACCTCCCACATCCTGTGCCTCCTCTGAGACTCCCCTGATTGTGTGCCCACTGGTCGCCATTCCCTGTGTCTAACTGCATTCCAACCATGAATAAAAGTGTCTGTTTGTATCAGAAGAAAACAAGATCTGTGATTGTATTTGGGGTGCCCAAAGAAGGCATGGAGCACTTGCTCCCTGGGGCACCTGTGCTCTCACCTTTGTGAAGGGAGTGATAATGCCGGGAGGTTGAAATTACACTGATGGTAGGTGGAGATGTGCTCCCCACATTTAGACTTAAGAAATAGAAGCATTCTATTAGAACACTGGCAAAACAGAAGAATTTTAAGTGGACAGAATTTGCAGAATGACTAATTCTTAGAATCTCTTTTTTTTAAAAATTAATGCTTAGAACTTACTCAATTCTTAAAATGTTTTTCTTTTAGTTTTATTATTATTATTATTTTTACAATTACCTAAGACTATAAGATGCAGAGAGCCTTGGATGTAGGGAGAGTTTTGTTATCTGAAAGTTCCCTGTATCAATGAAATAAGGTCCTGTCCTTCTGTTTTTAAGTGTTATTGATACTGGGTGTTACGTGGCAAAGTGGGTAGAGTTCCAGGTCTGGAGTCAGGAAGACCTGAGTTCAAATTTAGCCTCAGACACTTATTAACTATGTGACCCTGGGCAAGTCACTTAACTGTTTGTCTCAGTTTCCTGATCTGTAAAATAAGCTGGAGAAGGAAATGGCAAACAGCTCCAGGATCTTTGCCAAGAAAACCCCAAAAATCAGACACGACTGAACAACAGATTGTTGGTATCATTTTTCTTCCATGACATTATTGTTTCTTTTCTTTTTCTTCTCCTTTTTTTTTTAGAAGCAATCTGGGTGAAATGACTTGCTCAGGGTCACACAGCTAGTAAGTGTGTAAGACTAGATTTGAACTTAGGTCCTTCTGACTCCAGGGCTAGTGCTCTATCCACTGTGCCACCTAGCTGCCTCGACATCATTGTTTCTTAATGAACTCCTACCCAGCAATGAACCCTCCTGTGTTTAAAAAAAGGGGGACAAGTGTGTAGTATTCTGTACCCATATTCTCTCCCCCCATCTGTCAAAAGGAGGAAAATGTGCTTCATCCTATTATGCATTTGTCCTTGCTTTTTTAGATCATGTTGCTTGAAAATGACTTTAAGAGATTTCTTAATTTTGTTGAGTAAGACCCTCATATACTCCTTCTAAGGAATGCTTAGTGAATTCTCATGATGGCAAGAACACATTCGGCATCTGGTGTCTTCCTCACTTTGGGAGACTGATGCCTGAGTCAGCCTGGGCGGTGGTCTGCTTCATAAATCCTGCTTGCCCTCGCCACATTCAACACACTGATGAGAGGATGATGGAGAAGGCTGTAAACCCTGTGATTACCCTGGTGATTGGGCTCAGCTCGAGGCTACGGTGAAAGTGGCGGCATTGGGGGGGGGGGGTGTCTCAGTAAATTGGGAGCCGTTTCAGAAGTGTTGTCTCATCACAAGTCATGTTTTTCACTGTTCAGATTCCCACTCACATTCATTCTCCTTCTCTCTCTCTCTAGCCACAACCAGCAGACCACAGCATTTAGGCATCCTGTGACTGGACAGTTTTCTCCAGAAAATATTGAATTCATTCTTCAGGAAGGGTGAGTACCATTTTTTATGTTCCTCTTATCCCAGCATGGTCCATCAGTTTGTGGGAAGGAAAGAAACAAGCATTAAGAGCCTACTGTGTGCCAGACACTACGAAAAGAGCTTTCTAAATATCATCTTATGTCATTCTCACAACAACCTGGGGGTGCTATTACTGGTCCAAAACCAAATCTGGCCACTCTTCTCTCTCTGGTAAAAATAGAGTAGGCTACTCAGTTAATAAAGGGTGAAAATGGAAATCTTAATGAATTCTGGAAGTAGCAATCTAGAGAGAGGCACGGAGGGTGAGGCCAGGTGCGCGCGCGCGTTCATGTGTGTGTGTGCGTGCGTGCGTGTGTGCGTGCACGTGCAGTATTACACTAATGACTCTAGAACTTCTTAAAAAACTAACCCTGCTTTCCAGTGAATCACCAGCCACACTGAGAATACTTGCTAGGATAGTGTTATTTTAATTAATTAAATTTTTTTCACAAGTATATTAAGTGCCCGTCAGGCCTGCTGATCATACTTTGAAGTCCCGGTTCTTAGCTGTTTAATAGAGGCAGGCAGCAGGGTTTAATGGCTAAGGCCCCAAACTTGGACTTGGAAGTCCTGGGTTTGAATTTTGCCTCAGATGCTTATTGACTTTGTGACTATAGGTGGGCACGTAACCCCTGTGGTCGTGTTACTTCATTTGTAAAATGAAGAGATGGGACTTTGTGACCTCTGAGGTTCCTTTCAGATCTAAATTTCTTAGCCTATGAATGTAGGATGAGTTTTTAGTCATATCTGCTAGAGAAAGACTTTTAACCCTCAAGGAAGGAAGAATATGAGCATGAAGTGCCTACTGTGGGCTGGACACTGTGCTAAGAGCTTTACAAATAACATCTTATGTGGTCCTCAGAGCAACCCAAGGAGGCAAGGTGCTATCACTGTCTCCGCTTTACAGTGGAGGAAACTGAGGCAGGCTGAGGTTTATTGTCTAGCGTCACAGAGCCAGTAAGAGTTCATAGATAGTGACGTGGAGTTCTCTGAACTTGGTTGGAGGAAAAAAAAGGACCTCTTCATTTTTACTAACTTTTGGTTTTCTTTTCTTTTGCTTTTTGGAGGGGGGAGGATGGGGCAATTGGGGTTAAGTGACTTGCCCAATGTCACATGGCTAGTAAGTGTTAAGTGTCTGAGGCCAGATTTGAACTCAGGTCCTCCTGACACCAGGGCCGGTGCTCTATTCACTGCACCACCTAGCCGCCCCTTTTGGTTTTCTTTTCAGTCCTATGTGTTTTATTTTGTGTGTTTAAAAACATTTTTCAGAGAAGGGGTCCATAGTCTTCACCAAATTGCCAGAGGGGACCAAAACAAAATCAAGAACCCTTGTATGATAGGCAGGTCAGGCATGATGGGGAAGAGTGGGGGGCTCATAGTCAATGGGCTGCCAATCCTGCTTCTGACATTTATAAGTTGTGTGACCTTGGTCAAGTCATTGACCCTCCATATGCTATAGGCAACTTATTAGTACTTATCTAAGTCGGGGATAGGTTTTGATCCCTACTGGGGAGCACATTCCCATTCCAGGACTTCCCTTCATTGGTAAAAATCATAGATCCTCTGAGTATTCACATAGTTCATAGATGTGGAGCCTGGAGGGACCTAATCCAGCCTCTTCATTTTCCCTATGAGGAAACTGAGCCTTATGAATGTAGCTAGGTAATACAGTGGTCAGACTGCTGAGCCTGGAGCCAGGAGGACCTGAGTTTGAATCCTGCCTTGGATACTTGCTAGCTCCATGACCCTGGGTCACCTAACCTCTGTCTGCCTGTGTTTCCTCAAAATAGGGACAAAATATCACAACTACCTCACAGAGTTGTTCTGAGGATTGAATGAGATAATATTTACAAAGCTCTTAGCACAGTGACTGGCTGGTGCTTAATAAATGCTTGTTTCCTTCCTTAACTGACTCACCCAAGGTAGTCATGTGGAAGACATAGACCTTCTGATTTCAAACTGAGCCCTCAGAATCACATCAGCGTCCTGGACTTGTCAGCCACTTGTGGGAAAGTGACTGCTTGTTTAGTTGTACCTGCGATGCTCATGGCTCAGTTCTGGTGTCCGGGGCATTACTCTCCTAAAAATGCATGTGTTTGCTTTTGGACCCATTTTCCGAGTGCATCTATGACCATCTGTGCCAGGGCTGCGTAGTGGGGGTGAGCCCCTTGCTGGAAAACGCTTCATTTTATTTGTTTTGCATCCGGCCTGGCACAGTCCCCCACTCAGATGGCTCCTTGTGGAGGAGGTGAGGATGAGACCAGGGACCCCTGTTACTTCTCTGGAGCCTCAGCCTTTGGGCTGAGTGTCTAAAAGTTATTAAGTGACTTTTTTCCTTCTTGAAGAGAGAGAAGGTTGCTTCTCCGGGTGGAGAAAATACAATATGGAAAGCGTGAAGGATGAAAGGCAGATTTCCAGATTCTGTTTTGGAATTAGTTTGTTCATAACCTCTTGCTCCGTGGAAGGATTTTCAGGAGGTCATTTAATCTAGTTCCCATTCCTTAAACAAAGGAACCCTATTTAAAATTTTTTAAGCTGTCCATGAACAGAAATTCCATTTATAAACAAAAGGACACGTAACCAAGATGAGAATTGCTGCTTGAGGCATGCAGCAGCTGCTGTCATCTCCCAAGCATCTCCCCCATTGTCCCCTAGCTCCTTTTCCCCATCATTCTTGGCAGGCCACCTTCCCTCCAACTTCACTGAGAAGTATCCTTCCAACATCTGGAACGATGGTCTCAAGGTGGTTCCTTGTCTTTGGAGGCCTTCAAGCACAGATTAGAGACAAAGTATAACTGAATTTTTACCTTCAGTCAATCAGTAAACGTTTATTAGGTGTCTGCTACGTATCAGGCATTGTGCTAAGTGCTGAGGGATAAAAAAAAGGGACAAAAGAAAGTCCCTGCCCCATTTGTTTTGTGTCTGGAAGGAGAATATTTTCTGGTTTATTTTTCAAACCGTGTGGGGAGAGAGAAGAGGAGTGGCAGCAGGTTGGTCCTTTTGGCTGAAAAGTTACCATATCTATAGAATTAGGAACTCTGTGGATATCCCCATTAATATAGCAGATGACCTCATTAACTAATGAAATTTCCCTGTCATACTGCTGGCTCCTATAGAGCTTGCAGCCCAGTATAACTCCCAGACCCTTTTTGTACTGACTGTCATCCAACCACGTCTTCCCCATATCTCCTACACTCCCTTTGTACAGTGGATGTTTTGAATCCGAGTCTGGTGCTTGGGATTTATCATTATAATTTACCTTTTTGTTAGATTCTGTCTATCATTCTAGCCTGCTCGAATCATTTTGAATCCCAGTTCCATCATACAGTGTGTTAGCTTACCCTTCCAACTTTATATCCTCTCCAAATCTAATGTGTCTGCCTGACATCTATGCCTTCATCTAAATCCTTGATAAAAAGATTCAGCAGAACATGGTGAGCTCTTTCCAGCAGAAGGCTCCTGGGTTTGCAGTCAGAAGACCTGGGTCTAAATTCTGACTGAGTGATCTTGAACAAGTCTCCCTAATCTCCCTGGGCCTCAGTTTCTCTTTCTGTAAACAGAAGGGGTTGAATAGATGACCTCTGAAATTCATTCCAGCTCTAATCCTGTCATTTCTTCTTTCTCTGAATAAGAGCCCAGGACAGATCCCTGTAACATTCCCCTTGACACTTTGCTCCTGGTTGACAGTGATCCCTGGTCATTCAGTCTGATTGTTCAACCATTTCTGAATCTACTAAACTCGGCTATCTCCTAGCCCACATCTCTTCATCCTGTTCATCCTGCCTTTTGGGAGAAGCTTTGTTAAATACTGTGTTGAAATTCAAGTATTCTGTGGGACAGGGGGATTCTGTGGACCCATGAGTCTAGTAACATTGTTAAAAATAATAATAATAATAAAGTGGAATGAGTCTGGCATAGCCTGTTCTTGGTGAGCCCTGACTGGCTCTTAGTGGGTGCTTTCCTTGTCTGTGTGCTCATAAACCATCCTTTTAATGATGTGTTCCAGAGTTTTACTGTGAACAAAATCAAACTCTCAAAGGTCACTCTCTAGCAGTCTTGGACTTGCCCCTTCCCATTCTCAGATTCTGAACTTCATGGTCACCAAATCCTGGTCACTAAAACCACTTTTCTAAGCCCTCTATTTTCCTTATCCTTCCCCACCCTTCTTTTAAAGTAGCATTTCATGCTGGAGAATTAGAAGCATAGCGCAGAAGCGCCATGCTGTCTTATTATGGAATTCATTTCTCTAAAGCCATATCAAGCCTGTTTATACTGTTGGCCTCTAGCACCTCTAATAGGAAGATGTTCCTCAGTTTTATTCCTTGATGTGTTATTTTTTTATCTTAAAATGAGCTCTCTCAGCTTTCATGATCACTCTTCAAGGATGTATTGGCTAATTGGGTCCATGCTCCCTTTCCACCTAAGCCCATCACATTTCTATGAGCATAAGAAATGTCCCTTCTGGGCTTTCAGCCCTACATTCATAGAGGTCTTTTTTTTTTTCGTGGTTAATGTATCATCATAGTGAAACCTCTCTTTGGGACCTTCCCCAGCTCTTTTGTCTTCTTTTTTTTTTGAGATACAGCAGCAGCTGGAATGTCTGTGGGGTTGCAGGTTTTTGTATAGCTGGCGATTTGTTTTGTGTATGGAAGGAGAATATTTTCTGGTTTATTTTTCAAACCGTGTGGGGAGAGAGAAGAAGAGTGGCAGCAGGTTGGTCCTTTTGGCTGAAAAGTTAAGTTTGATTTTATTCAGTAAATGTTTACTAAGAACTGTATGCAGGGGTTGTGTCCTGCATACAGAGATGAGAGACAGGATCCCTGCCCTCGGCTAGCCTGCAGCCTAAGAAGTGGAGGGAGTATAGCATGTAGATAAGTATGGAAGAAGGGAGATGTGATGAGGGCAAAGGGGAGTGGTCCACACAAAGGGCTTTAAGAAAATTTCCTAGAGAGACAGAACCAAAAATGAAATTTGAAACCCCCAGAATATTGGATCTTCAGACAGCCTTCTGGATGATTCCTTCCTGTGATGGGGCTGAGAGCACAGAGCACATCAAATTGTCAGTTTAACATGAATTGTTTTCCCTTGAATCCCTCACCTTCCACTTGCTGATACAGAAGCAGCTCACCTGCCACTTCTCTGTCTACGCTCAGCCTCAAGAACTTTTATTATAGCTGTTAGCCCTGGTGATTTACCAGCTGTGTTTGCTTTAGTAGGTCCTCCTTCCTATCTCAGCCTCAGTTTCCTCACTTGTGAAATAAGGAGATCGAACTACATGGCCTCTAACTCTAAAGTCTTACAAATTATCCCCTGGGAACTTGGCTTTTCATTTTTTGCTACCAAGAGAAAACACCAGATTCAAAGCCAGAAGGTACCTTTGAGGTGGGTTCAGCCCCCTTATTTTACAAAGGAAGAAATTAAGACCCAAGTCAGAGATCTGACTTGTCTAAGAACTGCAGAGCATGAGAAGGCATGAGGGGTTATAATCTCTGGCCAAAGGGTTCTTGTCCTGATGAGACCAAGGATCTCTCTGACTCCCTAAAGGCAGTCACAGAAGTTCAGGATGGGGAAGGACAGCAGAGTCCATCCCATCCAACCTGCACACGACCAAGATTCCTCCAATATCCCCAGTGGGTGGTCAGCTAGCTTTTGCTCAGAGTCCTTTAGAGGGAGACGAGCCCATTGCTTCTAGAGACAACTCTTAGATAGTTCTCACATCTCTGACGTAAAGTCTTAAGCAAGTTACCAAGTTAGTGGCAAAGCTGGAACTTGGACCCAAGTCCTTGGAAGACCTTAGAGATAATTTAATTCACCTTCTTCATTTTATCAGAAAGCAAAACAAAACAAAACAAGCCTGAGGATCAGAGAGAGGTAGTGACCTATCCAAGATCACACAACTTGCCATGAGGCAGAACCTGGGCTAGAACCAAGGACTCCAGACTCTCATGCCTGCTACAGCTTGGTTCACTGTCAACATTTTCAAAAGACGTACAGCTTCATATCATCTGAAAAGTTACCACTTTCACTGTACATCACCCCTTTTTGAACCACTTAGAAGCACTGATCCCCTTGGACTGTACCATTAACACTTCTCTCTTTTGAGAAATACTCATTTTCTTTTCTTTTTTAAAGTTTTATTGCCACTTTAAAAAAATCACTGTCATTTCCCAATAATTTTCCTATAATGCTACCTTACTTCGAGGCAACTAATTGATGTAGTGGCTAAGAGCATTGGCCTTGGAGTGAGGAAAACCTGAGTTCAAATACAGCTTTAGACATTTCCTAGCCGTGTTACCCCACAAGTCAATTAACTTCGATTAACCTGAATTTCTTCATCTATAAAATGAAGATATAATGGCACTTAGCTCATAGAATCGTGAGGATGAAGTGAGCTATTTGTAAAGTACTTTGTAAACCTTAAAATGCTATGTAAATTCTGTTTGTGACAAAGTAGAAGTAAGCACCAGCCAACATTTATATTACCCATGCCTGGCAGTGTATGCCTCATTCTACACCCACGTCCCTCACCCTAAGAAGAGAAGGGATGTATGTTTCATCCGGAGTCCTAGTACATCCAGGATGCCACCATGTTTGAAACCTCAGCGTCATCCTCAGCACCTCACCCTCATTCAATCAGTCGCCAGTTTTATCTCTATAACGTCTTTCACGTGTATCTCTTCTTCTTCACTCCCACAGCTACAGTTCAGGTCCTCATCACTTCTCACTTGGACTATTGAAATAGCCTCCCATTTAGTCTCCCTCCCATAATCCTCTCCTCATTCCAATCTGTCTTCCATAAAGCCGCCAAGGTAATTTTCCTAAAGCATAGGTCAGATTGTGCCAATGCCCTCCTCCCCCATCCTCCCCAGGAAAATCTAGTGGCTCCAATTATCTTCAGAATTAAATAAAAATTCCTCTGTTTAGCATTTAGAACTCTTCACAGCCTAGCCTCTTCTTACCTTCCCAGTCTTTTAACCTGTTACTTTCTTCTATATAATCTGCTATCCACTATATAGACTATATTCTATTCCTCACACTCGATACTCTTATCTCCTGTCTCCATGACTTGACAGTCTGTATCCCATACCTAGAGTGCTTTCCCTTCTCACCTTCTCCTTTAAGAATTCCTCATTCCCCTTAAGACTCAGCTCATGTGACCTTGAAAACTTTCCTGATCCCCTCGCTGCTAATGCCCTCCATCTGCAAACTCCTTTATATTAAATTTGTGTGTATACAGGCATTATGTATATGCTTACATATGTGCATGTTGGTCAGAATGTAAGCTCTTTGAGGGCAGTCTTTCATTTTTGTCTGTGTAGCTCCAGAGATTGTTGCCTATCTCTGAATTAAGAAGGCTTGGGTTCAAGTCTTGTCTTTGACATATACAGAGTATGTGACTGTGGGAACGTCACTTAACCTATCTCAGCCTCAATTTCCTCATTTCCAAATTGTTATCCCTGTTTTTTTAGCACACAGTAGATGCCTAATAAATGATCATTGATTTAGTGATCTTACTGATCTGAGTTCTGATGTTTCTTAATGTTCTTTTCCTTTCTGTTGTTGTCATTGTGCGTAATAGAAACATCTTTTTCTTTCACCCTGTTTCTTAACTGTTCCTGATAGAACAGATTCTTATGATAGATAGATTCCTATCTCATAGGAATTTAGATTTTAAAAAATTAGCTTTGCTAGAGACTTTTTCATAGTTTAATTCTTTGTTCAGAAAGCATTTATTAAATACTGATTATTTCCCAAAGCATTGTATTGGACAATAAGAATAAAAAACCAAAAATGAAGAATAAGTTCCTGCTCCCAAGAAGCTTGCGTTCTGTTGGGGAGTGAGATTCAACGTTATGCAGAAGAATGTAATCAAAGGAAAGCTGAGGGAGGAGAGAGCATGAACAGCGAGTGGAAGGCATCATGCAAAGCTTTGCTGGGGAGGAACACACTCTACGCCACATTAGGGGGCTATAGGCTGTCGCTAAGATTTCATAAAATTTTGTGTTGAGTAGGGGAGGAAAGAAGACCCCTAAACCAGTCTAGGATTGTATCTGTGCCTATGTAAAGTACACATACAATGAAGAAGGCAGGGAGAGGATATGAAGAAACATCAATCTTGGTTCCTACCCTCAAGGAAGGGAACTTGGAGTCTATTTGAGGAAACAAGGCAATTACACAGAAAGATAATGAAGATGTGGTACCCACGCTAGGTGCCATGAGTTCTCAGAACTGGGAGAGGTAGCTGAGGGCTGGGCACAGATGATCAGGGAAGGCTTCCTCCAAAAGTGGACCTTTAGCTAGACTTTAGGAGAAGGTTACAGGGTTCTGATAAGCAGGGATTAGGGCTCAGGGGGTAGAACATCACATGAGAGGAGGTAAGGAGGCAGGAACATACATGGTCTGACTCAAAAAACAGGGAACAGATTCAGTTTGTCTCTAATGGGGGCTCTAAATTGGGAAGCTTGAAGAGGTGGGTTGGGACCAGTTACACACACTAAGTTATCTTTGCCCGTTTGCTCATTTTTTTTCCCCTCAAAGAGCTCATGTAGTCTAGTGATGAATGATTTCCCTGCCCGCAACTCATTCTGTTGCATTTTTTATGTATGTCTTGATGGAGATTCCTGCTTGCCCCTTCAAAAAGGCTTAATTTTATTGCATAATATGTTATATGGAAAAGATAAAAAGCTGAGGTTGGAGTTTGTGTGCCTGTGTAAAATTGCAGTCAAGCTACAGATCTTTCCCTGGAGAAGAAAAATGGGCTCTTTTCTCCTCATTCTTCTTTGAGGATTTGCTAAAGGAAAACTCTCTCTCTCTCTCTCTCTCTCTCTCTCTCTCTCTCTCTCTCTCTCTCTCTTTCTCTGTCTCTGTCTCTCTCTATCTATCTCTGTATTTCTCTGTCTCTCTATTGCTATCTGAATGCCATGGCTGCTGTTCCCTCCAAGTCTTCCTCCTCCCAAGCAGATACTTGGCCCTGGCTCTGGTCCTTTCATTGGGATAACTATGGTCACCCCTCCCCCAGCTTATCTTCTTGCTACTTCTTGACTCTTAGACTCAGGGAGAGGGTTATGTTGTAGATAGAGGGCTGTCCTTCAAACTCAGCAGAACCAGATTTGAATCCTGTCTCAGATACTCACTAGCCATGGATCTTAGGCAGATCACTCTTTAAACCTCAGTTATCTCATCTGAAAAACCAAGAGGTTGGACTTCATGCCATTTAGGGGCTCTTTCAGCTCTGAATCTGTGGTCTTCTGGCCCCTTGTCTTAGGATACTCTCCTGATGCTTCTGTGAAAACTCTTTTTCTTCCCTTGACTTTGAACAGGCTTCTTTTAAAATCCACTAGGTGCTCACCTCCCTGGCCCTTAAAAGGATAAGTTTATGGACTCTTGTTATTTCTGGGCCTCTTGAAACGGACAGAAACAGTAGATGCTTGGCCTTTGGGCCCTGCAGGGGCTTACCGGAACTCTCTGAGCCTCTTCTTGGAAGAGTGGTTCCTTTCAGATGGGCCCCATTCCTGTCCTATTACTGTTATTGCTGTTATTACTCTCCCTTTGCAGGGAGCACTGACTTTTTGTCAAGCGCTTGACAGTTTGTAAAGGACTTTAGAGCAGCTGGGTGGTGCCATGGATAAAATGCCAGGCCTGGAGTCAGGAAGGCTTATCTTCATGAGTTCAAATTTGGCTTCAGACACTTAGGAGTTGTGTTACCCTAGGCAAGTCACTTAACCTTGTTTGCCTCAGTTTCTTTATCTGTAAAATGAGCTGGAGAAGGAAATGGCAAGCCACTCTAGTGAGAAAACCATAAATGGGGTCACAGAGAGTCTGACACGACTGAAATGACTGAACAATTATAACCACAAAAAGGACTTTATGGACATCTTATCTGAGCTTCATAACTGCCCGGTGAGAGGCAGATAGACTGCCTACCTCTGAATTAAGAAGGTGTGGATTCAAGCCTTGCCTTTGACATATATAGGGTATGTGACCATGGGCAAGTCACTTAACCTCTGTCTGCCTTGGTTTCCTCAGTTGTAAAATGGGGATGCACCTACCTCTCAGGGGTGTTGTGATCAAATGAGATAACACTTAGCACAGTGCCCAGCACACAGTAGGTACTTAATAAAGTGTTCCCTTTTGTCTGCATCCCACTCCCCCACACACTTGAAATGTGGTACAGAGAATCCAGAATGCGTACCAGCTGCCATTTGTTTCCATATAATCCACAGAGGACCTCTTCAGTCTGCCACTGACCAGACTCCTGTATTCCTAGGTTTCAGTGTGGCTAGAATTCCATTCAAAAAAGTGCTTGTTTTATTCAGAGCACTGTCCAAGGTACAAGAGGTACAAAATTTATATAAGACAAAGTCCCTGCCTTCATGGGGCGCACAGTCTAGCAGAGGGATAAGACACATAGTGTAGTTCCAATTATATACCATCATGTTTGATAAGTATGTTAGCAAAGTGTAAAACAGAAATGTTTTCTGTGGTCCAAGGGCAAGGGGATAGTCCTTATCTTCAGGGAAATCAGAGAAGTCTTTGCAGAGAAGGTAGTATTTGAGTCAGGCATTAGAGAATGGGTAGGCTTTCAATAGGTAAAGAGGGGCAGGGTGGTATTCCAGGTATAAGAATATATATATATACACACACATACACACACACACACATATACATACATACATACATATATATGTTCCAGGTATTCCAGCATGAGCAAAGGTATGGAGATGGTAAAATGAAACGTGTGCTTGGAGCACCAAATGGGCCAGTTTGACTATAGCATAGACTATACAGAAGGGAATAATAGGAAAAAAGCTGGAAAGATGGGGTAGCAGCCAGATGAGGAAGACCTGGAATGTTAGATGAAAAAATTACGACTTGACTTTATAGACAATAGGGAGCCATTTAATATTTTTTGCTGCTTTGTTTATATTTGTTTCTTTGATTTATTAGAGGAGAGTTTAACCATATTTATGCAAAAGAGAGATTAAATAATGAGAAAAAAGCTAGAGTTGGAGGGGAAGAATGGAGAGGTGGCAAGAAGCTATTTCTTATTGAGCATTGATCATAATGACATATATTAGGTTAAGGACAGTGGGAATAGTCAGCAAAGCAAAAATTGTCAAGTCAACATGCCTTTTTTTAGTGTTTACTAAGTGCCCAGAGCTTTTCTAAGTGCTGTGGATACAAAGAAAGGCAAAAAATGGCCCTTGTTCTCAGGGAACTGAATCTAATAAGGGAGCCAACATATGCAATGTGAAACATATTGTGGAGTTAGGGTCAGTGGGACTTCCTAATTAATTGACTCTTCCTTCTCTGTCCCCTCTGGTGACCAAAGATAACACCAAGATTTCAGACAGGAAAGGCTGAGAGAATGGTTGCACCCCTTCCAGAAGTAGTGAGGTCAAAAGGAGGAGCAGGTTTAGGAGAAAAGATAAGCAGTTCCTTCTGGGATGTGTTGAGTTTGAGATGCCCCTGGGGACTTACTGGTGAAGGAGTCCTAGCCAGTCTGGAGCTCAGACAAGAGGTCAGACTCAGGAGTCATCTGTGTAGAAATGAGGGAAAGGGAGGGAACAAGCATTTATCACAGCCCCACTGTGTATCAGGCACTGTGCTAAGCACTTTATAAATATTATCTCATTTGATAAATAAGTGCTGAAGTCTTTGGAGTAAATTACAGTTCCAAGGGAGAGACAAGAAAAGGTCTGGGCAGAACCTTGAGGTAAACTGTGACTGTAAGGGATCAGGAAGAGATTAAGTCAGAGAAGCAGCAGTCAGTGGTAGAAGAACCAGGGGAATGTGATCATTGGATTCAATGAGTGTGAGGTTCTTGCTGATCTCTGAAAAAGCAGCTCCACCACAGGGTGGGATTAAGAAAAGAGAGGCAGGGTAGTGAGAATGTGGAGTCTTTGTCTGTAGGCAAATTTTTCAAGAAATTTGGCAAGGAAGGGGATAAGAAAAATGTCAGAACAGACAAATGGAGTAAGAGGAGTCAAGGGAAGGATTTTTTGGGATTAGATTTGTTAATGAGATGGGACCAATCTAGGAGAGAAGGAGGTTTGGAGGTGTTTGGGAAAGAAAGGTGGATGATTGAAGCAAAGTCTGAGAGGGCTTTGGGATTGAGGGATTAATTTCTCTGAAGAGGAGGAATGCCTCTTTTTCCATGATTGGAGGGGAAGAGAGTTTGGAGGGTTGGAGGAGTAGAGAGGAGGGAGGGTGATGTTATCATAGCTATTGCTTAGTATTGTCCTCATCTAGGTGGCACAGTGGTTAGAGAACTGGGCCTGGAATCAGGAAGAGCTGAGTTCAAATGTGGCCTCAGACACCAGTTGTATGACCCTGGACAAATCATTAACCTAGTTTGCCTCAGTTTCCTCATCTGTAAAATGAGTTGGAAAAGGAAATGGCAAACCACTCCTGTATTTTTGTCAAGAAGACCTCAAATAGGGTCATGAAGAATTAGACAGAACTAAAACAATTGAACAGAACTTTTTTCTTAGTAAAATAGGGTGTCATCTGTTGTAAATGTGAGTAAAAGGGCTGCTTTAGGAGGCCTGAGGATAAAGGACACAGTATGAAACAGCTGCTGCGGGGAATTTCTGTCTTCTGACCAGCCTCCTTATGTTCTTTCATCATCTCAGAAGATTCACAATAGATGCTTAATTAGTCAGTCAACAGGCAGGTTGGTGTGTGCTGCAAAGCTGTTCTGTGGGTTAAAGTGGTCTAGAGAGAGCTGTGTCCATCCCTGAACTTGTAGACCCTCTCTCCTTAAGCTTTTGCTCTTATCCAAAGACAAGAAGTCCTACAATTTTCTGGAGTCATTTGTTAAGACTCTGAGAGTTCTTTGAATGGAAAGAGGGTCATCCCTTCTGCCATCTGTCTTCTGAGCCTAGGCACAGACTGGGCCATAGATCTCATTTCATTGAACTCAAGGGGAACAATCCAAATTCTTTGGCTATACTGGAATTTTGTTGTATCAAATAATAAGCTATTCAATTAGAGAAGAAAAAGAAATGGAAGGAATCAAATTAGGCAAAGAAGAGACTAAGCTATCACTCTTTGCAGACGATATGATGATATACTTGGAGAATCCCAGAGAATCAAGTAAAAAACTTCTTGAGACAATAAATAAATTTAGCAAAGTTGCAGGATATAAAATAAATCCACATATATCCTCAGCATTCCTATATATATCCAACAAAGTCCAACAGCAAGAGATCGTAAGAGAAACCCCATTTAAAGTTACTGTAGACATTATAAAATATTTGGGAATCTACCTGCCAAAACAAACCCAGTACCTTTATGAACACAACTACAAAGCACTTTTCACACAAATAAAGTCAGATCTAACTAACATCAATTGCTCATGGCTGGGTCGAGCTCATGACAATTTTACCTAAATTAAATATATGTTTAGTGCCATACCAATCAATCTACCCAAAAATTACTTTATAGAACTAGAAAAAATAGTAACAAAATTCATTTGGAAGAACAAAAAGTCCAGAATATCAAGGCAATTAATGAAAAGAAATGCTAGGGAAGGTCGCCTAGCCTTACCAGATTTTAATCTGTATTATAAAGCAGCAGTCATCAAAACTGCTTGGTACTGGCTAAGGGACAGAGTAGTAGATCAATGGAATAGACTGGGTACAAAAGACTCAATAAT
>CM053592.1:152528860-152586699 GCA_028646515.1 Pseudochirops corinnae
ACAATGTGAAAGTATTTACAGATCCTATACATGATTGCATGCCACTAATGGGGGGGGGAGAGGGAGGGGAGAAAATCTGAATCTCAAGTGATTGTGGAACTGAATCTTATAAACTAAAAGTAAATAAACAAGTCATTCAAAAAAAAATAATAGGCTATTGTTATTAGCGTGAGACTTTCACTGTCAGTGTTTTTGTTGTCTTGGGTCATAAGCTGTGATCATCCTTCCTCGGGTTAAACAAGCCCAGTTCTTTTAGATTTTCTTTCATCACGGGTCCTGTTTTTCTCGTGCTTGGATCCTTTCTTTGGTTCTTCTCTGTCCTAGTTTTCTGTTACATTCTTGAATTGTGAGTCCAGAACCGGATACAGCACTTGGCGTCAGCGTCTGGTGGGGCTCCTCAGCCCTTTGCGGGCAGCGTGGACTTGGACAAAGCCAACATTTGCAGCAAGTCCTCAGACCAACAAGCATCTTCTTCCTGCCCTTCTCTTACTCTTCAGTTGCCTTTCTTATTCTCATGAGTCTCCTACTTTTTTTCCCCTTTTTACTGTATCCTGGAGCCTGGGTTGATGCTGCTTCTCTGATCCTGTTTCCTTGTTCTCGCTTTTTTTTGTTTGGGTTCCTCTTCCCACACTGCAGATTTTATCCCAGCAAAAAAAAAAAAAAAATCTTGGCCTGGACTTCATACTGCTCTGATTCTGTCCCTTTCTTGGGACTTTTCACTTCTGTTCTCTGCTTCATTACTTTTGTGGGAGAATTTCTTGGTTGGATTCTAATCCAGTACCCCCTTTCTATCCTCTTGGCTGAGTTCAGTCATCAAATTCTTGAGGCATCACTCAGTTTGTCCATTTCTTAGAAGAAAAAAAAAGGGGGAGGGAGTTATAGAAAGACTTCTTAGGGGTGTCATAAAAATGGAGATTTAAATTTTGAGATGAAATCTCAGTGTGATGGAAAGTCTCATTGAGAGGTGGGGCATTGGGTCACTACCTGTGTTAGTGCTTGGGTATGCAGCACTTTCATTAATGGGCACTGGAGACATTTCTGCCTTGTTACCGAGCTGCCCAGGAGCTGATCACAAAGGCCTCTGCCATCCTCAGCAAAGAAGAAAGAAGCCCCAGAGCAATGGCACAGGGGCATAACTGAAAGCAGCCTTTGTACAGTGAGCACCCCCCAGGCTCTGGGGAGAATTTGGTGCTGGGGTGAGACTTGGGAGTTGGCACCATGCATTCTGCAAGTTCTGTAGCTCCCTATTCTCACAAAGGCTTTTGGAAAGGATGGATGTTCATCTTGGAGCTTCCTCCCCAGGGAGGTAGCTGGGGCTGCCTGTCTGTCAGTGTTCCAAGAGCTCCATGGATGGGAGGGCCTTCTATTTGAGATCTGAACCACCCAATGGATTCCTTACTCGGATATTTAGAAAGAAACCAGGTTTTCTATCCTTGACTGAAAAGTGTCACCGGTGCTACTCAAAACAGTGACATGTAAAAGTTCTAAAGATTTTGGTCTCTTTAGCAGAAAGGAATGTATTTGCTGATTTAGTAATTTTGTTTCAGTTATAACCTAGTTATTTCTGCAGGCAAGGCAATGGGATAGTAGGGGTGTGTGTGTGTGTGTGTATGTATGCGTGTATGCGTGTATGCGTGTGAGCTCATGCTAGCTATTCTAGACAGGTGCATTGGAGTGACAGGGTCAAGGGGTAGACACTGATGGGTTTCTGGTGACCTCTACTAGAAGCTGCTAAATGTTGTGACTCTGTAGTCCTGACATGAGTCTTTTGAGCCCAGGAAGAGTCATTGGCTTCTCCAGAGGCCTCTTGGGGGCTGCATAGAAAGCATAGCCAGCTCAGAGTATGAGCATTCCTTCCTGCTGGTTTGTCAGACTATGGGTGACTATGGCTGATCCAGCTAGTACCAGGCCTCGCGAGACAGTCAGTCTGGGGCTGCCTTTGCCTGTTGCATTTGGTTACCATGGCAGCAGGAAAATGGGGGAGAAGCTGAGACACCTGGGATGCAGATGCAGAAACTTGACCCGTTTAGTTTTCCTGCCTAGTGGAGGTGGTGGCATTAATGCAACGAGCAGGTAGGTAGACGCCTGTGGCGCTGCCCAGGTGGCCCCGAACCTGGGTGGGGTGTTGGTTTGGTGTTTGGCGCTGTTGTGTTTAGAGAAGAGGCTTGGTTGGGGGGCATGATCCTACTGGAGGCAGCTGTCTTGATAGATCACTAGGGAAACCCCTTCATGGCTGCTAAATTCTCACTCTTGGCTGGGGTGGAAAAGCTTATGCTTTTCTCTGGTTTTGCACGGAGGGGCATCCTGCAAGTGCAACCCTGCTTTCCCCTTGTCCCATTAGCTTACATTTCCTCTGTTCCACTCCCCCCAAACTGGTAAAGTGCTGTGGTCTCCATGATCCCCAAGTGAGGGATTCTTAACCTGGGCCCATGAACTCGGTTTTAAAAAAATATCTTTATAACTAGATTTCAATATTGGTTTTCTGTGTATTTTATCATACACCTTTCTAAACACGATCCCGAGAAGAGGACCATAGGCTTCACCAGTCTTCTAGAAAGCTTCATAGAAAGAAAAAAGTTAAGGACTTCTGACTTAGAGGCACCCCAGAAAATAGATGCATAGGAGGTGGTAGTAGTTGGGGGTCATGAAAGAGAACTGAGCTTCCCAAGGCCGAGAAAGGGGAGCCAGACCCGACAGAGGCATGTGTGGCTGGCTGCCTACCAGATGTTGTTTTTCCAAGTGAGGTGATGCTGTTTGGGCTGGCTTTCTCCCCACAGGGATGAGGTGTGTGTGCAAGGGTTTGGGGGGTGGAGGAAGGGGGGAGGCAGAGACAGTGTGTACACCCAGAAGAAATTTGGAGAGTGGAAAAGAAGGCACCCTGAGAGTGAGAATTGAGTAATAAGTGTGGGGGGCCCAGGGTGAATGGGACCCAGTATCAGACAGTTTCCCTCGGGGTGTTGGGAGTTTAAAAGGAGGTGTTGGCAGTCTGTCTGGTGTCTGGGCCTGGGACATTTACCTCCTCCTTTCCCTGCTGCTTCTTCTGTCTTCCTTTTTCTTTTTCCTTCAAACCCTTTAAAACAGTGGGTGTGAACATGCTTGAACTGCCTTAAAGAATTCAGTGTCATTTGTCTGTGGGCTTTCTGCCCCCTCCTCCCTCCTCCAGCGTCTCCATTATTTCAGATGAGCTGTGTGTGATTCCCCTAACACAAAGCACAAAGGCGTGAGCCTCTTTTTCAAGCAATTGGTGAGCTACAGGTGTTGTTTAATGACACTTGGCTTAAGTGGTCCCCATGCTGCCTCGTTTCCTCCCTCTCCCCAGTCCCCCGCCTTCCCAGGTCAAAGGGATGGTTCTGCGCGAGGACCCCGGGGGACTTCACCAAGCCCCCAGCTGGCAGCTGCTTATCAGCCTAACAAGCCTCATGGAAAGGGTTTATGGAACTGTTTATAGAAAATATTTGCTGTTTTTTGAAGTTAATTGTATGACAGCTTGAGTTCTCTGGAGAGAGGGTACCATGGAAATAAAACAAACCATGAATTTAATTTAAATTCTGGAGTCTCCAAGTACAGTTTGGTTGGTAATGTCATATAATGGTAAGATAGCATACGTGTGTGTGTACGTGCACATGCGTGTGTGTGTGTGTGTTTACAGAAACTGGGCAGCGTGCTGCTTTCAGTGGAAGAAAATTCCACTAATTTGCACTAATTTGTGCTTGCTGCATGTGGCCTACAAGGGACATATCTTCCCCAGAGGATGAGGCTGGACCAAAGCATTTTAACCTTTTTGGGATCCCATTCCCTTCTGGCAGTCTGGTAAAGCATTACAGTGAACTCTTGTCATGCTTTTAAAAGACATAAAATAAAATACATAGTATTAGAAAAGAAATTAATAATATTGAAAGATTTACCAAAATATTAAAAGGAAAAAAATTCAAGTTGACCTTGTGTGGTGGTGCACACCTGTTGTCCCAACTACTGGGCAGGCTGACGCTGGTGGATTTCTTTTGTTTAGGAGATTGAAGTGTCTGCTCTAAGTTTGACACCAATATGGTGAGCCCCTGGGAGCTTCCTAAAGAATTGTGAACTGGCCTGTGTTCCCATGCCGATCAGTATTGGGATTGGGTCTGTGAGTGACCACTACACACTTGCAGCCTGTGTGAGAGAGAGAGATCTAATCTTCTAAAAAGAGGAAGAACAAGTTCGTGGGACCCCCAGGTTAAGAACTCCTGCACTAGCTGGAGATTCAGTTCCATTCCAAGCACAGTGCTGGGCAGTCAAGATCCTGAGATAGATTTGACACAAACCTTTCTCTCCAGGAACTTCTGTGCTGATTGGTGGGAAGAGATGTAGACTCCAATACACGTCCTGTCTCTGTCCCTCTCCCCCAGGAGACTGGCAGCCCTTTTGGACACAGGCTGTTTTGTTTCTCAGCTCGCCCTTGTCATCCTGTCTTTCTCTGTGCTGAGCACAATGCCTCCCACATTGTCAAGTCTGGAAATGACCTTAGAAGTTTTCTGGCTCAGCCCCTTCGTTATTTTACAGATGAGCAAATCGAGGCCCAGAAAACGTTAACTTATCCTAGGTTGTCCCATAGATAGTTAAGTGGTAGAACTAATTCAGACCTGGCTCCTAGGGCTCCAGAGTCAGCCCTCCTTCCACATTTTGGTGTTTAATAAGTATTTGAACAAGAAAGGATACCCTGGCTTCTTCGGCACGGTGAAGGGGTGTGACTCAGCCTCTAAAGGCCCTTTTGGTTCTAAAGCTATGGTCCTGATCTGGACAGGACATGGGCACAAATCACTGTGACATGTTCTTCTATGCAAAGGAGAGATGGAAGTGAAGTGTTTGAAGAAATTGGAAGAGGAAGGAAAGGGAAAGGCTCTTGGAGAAGGTGTCGTGGAGGAAGTCAGACCTGGACCACGCTTTGAAGGAAAAGGGACTTGACCAGGTGGAGGAGATGTCCATTCCAGGTCTGGGAGGACCATGTGAGCCAGGGCGTAGAGATGGAGCTGGGCTTCTTTATAGGACCTGCTGCTTGAGACATTCTTATGGAGTTGGGGGCAGTGTCCTGGTTCATAATCTTAAAAAAATACTAAGTATTTAGAATGTGATGGTTACAAAGCACAATGTGTATTTTATCTTATTTGATCATCACCCCTGGGTGAGAAACAGTTAACCAAAGACCCTGTGATTAAAGAATCGGCTCTTTTTATTAACATTAATTCTGTTAATTATTAATTAAATTATACTGTCCCTTTGACATGGGTGACCTTGGACAGGTCAGGTCATTTCTCTGAATATCAGTTTCATCATCTGTACAAGGAGAGGTTGTACCAGTCGTCCTCCTGGGAAGCAGAGTGCTGGGAAATGCTTTAATGACTGATTCTCTGGGGGAAAAAATGCCTGCATGACACACTTTACAAAGTAATCTGTGGGCAGCTAGGTGGCACAGTGGACAGAGCACCGGCCCTGGAGTTAGGAGGATCTGAGTTCAAATCTGGCCTCAGACACTTGACACTTATTAGCTGTGTGACCCTGTGCAAGTTACTTAGCCCTGACTGCCTTGCCAAAAAAAAAAAATTTTGCATTATTAATATTTTTCCATTACTTTCATAAGTCTAGACAATCAACACAACAATAAGTCAAGTCTTAGTTTATAGTTTTGCTGATTTCTGAGGTGTTAATGCTCACTCTGACAGCTTAACAGCATTCTCTCTGTCTCTCTCTGTCGTGGTCTCTCTCTCTCTCTCTCTCTGTCTCTTTCTCTCCCTGTCTCTCTCCTTTCTCTGTCTCTTTCTCTCTGTCTCTTTTCTCTCTCCTCTCTCCTCTCTCTCTTTCTGTCTCTCTGTCTCTCTCTCTTTCCCTCTTTCCTTCCCTCCAGTTTGAACTGGCTCTAACCCATACTTATTGAGGCCCCTTCCACCGCTAGGTCTATGATCCTGATTTTTCTTCTTCCTAGGGTCTTATATCTGCCCTTCCTACTTCCTAGTTACCTACTGAGAGTTAAGAATTGGCAGGGGGGTCACCCATTTTATAGATGGGAAAATAAAGGAAAAGGGGGTCACCCATTTTATAGATGGGAAAATAAAGGACAAAGTCCCCTGTATCTGGTCAAGTGAGAGATCACTGGCCAAGCCAACAAGGCCAACCTAGGCTTAGATGCTTGGAATCCCTTTTCTTGCTAGTTCCTGTAGACAAATGCATTTTAATACCCTTTTCCCCTCCCCTCTTTTATGTGGGAAGACCGTTGAGTTAACTTTCTGGCTCACCCTTCATCCTCAGCCCACAACCCACCAGCCAAATAATCAACATTCCTATAACCCAAGACAAGGAGAAAGAGTTCTTTGTTGCATCATCCTACTGTGGTTTAGGAATCTCATAGCACGGAAACCCAGCAAATAGGTTTTTAAGTTAATCGACTTTATTTTACGACACTGAGATGCGCTCCTGGCGGCCTTTCTTGCCGTCCTGTCTTTCCTTCCCTCCTGGGGATCTCGGTGACTCATGTGCTGTGAGCCATCTATGGACGCTTATGAACTGTGCAGTTTCCCCACAGATGTTAATCTCAGCTCAAGAGATTTCCTCTCTTTTGGGACTGGGAAGTTTCTCTGTAAAAACCAGGGTGTCTGAATGGCTTCCACCCCCAAAAAAGCTGAGGGTGAATTAGTTTGGATTTCCCCGAGTCCAGGAAATGTAAGATAGAGAGTGAGCCTACAAGATGTGACAACAAAGTGAATTGATTGATTGTTAATAGTAACAGTATCTAGTATTTATACAGCATGTTCAGGTGTGCAAAGCACTTTATAGATGACTCATTTTGTCCTCACAACAAGCCTGGGAGGTAGACTGTGAGCTCCTTGGGAGCAGGGACTATCTTTGGCCTTTCTTTGTATCTCTAGCACAGTGGTTCCCAACCTGTGGGTCACGACCTCTTTGGGGTCGAACGGGGTCGTCTTAAGACCATGGGAAAACACGTATTTCTGATGGTCTTAGGAACCAAGACACCGTTCCTCTATCTGTCTTTAGGCGGGTCCGCCCACATGCAGACACACTCACATACTAGTATTAAAGGGTTGTAGCATTAGGAAGGTTGCACAGTGTCTGGCCCATAATATATGTTCATTGACTATGTCCTATTATTTTTCCCCTTTTTACAAGTGAGGAAACTGAGGCAAGCAGAGTGACTTGCTTAGAGTCACAGCTAGTAAGTATCTGATACTGGATTTGAATTCAGGTCCACTAGGCCTGTTAGAATAGATATCCAGTGCTGTGCTGGCCCCTTCAAAGAAGTCACTTTGGGAAGCCATACTCTCATTTCAATGAGAGATTGTGTGATTTAGAGGATGGATTGCTGGGCTTGGTATTAGGAAAGCCTAGTTTTAAATTCTGCTCCAGGCACTTGGGGTGAGCTGCTTAACTTTTCTGAAACTCATTTTTATCATCTGCACAATGAAGGAATTTCAGTAAATGATATCCAAGGTCCCATGTAGACTTAAATCCTTGTCTTGTGTGTGCTATTTGCTTGTGTGTGTGTGGGGTGGGGGTTAAAATAACCAGAAGCTGTGGGAACTTCCTGCCCTTGGGAGATCCCTGGTCCAAGAGGCAGGTGGATCATGGTCTCTCCCCTTGGACAACCCTCATTCAGATGAAGTGGCCTTTGTATCCCAAAGGGCTTGCTCAGGTTCCCCGGTAGTCCATTTCATTTCAGCACTTTTAGAAGATCTTAGAGAGAATTTTCACGTGAGAGTCAGGCTTTTGCATGAGAGTCATTGGTTATGGCAAGTTTTAAGCCTTGGGCTTAAACTGAGACTCTTTGGGATGGGACTCTGGAGGACAAGGAGTTGGGAGTTAAGCCACAGCTGGATCTCAGTGATTAGAGTGACAGGGCTGTTGTTGCTGGGCTTCAGGGGCAGTGATTGTCTGGCCATGGCAAGAAGAAGATCAGGGAGGTGAGTGAGTGATTCCTCTGGAATGGCTTCCTGGCTCTGCATCCCTTTCTCTCCCTATTCAGTCTGTGGAATGCTTGGAGATATCATCTCTTCCCCACCAGGGTAGGAGGGGGCAAGTTCTCACTCAAGAGTATCTGGTTCTCACCTCTGATGTCACAGGAATGGATGCATGGGTGGGTGGGTGGGTGGGTGGAGGGTTGGATTCATGGATGCTAGGGATTGGCCATCAATCCAAATAAAGAAAACAAGGCAAGGGTATGGAAGCTTCCAGAAAATGCAAGAACAGGAGGTGTTAGGCAGGAGGAAGTAGGGTCAGGTCTAGAGGAGAAAAACATTTCACTTCACATGAACCTTCTGGGTCTCTGGATACAAAAACCAGAGAGGTATTTTTGGATGTACTGGGGGCAGAGCTGATGTCATAGGGTCATGGATTGAGAGCTGGAAGATACCTTAGAGCCCATCTATTCCAACCGCTTTGTTTTACAGATGAGGAAAAGAGAGCTTAAGTGATTTACCCACCAGGTTACTCAGCTTGTGAGTGACAGAGACATTGTTTCATAGTGTCTTGGGTCTAGAGCTGGATGGATCTGTACCAACACTTCATCTGACAGACTGAGAAATTGAGGTTGTGGTTTGTCTAAGATTACACAGCTCGTAAATGATCAAAGTGGGATTTGAACCCAGTCCGATGCCACCACAATTTCCCTAGCCTGAATCTCATCATGGATTGGCTTAATAAGATTCAGTTATAATCTACCTCACTCTCTCTGTCTCACTTCCTACTGCAGGAATATAACCTCCATTCAGTTGATGAAAGATTTTCAGTTTTTCACAGATCACACTGACCAGTGGGTCTCTGTGGACACTAGAAAGAGTAACTGAGGGACTATAGAATAAATATTCATCCTCTCTCCCAACTTTAGGATTCTTACAGGATGGAGGGGACCATTGAGGAAGCCCACAGAAAATGTTTTTGCACCCCGGCCTAGAGGCAATGGGACAGACTCACTGGCCTCCCACATGCCTTCCCACCTCCTGAATTTCTGCTGCCACTTCTTGGCTGAACACCGCCTATCCTCAAATTGAGTGTTTTGGGCTCAGTGACATTTTCTCAGTGGAGAGAAGTAACCAAAATCCTGGCTAGGAAGGAGAAAATGGGTGGGGAATCTGAAAGCTTGTGCCTGAGCTGATAAGAAGGCAGTGACGTGGGTTTTTTTTTTTTTTGGTTTGGGTTTTTTCCCCCCTCCTAGTGGAAAGCAAGCCTCCTACCACCCAGTGCCAGCAGTAACCGGCCTCCTGGCCACTCCAGAAGTCTACTACCTATCCATGCCATTGTTCAGAGAACAGGGTGAACTGACTGCTTCTGTGAAGAGCTGGGGGTATCCCAGCTATGTCTTTAGGGGCTCAAGAGCTCTTGTCCTAATTCCAGGGGTTGTTTTGAGAATCAGCAGATGCCAGGGGCTGGAACCTGGGACTTTTCCCTTGGATTTCTCTTGGACAGTTTTTCCAGGTTATGACTTGACCCAAGTGGCTCTCTTCTCTCTGAACCTGCACGGCCATGGAGGGATGTGACAGCCTCCCCCTCTGACTCCAAGATCAGGTTTCCACCTGCCCTAAAGTGGAGAGCTTCAGTTTGGCACTGAGCATCCCTTATCCACCTGCTGGGCAAGTGGTAAACAAGAATCCAATATCTATTGGAGGTTGAGCTCTGCTGCTTAGAGGGAGGATTCCTCTCCAGGAGACAGGAGGATTGGTGAGTTGAGCGGGAGATGCGGGCTAACTTCTTTGTGCTGAAGTTTCATTGGAAGCATTTTGCCAGTTGCATTAGCAGCTGCCACAGCAGGGACTGAGGGTGGGGGCATTTCAGAGGCCGGTGACAGAGGACCTCCCCAGTGCCTTGTGGTGATTTCAGGAGCGGGTTGGAGGGGCTGGGTGGGCTTCTCTGAGTGAAGTTGTGTAACAGGAAGTAGTAGAATCATTTTCTTTTTCCTCCTGGCTCAGAGGTATGTTCGGTTAGCATTCCCACCTCCTTTTCCAGGTGCCGCACAAAGGGTTAAGCATCTTTGCAGGCTCTATTTTGGGGAGAACCAAGTGTTCTCAGAATAGAATTCTTTGTTATGTGGTCTATTTTGGGATGTGGGCCCCGTGGGCGTTTATGTAAGCATTTCTGTATCTGTGTGTATTTAGAGGGGCAGGGAGCAAGGAATCATCTCTAGTTACTAATTATAAATAGTTTTTTCTGGGATCCTGGGCAGATGGAGGTGTATGTATGTGTAAGGGGTGGATTACTGAATGCCAAGCGCTGACTACAGAGCTGATAGCTGGATGTGTGGTTGTGCGCCTGTGAGCAGATAAGGCATGCGCAGGAGGAGGGGTGCTTGGGGTCCTTGAGTGTTCGATTGGAATGGAGAAGGTAGCCATCAGGCTTGAGTGATTCTGTCCCTCCACCTCCTTACTATCCAATGCAGAATCCCATCCTGCCTCTTCTGCCTTTAGAATTTGTGAGACCCTGGACAAAGCAGGGAGGTTCTCTGAGCCTCTGTTTCCTCATCTGTAAAATGAAAGAGTTGGAGTACCTGGTCTCTGAAGTCCTTGATAGCTCCAGAGCTAGAGTCTGAAGCCCCTGCATGTATTCACTGTTTATCAGCCCAACTTGGTTGATTGTGTCTAACTGATGAACAGATAGAGTGTTGGGGTTTAGAAATTGAGGGAAGAAAGCTGTGCGGTCAGTCTACAGGGACCATAGGGTCAGGGTTCTAGAGCTTGAAGAGACCTTAGTGGTCATCTAGTCCAACTCCCTCCTTTTACAGATGAGGAAACTGAGGCTCAGGGAGTTTAAAGGGTTTCGCCAAAGTCATGAAAGTGGGAAATGACAAAATTAGGCTTCTTCTGACTCCTGAGTCAATGCTGCTGTAACACACCCTCTACCACACCTCCTGTGGACCCTAACCCTTTCTCAGGTGGAAGCCCTCAGCCTCTGGTCTTCTCATGTTTAACTGTGCTCCTTTTCCCTTCTGTCTTTAGGCCAAATCCGCATATGTCAAAGCAAGAGTTTATGAACCAGAGACCCTCCAGCATGGTCAGTGAGACATCCACAGTTGGAACTACATCCACTCTGGATATGAAATCAGGACCAAGGGTAAGTCCCAGGTGACTCAACTGTCCCTTCCCTTCTCTGTGACCTTGACCATGGCCTGTCCAGCTGAAAGCTGAGTCTAGGCAAGGATTTTGGAAAGCTCCCTCCCATTTGCACAGTGCATCACACTATTCAGAAATTCTCCCACCCATCTTTCCATTCCATTTACTTATTTAGTTTTTGCTATGTTGATTGCATTCATTTATTTGTTCATTTACTTATTCTTGAGGCTGAGTCTCCCTGTCTCCCTAGGCTGGAAGTACAGTGGCCATTCATGAGCTCAGCCTCACTGCTATCTGGCTCTGAAATTTGAGCCTTCTCTGTTTCCCATTTGGGTCAGTTTGAACCTCCTTAGGCAGTCTGGTGGTCCTTCCTATTCCCAATCGTCATATTGGTGCCAGACTCAATACAGACTCCCAATCAGCTGTAGACCACTGTAGCTTGAAACTCCTACCTCAAGTGATCCATCAGCCCCAGCCTGGAATCCTGGGTTTCTGGTTCACTCTAGTGAGGCTGAGGGTACCTGTACCTCCCTCTCTGTACCCAAGAGCTTGGGCTCAATGTAGCCCACTACAGCTACAGGTAGCACCTTTTTTTTTCATCTTTAGTACCTGTGTTTATTGAGGCTATCCTATGCACATGGCCCTGGGTGAGGACCTGGAGATACCCCAAAGGTTAAATCTTATAGAATCATAGGATTCAGAGCTGGAAGGGACATTCATAAGCCACCTCCTGACTTTTATGGAGGAGGTTATAGGCCCAGAGAAGGGAAGCTGTTTGCCCAAGAACACACAAGATTTGCTTCTGGTCCAGTCCCTATTCCTTGTGTAAGTGATCCTACGTTAAGCAGGCTCTGTCTGCTTGAGGCTACCAAAGGATACACTGGGGTCATTGTTTGCTAGTGGAGACCAGCAATATTCGGTCTGCAGTCTAAAGTTGTTTTTTGGTTGTTGTTGAATTAAGTCATATCCGAATCTTTGTGGCCCCATTTGGGGTTTTCTCAGCAAAGATATTGGAGTGGTTTGCTATTCTGTTCTTCAGCTCATTTAACAGTTGAGGAAACTGAGGCAAACAGGTTTAAGTTACTTGCCTAGGGTCATACAGCCAGTAAGTGTCTAAGGCCAGACTTGAACTCATGAAGATGAGTCTTCCTGATTCCAGGCTCAGTGCTCTATCTACTGTGCCATGTAGCTGGCCCTCTGGAATAAAAAAACTGGTGCTCAAATCCTGGCTTGGCTAATGACTATCTATGTGACCTAGACAAGTTACTTAACCTCTGTAGGCTTCAGTTTCCTATTCGGTGCAATGACAGGGTTAGGATAGATGAGCTCCAAGTTCCTCACTGGCCAGCTATAAATCCTGCGAGATGCCCTGATGACTCATGTCTAGGGCTATTTTGCTGAGTCTTCGGCTCTCTCTCTGTTCATCACTTCTCTTTTTGGTGATCATTAGCCATTAGGTTCATTGCATGTGGTGGCCATACGTTTCTAGGACTGGAAGTTACTGTCCTGGCCTCCATGCTTCAAGTCAAGTGGTGGTTCCTGATGCTCCTGTTGTATAAAAAAAGGGGGGGGGGGGGAAGGACCACAGCTCCTGGGACTAGGACGTTCTTTCTTGAATCAAACCTAAATCCTTCTTAGTGCTCTAGTTAAAATCTTGAGGTTATTATTTTTTTTACTTCCCTAGGTTATCAAGACTAACAAAGTTCACAGCTTTGGGAAAAGGGACCAGGCGATAAGAAGGAACCCCAATGTCCCTGTGGTGGTGAGAGGCTGGTTGCACAAACAGGTGAGGGCTTCAGACAATGAGAAAGGACACCAGGGATGGGGAATCTTTCCCCCCCCCCCCAAAAGTAAAAAAAACCTCAGAAAGCATTTCTGTCATGAGATAAATGCTTTTGGTCAGGAACTCATCTCTGCATAATCTAGCATTTATCTAGCACATGGGTGGGGGAACCTGAGGCCTCAAGGCCCTCATGTGACCTTCTAGGTCCTTGGGTGCGACTTTTTGACTGAGTCCAAGTTTTATAGAACACATCCTTTTATTAAGGGGATTTTTTTGGTGAAGTTTGGATTCAGTCAAAGGACTGCACTTGAGGACCTAGAGGGCCTTAAGACCACAGGTTCCCCCCCTGGTCTAGAGCATTTAGGGGAGCATTACCTTGGACAAGTTAGTCAACCCATCTGACCCTCAGTTTCTTCACACAATAAAATGGGCATGATATACACTCCTTCCCTGCCAGGGTTGTTGGGAGGAAGACACTTTGTAAAAACCCTGTAATCCCATGGAAATGTATTATTATTATATTTATCACAAAGACTTGTGCAGCAATGATCGGGCAGGGAGGGCTGTGCATAAGGGTGCCTCTGAATTGGCTTGCTCTGTTTTGTAGGACAGCTCTGGGATGCGATTATGGAAGAGAAGATGGTTCGTGCTTGCTGATTACTGTTTGTTCTACTATAAAGGTGAGCAGACATTCTCACTAGCAGAGAAGGAAGTGGTTATGAAGTCCCTTCTTTATGTCAGTTTCACCGTCTTCATCAAGGCGCTCATTGCCACCAACCCACCTAGATGTCTCCAAGCCTGATAAAATGAAATTGCTCTGGGGCCTCTTAGTTTGTGGTTCTGATCTTGTTCCCACATTTAGCTGATGGCAGGTCTCTGAAACTGCATCCCCCAGAAGGGTTTGCTTTCTGTCTCTGGTAGTCCTAGCAGTTCAGTTCAGCAAAAATTATTATGAAACACCTACTTATGAGCAAGACACCGAGAATACAAAGAAAGGGATGATCCAGGTGCTGCTTTCAAGGAGTTTATGATTCAGCCTGGCAAGGATGGGCTCATAAATGACTGATAGGAGAAAGAGTGCAGATTAAAAATGCCATGCCATGTGAGGCAGGAGAGATGGCCTTCACTAAGAGGGCCGGGCAGTCAGCAAAGTCTTCATGGAGGAGGTAGCTTCTGAGCTGATCTCTGAAAGAAGGGAAGGACTTTAACAAACTAGATGGAGAGGGTAAAGGCATAGGGGATAGGGTGAGCAAAGGCATAGGCATAGGAGAGAAGACAGGATGAAAATGGGAGGTGAAGAGAAGTCTAACTTGGCTAGAGCTTAGAGGGAGCAAAGGGAGGAAAGAGGGGTGATCCCTCCGAGGGGAGGTGCCTAGGTTATTTACATCCTCTTTAGTTTGATCATTTACAGACTACTGCTCATCCCACAGTCCTCCAAAATCCCGTCCCACTGAAGGCAAAGCCCTGGTGCGGAAACTTTCCAGTCAGATTTAAAAGAGGAGACCCATGCATATGTGTGCATGCACAGGCAAAGGGTGTAATTCAGTGCCCTGAATATATGCTGAGCACTTTGCTAGGCAGAGAACTCAGAACGCTCCCTCGTGGAGTTTATAATCTAGGAGAAATCTGCTTTGGTCTCTTCCTGCGAATTTCTAGACTGCTACTGTCCCTTCCATCTACAAACCCAGACCCCTTTGATCCTATTCATATTTTAAAGCTTAGCTCAACTATTCCACTAACTTACTTAGCTCATCCAGGACACCGTCCATTCATGAGGCTCCCCCAGTCCCACCCCAGTCAGTACTAACCTTTGCCCTCCGACCTCATGTAACACTTGATCTTGAACCCCTCCATGTACCTTATGTATTATAGTCCTTTCTGATGTGTCTCATCTCATCTCCCTATTAGAATGGGAACTCCCTGAAGGTAAGGGCCTGCCTTATCTAATGTCTTTACCTCACTTCTCCCCTAGTGCCTAATGCAGGGTTCTCTCTAGTCTTGTCACCTATTAATAGTTTAATTTTTAAAAAAACTAGACCTGAGATTTCACGGGGGTCAGTTAGGTGGTTCAGTGGATGGCCCACCAAGCCTAGACCCACTTACTAGCTACGTGACCCCGGGCAAGGCATTTAACCCTATTTGCCTCAGTTTCCTCATCTGTAAAATGACCTGGAGAAAGAAATGGCATAACATTCCAGTATCTTTGCCAAAACAACTCCAAAAGGGGTCACAAAGATTTGGGCACAGTGGAAAACAATTTTATTTCACTGGTATAGGGAAGTGAGGATGTCCCCTCTACCAATGTATAGATATTGGACTGGGCTATAGAGGCCATCTAGTCTAAACCCCTCATTTTATAGATGTGGAGACCGAGGCCCAGGGAATTGAAGTGACTTCCTACAGATGGTGGAGATGCTGGCTGGCCCAAGTAAGTGTGGTGCCAGCAAGTTTGTGCTCTCGGTCCATTAGGGGAATTTGTGTCTCATGAGGTTAGAGGATTTATAGCTAAAAGAGACCATCTCGTTTTATAGAAGCGAAAACCCAAACCCAGAGAAATTCAGTGATTCGCCCAAGCTCACTCAGGTAACAAGCATCAGAAGCAGAGTCCCTTAGATTCCAAATTCCATGCTCTTCCCATTGGACCAGTAGTTCTCAACCTTCCTAATGCTGTGACCCTTTAATACTCATGTGGGTGTATCTGCATGTGGGCGGACCTGCCTGGAGACGGATAGAGGAGCTGTGTCTCGGTTCCTAAGACCATTGGAAATATGTTTTTTCTGATAGTCTTAGGCAACCTCCAAAGGGGTTGTGACCCACAGGTTGAGAACCGCTGCATTGGACCATATTGCCTCCCCTGTGCTAATCAACTGTTCTGCAGCTTCAGTCAGTCATACAAAGCAGACTCAGTCAGGCCAAACTGGAGATAATTACCCGGAGGGAAGGTCCTGAGATTAAGAGAGACTGGGAAAGGCTTCATGCAGAAAGCCAGACTTCAGTTTTGGCTTAATGGAAGCCAGGGAAGCTGGGAGGCAGAGATGAGAAGGGAGAGAAATCCAGACGTGGGGGACACTGGAGGTGTTGGGAGTCAGGAGATGGACTGTCTTCTGTGAGGACTAGCGAGGGGGTCAGTGTCACTGGATCCCAGAGTACAGGGAAGGGAGGAAGGTATGAGAAGACTCGAGGAGTAGGAAGGGACCAGGCCAGCAAGGATTTTGAAAAACCAACTTGTAGTCTTAGAGTTTCCCAGAGTACTCCAGACTTAAGGATCTTGTCCAGCATCCCACAGCCAGCAGATGTCTGAAGTGGGATTTGAACCTAAATCTTCCTGCTCCCAAAGGCAGCTCTCTATCCATGATGGCATGCTGCCTCTTGTCAACTGTTGTTATTATTGTTTAATTAGTTCATTCTGTAACCCGTTGTTTGGCTCTGCCCTCTGGGAGAGAATGCTCATCTCTTGTCTCTTCTTATCTCCACCTGTTGAAACTTGTTCCTCTGTTTGAGAATCAGCCCAGGTGCCACCTCTGCCTCCATGATGCCTTCCCTCATCCTTTATCTCCTTTTCCTGCCCTTCGTCTGGCAGAAGGTAATCCCAGCTGTCTTCCTTTTCTAGAGGACCATGTCTGGATGTCCCCCTCTCCCCTACCCCATCTACCCCATCCTGTCTCCATGCAAGCACAGTGTGTGTTTCCAAGGTGAGACAAGGCAAGGTTCGGCTCCATGACCATGGCCAGAAGTGCTGGAGAGGAGACTCCATCTTTTACGATTAGGGCTAAATCCCCTCTGAGGTCCCTTTGAGCGTTGAGATTCTCAGCTTCCAATCCTTGAGGGCAGAGCCTGTGTTGCTTTACTTCTTTACAGTCTTATACCCAGGACAAGACCTTGTATATAGTATATGCCTTACTGTATGTTTACTGACACCTCCTGTCCTTTTGGTGAGATCTCGTGGCTCATCCTGATCTTTTTTTTTCCTTCTGTTCAAAGACAGTCGAGAAGAAGCTGTCCTAGGGAGCATCCCGCTGCCCAGCTATGTGATCTCTCCTGTTGGGCCCGAAGACCGTATAAACCGCAAGTATTCTTTTAAGGTATACCTGATTTGACTTTTGGATTATGTTTTTGAATGTTAACTTAAATATTTTTGAAAGTTAATTCAATCAAAGAAAAAAAACCCTGGCTTTCTGGAGTCACATGTAAATTTTTGAAGCAAAATACCTTGGGCAGCTCCATTCTTTGTAGGGATATTTCTGAAAGAACTTAGGCTCTGGTTTTTCTAGGGCCTTTGTCCTGTTCCTTATGAACCAGGGGCTCTCCACAAAGCTAACCTTGGGTCTAAGTTTGGTAGATCTCAGGGTCCTATTCATTGGTTACAATCCCAGACACTCTGGGGAAGAAGGGTTTCATGGCTTCTGGTGATGCTAGCCCTAGGATTTCAAAGCTGGGGACTCTGGGACCATTATAGGCAACTGTAATTGCTTCTCCAAGAAGATGAACAGTCCAGACTATCTCTATTTGGAGCTCCCTCTCCCCTCTCCCCATTTGATGCAGAAGCTTTGGGGCATGGATCCTGGCCTCGTCACCTACTTTTGTGGAACACTATGATTAATGGATGGATGTGGAATGTATGGACATTAAACAAAATTCTGTTTCCATCCATAGCTATATAGGTGAGATACCTATGGATGTTAGTTATGCCCTCTATCCACAAAAGGCTTTTAAAATGTCAGTGACTGACCACAAATAAATTGGCTTCAGGAGTGGGATGAAACCACAATTTATTCTATTGGAAAGCCAGGCTGCTTTTCTTTCTACTCTCTCTTCTCTGTGAGATAGACCTGGAGTTGAACTAGGATCCTTGCCTAGGGTCCTGGAGTTGGGGACCAGGATCGCAGCCTGTTTCATTCTTCCTTGTCTGGTGGGGTTCCTGCCCCGCTTCCAACTGCAGAGGAATCATCTTTTGTGGTCCTCCTCTGCCTCCCATTCACACATTTACCAGGGTGAGTAGCCTGACCCCATCTTCTGGAAGGAGAGATTCCTGCCTGCACTTCTACCCTGACCCCCATCTTTCCCAGCCTGTGAATGTGGGTTTGGTTCCTTTTTCTTACATTCTGTTCTGTACTAAGTGTCTTGGTTGTATGAAGCAAAGGACCGTGTAATGTCTGAAATTGGACAAATCAAATTTCTGTTCTTTTTCCCCTTCTCCCTCACTGTTTCTCTATTCCTTTTCCATTTCCTTTGCTGTTTCACCATCCATCTCCCATCCCCTAAGCCATGGGTGTCCCTGGCAGTTCTGTCTTGGGCCCTCTTTTCTCTGTATACCTTCTCCTTTGGCTTTTTCAGCAGCTCACCTGTATTTAAATATCATCTCTTAACAGATGACTGCCAAATCTTTGTACTTTTCTCCTCCTCTCCAGTCCTACGTCCCTAGCTGCCTATTGGTCCTTTCTGCTTCACTGGTCTATTGGGACTCCACACTCAGAATTCATCATCTTTCCCCCTAAACCTAACCTTTCCCCATCTTTCTCTCTGTTGAGGGTGTTACCATGCTTCCAGTCACCCAGGTTTGCATCTTCATAGATATCTTGGACACGCTCTTCTTCCTCCCACATATCCAGGCAGTGCCATGTCTTGGAGATTCTGTCTCTGCACCCTCTCTGGCATCCACCTCCCTCTACTCACATAGCTTCTGCCCTAGTGCAGACCCTCATCCCCTCTTGTCTGGATTATTGTGCCCTTCCCGCTGATCTCAGTCCCACCCACCCCCTGCCATCTATCATCCACATAACTATTCAGATGCTCTTAAGATACAGGTCTGATCATTTTGCTCCTCTGCTCAAAGATCTTGAGTAATTCTCTGCTGCCTCTAAGATAAAAATACAGATTCCTCAGCATGGCATTTAAGGCTCTCCCAGTCTGGCGCCCACCTACATTTCAGTCTTATTTTATGTGATTTCCTTTCATATACTCTACATTCCTTCCTACCTCCTACCTGCACACACTCCCACAAGCTGTCCCCCCCCATACTTGAAATGAATCCTTCCTCATCTCCGACTCTCAGCATCCTTATCTTCCTTTAAGGCTCTGCTCTGGCATCACCTCTTCTGGGAAGCCTTCCCTGATTGTCGCAACCATGAATGTTCTCTCCTTCCTAGTGTTACCTTGTAAGTATGTACACGTGCACCTAGCCCTTTCTCCCCCAACACAGGATTATGACACAGAGCACACAACTGACTCTTAATAAATTGCTTTTTGACTTGAATCAGATTGGTCTGGGGCAGTTCTCCTAGTGGAATGCAGACTTGTTATTAGCCAGAAAGCCTTCCTCTGAATCCCCCTGAGAGCAGATATCTAGTGACAGATTCCAACAATTCAACCAGCCTTTTTTATAACACCCGAGCATCCCAAAGTAGCTCCTTAAGACTCTCTATACCATATGCTGACACTTCATCAGAAGGTGTGAAAAATGTATTCTAGGAAAGCCTTGTTTATGATTGTATTGTCCTTCTTCTGTCCTATTCCACCCTCCCTCACTCCCTGCCTTAGATTTTCTTAGAAAAACTCAGCCAAGAGCATTTACTGAATCCTTAGTTTTTAAGGTATAGAAAGTGTATCTTGGCACTTCTGAGGTTACAGGTTTGTTCTCTGCAGTCTAATGACTTCAGTCCAGTTTTCTTAATTAATTATCAGCAAAAATTTTATTAAGAACCTTTGTACTAAATTTGGATACTAAATTTGAATTTGGACATTGTGCTAGGTACTAGAGAGGAACATACAGAGTGTAAATAAAGAAATGATCCTTTACCCTCATGAAACTGACCATCAGTCTAGGATTCTAGGGGTATAAGACACACAAATGTCTATCATGTTTAGTGTTACATGCTAAGTGTCATGGTTGTATGAAGCAAAGGACCATGTAACGTCTGAGATTGGAAAAATCAAGGAAGCCTTTGTGGAAGAGGTGACCTTGAGTTGAGCTTTAGATGAGAGGTAGAAATCCAACAGGCAGAAAGGGGAGGGATGACCATTCTAGGCACAGGGAGGGAGCAAAATGAAAGTGGCCATAAAAATATCTCATAGTAAACACTTAGAGACAGGTTATGATGTTTCTGTTGCAAAACACACATTCTGGGGATGGAGAGGGTGTGGCTGGGATCTTGGTGGAGTCTAGCAAGTCCTGTGTGGGTGTCTGGCTATAGGATAAGTGGGTGTGCTTCCTGTCCCATAAGAGCTGATGAAGCTGCTAGTGTTCATGGTGTAGTGGGAAGGGAGGGAGGAAGGAAGGAGAGAGGGGGGCAAGGAAGTAAGGGAGAAAAGGAGGGAGGAGGAAGGGAGGGAGAGAAGAAAGTAGGAAGGGAGGGAGAGAAAGAGGAAGGAAGGAGGAAGGAAGGGAGGGAGAGAAGAAGGAAGGAAAGGAGGGAAACAAAGAGGGAGGAAGGGAGGGAGAGAAGACGAGAGGAAAGGAAGGAAAGAGGGAGGAAGGGAGGGAGAGAAGGAGGGAAGAAGGAAGGGAGGGAGAAGGAAAAGGAATGAAGAGAAAGAGGAAGGAAGGAAGGGAGGGAGAGAAGAAGGGAGAAAAGGAAGGAGAGAAAGAGAGGGAGGGAAAACGCTTTTATTTAGCCTCTACTAAGTTCCAGGTACCCTTGCTAAATACTTTATAAATTTTGTGTCATTTGATCCTTACAACAACCCTGGGAGGAAACTGAGGTAATCAGAGGTTAAGTGACTTGCCCAGGATCCTACTACCTCGTTAAGTGTCTGCAGTCACATTTGAGCTCAGGTCTTCCTGACTTCAAACCTAGTGCCCTTGCACTAAGACTTTAACTTATGAACTGAACACCTATGCCACTTGGAGTGTCCTGAGTTCAAGTTCTCAAATCTATCCTGAACCTGGGGTCCCCAGGACCTCCAAAAATTTGTGGGTGGATTTCAAGGGTTCTGTGAAATTTGATGAGGAAAAATTAGATCATCATTTTCACTAACCTCCCCCTGAAATTGAACCTTTCCTTCTGTTGTGAATGTGGGCAACAAACATTATTCCATAGTCTTTACCAGGCAATCAAAGGGGTCCATGTCATAGAACAGGCTAAGAATCCTTGCTCTAGATACCCCATGATTGGGGGTGACTCTGCCCTTTACTGGGTGTCTGACATTAGGTGAGTCATTTTTAACCCCTCTGAGCCTCCATCACCTCATCTGTAAAGTGTGGATAATAAGGCTTGATGTCTATCTCATGGGGCTATTGTCAGGGGAAAGTTTATAATCCTTTAGGAGCCATAGAAAGAAACGTGAATTGTAGGTCAGTCAATGAAAACCTTTCCCTGAAATCTGCCTTAGTCACACGTCTTATTGCTGTGATTCCCAAATCTCTCCTTGTTACTGTTAAGAGTAAGGCAGTGCTTGGTACTGTAGCTCCTTCAGGTCTGTGGGAGGGACAAGGCAGCAGAGAGCTTTGCTGCTTGTCCACAGTTCAGGTCCTGGGGACAGTGGGGACTGCCGTCTTTTCATTAATACATCAGCTTACATTGACGGGCATGGCCATCCTGGTTCAGCTGTAGCACCTGGGATGCTTGGCTGGCTCTGTGGGCCAAGTTGGAGGGGGCAGCCTGCACAAGATGTTCTGCACACTGAGGGATGCTCTGGGGTTCTTGGGCCACAGTGTACTCATGTGTGGTTGCTTTCAGGACTCACTGACCCCTTTGGCCAGGGACTGAGTGACTGCAGAATGCCTGAGCTGTGCCCTCAGTCCATTTCTTTATCAGTCACTGAAAGTCTGTTTCTTTCTTCAGGAAACATCAGCTGCTAATTGAGAACCCAGAGTACCTTGAAGTAGATCACGGTGTTATCTTTGGGCTTGTTTTGTTTCTGTCTCTAGCTCCAGTGCCTGACACAGTGCTTGCCTTGCACTGGGTGTTTAGATGCCTGTTGGTTCATTGATTGAGTCAACCTGTTGCGCAAAGCTAGCAGCCCATCCCTAGAAAGTTTTGTCAGTCTCTTCCTTGGAAGCAGAAAAAGTGCTTTGCTTTTGGGAATGGGGAGGGCAGATCTTAAACTTGAACAGCCAGGCATTGCTAATGGTGACCCAATGGATAGAATGCAGGAGTTAGGAAGGCCTTAGGTACTCACTAGCTCTCAGCTGTACCTTCTAGGGCTGTTGTGAGGATTAATAATTGTCTAAGTGCTTAGCCTAGTGTCTGCACACAGTAACTGCTCTATAAATGTTAGCTGTTATCATTATTTGAGAAAATGTTTATAAAGTGCTTTGCAAGCCTTAAAGCATTCTGTAAATGCTAGCCATCTACTACGCTGTCAGCCTCAAGCCACCTGGTACTGCAGCAGATTTCTGGACCTCATTCCAGTGGTAGCCAAACACGGGGCTATGCACTGCAGCAGAACCAGACTCGGCAGTTCCCAAGCGTGTTTGCTTTCTAAGAGGAGAGTGTGGAAAAAATCTGGTTCTCGTGTAAACTTCATCTGCAGGACCCTCCTCAAGTTGTCTGGGAAGAGTAAATAGAAAACAGACGTAAAAGTCTGCAAGACTCTTAGAAGAAAACAAGCGTCTGTCACTGTGTTTTATAGGCTGTGAAGAGTCTGGTATTTCAGGTCTATGAAAATACAGTAGTTGTTAGGGCTGGTGTGCTTTTGAGCTCATGGGGATGGTCAGGCCTAGTGTTAGACTCTCCAGGACATGCATGAATGATATTTTGTCTCTCTTTTTTTCTTTCTTTCTTAATTTCTTTCTTTCTCTCTTTTCCTTCTGTTCCTTCCTTCCTTCTTTCCTCTCTTTTTCTCTTCCTTCCCTTCTTCCCTCTCTTTCTCCCTTTTCCTTCCTTTTTTTTCTTTCTCTCCTCCCTTTTCTTTCTCCCTTCCTTCCTTTCTACAGGGTATGAGTTTCCCTGTGCTTTCTGCCCTCTAACACATACCTCCCTCCCCTGCATTTGTAGGCCGTCCACAATGGCATGCGGGCCCACATCTATAACACCTCTGGCATTGACTTTTCGGCGGAGCACTCGGGGATGAGAACTTACTATTTCAGTGCTGACACTCAAGAAGATATGAACGGCTGGATCAGAGCCATGAACCAGGCTGCCCAGCTACAGTCTCGAGCAACATTGAAGCGGTCAGTGCTCCAGAGGAAACCCCTCTTGTGTCAAGCTTTGTGTGCAGGCAGAATAGGTCTCTGCCTCTGTGGGTTGACTTTAAGAGCACCTGAACAGTCCCTTTTCCTGAAACAGGTGCCTGAAATCCCATCATTCATTCATTCATGTTCAGCCTTACTTTTTCTTTTCCTTAGCTCCTTTTTATAACTAAAAATATTCCCAGCAGACAGTTGGTGGCATAGCAGAGATGGAGTGCTGGGCCTGGAATCAGGATGACCTGAGTTCAAATGTGACTTCACATACTTTGACCCTGGGCAAGTCACTTAACCTCTGATTGCTCAGTTTTCTCAGCTGTGAAATGGGGGCAGTAACAGCACTTACCTCCCAAGGTTGGTGTGAGGATCAAATAAGATATTTGTCCAAGTGCTTAGCGCAGTGCCTGGCATATAGTAGACCTTATATAAATGTTTCTTCCCTTCCCTTCTCCCTCCACTCCCCACCTTCCACTGTCCCAGATATTAACACATCAAGTTCCTAAAGTCTTAATGTGACCATCAAAAAAAATCTTTGAAGTTTCCAAAGCACATTTATTGTCAGTCAGTTAGCATTTATCAAGAGTCTACTGTGTGCCAGGAACTGTATTAAGTGCTGGGGATACAAAAAACAAAGACAAAATAAACAAAAACACAAAAACCCCAGTCCCTGCTCTTGAGAAACTCACAGCTGACGTAACCTGTGATTTCCACAAGAACCCAGTGAGGCAAGCAGAGCCAGATTTCTCATCTCCCAGCTGCTTTGCCTCAGTTTCCTTGTCTGTGAAATGGGAATAATCACAATAGCACCTAGGGTTGTTGTGAGAATAAAATGAGATAATGTCTGTAAAGCACTTCCCAAAACTTCAAGTGCTGTGTGAATGCTCTTGTCTTTTGTAGATGAAGATCGCTTTGAGGGGAATGGGAAGAGCTAGGTTTTGAACTCATTCCTCAGCCCAGTACCTCTAGAGTGCTGGTTGTTACAGTAGGTAGAAGGGTAGACTGGGAGCCAGGAAGAGCCGCATTCCCATCTGTCCTGCCTCAGACACTCGCTAGCTCTGTGACCCCAGGCACATCACTCCCAGCTTCAGTTTTCTCATGGCCTGCTGACTATGTTATAGTGACATTCTTTTGATGCACAGGATGGATGGGGTGGCCTCAGAGGCCCCCTTCCAGCTCTCAGATTCTGTGCTTCTGTCAAGGCAGGTGTGCAGGTCTGTTATTTGAGTTGCTTTACATAACACAGGTCCTGCTCCCTCCCTGGGCTGACCTCGTGGACCAGATGAGACACAGGCTGGATTGTACAAGAGGGAGCTTCAGAGCTGGATGAACGACCAGCCCCAAAGAGTGGTCATTGCTGGAATGAAGTGATGATGAAAATAATGGCAGCTTCTTCACGGGGTTGTGAGGACCAAATGAGATAACACATAGAAAGCACTTTGCAAACCTTAGAGCACTTTATGTGTATCTGTATTATGTTAGCAAATTGTTTTCTTCATATTGGGAACCAGTGAACATTTTTTCTTGAATTGAAATCCAGATCTCCTATCTTTAAGTTGAATGCTTTTCCTATTGTATCCCACAACCTGCCAGATCAGTTTTCCCTCTGATGAGAGCGGTTAGGGCAACGTGAATGAGCTAGGCAAAAGGGTTGAGAGAGGAGCAGAAGTTACTCAAAACAGGGAGCATCATCATTTCTCCGAGTGCTTCCCTGCCTATGGCCCACTCACTCCTTCCAGCAAGTGCTGCTCTGCTCCCACAGAACTCTCCTTCCTCGGGGCCTGGAGACTGACTCAGAACCACACAGCCAGCCTGTACTTGAATCTCAGTCTTTCTGGCTCTGTGGCCAGCTCTCTCTTGCCACTCACAATGCCTTTTAGCTCTAATGTGATGAAATTTAATAGGGATCAGTGTAAAATTTTACAGTTGCTACACAAATATAGAAATGATGTAGGCATGCCTAGACATTATTTAATTTGTAAAAGGAGGGCATTTTGTAGATTGTAAGTGAGTCACCAGTGTGACCCAGTGGCCAAGAAAGTTTGTGTTGTCTAAGGCTACATTAATAAGTAGAAGGATGAAGATGATAATGGTGTTGGCATCCTCTGTCTTGGTCGACGGCCTCTGGAGTGTTGTTTTCTGTTCTGAATGCCGTATCTTAGGAAGGATAGCTGCCAACTGAAGTTATTGGAAAAGACAATGACCAAGATGTTGGGAAGACTATGCATTAGGGTCATCAGTTTGAGGCACTGAGCTCTTTAGCTTGGAAGAGAAGACTTGAGGAAAACATGATCCCTGTCTTCGCGCATTTGGAGGGTTGTCAGTTGGAAAAGAAAGAGTATTAGAGTCATTTTTTTCTTGGCCCCAGGAGGCAGCTAGTTGGTGCGATGGACCCGGAGTCAGGAAGACCTGAGTTCCAGTCATGCCTCTAACACTTACTGGCCCTGTGAGCCTGGGCAAGTCACTTAACTACTTTTAGTCTCATTTTCTTCATCTGTAAAATGGATCCAAAAACAGAATAGCACCTGCCTCCCAGGCTTGTTGTGAGGATCAAATGGGATGACATATGTCAGGTATTTTGCAAATCTTAAAGTGCTCTACGAGAAAACAAAAAAGAAGGGAACAGACATTTATTATGTGCGTACCTTGTACCAGGCACGGTGCTAAGCACGTGTATATAGCTGTATAAATGCGAGATGTTATTATTATCATTATGGGATAATGGGTAGATGTTTCAGAGAGGCTGACTTCAGGATTTAAAGGAAAACTTCCTAAAAATTATTGCTGTCCCAAATAAAATGGACCATTTGGGGAATCATTGGGATTGTCATCGTTACATTAATTAAGCACCTACTGTGTTTTAGAGCCCTGTGCTTGGCAGGACTTTGGGGTAGGGGAGAGGTGAAGGGGAGGAGAGGGTGGCTCTATGAATATAAGTTAGATGTAGTCCCCACCGTTATGGGATTTACTCCTTAATAAAGGGTTCAACTCCTTCGAAGCTGTGTAACCTTTTTCAAATCACAGCCTCTCTGGGCCTCCGTTTCCTTATCAATAAAATGAGAGGGGCAGATTTCATGTTCTCTAAGACCCCTTCAGGTTCTAGATCTATGATCAGTTTACAAGCCAGGATCCAAGCAAAGTTTACTGAGTGTAGAACTCCCACAGAGTGACTGGTTTAGTGCAGAAATTAATGTGTATGAGTATCAGCACCCCCACCAGCCAAAGGCAAAACCTCACTCCTCTGAGAAGGGCCCTGGCTCCACTTCCCAGTGTGCTCAGCTTGTATTTATTTCTCTAGCCCCTGAATGCCTGCAAAGCTCAAATAACAGGAATTGTATTTATTTTTGCCCGGCTCCGTCTGCTGCTGCTTGGTTTTGACAAAAGAGTTAGGTGACAGCTAAACAAACTGGGATGTGGAATTTATTTTTAAAAAGCCAGCTCTAGGTTTGGCACAGACTCAGTTTTCCCTCCTCCCCCTCCGAGGTCCTGGCTTTGATTGACAGGTGGAATAAAAACCGTTTGGCCCCAGGAGAGCTTGAGGGTAGGACTCATCAGTCAGGGCCTGAATGGGGCCTAGTGGAGTTTGGGGCCCTTGGCCTATCATTTAGGGTTTCATTCTCCGTGTCTGATGTACGGGGTAACTCAGTAAGATTGAAGGGTCGTATTTACCTAGAACTCCCACTGCCAAATGTGATAGGTAGATAATGGAAATTCGCTGCCTCCAAGGAAACCTGCCTAGCCTTATGTACAACAGGATGCCATCCAGTCCACCAATGAATGTTACTAACTAGGTGTCTAGCGCTGTGCTTGGCCTTCTGGGGGAGAGAGGAGTCCTACCAAATGTGGAGTCAAAAGATGTGGGTTCAAAACCCAACTCCACAACTTGCTAGAACATGGGCAAGCCCCCTGGGGTTCTGTTTCTTCTTCTGTAAAAGGAAGGGGCTGAATTCGATGCCTTCTTACGGTGGCTTTCCAACTCCAAGTGCACTTTTCAATGTTCCCTGTCCTCAGTGAGTTTACAATCTAGTTGGGAAGACAAAGCCCCGCTTTTTTCCATAAAGCTTGATTGTGGCTCGTGTTTGTGGTTTGAGGCTCCGTGGTATAAAAGAAAGCAATGAAAGGAAGAGAATAAGGTAAAGGTCTTGACCTCAAGGTGCTTATGGGAGATAAAGCCATGAGTTCAATTGCATTCCCAATGGGAAAACTCCTTTGTTTTATTTTGTTTTATTCTGAACTTGAGAGACACCAAATAAAAGGAGCATTCTCACATATATGGTTTCTTTGATCCCATTGTCTTAATCTGAATTTTAAAAAATCAAATAAAATGAGCACTCCATACACACAGTGCGAGAGGAAAGAATTATTTTTTTATTTTATTTTATTTTTTTGAGTAAAGAATTATTCATGAGATGGCAAATCTTTATTGTGTAGAACTTGATTTTTTTAAAGTATATAATAATTTCAAGAAATTCTATACCAATGAAGATGGATTGTCCAGTTAAACAACATGTATTTATTCAGCACCTACTGTGGGCTAGACATTGACTCCGACAATAAAAGTATAAAGAATGAAACAGTCCCCACTCACAAGGAGCTCCTGTCCTAAGAGAGCGGACAAATACATATGTAAGAATATGCAAAATAAATTTAAAGAGAGTGAATGTGCATAAATGTAAAGTAGTTAAATATAATGAGAGGGAGGGCTCTAAAATTGGGTGGGATCAGAAAAGGCTTCAGGCACAAGACTGTACCCTGAAGGAAAAGAGGGATTCCCTGAGTCTGAAGTGAAAGGGGAGTGCATTCCAGGCTTGAGGCATGGACATGGGCCATGGAGTGTCCAATGGGAGGGACAGAGAGAAGGCCAATTTGTGGATGAGGATAAGATCCACTGTGGCCATCCCTGTGTATGACTGAGTGAGTGAAGGAGCAGGTGATGGGATGAAGGAGATTGCGGAAGTTTTGAGGAGTTTGAAAGAGCATCAACATTGATGCTGGAATCCCTTGATAAGAGGTTGGGGAGGAAAGGAAACCAATGTGCCCACTACTGAATTCCTCGAGAAATGAGGGAGAATGACCCAAAGGTTCATATATAACAGACACCATTATCTGGATTAGATGGAACATTTTTATACTTTGAACTTTGAGGGGGAGTGAAGAGAGGGAGCAAGCATATATTAAGTGCCTGTCGTGTGCTAAACGTGGCTGAGTGATAGTGGCAAAAGGAGAGTCTAGAAGGAGCAGTAACAGCCTTCTGATCCTTGCCCCTCCAGGACCAGGTATGTGTTTAGGAATGGGAGGTGATAAAGGTATAGCAACAGTGGAAAGGAATGCCAAGGACATAGTGTCATCGGGGTAAGTGGCGTCTTGGTAAGCACTAGTAGATGGAAGAAAGACGTGAGGAAAAAAAAGATCCAAATAAAGAGAACTGTCTTCCTTATGGAATCAGAATTCCAGAGGGCACAGTGGAAGTGTCAGAGAGGAACGTGGGTGGACTAGGGTTGAGGAAGGTGGGAATGAGATAATGAGACAATCATAAGGGACAAATGATTGATTAATACAGAGAATAGGGAGAAACAGATGATAGGAAATTGTTAGCTATTGAGATGATGGTAGGTGGCAGATGAAAAATAATCTTCCTAATTTCCAAAAGGTGCTGCTGCTAAGTCATTCTTGCCTGCTAGTCCTTTGAGGGGCAATGCTGTAGCCAGTTTCCCCACGCAAGAGGATCTGGGTCTGGATCAGCTCCAGCCCATTGCTGTTCTTCCTGGGGGGTGGGTCAGTAGTTGGGTGGTGCTGCTGCTGCTAGGTGCCCCCACCTTGCAGAAGGTACTGGGCCAGGCCTGGGTCTTGGGGTCACGCCAGTTTGTTGCCTGTGGGAGCTGCTATTCCCACTAGGTGGCCCAGAAGGGCAATCAACAGCTGTTTGGTGATTTGTGGTCTTACAGTGTTACTTGGGGGCACTACATGGTAAGTGATTAGCTTAGGGCTCCCTGGCTACTCTACAGTCAGAGGTCAAATTTGAACTAGGTTTTCCTCAGTCAGATAGTAAATATTTATTAAGCACCTACTAAACCACAGGCAAGGCACTAATTACTTGGCACATTCTCTCTTTGCTTACACCAGGCTAAGACTTTTTTATAGAATGAGAAATTAAGGCAGAAAGTCTGGCATTATGACTATTCAGAAGTCCTAAGTCCTAGAATCTCAGAGCTGGAAGAGACCTCAGGGGCAGTTTTGTGTAGCCCATCTCTGAACAAGGATCACCTCTCTACCCTACCTGACGGGCGGTCATGACATGGTCTCCTTGACTGGAGACTTCCAGTAAGTAGGAACCTACCTCCTCTCAAGGTGTCTTTCTTCTCCCACATCTCGAGAGACCCAAGCTCATCTTGAGGCAGCCACATTCCATGTTGTATTTTTTCTTGTTGAGTCCTACTCTTCATAATCCCATTTTGGAGTTTTTTTTGGCAAAGTTACATTTCCTCCTCCAGTTCATTTTACAGATGAGGAAACTGAGGTAAACAGGGTTAAGGTGACTTGCCCAGAGTCACACAGCTAATAGTGTCTGAGGCCAGATTTGAACTCAGGAAGATCAGACTTCCTGAATCCAAGAACCAGTGCTCTATCCTAGATGCCCAACTCTAATTGTTAAGAAGTATTTCTTTGTATTTACCCTAGACCCACCTCTCAGGAGCTCCATCCACTACTGCCCTTTTTGCCCTCTGGGGCAGAATGTATTCTGTTCCACCCAACAGCCCTTCACATACTTGAAGAGGTCCATTAAATTGTAAGGTCTTTGAGAGGCTGCCTTTTTTCTCTTTTTGGGTCCTCTGGGTTTAGCTCGGTGCTAGGCCCTTAATAAATATTGATTGATTGTTCATAGTACATTATAAATCTAAACCATTTGGGCTGAGACAATAGTGTACCCTAGAAATGAGATTACTCATCTCTGGCTTCCTGGAGGACGTGGGATGTGAACCAGGCCCTGAAGGATGAGTGGAGCTTGGATAGGTAGAGGGGATAAGACGGGCACTCTAGGGTGGGAGAAAACCTGCTTGAGCCATTCCAGGGAGGCAGCCCCAGGCTGTGCCAACTGAAGCCTTTTTGCTCTTTCAGCAATTCTTATTTATCCAACCAAAAAACTCTTTGACCAACATTGCAAATAGTCATGCACCCAGAGCCAGTGGCCCCTCCAGCCTGTTGTCTGGCACCCAGGGGCAATCTGGCTTATTTTACACACTGCCTCTTCCTATGGGGGTGGGTGGGCTGGTGGGCTGTCAGTCTGCATTTTTAGAGCTGTCATGACATCCAGTGTTAATTTAGAACCAGATGTAGAAGAGGTGGCAGATAGGTTACTCCATGGCCCCAAGGGGCTTGCTCTGTTTAGCTCCAGGGAGAATAAATCAGCACAGCTCTCTAGCTGCCTCCTTCCTCAAGTATTGAAGGCTGATTAAAGCTGCCTCACCTGACTTAGGGCTTCCATAAGTTTAAAAAACAAACAAGCAAAAGTACAGTGTACCCCAACCTCACCTGAATTGGGTTTCTTTTCCCCACAATCTATTAATGCAAGTCTCTTCCTGGCTCTGAGAAGTGTGAATGATCCTGTTCTGTGGCCCTGGCTCTCAGGAGCTGGGGATTATCTCTGAATGCTCCCTGCCACAATCCACCCACACTGAGCTGATTCTGAGTTACAGGACATCTGCCCCCCTCTCCCTGGAGCTCATCGTGAGCTTTCTGAGGATTTCAGTAGTGTCTGTGGCATTATTATTATTGTTGTTATTGTTTTTATTATTATTAGCATTTATATGGTACAAATCTTAAGGTTCCCAAAGCACTTGACAAATATCTCATTTCATCCTCACAACACTTGGAGGTAGGTGCTGGCCTTATCCCCATTTGACAGAAGGGGAAATATGAGTCACTAAGTTGCACAGCCAGTAAGTGGGTGGTGGGGTTTGAAGTCTTTCTAAGTTTGAGCTCAAGTCTTTTTGCACTTTGCTACCACGTACCTGCCACTCTTCCTTCTTCTCCTTCTCTGTTAATGCCTGATGTTTGTATAGCACTTTAAAGTTTGCAGAAAGCTTTGCATAAATTATCTCATTTGATCCCTTCAGGATGTTATCCCCTACATTTTATAGGTGAGAAAACTGAGACTTCGGAAAGTTAGGTTCTTTACCCATAGTTGCACAATCAGTATATGTTCTGAGGTGGTGTTTGAATTCAGATCTCTCCTGATGCCAAGGCCAATATCTTTCTGCCACACTATGAAGCACTTACGGAGCTATAAAATGGATGTGTGTGTGTGTGTGTGCGCCTGCATGCCTGCATGTTCATTTACTATCTCTGTTAATAGAATGGGAAGAAAGAGATTTCATTCTAATCAGAAAAACCTCCACTGCTGGGATGGTCCTGAAAAATGGAAAATGGGGCCCAGTCCTCTGTGGATTGTAATTTTTGGAGGTTTATTCAACCCACGTAGCCAATGATTTAAAGAGGATGAAGAGTTCCCAGGATTCTTACCTAAAGCCACAGCTGCTGATTCAGAGATATAGACTCTCTGACCAACACAGGACCTTAGCAGTCCAACCGCCATTTGAACAAATGAATCCCCTCTCAAAGCTTGGGGAGCTTGCCACCTTCCAAGGAAGCCTGTTCACTTGTTTAATGATTGATTGTCAGTAAGCTGTTCCTCAGATTCATAGAATAGATTTCCAGTTGGGACCTTAGAGGTCATCTAACTCTAATCTTTTCACTGAGGCACGGGAAGCCTAAGCAACGTACCTGTGGTCAGAGAAGTGATAAATAGCCAAGCCAGGAGTTAAACAAGTCTCTTGGCTCCAAAACCAAGCCCCCTTCTACCACACCATTGCCCCCCTCATATTGAGCTAAAATTAATCCATCTCTGCATGGCTCCTATGCGCTGGCTCTGTATTTGTCCCAAACCTTGGAAGTGGCTTTTAAAAATCTACTCTTCTCCCCCATTTTACAGATAAAGATCCAAGGATTAGTTGACACAGGTAGATGCATTTATTCCATATATCCAGCAATAATAGATTGTAAAATACAAACAATTTACAGATACAGGGGGCTGATATTGGTCCACAACAGAAAGAGTAGCTTTTAAATGAAGACATTATGTGGACATCTGTCCATATAGGGCTTTGTATCCTATGGACATTCAACCAAGACTTCGCTAACAGCTGGACCCTCTGGAGCTGGGCTCAGTTTTGGCCACCCCTGGCCTTCTGACCCTGCTTGCACTGAGACCAGTTTTGTGCTATCATTGTAGGGATGCCGAGAGGACAGAGCGGCAAGCTGTCCCACAAGCCAACCATACAGACCCCTGTCAAGAGTGTGGCCGCATGGGCCCTGGACATACCAGGGACTGCTCCCAGCGAGCCCACAATGATGCCTTTGGCTTTGACAGGCCTGAGCAAGACGATGAGGAACGCTACGGCTTCCAAAGGGACCCTCTGGAGGGGAAGCGGGAAAGGGGGAAGTCCAAGTCCCCCTACCCAGCAGCTGAGGCAGACTCCTTCTTTGTGGACTTACCCAGTGGTCCCAGGGCTCAGTCAGCCCAGCCTCAGCTAATGGAGAGGAACGGTGTGCTGCCTAGTTCCATTGGTGGGGGCTCTGGGCTTGGGGAGCAGAATGGTACTGGTGGGCATAAGAGGGTAATCCATCCCCGAACCAACCCTGAAAAGCATGCCCAGAGGAGGAGTAACATGGCGCAGGTGGAGAACTGGGTGAAGGTGCAGAAAGGAGACGGCAAAAGGTCAGTACAGACCAGGGCTTTGAGCCATGGTTTCCCCACCCCCTCAACCCCCAGCGAACAAATCCAGTTCTGAGGTTGATTCCTCAGAGAGCAAGCCCCCAAGAAGCCTAGAGGGCTTCAAATATCTCATTCACCCTACCATCTCAAGGCACTTCCTTTGTATATCTTAGAAATATTGGAAACTCTTAAAGTAAATACTGTCCCTTTTTTCATTATCAGCCTGGAAAGAAGGAAATGCCTGTTCAGTATTTACATTAGACCTTATCATCTCTTCAGCCAGCCTCTTTTTAATTAATTCAGAAATCCGCATATCACTTGAGGTTTTGGAAGTGCCACCTCTAACACTGGTTTAATTAGAGGGTATTCCTAAATTCAAGGGATTCTGGGTCACCTTTTCTCTCTTCCTGTCCCCCAAAGTCTGTCTATATTTAAGTTATGAATGGACGAGATGCTACCACAGCACCTTTCCCCAGAAAATTTAAGTCAGGAATTCTTAACCTTTTTGAGTGACACAGATGCCTCCCTTGGGAAGACTGGTGAAGCCTATTCTCAGAATAATGTTTTTAAATGTATAAGATAAAAATGCATGAGATTACAGAGAAAAGCAATTATTTTAACATAAAAGTTATCAAAATTTTTTTTTTACGTTCCCAGACCTTAGGTTGGAGAACCCCTGATTAAATATTCTTTGTTATATGGGATGAGTCTCCTGGAGCACATAGGGGAAAATTTCAGTGATGGAAAAACAAAATATATCAATAAAAATGTATTTAAAAGAAGCAAAAATCCCTGATTAGATCAGCCCTTTCCAATCAAACAGACTTCTTAAATATTATTGGTAGCTTTTTCTCCTTCCATCATTTCCTAATATATTTCTCCTCCAAACACTCCCCATGGAGCCATCTCTTAGAACAAAGAAAAAAAAAGAGGAAAAAAAAGTAGTCCAGCCACATGGAGTCTGACTGGACGCCACAGCCTGCAAAGGAGGGGAGGTGGGGGAAGACTTTCTGCTGTCCTTTTGGGAGGCCAAGCTTGATCATTGTAATTGCACAGCTTTTGGTTTCATTTCTGCTTTTGTTTTTTGTCAAATGGACTTCCAAAAACAAGTGAAGAAAGGAAAAGCAGAAAAGATGCCCATTGTTCATTCACACACCAGCCCACACGCCCCACGGGGGGCGCAGAGGCTGGCGTGCTGGTATTGGAACTCAGAACGGCAGCTGAGCCTGATGAAAACGCTCTAAATAGGCATCCTTGGGTGTCTGCATTCATAAGCCCTGTCTCCTCTGCCTCTGTTCATTGAGGATAGAGGAGCTCCCTGGAAAGGGGAACAAACTGCAGGGTTGGGTATGAGTGCCTGTTGGTAGTCTCAGCCAGTGGGCCAGGGGTTGATTGCAGAGGCTGCAGATGCCAGGGGTGGGTAGGTTATGGTATGGGTATGAGCCCCAGTTGTTGGGAGATAGATGCAAGGAGAAGGAAAGCTATCAGCTGTGGGTTTTTTTTTTCCAAAATGAATTTTTTTTTTTTTTACATTGCTGCTGGGGGCTGCTGGGCTGCTGACCTGTTTTTTTTCTCGAGTCTTATTTCTTATTGAAATAGAAAAAGCATGAGTCTGCCTGGTGGCTTAAGGAGAACAGAGTTTCCTGTTGATAGACTGATATGGGGTACTGATAGCAGCTTGGAGTAGTGAGAGCTGGACAGGAGATGGAGGGCCTAAGATCAGATCCTGACACTGGCATTTATTAGCTGCGTGGCCTCGCACAACTCCATTAGCCCCTTTGAGCCTCAGCTTTCCTCATCTAGAAAGTGGTGTGGTTGGGCCAGATGACCTCTGAGGTCCCCTTCAGATTTTACTTCCTGTAATTTTATGTTCAGATGCTGAAGGAAGGATGGTTTTCTGACTGATGTCATCCTGTTGACTTGGTATATCACTTTATTCAGCATTTACTGTACTGTGTTTATCTTCATAGGATTTCAGAACCAGAGGGATCTCAGAGGTCAGCTAGTCTAACCTCCCATGCCATGGAGGTCTCCCTTCTGCGGCTTTCTCAAGGAGGTGGTCAATTAGCCTCTGTTAGTATACAGCTCAGCATATGGTAGATACTTGTTGGAATGGAATGGAATTCCTAGGACTTGCCCCAGGTAGTTCAGCAGACTGAGCCCCTATGGCCCAGCCCTGCTTCACCATGAAGCAGGTGCAAGAGCTGAGACCAGGGCCAGGTTGATAAAAACTCTGCCCTCCCTCCCCCTCTTCTAGTATCTCTCACCGGAGAATCCAAGGGCTTTCATGTCCAAGTCTTGCCGAAGGCCTGCTGGGCTGCTGAACTAGTTTTAATTCATCATGAGCATCCAGGCTTCTCTTTCAGCCTAGAAAAAAGTAGGCATTCATTTGTGACCAGCACCTTGCTCCCCTCTTTCTACCTGCCTGCCTTCATGATAAAAGCTGATGAAGATATGGCAAGAGATGCTTTGCCTGGAGGACAAATGAAGGAGGCCCTTCCCCTCCTTGGCCACATCTGCCTGGACTAAGTGCAATGCCCTGGTCCATTCTAGAATTATCTGTGTCCTTTCTTCCACTGGTTTCCTTGAATGCCAGGGTGACTCCCCTCATCTCTGACATCAGGGCTCATGCCCCTAGGACCCATGCTCTGAATTCATCAGCCTTCTTCTGCAGGGAGAATTCTCTAGGGAAAAGTCAAAGGAAGAAGTGTCTGTGAGATAAAAGAAATTCACGCACAGAATCAGCCTAGTTTTTTCTGAATAGGGAGGGGGGAGGGCATCAGATTTACTTCCCACACTTCCCAGTTTTCCCCAGGGGCTGAAAGAGTGACTGTTAACAAAAGTCTGGGTTAACAAATTTCTCAGTGTGGGAAACACACCGATAGTTGGCAGGTCACTTTGGCATCTCCTTGGTTGAGGAGCTGCAGCCCTTCCAACCACCTACTGGTAGATGCCTTCCTTAGTGTGATTTTAGGGGGGATGAAATTCTACTATTTGTTAATAGCGCACCACCCCATCCAGTGGTGAGCAGCTGAGCTCAGCAGAAAGGACAAGCCCCCGAGCTAATATGTAACGTGCTCTAGATAACGTGCTAATGTGCTCTAGATAACGTGCTCTAGACCATGTGCTCTAGACAACATGTTCTAGACCATGTGCTCTAGACAACGTGCTCTAGATAACGTGCTCCAGACTTTGCTGAACACTCTATAGACATGACCTCGCTTGAGTCTCACGGTAACCTTGGGATTGGCTGGTGCGATGTAAATGCTGTTATTATCCCTATTTTCCAGATAAGGGAACTGAGTTGGAGAGAGGGTGACTTGTCCAGGGTCACACAGCTGATAAGTACCTAAGGCAAAATGTGAACTCAAGACCTTACAGATACCAAGTTCTACCTACCACACCACCTAGCAGCCTCTTGACCTCCATATCGTCTTTTAAATTTAATTTTTTTTCCCAGTTAACAAAAATCGAGATCCTGCCCAGTGAAAAAGAAAGGAAAGCAACAAATTTGCATAATTAAGTGAAATCAGCATTGGCCATGTCCAGATAAAATCTACCTCAATCTGCACCCTGATTACTCACAGTCCCACTCTTTGTCAATCAGCCAGCACTGGTTAAGTACTTGTTATGTGCCAGTCACTGTGTTAAGCACTGAGGATACAAAGAAAGGCAAAAAACAAGCAGTCCCTGGCCTCAAAGAGATACCTGTGCAGTGGGGGTTTCGGGAGGTAGGCAGCATGTTTCATCCTGAGCCCTCCAATCACTCAGGTTAGCTGGGTCCTCACCCTTTCTTTCTCTCCGAGCTTGTGTGCTTCCATGATTGGTAGTTAAGGGAATGGGGGCCTATATCCACCTTTCTTTTCAGTTGTTTAAGTTCTAAGCACTATTGTGTAAGCCCCAGGTTTGAGGCTGTACCAGCATGCAGCTGCCAGCTGCCATTTCTGAGCTGGACCACTGCAGAATTTGGCATCTTGAATGCCCTGGAACACTGCCTTGCACATAGGCTCCAAGGTTCTGAGAAGTTTTCCCCCTTTCATTGACTATTTCCCAGGCTTGCTGACAGTGATCTTTTCACCTCCGTTGGTCATCCTCATTTATTAATGCATATAACCTTAAAGTCATCCATTCCAATTCCTACCCCAAAATGAAGCTCATCCACAATGAGTGCTCATCTATCCCTGCTTAAACAGTCACAGGGAGGTCCCTAGTTAATAATGCAGTCAGTTCTACTGTTGGATAACTTTGGTTATTAGAAAGTTCTTCCTTGTGTTGAACTGAAATCTGCCTAAATTTTTGAGCCAAGGAGTGATGTCGTTAGACCTTTGCCTGAGGACTATTAATTTGGTTAACCCTGTGGAGGGTGAGCCATAGGGAGGAGATTAGAGGCACAGAGACCAGTTAAAAGACTCTTATAAAAGGGAGAGAGGTGATAAAGACCTAAATTAGAGGGATGGCCATGTGAGTCAAGAGAGGGGGACAGGCAAAAGAGATAATGTGGAAATAGACTTAGCCATTAACTAGTTATGGGGATGAGGGAAAGGGAAGAGTCCAGTATAACACTAAGGTTTCAAACTTGGGTGACTGGAAGGATGGAGGTACTATAAAAAAAGAGGGGGATCTGGATAAGGGATGGCTTTGGGGAGAGATATGAGTTTCAAGTTTGGATGTGTTGAATTTGAGATGCCCACAGAAAATCCACGTGGAGATGTCTTGGAGACAGGTGGTAATATGGAACGGGAATTCAAGAGAGATTAAGAATAGATGTATAGATTCAGGAGATGATTATATAGATATCATCATTGAAATTTATGGGGGCTAATGATATCACCAAAGAAAAGAGTGTCGAAAGAAAAAAGCCCTAAGACAGTCTTGGGGGATGCCCATCCTTAGCTGGGCAGACAGGAGGAAGCGATGGTCCAGGATAGGAAACTTGAGAGGGAATGGTCAGATAGGCAGGAAGACAACCAAGAGAGATAAGTTTAATGAAAGCCAAGCAAGGACAGGGGTGTCCAGGTAGATGGGGGGAGGGGTGGACAGGGGTGTCAATAGTTACAGAAAAGTTAAAAAGGATGTGAACCGGGGTGGGGGGAGGGCGGGGAAGCTATTAGATTTGCCTTGGATAAAACAGTTTCATTCAAGTGATGAAATAAAAAGGCAAATTTCAAGGGTTTGAAAAGAATGTAGGAGTTGAGAAAATTAGCGTAGACAACTCTTTCTTTGTTTGGCTATGAAAGGGAAAAGAGATAGGCAGATAGCTTGAAGAAATGGCAGAGTTTAGTGAAGGTTTTTCAAAGATGTGGGATGTTTGTAGGTAGTGGGAAAGGAAAAAAGATAAAGAGAGATTGAAGATAAGAGATAGAGAATTAGAGTGATCAAGGGGGAAACTCTTGGAAGAGATAAGAGGGTATGAGATGAGGAACACAAATGAAAGAGTTAGCTGGAAGAAGAGGAGAGTCCATCAGGGAAAAATAAAAAGGCCTGGTGTGGACCAGTGCAAATCTATCTGAAATTGGTGACAAATTTGTCATGAACCTAGTCATGTTGTGACTGGTTGAGTGGCTTTCTCTAGCTTTAGGGTAGGAATAAAGAAGGCAGATGGTGGAGGAGACCAAGGGTTGGGGTTTGGTAAGATAAAACTACCAATAGTGCACTGGGGCAAGTGACCCAAGGGTAAGCAGTAGTGTGTTGTTTGAGCTGGTCAGTATGAGATCAGATCTCTGAAGAGATGGAAGCAGGAAAACAGAGTAGGGATGATGGACTGGGAGAACAGAGAGAAATAGACTGGTGGTCATAGTGAGAATAAAGAAGAGATTGTTAGGAAGGATGAAGCAGAGGGAGATATTGCAAGGCAGCAGGTTGTGGTAAAAGAGGGATTTCAGTATTCTTATTTATGGAGGTAGATTGGCTATGGGCAAGTCTATGAGCATCCCTCTCTATGACTCAGGTGGAATGAAGATGGAGGTCATGAGAGTTTAGGAGGTTGAGCTGGGAGACCAGGTGGTTCAAGAAGACTAGCATTTATGTTGCAGGTGCCAAGTATTTGGGCAGAGATTGGAGTGAAGAATAAGTCTACCAGGCTTCCTAGAAAAAGTATCCATTTCATCTAGGTCTTGAAGAGTGTGTGGAATTTCATGAAGAACAGAGAAACGATGATGTTTTGGTGGGGCAACATGGGAAAAACAGGCTTGCACAAAACAGTGAGGTGATGGGCTTGGAGAAAGTGGATGGCACATTTAAGGGGAACAGAGAAAAGTGAGGTTGGGAGATAGAGAGATATAGACCAGGTTTCAGAGAGTTTAGAGTTCCAGGCTAGCCTTACCACTTAGCCCCATTCTTTATCCTCCAGGCAGTGGAGAGTCACTTAGGGGTTTTGAACAGCAGAGTGATATCAGAAAAGCCGTGATTGAGGAAGATTACTCTGGTGATCTAGATTAGAGATGAAGAGAGACTAGAAACAGGGAGAAAAATCAGGAGACCATTACAGTAGTCCAAGTGAGAGTTGTAATTTACTTAATTTTATGTTCTTTATAGAACACTTTCAAATCAATCAACATTTATTAAGCATCTACTATGTGCTAAGTCCTGGGGATACAAAAAGAGGCACTTTCTTCATAGCAATATTTTGAGTACAAGGATTATTATCCCCATTTTACAGATGAAAAAATTGAGGCCCAGAGGGGCTGAATGACTACCATTAGAACCAGAACTAGAACCTTAGGTATTTTAACTACAAGTCAAGGCATTGTCCACCATCCCGAGAGTCCTACTGGCTCCTTTGATCAGGACAAGGAAGAAGAGTGAATGAAGTTGGGAGAGATGCTGAATTCTGTTTTAATCAGTGAACATGAGCTACTGGCAAAGGAAGCAGGTGGGGCGTCCCAGTGGAAGTACCCAGCGGGCAGGGGAAGGTGGAGAATTGGCACCAGTGGGAGAATCCCTGTGAGAGAGAGCCAGGAGTAATCAGGTGACTCCATCCTCATTTTACATTCTTTCTCTTTTACAGTGAGTATTCCACCTAAACTGGACTCCTCATCCTTCCATGATTTCCTCCTCTCCTCTCCCTCCTCTGGGGGCCACGCCATTCCTGTCATGTTCCGTTCTCTTCTCAGACTTGAAGGCTCACCTCCATGACCTCCTGACTTCATGGATCATCTCAGATTCCTCCTGCCCCACCTATTAAATTGATCTCTTCTGTCTCAAAACCTTCTTCTTGAAAATAATGATTATTCTTTTCCTTCTTTGCTCGTATCACATTTTACCTTGTATCATATTTGTGTGTGCATATATATATGTGTGTGTGCATATATATATATATATATATATATATATATATATATATATATATATATAAATACACACATACACAGAGGAATTTGCTATTTTTTATTGGTGCCTTGCTTATAGTTAGAGGCTTAATAAATGTTTATTTTATGATTGGAGAGAGAGATTTTGCCCATGGTAGGTGCTTAATAAATGTTTATTTTATGGAATTGGAGGGAGAGATTTTGGAGTTGCCTCCAAAGAGGTAGAAGGTTAAGGAAGTGGCTGTGGGTTTAGGGTTTTAATCATTACTAAAATTTTGATCTGCAGGACTGAATTCTTAACATGTAAGACTATATAAAGATGAAGCAACATTGGTGGACATGCCTTTGTATGGTTATTTCTATCAGTTTTCCTCCAAGCCTGCTGACTGACAGCTGTGATTAAGTTGACTGACAAGCCCCTTCTCTCTTCTCTTTAGCCTTGTCTCAGACCAGATACGATTCCTCCAGCAGGGTCCTGGCCAGTCCCTGTCCTTCTCAGAGAACTACCAGACCCTGCCCAAGAACACCTGCCATTCCTCAGGCAGTTCCCCACCTCCATTCCGCAACTTACCCAGTGATTACAAATATGCCCAGGACCGAGCCAGTCACCTGAAAATGTCCAGTGAGGAGCGCCGGGCACACCGGGATGGCACCGTCTGGCAGCTGTATGAATGGCAACAGAGACAGCAGTTCAAGCATGGGAACCCCACGGCCCCCATCTATGCAGGCTCCCCAGAGTTTGCCGACCAGGGCCGGAGCAAGAGCATGCTGGAGGTGCCTCGATCCATCTCCGTGCCCCCATCTCCATCAGACATCCCTCCCCTAGGCCCACCCCGGCTCTATCCAGCACGGAGGCCACACACGCCAGCCGAGCGGGTCACAGTGAAACCGCTGGAGCAGAGGCGGAGTGTGGACATTTCCCTAGGGGGGTCACCCAGGAAGGTCCGGGGCCACACTCTTAAGGTGAGAGCAGGGAAATCTCTGCATGGCTGGCAGCCCTACTCCCCCATTCCACCTTTTCCTACCCCTTTTGATCTATGTATTCCTCCTGCTGAGGGTTGACTGGAGCTTGAAAGCATTGGCCCCTATGTGCCAAGGGTTTGAGCCATTGAAAAAAGAGAGTGTTTATACTATATCGTAGTATTGTGGTTACTTAGCCTTGAACAGGTTAATAATTTCTCCAAACTCCAGTCTGATTATCTATAAAATGGGGATGGTTTGTATTTGTTTTGTTTGTACTTTTTTGGTAAGACATATTGTATAGGTTGTCTCTTCTTGTAGAATGTAAGCTTCTTGAGGACGGGGACTGTTTTTGGTTTTTTATCCCTAGTGTCTAACATACTGCCTTGGCACATAGTAGGTGTTTAATAAATACTCGTTGAGTTAATGATAATTTTTGCCTATTTCATGGGCTTGTTGTGAGCATGAAATGAAATCATGTATGATTTCAGTCAGTCAATAAGCATTTATTAATCACCTACTGAGTGCTAAAGTTTGGGGATAACTATAAAAGCAGAAGATGGCCCCTGCTCTCAAGGTGTTTGAGAGTCTAATTGGAGAGACAGCATGCAAACAACTGTAGACAGGATAAATTGGAGATAACCAATAGAAGGGAATTCTCAAAAGAGACAGGCAGTGTGATGGAGGCATTAGACTGTGGGGTCTGGAGTCAGAAAGATCTGGGTTGGAATTCTATATCAGATACTTACTGGCATGGCCAAGTCATTTCATCCATCTGAGTTTCCTGTTCTATAAAATGGTGGTAAATAGCCCCTCTCTTCCAGGGCTTCTGTGAGAAGCTCAAAGGAAATAATCTGAATAAAGCACTCTGCACATCTTAAAATGCCATACAAAGGCAAGCTATTAGTAGTAGTAATATTAACAACACAGTTCAAAGATCCTCTCTTTCATTGGTATAGTTACTCCCTTCACCAATATAGATAGCAACCCCTACATGACTTATTAAATGAATTCTCTGGTTGAATTTTTCATCCCCCTGCAACCCACTTGGTGAAGACCTTCTTTAAACTGAGCTGTGCTGGTCTTCAGAAAACAGATGTTCAGTCTGCCCCCAGATTCAAATCTTACCAATTCAATAAACCCTTCAGGGGCTTCCATTTCCCCAGTATTACCTTCACAACCTCTCTCCTCAGGGAGGCATTTTTGGAGAAGGTCAGAGCAGGTACTTTGTTGTTGTTAACTCATCCTTTATTTTTAATGAAATTCCACTAGAAATGGTCCTAGGACAAGTCACTATCCTGCTGTTATTTAATGTTCTATGGACCATCCCATAAGTGGATAAAAAGAGCTCCTTTTTGTTGAGGCGCATGCTTGGCATTGATCATGATTCTCTCCTAGGCTTGGGTAGCTCTCTTGTCTGTCCAGAGGGCTGTCGTGTCTACTATTTCATTTTCTCATCACAGCAGCCCTGTAAAGTAGCTATTATTAAAATTATCTTCATTTTCTAGATGAACAGACTGAGTCCCAGAGAGGGGAAGTTGATTTCCCGAGGGTAGACAGCAAGCTACAGGAATTGTGATATAGTAGAGTGTTAGGCTTAGAGCTAGAAAGTCTTGGGTTCAGATCTTCCCTATGACCTTGACAAGCTGGATGGCTCTGGGAGTCTTTAAACATCTCTGATCTTTACCTTCCTCGTTATAAAATGAGAGGATTGGACCAAATGATCCCTTCCAGCCTTAAGCTTTTCCTCTTGGTAACCCATATCTCCCAAATCCTAATCTCATGCTGCCTTGTTTTGCCCCTGAGGGTAACGTTACATTTTTCCTATGGCTGGGGTTGTTCCATGTGTGATTTTCCCATCTTCCCTTCTACAGAACTCCTCCCATGTGGACAGACGCTCCATGCCATCCATGGGGTATATGACACATACTGTTAGTGCTCCCAGTTTACATGGAAAGTCGGTGAGTAACCATGGGTGAGGCTGAGCCAGTTGGGGAGTAGGGGATGCTGGTGGGAAGCTATGTTGTTTGTGGGGTAAGAGCAGGGAGAATTGAAAAATTGTACTGAATTCTCCCCCAGGGCAAATTCTTCAAAGCTTGTGGTATTTTCTGGCCACAAGCTTTTCTTCCTTTGGTGCTAACTCTTAGAAGTTGCCATTAACTGTGAACTCTCTGGCCATGTGCACAGTCTGGTGGTTTTGACCCTCACATTGGGCTTCAGGCAGCCTCTTTATCTGCTCTTGCACTTATCTGAGCTAAAAGGTAGAATTAATGGAATAATTGCTTAATGGCGTCGAGTGCCATGCTTCTCCGGCACGGTGATGGAGAGCGTGATTATGATGATCCTCACTGCATGCAGATGGCTAATTTCCTCTTTACAATGTGTCTACATACCTGCAGCCTGAAGAGTTAACATTACTTCTCATTCGATTAAGGAGACATCAGGCTAAGTTGGCTAGTGTGCGAAATTACACAATCGCCCAATTACTGCAACATGAGCCAACAATTCCCACCTACCAGGTCAGCTGCTAATGGGCCCCACCTATTCCATGCATTATCTTGTGGGGATCCACCCGGGAGCTGGGAAGTGCCTTGCTTGCCGCCCATGCCCTCTCCTGCCAGCCCTCTTGATATGCTTTGCTTTCTGCCTTGCCCACTCCCTCACTGCCCTTTCCTCCATCTCTCTTTAGCATCATGGAGTGCTGGCTATCCTTGTTGTTATTGCCCTGCTTCCCAGTGGTCCTGGCAAATCTCCAGCCACAGGGGAAGGGGGCTGCATGCGGGGCTGAGGGAGCTGGGTGCTGCTTCTCTGAGCTGTATGGAATGGCTTGGGGCTTTGGCAATGTGGGGACATCCTCAAGCTCCTGAGGGCTACTGTTGCCACCAGTGTCCCAGGGCCCTTTGTAGAAAGCCTGTTGGAGCAGATTAGGAGGCACTGGTGCCACACAGACTAATAGTCCCTGGGCTTGGCTAGTCAGGGGTGGCCTGTTTCCCCTCCCATGGCACCTCAAGTGGCTTTTAAGCACATATCTCATCAGCCTGTGCCCAGGCAGGAAAGGAATCAGTTGTAAGAGGCTGTTGTCATTCTCTGAATTCTCAGATTGGACTAGATGCTCTTTAAAGTATTTCCCAGCTCTGAAAGTCATAGGCTCAGACCTGTAGAGCTGGAAGGACCCTCAGGGGCCATCTACATATACTCCAACCCCCTCATTTTATAGATGAGACCCAGGGAGTTGAAGTCATTTTTCCAAGGTCCCATAGGTAATGGAAGGGTCTGAACCCAGATTCTCTGACTTCAGAGCCCATGTTCTGTCCGTGTGATCTGGATGAGAAGTCATCTCACAGAATCATACATAGAATTCTAGAAAGTCTGAAGAGGCAAGGGTCTGATTCTGCCATTTGGCCATCGAGGTAGCTGAGGACCAGAAAAGGGAAGGAAGTCATTTGGTTAGGGTTACACAGTAAGTAATGACAGTTAGGTCTCCTGATGGCCAGTCCCATCCTGCTGGTACAGGTTTACAAGGTGCAGTAATAAGGCTGTGAGGATGGAGGCCATTTAACTATCTCGTCTTTCCTTCCTGTTGTGGTTAAGAATCAGTTACTTTGGGGAGATAACTAGTGAAACATGGTTTAGGGGAATGATGTAAATTTTTAAACAAGAGCTAAATTTGAGTGTGTGTGTTTTTTAAAAGCCAGCCAAAGAGTAGTGCCCCGTTTGTCCCCTCCTGCCACTGTCTTTTTTGTGGAGCAGTGTGGCCACCCCTTACCAGAAGGTCAGCTCTTCAGCTGACCGATGGAGAATCCTGTTTTTGGGAAGAAGACAGCAGTTGGATACAGAGCTAATGCCAAGGGGGTAGGGATGGGAAAGGCATCCTAAGGAGCCTGGATGTTGCCATTTAGTGTCTGGAGCTCTAAATAGGACAAATGATGCATTAGCCACTGCCTGTGTCCCTCTTGTTCTCTGCAATGGAGACACAGCCATCTCAGCATTTTCTTTCCTCCTTCATACTCTTGACCTGTGGCCCCAAACAGCTTCTGAGATTATCCCCAAGTCCTTGTGTGTTTTAGAAATGTTTTGTTCATCACGAGGACAGCTAAGATAGCTCTGGTTTGCCAGTGGGTTCCTCCTCTGCTGTCCTCTGCTCACCTGGTCTCTGTCTCTGGCTGTAGAGAGAGTAGAGTCTGAGATTCCTATTAAGTTCTCTCACGTCCTTACTTGCCCTTGCTGTGGCTGCTGGGAGATGCCTGTTTTCACTAGTTATCAGAAATCAAAGTACCTTTTCTTCAATTCAGAGGATGATAGTTCTTCCTGTTCCTGATAATTCTATCAGTGAGTGAGGCTGACTTTTGCAGATGCCACTGGGTTTTATTTGAGGCACCAGCAGATAAGTCTGGCAAGGGAGGATTTCCTGGGTCAAGCTATTGACCCACAGCCCAGACTCCGTGCTGAGCAGCAGAATGGGCAGTGGATAAGGGACTTCTTGAAGCTTTGGAAGGAGTAATTATTCTAGAAGCCTGGGCCTGGGCAAGGGCCTCTGGGGGCAGCTAGCCCACCCTCTGCTCTTCAGACAAGAATGTGCCCAAACCATAGAGAAGGTCATTTTCTATTATGCCTCAACCCAAAAGTTTATGAATAATAATAAATGTCATAGAGCTGTAGTAGAGAGAGGATTGTCCCTGCAGTCAGGACAAGCCTGGGTCAAATCCTGTGTCTGACTCATACTGACTGTGTGATTTGGGGCAAGGCATTTAACCTTTCACTGTCCCTAGCAGCTACCTAAGACTAAGTTGCAGATGAATTTCCTATCTGCACCTGTGAAATATGCACACTGAGAGCTCTTGACAACAATGAAATCCCAGGTGTGGACTCCCCTCCTCCAAAAAAAATTCCCCAACCCTGACATTTCAATTAGTAGTAGTAGTAGTAGTAGTAGCAGTAGCAGTAGTAGTAGTAGCAGTAGTAGTAACAGTAGTAGTAGTAGTAGTAGCAGTAGTAGCAGTAGTAGTAGTAGTAGTAGTAGTAGCAGTAGTAGAGAAATTAGTGTTTATATAACGTTTTAAGTTTTCTAGAGCTCTTTACAAATATTACCTCATTTGATAATCATAGTAATAATAGGAGGTATTATTATTATCATATTTATCCCCATTTTACAGATGAAGAGACCAAGGCAGACAGAGGTTAATAGATAACATCTAGGTTTAGAGCTGTCAGGGACCTCTGAGGCCATCTAGCCCAACCTTCATTTTCCAGTTGAGAAAACTAAGGCCCATGTAACTGAGGTTAAATGATTTGTCCAAGGTCACAGGTGGTTAAGTGTCAGAGGTGAGGTTTTAACTTAGGTCTTCTGACTGATATTCCATTGATATTTCTACTACATTGTACTCATTTGGATTTGGTGATAACAACTGGGGGAATCAGTAAAAAGTTGGAGGGAATCGCTTGAGCTGAACCTTAGGTAGAGGTGAGGGGAGAAAGCCTGTGCAGCAGCACCAAGGTAGTAGTAGATGGAGTGTTTTGTACTGGGGACAGTGGGTGCACTGTTTTGTCTGGAGCACAGAGTGCTCAAGAGGGACTGATGTGTGATCAGTCTGGAAAAATAGATTGGAACTAGATTGTGAAAGGCTTTAATGCCAGGTTGAGGACTTTGTATTTTATCCTAGAAGTGATGGGAAACCACTGAAATTCAGTCAAGGGAATAACTGTCAGCCCTGTGCTATAGGAATATCTGTTTGACTACTATCTAAAAGATGTGTTAGAAAGTGAAGGCCTCCTCCTGTAGGGAGATAAATTAGGAGCTGTTGCAGTAGTCCAGGAGAGAGGTGCCGAGGATCCAGACTAAGCTGTTTGTTGTGTAAATGGAGAGAAGGGGACAGATAGGAGAGCCTGGAGAAGGTGGAATTGTCATGCCTTGATAATAGGGGGTATAGGAGTGAAGAGTCATGGATTCCTCTTAGGTTGCAAACTTGGAAGAATGACTAGAAGAAGCCCAGAGGCCTCTAGGCATGAATTCAGATCCAGGGACCAGGGGGTGAACTGGGTCCAGGGGAAACAAGGGGACAGATGCGGGGGGAGTACTCATGGGGTAGGGTTTGGATCAGGACCTGCAGTTGAGGTAGGATAATGAAAGCAAGGCAATCCAGGATCCACTATTCTGTCTTCTGAGACATCTCATCTATCTGGGGAGTAAGGATTCAAATTGTCTCGCTGCCACTGGAGGAGCCATGACAGAGCCACACCAAGGGAAAGACAGAGAGAATTCTGTTTCTCTACAGCTTAGGAGGAAGGGCAGGGAGGCAAGACAGGTCAGGGTTTAGGCACCTGTAGGTCATGGCCTTTGATGTTCAGGATGGGTAAATAGGAAGTGGCTTCCGGAGTGTTAAAGTCTGTGGAGCCCTTCAACAGAAGTTATCTCCTTCAAGCCTCACCATCACTCTGATGCTATTATTTGCCCGCGTTTTACAGCTGGGGAAACTGAGGCTCATAGCAGTCAGGTCGAGTGACTTGCCTATGGTCATATAGCTAGTAAGTGTCAGAAGAGGAATCTGAAATCCAGTCTTGCTGAATCCAAATCCCCCCCCTCCACTGATGCCCCAAGTTCATTGCTAGCTTTTGTCGGAATGATAAACCAGGTGTAGACTCTCCCCCTCTCTGAAACCACTCTCTGGCTCTAACCTGGGTTAGTTGACAGCTGTTGAGTTTTGGCTTATCAGGGTTGTTGGGTGAGCTCCTTCTGGGTGTTAGAATTGTATCACTCTGTGACTTGAGAATGGGTAAATGAGATGTGGCCATCCTCCCGGTCCCTCGTGGACATCTCCCATTGGATCATATCTTGAGCGCTTTGCTTCAGGAGAGACATGTGCTGCTTCTGTTGTGATGGATTTCTCTCATTTCTTTGTGAAAACATGCGATGTGGCCCAATCACCCGAGAAGCCTTGACCTGTTGCTGCTGCTGCTCCTGCTGCTGTTGCTGCTTGGTAGAGGATGTGAGGAAACCCTTGGTGTATAACTTATGTTTTTTTCCTCTGCTTCCTTGAAGGCTGATGACACCTACCTTCAGCTGAAGAAAGACTTGGAGTATCTAGACCTAAAGGTGAGCAGACAGAACCTACTTCACTCACTCTCCTTCTTGTCCTTCCCAGCCTATAGGCTGCCAGCCCCAGTAGACTTTGATGGCTAAGAGAAGGATGAATTGTATCGTATTTGGATTTATCTCCCCCTTTTATTTCGAAGCAACATGGGAGAGCAAAAAACTTGGAGAGACATGACTCTTCCCCTTACAAACCATGGGACAGTCACTTAATGTCTCTGAGGCCCAGCTTGCTCGTCTGTAAAATGGGATTAACAATCCTTTCACTATCTATTTAACAGAACTTATCTAAAGAAAGGTACCTAAGACACCGTCTACTATTCCTATTGAGAAGTCTCTTTATGATTCTGAAAGTGGGAATTTATTGGTCTGGATCTATGGTTGCTTAGGAATGAGAATTTCCAGGCTGGAAACTCCCTTCATCCAATGCAGATCAGCAGCCCATCTGTAACTTTCAGTATTAGAGAGTTGTGTAAAGGCACTGAGAGGTTGATCCCATGGTCACAGAGCTAAAATATGTTGGAGGCAGAACTGGAACCCAGACCTTTCTGATAATTAAGGTTGAGCCTCTGCCCATTCTGCCAAAAACATCTCCTTTTAGTTGATTGCAACCATAAAAAGTGGACCATTCCCCTCTCCATAAGTTCTGTCCATTTTAGCTGTGGGTCCTTTGGATTACGACTGATTGTGGAACTTCCCTGGTGACCACACAGCTGGGTTTTTCTCAAAGTCTAGGATTAATGGGGGTTCTATTTTTACATATGTGTTGTCCAACACATTTTTGTCTAGTGGTATCCAGGGACTTACTTCCAATTATCCTCACACCCTGAATGGTTTTGAGAAGCAGCTTAGAAAGGCTGACAAGAGTGACCTCTGATTGGGTGATTGGTAGACCTGAATGGCTTTGAGATTTTTCCAGGATCTCTTTTCTCTCAGATAAATAGATTCTGGTCCCCTCCCTGGTAATACTCCCTTACTTTTATTATATTTGATTTTAAATAGTTCTATATAGTACTGAGATAGGATTAAAACAGTGCTGGGAGCAGTCCATGGGCCAACTCTACAGGCCATCTAGTTCTTCTACAACACCCCCAATAAATCTTCCTCTAGACCAGCGGTTCTCAACCTGTGGGTTGCAATCCCTTTGGGGATCGAACGACCCTTTCACAGGGGTCATAGGGGGTCACCTAAGACCATCGGAAAACACATATTTCCAATGGTCTTAGGAACTGAGACACCACTCCTCTATCTATCTCCAGGCGGGTCCACCCACATGCAGATACGCCCACATACGGGTATTAAAGGGTGGCGGCATTAAGAAGGTTGAGAACCACTGCTCTAGACCAATGAGTCAAAAGCAAATAGAAAGGGAGGCAGCATATTAATTTAGAAAACCACAAATGAACATTATCTGTGTTGCATTGTATTTTTATTTATTTTGTTAAACATTTCCCAATTACATTTTAATATGGTTTGAGTCACACTGGGAGCTTGGCCTTTGGACCATGAGTTTGACACTTCTGTTCTTGACTCTGCTGAAAGGTCTCTTAAGGAAAACGGTTTCATTTTTGGACACCAACTATGAGAAAGATTTTTGTTATATTGAACCTAAATCTGCCCCTCTGCAATTTCCTTTGCTTTTAGTTTTGCCTTCTGGGACCACATAAAACATGTCTAATCTGTCCTTTCCACAATAGCCCTTCTAATTCCTGAAGAAAGTTTTCACATCTTCTTCCCCCTCCCCAACCCTTTGAGCCTTCTCTTCTCCATGTTAAATATTCCCACTTCCTTCACTCCTTCCTCATAAGGACATGATCTCCAGGCCCTTTGCCATGTGGTTGCTTAATTCTTTAGTTATAAATAAAGTGTGATGCTATGTGACTGTCATGGCCTGGGGTCAAGTCAATAAGCATTTCTTAAGAGCCTTCTATGTGCCAAGCACTATACTAAGCATTGATGATAGCAATAAAGACAAACAAGAGTCCCTGCCCTTGAGAAGCTCACACTCTAGTCTAAAGGATATACAATATGCAAACAAACGGGCATTTAGAAACAAGATATATACAGGATAAATTTGAAGTCATTTCAGGTAATCACTGTGGTTTGGGCAACATCTTCCCGAGAGTCCCCAACTCTCAGATACAAATTTTCCTGTTAAAGTTATTACTATTTCTTCTGTTTAGTGCTGATGTGGTTATAATATTGACCATTAATGGAATGTTGATAGGAATTTTGTGGACATCTTTAGTAGGAATGGGATGTTTTTCACCTTACTTCCGTAATACCTTTCTATTGTTTGGGGCACAGTCACTGAACAGGGGCTGGTATCCTAATATAACTTGTGATCATTGTTGTCTCTCCTCTGCCACTCACCTCCTAGTAATCTTCCATTGCTCTGCTTACCCTTTATCTTTTCTGAAGGGGAGGGACGTCAGGGAGTCAGCAATTATTTACTGCTAGATAATAATTATAGTAATAGCACAAATCTCTTACATTGTGGTTTCTGAACTTTAAACAGCAACACTGTCTGTCTTTAAAAAAAAATCTCACCCTTTTCCATGAGATAATCTATGCAATTTCCTTAATGTGTAATTAATTCAAATAAAATTAAGAATTTATTGCAGTTTTTATAACAAATCTTAAACATACAGTAAAGATAAAATAACATGACTAATAAGAAAAATAAGCCTGGTTTTTTCATTAGCAGAGTTTCTCAAAATATGGGGTCATTGATAGTGTTCTCATTGTGTATTTTATTAAAATATTCTTGTATCTGATAATGATCTCAAAAGGTAAAATGGGAGTAGTCTTCCGTTATACTGAGTAGATTCTAGTGGGACTGGAAGCACCCCAAGAGGCCATGATGCATCCATTTAACCTTCAGTGCATGCCACCTGTCCATGGTACTGACGACCTCCCCAGCACATTCAGGGTGCTGCTGAAAGTCTCAGTTGTTGGCAGACGCTGAAGCCTCATAAAGCCAAGCATGAGCAGCTTTCCTGAGGACTGCTGCTGTGAATAGCTTTAAGGTTCTGATTGCATAGTATAGTGAACTCTGTTTTTATTAAGTAATAAACTAAGACAAAACATTCACAGAAACCAAAGTATAGCATTCACAGTGATATAACATAATTTATCACTAAAGTGTCCACATAGTTTTCACCAAAGTGACTGCATAGTTTTAAACAAAAGATAAACAAAATGATATCTTTTTTGTGTGTGTCACTCCTTAAGTGACACAAAGTACAAAGGTCAAAGTTCTTCACCCCTAGGTCACATTGTCTTAATCTCTCAGTCAAAAAGTCTTCTTTCTTCTTGATTGGAGATTAGTTTCCAGTCATCCTTAACTCAATCATACTTAAGAGGTACAAGGTACAGAGTACAAAGGTCTCCCACCCCTAGGCCACAGTAAATCATGGTCTTCTCAGTCAGCACTAAGCACTAAATACCCAAGGAGAGGTCTTTTCATCTTGGCTTGAGGCTGACTTTCAGATTCCATGGTTCCTCTTCCATGGTTCCAGCTTTTGCCTGAATTTACCCAACTGTCACCTGGATTCAAAGGTAGGTAACTCTCAACTCCTCATCCAGCTCCTCATCTGGTCCCTCGCCCAGCTCCTCATCCAGTTCCTTGTCCAGATCCTCATCCAGTTCCCATTCCATATTGAATTTCGCAGTGTCCAGTCCACCTCAAGTCCTTCACAGTTTCTGTTTATGGGAAGACAAAAGTTAGCAGAGCCAAAACAATATTCATACACATTTCTGGCACCATCATCAGTTCACTTTCTGCCTGTGAAATCAACACAGACCCACAAATAAAGTCTGAGAATTCAACACAAATTGTTAGTATAGTCCCAGGACCTCTGAAACCCTCCTCTAGGACTTCTGTAAACAGACAACAAGAAAATCCTCTTTCAGGGCTTCCAGTAAGGTCCCAGGGCTTCTGTACAAAGATTTACGAACACAAATCAACACAGACAGAGCAGAGAAACAGAGTGCCAGGATACCAGAAGCTTTCTCCTTCTCAACTCTGCCACTACAAGTGTTCCCTTCTCAGTTCTGTCTCCCAGTTTGTGCTCAGCTTTTTATCTGGTCATTAGCTTCTCCCTGTTCTACTCACCTTTTATGTCCTTCCTGTTTCTGTATTTGGCAAGTCCCTCCCATTGTGGGTTTCACAAGTTCTGTTTCTTAACAAAGACTTGATATAATCACAGGCAAGGCTTAACTTAAACAAGGCCCTAAGTCCTTATTTGCTTCAGTAGTTATATTTCATGGAGCCCAAACAGCTGATCTCTGAAACAGCAAATCCTTGTATTTGATGGGGTCTGTAGCATTTGTTGCTTCTCTTTCCAGCTGTAGCAGACCAGAGAGGGTTATTTTTACTGTATTCTCTTTTTCCAAGATACATTTTCCTAGCACTCCCCTTGAGGGGGTTGAGGAGAGAAAACTTTTCCATTCCTTCTAGTCCATCACTTGGAGAAGAGTCATTGACAGTTTCTTGTCTTCTTAAACCTAACGCCCTTAGGTGCTTGTCCTGCATTTTTATAAATGCAAGGAAAATTTAAAAACAAAACAAAACAGCAGCAGCAAAACTTTGTGCCTAGGATAGTCAGGGCTGCCTGGTCCATGAGGCCATCTAGTGTTTCATTTGCTTTGAAGGAAGAAGATTGCTTGTGTGACCATGCTTCCACCTGACCAATAGAATCCATGCTTTTCATTAATCAATCAACAAGCATTTGCCAGATACTGTACTAGACCCCAGAAATAAAAATAAGAATGAAACAGTACTTTCTCTTAAGGAGCTCATGTTCTGTTGGAAGAGACAGCATACTCTGTCAATTAACAAGTATGTATTAAATGTTCACTATTTGCTAAGTCCCGTCCCAGGTACTAGCGACATAAAAAGTAAAATGAAACAGTCCATGCCCTCAAGAAGCTTGCATTATGTTGGGACACAGCATCAATCAGTGAGTGTTTATTAAGTCCCTACTGTATGTTAGGCACTGTGATGGGCATGCCTATCATCCCTGCCTCTGGGAGAGGTTGAGGCTGGTGAATTGTTTAAATGCCAGAATAGGTCTAAAGCTCTATTGGGTTTGCTGGCATCACTGTGGTTAGACCCCAGAAGTGTGTGTGTGGGGAACCAGGCCACCTGAGGAGGGTTGAAAAAAAGAAATGGATTAAAGCCTCTGTGTTGGTCATTATTGATATTGGGCTCATGAATGACCACTGCACTTCTGGCCTAGGAGAGATAAGGAGACCCAGGCTGCAAAAATAAATAAGCACAATAAGCTTTTAATTTTAAAAAAATGTGTTAGTGAGTGGTACAGATGTTATATTTTAACTTGGCATAAGAAAAGACAGCTTACAATCAGAATAGTATAGGCTGCTTCAGAAAATAGTAAGTTCCTATCCCTGGAAATCTTCAAGTGAAAACTGGTTGATAATTTGGGAAGATTCCTGTTCAGGCATGAGTCAGAATAAATGATTTCTGAGGTTACCGTATCTCAAGTACTACCTAATATATACTGTATACACACATGTATACAATATACGTCTGCATTAATTGCTGTTGTTATTTCTGTTGTTACCTTCTGAAATTCTGTAACTCTATGAAATTGAAGCCAAAAGAGGGACCAGTGAGTAATGACCCTGGGTGCCCAGGTGACTTTCCCCAGCAGGGCATCAAATGGTGGTGTCCACAGAAAGACCTCCAGAGTAAAATGCAGGAGACCATCACGTTGTGAGGTGCATTCTTTGGAGAAGCTTAGTCTGGAGTTCCATCATCCCTGAGGACTTGACTTTTCCTCTATCTGACTGTGGCTGCATAAATGGTCTACCTGCTTATGCTTTGGACAGTTCCTAGAGTTTGGGAATTCACTGCTTGCAGGACAAACTGGGCAGCTATAACTGGAGTTTGTTTGCATTGATAAATGACCTGCTCCATAGGAGTGGTGAGAATCTTGAATAAGATTTGGGTTTTCTGGGAATTGTCCTTGTCTCTAGAAGATTTCCTTCATTGTGAAGTTGCTGCATCAGTGTAGAACTGTTCCTGGTCATATAACCACTTGGTGCACTTGATAAGGGTTCTGGGCTGGAAGTTGGAAGGATGTGAGATCAATCCTGTCTTGGATACTTACTTGCTGTGTGACTCTGCGTTTAACCTCTCTTAACCTAAGTCATTTCATCTGTAAAATGAGGAAGTTGGCCTCAATGGCATCAGATGGCCCTCCTAGCTGAAAATCTAGGGTCCTGCAGTCTTGTGAAGTGAAATAATGAAGGAAAAGCATTGAATTTAGAGTCCAGAGACTTGTGTTCAAATCTCACCTCTGCTGTTTGCCCTCCATTACTGTATGCAGTATTCTCCTGGTTCTGCTCACTTTACTCTGTATCAGTTCATATTAAGTCTAGTTTTTCTGAAATCCTCTTGTTCTTAATTTCTTATAGCACAATAGTAGAATAAAAGATTTCTGTGGTTGTTATATCTCAAGTACTATTTAGTATATAGTGTAAACACACACAGAGATCCTATTGCTATTGTTACCTTCTGAAATTCTTGTTATTCTATGAAACAAAAGCCAGAAGGCAAGCCCTGTCCTCTCTCTGGGCCCTGTTTTCTTCATCCGTAAAAAACAAGAGATTTAGGTCATCTAAATCCTTTGACCCTCAGCAAGTTGAATTTGAAATCTGGTGCTTGCTCATTGAGATGTGGCTGGACCCTTTCTTCTCGCGTGTGTCAGGTAGAAAGTAATTGAGTCACATTTCTGCGCTCGGCCCTGTGTTCAGTGACCAGTAGGGAAGGTTGTCAGACATCTTAGTCCTTAAGGGAAGTCATTCTTCTTGGGCGGTCAGTCTGATGAGCAGGCCTCAGATTTCTTACTGACTCCTTGGAATACTTTGAAGGTAATCTCTCCGGTGCTGCCCCAGGCTCCTTCCCTGGCTTGGGAAGTATTAGTATTATGGCCAGTAATAGTAACAAGAGCAATAGCTTGTGTTTATTGAATATTTTGTTCTTAAAGCACTTTCCTTCCCATAAACCTATGAGACAGATAACAAAAGTCTTATTATTAATCATTACCATCATTGTGTATGTTTTATAAATGAAGACGCTCATCATAGTTTCATACTTGAATTATCCAGGGTCTCACGGATAGTGTGTGTTGGGAGGAGAGATTTGAACCCAGGTCTGGTACTCTGTGCTATATAACAGTGCCTAAATAAACGTTTATTAAGCACCTGCAGCACACTAAGAAGGCATTGTGCTAGGGGTGGGAGTACAAATATGGAGAACGACACAGTGGCCTGCCTTCAAAGAGCTCTCCTTCTCATGGAAGGGATAAAACCCAAACTGAAGGGAGTGTGAGTGAATCTGGTGACACGCAGTTTAATACAATAAATGTACAGGCCTGCAATGCCCATGCACCACGTCAGCTTGTACTGTGTTCCCATCTTGCAGGACTATGCCCATTATCCTAGGCTGGGCCTGATTCAGGCCAGTCCCCTGGTAGTTTAGCTTCAATATTAGAACAAAACGAAGTACTTGTAGGTCATCAGCTCTTAGCAAAAAGAGGTTTACTTCACCATAGCAGGAGAAGGCCATTCCACAAGAACCGGCACCCAGGACACCTTGGATTGATCTCCCTTGCCCAGGTGGCCCATCCTGATCCACCAGCTAAGCATCAGAGCATCCTCTGGAGTCCTTCGTGACTTGCTTTGCCTTCAGACAATCAGGGGGTGACATCAACCATCTGAACCTTTAGTCTCCTGGGCCAACCAACACTTGAGGATGGTCTCAGTATCTTTTTTTCCCCTTTGGATGGCAATCAGGGTTAAGTGACTTACCCAGGGTCACACAGCTGGTAAGTGAGGTGGGCTTTGAACTCTGGTCCTCCTAACTCCAGGGCCAGTGTTCTCTCCACTGCATCACCCAGCCTCTTCTCCCATTATCATTTAAGGAAAAATTATCCTAACTTACGTGGAGGGGAAGGATTAAACTATTGCTCCTATAACACATCTTACCAGATTTTATTTATTACTGACTTGCTTACATTTCTAAATAGATGTTATATATAATAGTTTATATTAATATATAATATTAAACATAGATATAACACAGCACTATATTATATTAATATAGTATATACCTACATAATCTATACATATTGTAGTATAATATTAACATGTAATATGTTTATGTATAATAATTGTGATGGAGAACTCCGCCACTTGAGATGGTGGTATCTTTTCTTCTGTTTAAGATATCAGAAACTATAATACAATCTTGATCAGGCACAATTTTTCTTCTTTTTGCAGAGATGAACTGGACTCTCCTTGCTTTGAAGCACTCAGTTTCTCTCCCCTATGTCTTTTCTCCTTCCCACCCATCCCCTGATACTTTCACAGATAATGAATTTTCTCTGTCTAAACTGCTGAGGCAAACATGGCGTGCCTGTTCTCATGGCGTTGGCCCTCACCGGCCTCATTTCCTAACTCATCTTTAAATTGCTTCCTTTGTAGATGACCCGTGACACTCTCAAGGACAGAAGTCTGAAGCCTGTGAAAGTAGCTGAGAGTGATATTGATGTGAGTCCCTGACCACCTTTCCCCCTTGTCTCCTCCCTACATTTTTCCTCACCCCAACTCCGCAAGGCTGAGTAGAAGACTGGGAAAGGTCCTTGTGAGGTCTGAAGGGTTCTGGGGAACCTGGGAGTGGGCAAGTTTCATTTCTTCAAGGATGTGTACTTCCAAACCCTTCACACCTTAACAGACAGTTCTTTAGGAATTCCTGAAGCTATAAAAATCAGTCCCCTGGTAACCAGACTTAGCTTGCCTAGTGTTCCCAGGATGGTGATCGCCAGCCCGCACTCAGCCCTTTTCTGGTGTGTCAGGGCCTACTGAGCCTTTGAGAGATAAACCCAAGGTTGTCTCAGGGCTAGGATGAGGCATTAGGGCAGACTTGATGGGACAGTAGGCATCGTAAACCAGCTTTTATGTTATTTCATTTCATAATCTGATCTTTATTTGTAGGTGAAATTAAGCATCCTCTGTGAACAAGACAGGGTCTTGCAGGACTTAGAGGACAAGATAAGAGCCCTCAAGGAGAACAAAGTAAGTAAGACTTTATTATGTACGTGTGTGTGTGTTTATATATAAATGTATGTTTATTTTTTTATTTTTTTAATTTATTTTTTATTTTTATTTTTTAAAATAAATTAATTAATTTATTTTCTTGTTTACATCATTCATTTCCACGAGATTTTGAGTTACAAATTTTCTCCCCATCTTTCCCCTACCCAACACCTCAAGACAGCCACACACACATATATATTTTTAACATTTGATTATAGAACTTTAAATTCTAGGTTCTTTCCCTTCCTCCCTCGTCACCCACCCCCGCTGGAAGGACAGGCAATTAAATACAGGCTGTACATGTGTAATTACACAGAACATCTCCACAGTGTGCATATTGTGAGAGACTGATTATATATCCCTCCTTCCTATCCCAGCCCCCCTTGTTCTATTCTCTACCCTGTCCCTGTCCCTTTACAGAAGTGTGTACTTCTAGCAACCATCCCCCCCATCCTGCCCTCCCCTCCATCATCCCACCTCTCATCCCCATCCTCCCTGCTCTCATGTGTGGCAAGATACCCAGTTTAGAGTTTATGTCATTCCTTCCCTAAGCCAACTTCAATGAGAGTAAGTTTTACCCTGTCCCTTTTGCCTTCC
>CM053592.1:152587199-152680701 GCA_028646515.1 Pseudochirops corinnae
TAACAATTATCCCTTGCCTCTTCTATATGAGATGATTAACCCCATTCTATCTCTCCCTGTCTCTTCTCATTGTCATCTTCTCCTACCTCAGAATTTTACCTTTTAGAGTATCGTCCCTTCCTATTCAATTGATCCTGTGCCCTCTATGTACTCATATATACACATACTCAGATATGTGTTCGTACGCATATATAAACCCTCCTATATAGACATGTGTATGTATGTGTATATATACATTTGTATTCTCTTCAACTAACCTCATACTGAGAAAAGTTTCATAAGTTACATTTATTGTTTTTCCATGTTGACATGTAAATAGTTCAACTTTGATAAGTTCCTTATGATTTCTTTTCCATGTTTACCTTCTCATGCTTCTTGTATTTGAGTGTCAAATTTTCTTTTCAGTTCTGGTTTTGTCAAACATTCTTGCTGAAAAAACCAAAACTGAAAAGAAAATATGTTTATTTTTTTAAACAGTAAGAGGAAGGAAAGTGGACATTCTGTTGTTTTTGTCTCATTTTTCCTGAATCAGAAATCTGAGCAGCGTCTCTTTAAACCATGTCGCCAGGAGTGACAAGGAAGGGTCTTCCTGAGAGATTTGCTGGGTGTCTTGTGGGACTTTAGAGGGTTGTCTCCTCAAGTTTTCCTGTGGGCCTGCTCATAGGCTTATCTGAGGAGATGACCATAAACCTGCCTGGACTCCCTGTTCCTGGGGAGATTGAGGTTGGTGGATGACATGGGTCCCATTATGGTGGAACCTCCCAGAATTTGTGCTTCACTGGCAGACCTTTGAGATTACGGGGTCACCTCTGCATGGTAAGAAATTGGAGGAAGAAATCGGTGGAGTTATTGTTTAACTTATAGTGTCCAATCAAAAGATAGGTGAAGCATCTGGGGGATGTAGTGGATAGAGCATGGAACTTGGAATCCAGCCTCCTTGCAAATTCTTAGTCTCAGTTTCTCATTTGCAAAATGGGGATAATGAAAGCACCCACCTCAAAGGTTATTATGAGTGTCAAATGAGATAGCGTATGTAAAATGCTTTGCACGTTTTAAAATGATATATATGCAAATGCTAGTTATCAGCATCCTCATCCTCATCCTCATCATCATTACTGCTGCTGCCCTCTAGAAGATGTTAGGGATGAGCCTGTGACTCTGTTATCTTGTTTCTTCTATCACAGATGTGGGGGACCCCCTTCTCTGGAGGTATTCAGGTTGGCTAAACGCTGTCAGAGGCGATGGAGACTGAGAGTTCCTAACTGGAGCCCTTGGAGAGATTTTAGAGGGATTGGCGTCTATGAAATTGGATAAAAGAAAAAAGTTACATCTTTATTTTCACTAACCTGTAACTGGAATTTAGCATCTCTGTCCATCGTGAATGTACATCAAACATTATTCTGAGAAGAGGTCCATAGATCTCACCATACTGGCCAGAGGCCCTGACATACACATGATCATGGGCCCATTGTGTAGAGGTTCTTGCACTGAATGAGAGGTTGGCCTGAAGTCTCTGTAATAACCTGATTTCCCCCTTGTGCAGGACCAGCTGGAGTCAGTCCTGGAGGTCTTGCACAGACAGATGGAACAGTACAAAGACCAGCCCCAGCATTCAGAAAAGATTTCTTACCAACAAAGGCTGCTGCAGGAGGACCTTGTTCACATACGAGCAGAGATATCCAAGCTTTCAACAGTATGTATGGGGAGGAGGGAATATGGGGGAGCAGAAGCTGGGGGAAAAGAACAGGGGCTATATACTCCCGGACAGCTCCCACTTCATGCTACTTGGGAAAGGGATTGCTTTTTAAAAGTCACAAGGAGTAGGAGAATTCTGCCTAGTGTGTTGATAGCACATTAATTGGAGGTCTTCATTCTAGAATTAAGAGTCCCAGGGAACTGTCCTGTGTCTACATTGGTGGAATTGGGTCTAGGATTCCTTCATAATCTCTTTTCCTTCAGAAACCTCTGTCCCCTTTGACCATAGTCACCATGGGTGCTGTGAAGGGCAGAGGGTATGAGAGCCATAACTGGGGCAGGTGACCCAGACCTGGGCCAACCCAGTGTTCAGGAAGACATACATACACATTTATATGCATATCTCTCTCTCTCTTACCTTCCCTATTCTATTCATCTCTTTGTCTCATCAACCTTCCTATCATATTCTGTTCTTCCAAGTCTGTTTCTTGGTCTTTTCTTGAAGATGTCCCAGAGCCATTAATGGGACACTTAAAGCCTTGCTTGGGGGTTAGAGGGCCCAGGGCACCCAGTACATGTGGGGATTTTGTGTTTCACTATAGCACCTAATTTTATGTGTGAAAGTAATTCAAGGAATTCATTTGAATATATATTTATTAAGTATATGCTCTGCAAGGCACTGAACCAGGGAATGCAGATCTTTCTCCTCTGCCTTTTAAAATGAGGTTTTAAAATTCAGGCCCTTTCTGCCTATACAAAGGATTCTGATATTTGAGGGTTGTGGGGGGGGGCATTGGGAGGTCTCCTACCACAAGGGTCACAGCTATGTGTGAGAAGGTGAGGACTGTCACTGCATTAGCTGGGAATCCTCCAAATTCACTTGAGTTGATGGCACCTCACTCCCGCTGGGAGAGGTTGGTCTTCCTCTTTTCTTTGCCTGACCACTGTGTTGCAGTGGCACTCATGTGGGACTGTGGAATGCCCAGAAGAAAGGGGGCCCCAGGCTCTGTGGTCTACAAACTGGAGCTTGTGCATCTTTTAAGTGTGCGTGTATGGGAGGATCTGTGGGTGCTTCTTGGTATTGAGAGAGCATCTGTAACCTTTATAGAACATGCATGGCTCTGATATTCCTTCTCTCACCCCCACCTTAGGGTGGGGGAGGGAGAGATGGGGGTTGTAAAAAATAGTGACTGAGTGTGTGAGCAGATGGGAGTGTGGAAGCACAATCAGCCACGATTGTGTGTTTTTTTTAACTAGCTCTTTGTAAAGTCCTAGGTGCTGTGAAAGACACACAGGTATGAGGGTATGAAAGCCATAACTAGGGCAAGGAAAATGGGCATTTGTCCTAGGGCATTGGATTTAGAGGAGGTCGATAGCATTTAGTGTTCTTTGGCACCAGAGGAGCTCTTCCCCACCCCCACCCCCACTCTATGGTAGCTTCCCTCACAGCAGCCTCATGCTGGTTTCCTGGGGTCTCTGTTTCCCAACAAGAGGATGGGTGGTATTCCACCCCTTTTGTTACAACCCACAACACCTTTGATGTTGTTATGGTACCAGCCCTTAGTGCAAAAAAATTTTAATTATGCCTGGGGAGGGGGGTGTTATTTTCAGGAAGGGAAAGCTCATAATTTCCTAAAGGAAAACATTAAAGGAGAAGCCTGCACTTGTGATGACTTTATCATAGCTAATGGAGGGGGCATTTCTGCTCAGAGACCATTTGGTAGGGGATGTGGGGATGGAGGATAGGGGATAGCTAACTGGTTTTTTGAACTATTTGAATTTAGTACTTTTAGGAGTGTGAGTGTATATGTGTAGGTACTTATATATAGTGTAGTATATAAGTACCATATACAATACTGTATATATTCTATATAGTATTTATATGTATAAGTACTTATATTCTATAGTATATATAATATAATATTCTATACTATATAGTATATGTAGTATATAGTATATAGTTTTAGTACTTATATATGAGTATATATAGTACTTAAAGTACTGTATGTATTATAAAGTAAGTACTCTTTCTCTCAATGTATCTAATATTATATATGTATATCATATATATCATATACATATTATTTAAACACTGAAAACTTGATTTTGTTAGCATTTTGAGTATTATTTTCCCTTATGTAAATAAGATGTAACTTGATTCTTCTCTTACCTTCCCATGCCCATCCACTTCTGCTAACGGGAAGAAATAGGGGAACTTGGGAAGAAAGGAGGTAGGGACTGTGGAATTCGGACAGATCCTAGGATCTGCCCAGCATACCTTTCAGGCTTGTTCCACATTCCTATCCTACACACATATGCATTCACACACACACACACACACACACACACACACAGACGGACACACAGACACATACACGCACACAGACACACACACGCACAGACACACACACACAGATGCACACACAGACACACGCGTACACACACACACACACACACACACACACACACACACACACTCCCCACCTCTTGTTTCCAGGCTGTCCCCCAGGCCCGGAATCGCCCTCCCTTCTCTCCTCTGCCACAGAACCCTGTTTCCTTCAAGGCTCGGTCCAAGGGCTGCTCCCTGCCTGAAGCCTGTCCAGTGCTCACGCCCTCCTTCCTGGCTCCCTGGCCCTGAAATGGCTCCGTCTGTATCTGTATTCAGCTTTCTCAGTGTGCGTTGTTTCCCCTCCCTCTGTAGTGTAACATAACTGTGTAATGTACTTCCGTCTCTGTACCCCCAGTGCCTGGCAGAATGCCTGGTGCATGGTCATCGCTTAAAGATTTTTATTGAATGACTGAATCCAGGTGCAACAGAGAATCGACCTTTGACCCACTCAGGGTTTCATCTGATAGAAACAGAAGCCGCCCGGAACAGGTTCCTCTCCCTCCTTTGAAGCAGGTGTAGGTGTAACCCATGGGCTTAGCTAGGCCCAGGCTGTGGCCTGACGACAGCTGACCACCTTTCCTTTTGCCACCAGGAAATGGAAAATGCCTGGAATGAATACCTGAAGCTGGAAAATGATGTCAGTCAGCTGAAGCAGACTTTACAGAGGCAGAGTCGACGATCCTTCTTTCTGCCTCAGGTGACCAGCCAGCAAAGTCCACCACCAGTTACTTGTCCTCCCCAGATACAGAACCTTTTCCTTCGTGACCTGCTTTTCTCCGGAAACCTCTGTCCCCTTTGACCATAGTCACTGCCCTGGGCCAACTCAGGAAGACATAGATGCACATTTACATGCATCACTCTCTCTTGTGCCCTTGCACTAGCATGCTCGCTTGCTCTCTCTCTCTCACTCTCTCGCCCTCTGTCTCTCCTCTCTTCCCTCTCTTCTTTCTCTTTCTTACTCTCCCTCCCTCCCTCTCTCTCTCTTTTACTCTGTCTGTCTCTTAGTTACTCTCTCTTGCTCTCTCTCCTCTCTCTCTCCCTCCCTCCCCACTCTCTCTTGTGTGCTTGCACGAGCATGCTCGCTTGCTCTCTTTCTCTCTCTCTCCTCTCTCTCTCCCTCTCTTCCTCCCTTCCCCTCTCTCTCTCCCCCCCCTCCCCTCTCTTCCCGTCTCTTCCCCATCCCTCCTCCCCCCCTCTCTTTCCCTCTCTCCCCCTCTCTCCCCCTCTCTCCTTCCCTCCCTTTCTCTCTATACACACACACACACACACACACACACACACACACACACACACACACACCCATCAATCACCACCAGAGGTGCTGGTGGCACAATGGATGGAACTCCAAGCCTAGAGTCAAGAGGACCTAAATTCAAATGTGACCTCAGACATTTACTAGCTGTGTGATCCTGGGCAAGTCAGTTACCCTCTGTTTGCCTCAGTATCCTCCAGTATAAAATAGGAATAATCAGTACCTGCCTCGTGGGTTGTTTTAAGACCAAATGAGACGGTGTTTGTAAAAAGTGCTTACTTAGTACAGTGCCTGACATGTAGTAGGCACTGTATAACTTATTCCCTTCCCTTTTACAGATGAGGAAGCTGAGTCTGAGAAAGGTTCATTAACTTGCTTGGGGTCACACAGCTAGTAAAGTTTCTGAGGTCAAATTTGAATTCGGGTCTTCCTGACTCAGGTTCTGGTGCTGGATCCACTCCACCAGCTGGGTTTGCACATGGGTACCTAAGTAGTATTGAAAAGTCAGATCTCCTGGAAGAAAGTCAAGTCTTTTCTTTCATCTTCAGGAGAGATCTCAGATACAGAAGGATCTTTGGAGGATTGAAGATGTCACTGCTGGCCTGAGTGCAAATAAAGCAAACTTCAAAATTTTAGTGGAGTCCTTCAAGAATCCAGGTGGGAGGAAAGTGCCCCTTCTGCCTGCTGAGGAATGGGTCTGGCTGGGATGGGAGGTGGGTGAGCCAGCACTTTTGGAGGTGTGGGATGACCACTAGCCAGCAATGTTGACCACACGCTGTAGTGAGTCATGGGCAACTGAAGGTTGACATTTGGGAGAGAAACCCTGCCCTTTATTTCACAGTCTGTCCCTTTGTCCCTTAGAAAGAAAAACAGTGCCTTTGTTTCTCCACACGCCTGTGCCTTCAGTCCTCAAGTCTCTCAACACTTCAGAGAGCAAACGACTCCCTCAGACTAGCCCTCCAAACAGTCCTCTGTGGACCAGCCCTGCAAAGACGCCCTTGGAGGTTCGCCTCTTTCCACAGCTGCAGACATATGTGCCCTATAGAACCCATCCGCTACAGCTGAGAAAAGTGACCTCTCCCGTCCAGTCCCCTACAAAGCTGACGCCAAAGGCTGTGAGTACGCCTGACCTGAAACGGAGCAAACAGCTACTGCTCCTTGTCTGGGAAACCCACCTCCCTCCCCTAAAATTGGGTGGTCGCATTTGTCAAACTGTGCCTCAGGTGCTGCTGGATGTCGCCAAATGTGGCCAGTGCTTCAGGTGGGAAGTAAAAATAGGCCCGGTGTATGAGGGAGCCAAGCACTGGTTACACATTCCCTTTACCTTTCTGGCGCTTTTGTTCGCCATCGTTACAGAGGACTTGAAAGGAGAAAATGAGCCTACATTGGCACAGGAGTAAATTGGTTCTACATAAAGAACCAGAGAGCAGTTAGGGGGAGTGACCATTTGTACATGCTGCGCTAAACATCAGTATTCCCAGGAGCAGAGCCTACAAGACATGGGCGATCATGGCACCTGGCGATGTCTTTTGTTTTTATATTATCTAGAAATTCCCCTGTGCTCCTCCCCCCACTTCCCAAAGAATTTTTTTCTTTTTTCTTTTTTTTTCTTTTTTGCAGGGGAGAGGGCAGGGCAATTGGGGTTAAGTGACTTGCCTAAGGTCACAGGGCTAGTTAGTGTTAAGTGTCTGAGGCTGAATTTGAACTCAGTTCCTCCTGACTCCAGGGCCAGTGTTCTATTCACTGTGCCACCTAGTCGCCCCAGAATTTCTTTTTTTAAATGAAAAAGAGAAAACAGAGGGAAAAAAAGTCAGCAAAAGTGATCCAAGATATTTTTAAGATCTGACATTATATTCAGTGGTCCACACCCTTCTCTCTCCTTTCACTTCTGTTAAGGAGTGAAGAAGATGTCTTCTTGTATAGCTCTCTTTGGGGCCAAGCTTGCTCTTCAGCAAGCATTTATTAAGCACCTACTATATTCTGGGTACTGAGCTGGCTTATGATAAACCCCTCTGCTACTCAGTTGCTGGCCACATATACTCTTTCTAAATAAAACTATGTTTGGAAATGTGAGACCTGGATCAGAAGTGGAAATTCCAGCTGACTAGGAGGCAGTCAATGCTAAATGGCCTACTTCTCTTAACAGTCTAAGTGATGGGTCAGGGGTCTCCTCAATGAGCCTGCATCCTCCATTGGTAGGATTGCAACCTCGTCAGCACCTTCTCATCCCCTAGGCTTCTTCTCCAATGTCTTCCCATCAGTCTTCCACAGAGGACCTACCCAGTGTCCTATACCCTTCCTATGCTTCTTTTAATATTTTGAGGAGCCAGTATAGTACCGTTGGAGCTGGCCCTCCATTTCATTACAGGATGGAGCCATCTTCTTTTCTGATTCTGCTTGTCAGAGAATCATAGGATCATTGATAGGGAGCTAGAAGGAACCTCAAAGGCCACATGCATGCACACACACAATATCACACACACACACACACACACACACACACACACACACACGTCTTTTGACCCCAAATCCAGTTCCACTCTTAATCATATCTCTTAGGACACTTCTCATGCCCAGCTCATTGTTGGTAAGGTTTTCTAGCCTTCTAAATGATGTATATGTCTCTCCACTGCCCATTGAATCATCTGTGAAGTCATAGATAGCCATAAAAATAGCATGAAACAGTTATCGCTTCTGTCCATGGGGATGGTTCTGGCCTCGCTGACCACAGAGGTGCTCCCCTCACTTAGGGCTGAACTCAACATGTGACCAAGGTTAGGTACCTCCAGAATTGGGGCTTGGAAGGATAGCACTCATGTGGGAACAGAGCCCATGTGTTTGGATGACATGGAAATTAACCTGGCCTGGAAATGGATCGAAAATAACACCATGCTGAAAAAGGCCCAAATCTGTTGCCAGTATGTGACTTGATAGGTCCGTATCATTAGGCAGTTCTTGGAGTGCCCCCAGGATATGTGGCATCTTCTCAGACACTGAGCCACTGATGACAAAATCTTCTTAAGAGCTCTTCAGGGGGATGTTATTGTCCTCCCTTAAATCATAATCCAGAGGGGGATTGGAAGACAGAGGAAGCAGTCATCTCAGATGTTGGGTCTATTTTCACAAATTTAAAAAATGTGCTGGTATTGGAGAAGCAAGTGAGAGGAAAGGGAACCTCTAGATCCCTGTGCTGAACTAGAACAGAACTCAATCAAAGGAGAAAGAAAGTAGGACTGGGAAGGGGAAGGAGGATGCAGGGAATTAGGAAGAGCCCTCCTACCTCTGTGGCAGCCAAGTGATGTTCCATTGATGTATCAAGAAACTACAGCCCACATCAAATACCACAGACGGGACATTTTAGGAAAAACAGGCACATTCATAGCAGACAATGTGGGATGCCCAGTGTGTGAGTGCTGTGAGTCACCCATGGGGTCTGGAGGTTCAACCCACAGACATTGGGTCATAAAAAAGTTTGTAGCCACACACAGAGCAGAAGGAAAGACCAGGGCCCTGCAGAGACCCAGAGACTTTTTAATCCATCCCTGGTCTGCACATTATACCAAGGCTGATTAAAAGATTTGCTGTTCATGGAATAACAGGGAGCCCACGTCCCATAAGACCTATGCTGTTGGCTAGAAATCAGCAGGCTCCATGGTATTCTAAGCTTGTTAATAAGTGGGAATGATTTGCTAATCTATTCCCTACCCTAGGGAAGTTACCATGAAGAGGGTAGACAAGAGGAATAAGGCATTGTTCATTATGGGATGCTGAGAGCAGGGGAGCAAGTGTCTGCCCAAGTCTGGCTCTCAGCCCTGGGTCATTGTGTGTCCTGAGTTTAAGCCACTTAACCTTGATGATCCTTGCCCTTTCTTGTCTGTAGTACTCTACTGCCTCACTGGGGAGGGATTGGGCCCCCAAAGGTGAACCCTTCAAGACTCCTGGCATAAAATATTACAGGCCTGGCATGAATGGTGGTGAGCGAAGGCAGAGTATTGATGCTTTTCTACTTTGATGACATTGCTCTCCCCCCCCCCCCCCATGACCTTTTATACTGTTAGGATTCCTAAGCCCCAATATTTATAGCAACTCTTTTTGTAGTTACCAAGGATGGGAAACTAAAGGAAAATTGTAAACCAATTGTGGTATTTGAGTGCAGTGGAATGCCATTGTGCCATAACAAATGACCAAAAGGCAGGTTCAGAGAAAACTGGAAAGATTTGTAGGAACGGATGCAGAGCGAAATGAGAAGAACCAGGAGGATAAAGCTTATAATAACAGTAACCTTCATAAAGCAAACAACTTGGAAAGCCTTCAGAACGCCCACCAAATGCATGATTCTGGGAGATTAATGATGAGCTCATCTTCTTACCTCCTGAAAGAGAGAGATTGAACTCAGTGGGTAGAAGGGGATATACATTATTTTATGTGGCCAGTGTGGGAATTTGTTTTGTTTTAAATGAGAGAACAAGGTGGAAGGGAGAAAAAAAATACTTGCTGAAATGAGAGGGGAGAAAAAGGTATTCCTGTCCCATCTCTAGTGTTTCATTTCCATGTTTTGGATACCAAGTGATTATTCTACTTTTATTCTTCCGAGCAGGAAGATGAGGCACCACCCCGACCCCCCCTTCCTGAGCAATACAGCCCTGAGGATCCACCTCCAGCCGTGCCCCCTCTTCCTCGGGAAGCCACCATCATCCGCCACACCTCTGTGAGGGGCCTCAAGCGGCAGTCTGATGAGAGGAAGAGAGACCGGGAGCTGGGGCAGTGTGTGAATGGGGATTCCAAGGTGAGAGTTGGGGAGGGGAGAGTCACTGTTCACTCACAGTCTGGGGGTCAGAATCTGGGAGTCAGGAAGGAAGAAACAGATAGCAGAGCCTTTAGGGGTTGAATCTGGGGGACTGTGGGCCTTGTTAAATTTGTTAGGATCTTTGTATTAGCCCTGGGTGTGGGAGTACCGGCTCTGCATCTGCTTCCTATAGGTCGAGCTGCGTTCGTATATGAGTGAGCCAGAGCTGGCGTCCCTTGGTGGTGACATGAATCAGCCCTCCCTTGGATTTGTGGGACCTGATAGTGGCTACCAGACACTACCTGGGAGAGGTAAAGTGGGCCCTAGCTGTGGGTGGAGAGGAGAGCTAAGCTTCATCTTTTTAGTTTGATAATAATTAGCATTGCATAAAAATGTAAGGTTTGTAGGGCATTTACAGATATCATCTCACTTGATTCTCACAGCTACCCTGTGAGGCAGGTGCTGCTATGATCTTCATACAAGTGAGCAACCTGAATCTGAGACAGATTAAATGACTTGTCTAGAGTCCCATAGGTATTAAGTATGCGAGAAAGAGCTTGAACTCATGTCTTTTAGACCCCAAGCACAACACTCTATGTACTGCCCTGCTTAGCTACCTTTTTTTTTGCTAAGTATTTATTGCATTCCTTCTGGATTGAGCCACATTTCCCTTGCGGGGAAGGTGTGTGTATGTGTGTTCTTTGGGATCAGCAATGACAGGTCTGCTGCCAACCTTATTAAATGGGATCTCAGTCCGTCAGCTCCAGGCTCACGCTTTGTCTGGGGAGTAACAGGAGCTGTCTCCTAAGGCGTCAGCCTTCTGGGGGCTGGCACAGTGATAGAATACGGCTGAGGGCTTCAGAAATCAGAGTCCTTCTGACCCAAAGCCCCAGTATAGGTTTTAGGGATCCTTGCCCTTAGAGTCAACCCCCCACCCCCAGGAGCTATTCACCGAGTGCCACTGAGACTGGAGCTTGATAAAAGCTATAGGGTGAAGCCCAGACCAGGAGCTGGGGAAAATGGCTTCTCCGTCATCAATGTGAGGCTGATGAAAGGTAGTAGTCAAGGCTCTTCCCCCCTTCCCCACCCACCGCCGTGGGGAAAGCTGGTTTGGCAGCGGGCGTCCTAGGCACCGCCTCCCAGTCTAGTCCAATACGGAATCTTCGAGCTATCCACATAAATGTGGGGTGCTGGCTTTGGAAACAGAGGTCCAGGTTTTAAATCTCTGCTCTGCTCTTCACGACTGTGTAACATTCAGCAAGCCCCCTAACCTCTCTGAGTCATGGTTTCCAGCACCTAGCTAGAAGCACATAGTAGGCGTTTAAATGCTCATTGATTAATTTCCTCCTCTCTAAAATTACAGGGCTAGTGTAAGTGGCCACCAAGGTCCCCTCCAACCCATAAGTCTTCTGTGGCCTTGGAGCACCCTTAATTGGAGCCCTTTGTTCTTGTGATTGTGCTTGTATTTAAATATTTCCCAATTACGTGTAAAACAATTTTTTAACAATCATTTAAATAATTTTTAGTTCCAAACTCCCCTCCTCCCCACTCCTTGAGAAGGCAAGGAATTTGGTATTGATTATATGTACAAAGTCATGCAAAACATTTGGAGCCCTTTGAACCATGTGTGGCTGCAGAGGCTGGGTGGATCCCCTTGGTCAGGTTTCTCAAGCACACTGAGGCGGTATTCTGCCTCTTATCCTAAGGAAGAAACTGAGTCCCAAAGAGAAGGGAAGGGACTTGCTCAAACACACATAGCTAATTAGAGACATGCCTAGCATGAAAACCCAGGTCTCTTCACTGTCTATCAGTTTCTCTTCTCACTAAATCATAGTGTTTCTTCTTGAGGAATATTTATTCAGTGCTGCCTGTCATCTCCTTCTGGCCCCTTCCACGTGGAGAAGGGTAACTATGCCAAGCTGTAAGGGCCTTGGGGGTTGTTCCTGGACATGGGTAGAGCTCTCAAATGAGGAGGAAGAAAGGAAAGAGGAAGAATCCTTGGCTAGAGTTCCCTCAGCTTCTCCCTCTCCAGGGCAGCAGAGAGTATTGGGCAGATGTGGGCTGCTCCCCAGGGGGCATGGGTGGGCACATTGTCTGTGTATGAAGCCTCTTTGGCAGGGCATCCAAGCCCATTTCTTTTTCTCCTCCTTGCATTGCAAAGGTTTTTCCGGCTCCACATCCAGGCTCCAGCAGTCATCTACCATTCCTTCCTACGTTACACTCAGGAGGGGATTAAATGCGGATGGCTCAAAGGTAATTCTGCTGGGTGACCCAGAGTTTCCCCACTGTGGTCAGAAACTTGCTGGTGGCCCTGTAAGGGCTTCCACCCTCCCTGTCCTGTGCTCTTATCACATCTCTTTTGGCAGAACCATCTTCCAAACCCTCATTCCTGGGCTCATTTATCCAAGACTGGCTAGATGGAGTTCTCCCTAGAGGCAGGAAAAATAACTTCTTAAGATCAGAAGATGAGTTGGTGAGCAGTGACAGATGCAGAGGGGAGATAAAAAGAACAGCTATAAGGCTTTTTAAAAATTAAAATTAAATTTTTTTAAAAAATCACAAGATCGTACATCTAAAGCTGGAAGGAACCTCCAAGGCAATCTAGTTGACCTGCCATGTTTTTTTACAGATGGAGAAACTGAGAAAGGTAAAGAAATGTGCCCAAGGATACACGAGTAGTCAGTTGGTAGAGCTGAAATTCAAACCCAGGTCCACCAACAAAGTCAGGGTACTTCTCAGTGCCTCCCTCTGCCTTCCCAGTGTTAAAATCTCCCATTCTTCCAAGTACTTCCTGGGAGCCAAGACTCCTCAGTAATTCAGGAGTAGAGATTAGAGTAGACAAGGTTCATTTGAAGTTGGGGTAGGGGATCAGGGGAAGGGGCATGAAAGTTTCTGGATGACTATACTTGCCCGGCCCAGGCTGGAAACCAGGTTGCTAAGTCTGTGCTTCACCATATTCACTGTCTTCCAGGATCTGAAAACTGTCCATCAAATGATTATTTTTATCTTGCTTGGCCTCAGAAGGCAAAATTAAGAGCCTTTTGTGTAGGTAGAAGTTGTGGAGGCAGATTTCAACTTGATTTAAAGGAAAATGTTGTAATAATTAAGAGTCGGAGGATGCCTGAGGATGCAGGAGTAAGATCTGCATTCAAATCCTGGCTCAGAAACTAACTAGCTAACTAACTAACTAACTAGCTAACTAACTAACTAAACTAAAATTATACAAGTCCCTGCCCTCATGGAACTTTCATTCTAGTGGGGGGAAATAACACATCAACTCTGGACACGTCCCTTACCCTCTTTCAACTTCAGACAACTCCCTAGGACTTAACTGTGGAGTCACTGTCTAGGTATATTCTGAGTTGGCAGGGAGGGTTCACTCTTACTAAGGAAATCACAGGTCCTTTGTATATTTGAGAGTCTATCAGTGGAAGCCTTTACACAGAGACAGGTGGTCTGGACCACCTGGTGAAGATAGAAGTCCATAGGAAATCAGAGTTAGAGCAAGAAGGGCCCTCAGAGGTCATCTCATTTTGTCCAGTCCCCTCATCTGATAGTGCAGCGGTTCTCAACCTGTGGGTCATGACCCTTTTGGGGGTCGAACGACCCTTTCACAGGGGTCACAGGGGTCACAGTGGTCGCCTAAGACCTTCGGAAAACACATATTTCTGGTGGTCTTAGGAACCGAGACACTGCTCCTCTATATGTCTCCAGGCAGGTCGGCCCACATGCAGATACGCCCACATATGAGTATTAAAGGGTCGGGGCACTAGGAAGGTTAAGAACCACTGTTATAAAGGAAGAAACAGAGGCCTGGAGAAGTACAGTGATTTCCTAATGGTAGAACCAGGATTCAGACCCAGGACAGCTGACTCCATAGCTCTCATTCTTCCCGTTGCATCATGATGTAGAAGGCTCCCTGCTTGGGTACAAATGCAGCTGATCCATTCTCAACACAGCTGCTGAAATAAACTTGCTTTAAGTCAAGTCTGCCCATGCCCCGCCCCTGGCCCCCATGACCTTCACAGCCTGGCCCCAGCCAACTTCTCCAGGCTTCTTTCATATTCCTCTCTTTCCCACGTTCCATATCACAGCCCACTGGCCTCCCTCTTCCTTCCTCATCTCAGCCTCCCTCTGTGCTTTTGCCCAGGCTGTGCCCCATGCCTAGGCAAACTCTGTCCTCTCCTCTGGTTCAAGGTACAGCTCAGGTACCAACAGCTAGAGGAAGACTTTCCTCATTTCCCTAGTATTAGGGTTCACTTTATCCCCCTCCAATAGTTATACATGTACTTGTTTTGTTGATGTGTTATTTCCCTCCACTAGAATGAAAGTTCCATGAGGGCAGGGACTTGTATAATTTTAGTTTATATGCCCAGCACCTAGCACGGTACTTGCTGGATTGGGTTATATAACCTTGGGGAGTCTCCCAGTCCTCCGATTATTCTCTGTTTTAAAGAGGCCATAGTGGCAAGAAATTAGTACTGGCAGTCTGAGTCCTTCTGTGTTTGGGGCCCAGCCACTGAGACTGTGTGTTCTGTCTGTCACATGCCTCCTTCTCAGAGACCCAAGAGTGCCTTGGAACGTCTGTATTCTGGAGACCACCTGAGGGGCAAGATGAGCGCAGAGGAGCAGCTGGAGAGGATGAAGCGTCACCAGAAGGCCCTCGTCCGTGAACGCAAGAGGACGCTGAGCCAAGGCGAGAAGCAGAGCACAGCCTCGACCCACACCTTCAGCCGTGCCAGCCCTGGAGACCTCGGCTCAGTATGTTACTAGGAGGACCAGGCTGATTGTTCCTCCCCACTTTGCACTTTAAGGCAGGGCTTCTGAACTCAACCTGTGCGAGCTGTTTGCTGCAGCAGGGCCAGTAGTCCTAGTTAGGGTTTTCTCTTCAAAATGAGAGCTGTGTCTGAGCAGGAGAAAGATGGTCAAAGAATAGAATGGGAGGAGAGAGAGAGAGAGAGCGAGAGCGAGAGCGAGCAAGCGAGCGCGAATGCCAGCTTCTTAGTGGATAGATGTCTAGAGAGACATAGTGAATCTAGAATTCATTTCAAGAATCCCCTGGAGAGGCCATTCTAGGAATTCTCTACCAGCCTTTCAGAACTTTATGACTGATTTTGTATGGTGGATGGAAGAAGGATTCCAGTGATTTGCTAGGGAAGGAGCATCATAAAGTAACCGTTTGTGGAGACCTCAAAGTGTGTGTCACAGGAGGGGCTATGGATGTGTGTTGGGGCCCTTTTAATCAACTATGGCTTCAGGCAGGATCTAGACAGTTCCTTCAGGAGTCATGACATGTTTGGGTTCAAACAGAGAATGTGTGAATTTGTGATGCTCCTCTGGGTCACTAACCAAAGCGGAGCTAACAAAGGGAGCATCCTAATTCCCAGGAGTCCAGATGGCACAATAGTATTAGATGTCTGTCTGTCTCTGTCTCTCTCTACTCCCTCTCCCAAATTTTAGTTCAGTCGTGTGTTTGTGTTTAATAATGTGTGTCCCTAAATGTTTAGCCTCAATCTCCCTTACCTAATTCATTGCACAAGTTTTCCTGCTTTTAGAGTTATCGCTCATCATGCCTCTCATGTTACCTGTTTTGTTTACAGAAGCTTCTAATTTGTGTTGGACATCTCATAACTAGCCTACTCTGTTTTGACCAGGCTTCATTGCATTAGCAGCTCTGCCTTAATAGCTTAGCCGAGCCCCAACCCCAAGTGTGACTTCTCCTCTCTCTCCTTCAGTCCTTGTCTGGCATCTTCTCCTCCCCAGCCCAGTAATGCTGATTTGTGGTTCACTTGTCTCTAGTCTCTGCATTGCTGATCTGTTCCCTGTCAGGGAATACTAGCGGAGAGCTAGACAACACACATTTATCCAAGTAAAGTCCTTTACCCTGGAAAGCATAAATGCATTCACAATCTTTGCACATTCCAATGAGCTATGCCGAGTCTAAGTATTTTTTTTTGTCATTCTAGTTCATCTGATACGTGCACAGAGTTTCTTAATGACAACTTTTGCTATTGTGTTGACAAGAATTGTGACTGAAGTGAATATCAAAACATGCCCCCCTTCCCCTTGTAGTCAAGCAGCCAGTTTGCAGCATTACTTTAGTGACCAGAGAGCTCCAGGGGCACTCGTGTACAGAGCTGCTGATGTCCACTGGCTCTCTCAGCCTCAGTGTGTGGGTTACTGACCAAATAAGCTAACGTTGTCTTTTTGTTTTGTTTTGATTTTTGCAACCAGGTGTCTCAAAATGTAGAAAGAGTTCGGATACAATAGAGTGACTCTTAAGTAGCTGCATGTGGGTTTTTTATTGTTGGGCTGGTTTTTATTTTTTTGAAGAAACACATGTACAAGTCTCTGCATTGACACCAATAAAAATGTTGCTTGATGAGAATGGATTGATGTGTTTCTTACTAGAGCGCACCATGGCATAAAGTGGTCCTCTTCTTTTGATGAAGTCAGTCAAGCCTGGCTTAAACAAGTAGCTGTCTCTCTTCCAAGACCGGAAGGAACTGCATGCCTTCTTTGTGGGTCATTACGTGATTTCTCTATCACAGGAGCTTCAACATCCTAATCATTTCAAACTTTCGGAATCATTCACCAAAGAGAGAGCGCTGACCATTTTGCTGTATAGTATGGAAAACTTGTGCATGAATAGGTTGAAATCGATTTGATTTTCTCTTCCTTATTATTGTTATTAGCATTGTTGACAGAGGTGCCCGGGACTCTTTGGGTATCTGAAAAATGGGACCGGAGGGGTCAGGGGGATGGGAGGGGACAGACATCTGCTACTGTCTAAGAGAATAAAGGCACGGATAAGCCCTCTTCACAATTCACAATAGCATGGTCAGCATTAACACTTTTTAGAATACAAGGGGGTAGAAATTGGCCTTTGCTGCCTTGACCATAAAGCATTTTAGGGAGATTCACCTTTGTACAGAAAGAAGGTTATTAGATGACTCACACTGAGCATAGTTTTCAAAGTACCCATGGTTTTGCCATTGAATTAAAAGTGGCCTCACTGATTCTACTGATTCCCACTCTAATTTCGGAGTGACTCAGCTCCAAAGCTACCTTGGGGTTTTGTATGCTTAACCAAGGGCTGCCTCATTAGCTGATCTTAATAACTATTATATATGGAAAAAAATCCCAAATATCACCATTCTACCAAAAGATCAGTGAAGGTCTTTGTTTGCCCCTATTTCCAAGTCAATATATTAGTCATTTAATTGAGAAAAGAGCCCATGGGCCTACATGGGCTGGCAGTAACTGTCATAGCATCATAGATTTAGACCTAGAAGGAAACTTAGAAATTATTTGATTCTATTCCCTCATTTCATAGGAGACTGAGGTCCAAGGAAAAATGAAGGATTTGTGAAGAGTTACATGTGTAACAAGTAGCAGAACCAAATATCTGAGCCTATGTCCTTGGACTCCAAATCCATCAGTGTTTCCCCTGCATCGCTCCGACAATCCACATGGGTTAGCCTCGCCAGCAGGCAGTCCTCTAAGGGGTTTACACAGTGCAGCTGTTTGGGAGATTTGGATCGGGCCCTGGCTGAGGGATTGAGAGTTACCAACTGGCCTCCCAGTTTGCCCTTATCCCACCAGAGGCGAGTGGCTCTGAGTCAATGTCCTAGAGTGAACAGACATCTCTGGGGCCTCCAGGAGTGTTTTATAAATGTAGTTAATCCCAAGGTTCCAGACAGGCATCAGCTATTTACTACTTAAGACACTAAACCTTGGGAAGCAGGCTGTTTGTTGAAAGGATCAGAGATTTTTCATTTTCCTCTCAAGCTTTTCAGTAATGACTCCCAGCAGCCTGGGTTTCCCCCCAAAGGAAGTACAGGTTTCAGTTGGCAGGAGGCAGTGACCACTTTTTAACCCTTTTGTGTCTGTTGCCAGTGGAAGCGAGAACAAGACTTTGATTTGCAATTACTTGAGAGAGCCATGCAAGGAGGGGAGAAAGACGAGGATGGCTGGCTGAAAGTTCAGGCTACTCCCGTGACTGAGATGGACCTAGAGCCTCAGGATTATGACATAGACATCAGCAGAGAGGTAAGGTGGGCGGGGCTGTCACCTTACCAATGGAAGCACTGCCTTCCATGGCCACCTTCTCTAGGGCTTCCTCAGGCTGGGTGTGCTAAGTTTCTTCCTAACGTGTTTCCCAGATAATCCCACAAAGAGGGACCAGGTTAGGTTCCATGTATGAGCCTAGGATTCCAAAGCTGGTATCAGGACAGAAAATTGTGTCGAGGAGATGTCAGCCCAAGGCTTGTTAAGGAAATGTTCTCCAGTTGGGAGCTGGAGGAGTCCCTCGAGTCAGGGGGACCAGGCTTTGTGAAAGGAGGCGAGCTATCATGGAGCATCCAGGAAAGAGTCCATTAAGTGGTGGCTCTGTGCTGAGCACTGTGCTAGACACTGGGATGTAAGGATAAAGGATGGCGTAGACCCTGTCCTCGTGGAATTTAACACTACAGAAGGAGGCAATAGATAAGGATGATGCAGGAGAGTTTGAAGAGGGAAGGCAGGAAATCCCAGGCACTGTGTTAAGTGCTTTACAAATACAGTCTCATTTGATCCTCACAACAGCTCAGGGATGGGAGGGAACTGCTATGTGCTAAGCATTTTACAAACATTATCCCATTTGGTCTTCACAACGACCCAGGGAAGGAGAAAGGAAGAAGCATTTACAGAGCACCTACTACGTGCTAATCGTTTTACAAATATCGTCTCATTTGGTCTTCACAACAGCCCTGTGAGTCCCATTTTTTAGTCAAGGAAACTGTGGTGACAGGACTTAAGTAAATTACCCAGGGCTGCACATTTAGTGTCTGAGGCTGAATTTGAACTCGGGTCTTCCTGACTCCAGAGCCAGCTGTCTTTCCCCTGTGCCATTTGTCCAGGGTTATTGTATAGCCAGTGTGGGTCAGAAGCGGGATCTGAGCCTAGTGATGTAAAATAACCCTGGAGAGGTGGGGGAAAGTTAGATCGTGGAGGGATTTGAAGGTTCCAGGCTGAAGAACCTGTATGTTGTCCTGGAGGCAGCAAGGAGCCTCTGAAAATTGTTCAGCCAAGGAGTGATCTGATCAGATTGTGCAGCTGTGTGGATCAGAGGCTGGAAACAGGGAAACCAGTTTGGGGCTTCTGCAATACCTCAGGGAGAACAGGATGGAACCTGAGTGAGTGAGCGGAGCCGGGCAGATGAATGCAGAGGCCTTGGGGAGGAGGCAGGGCTGATGCCAAAGCTGCACTGGGGCCACCCAAAGGAAGGCAGTGCTGTCAGTGGAGATCAGAGCGTTTGTACAGAGAGGGCGTCCAAGGAGCAAGATCCTAAGTTACCATTTGGAACAGGTTATTTTGGGGCTCAACAAGATAGTTTAGCTTTTCTGGGCCTTTTTGTATAGAATAGGTACTTAATTAATGTTGGTTAAGTAAATGAATGAAGGAATGAAGCAGCTCCTGTCTACCTTCCTTCACACGCGGAATCACCCTGCTCCACATCTCTGTGTCTAAGCCAAAGGGTACCTTATATGATGATATTAAATAAAATTAAACAAAACTGAGTAATTACGAAATAATCACTTAATATTATTTTTTCAAAATTGATTTATTATTTTAGTTTTCAACATTCATTTCCACAAGATTTTGAGTTTCAGATTTTTCTCCCCATCTCTCCCCTGCCCCCCACCCCAAGACGGCAAGCATACTGAATACCCCTTCCTCCAGTCTCTCATGTATTCCCCCTCTTCCTTCCCCTTTTCCCCTTTCCCCTAACTTTCTTGTAGGGCAAGATGAATTTCTATGTCCCATTGCCTGTATATCTTATTTCCTGGTTGCACATAACAACAATTTTTTTAACATTTGTTTTTAAAACTTTGAGCTCTAGATTTTCTCCCTTCTTCCCTCCTCACCCACCCCCACTGGGAAGACAAGCAATTCAATATAGGTTGTACATGTGTAGTTACACAAAACATTTCCATAATAGTCATGTTGTGAAAGACTAATTCTATTTCCCTCCATCCTATCCCACTCGCCATTATTCTATTTTCTCCTTTGACCCTGTCCCTTTTCAAAAGTGTTTGCTTCTGACTATCCTCTCCCCTGATCTGCCCTCCCTTCTATCCTCCCCCTTCTTCTTCCCTTCCCCCCTATTTTCCTGTAGGGTAAGACACCCAATTGAGTGTATATGATATTCCCTCCTTAAGCCAACTCCAGTGAGAGTCAGGTTGTCTCATTCCCCTTCACCTTCCTGCTCTTCCGCTCATTGTAACAGCTTTCTTTTGCCTCTTATCATTTAATATTATTAAACCCTTATCAGGGTTATTGTGAAGATCGAATGAAATAACATATATAAAGTATTTTGCAGAGTTTCAAGTTCTGTATAAATGTGAGTTGTTAAAGAATAGTTAAAGGATTCGCTAGCGTTTATTAAATATTAGTTATTATGGCATGGTATGTGATGATTACTGAACGTTTTATCATAGTTAATTAGTGATATTTAAGAATGGCCGTCACTAAATAGTTATAGTAAGAGGGCCCAGTGGTCATGTCGCCAGGCTTCCATACCCAGAACTCCAATGTTGATGACCACCATGATGTAGATTCCCTAAAGAGAATTGCTACAACCTTGGTCTTGAGCCAAGACACGTATTGGTTGCTCCTCCTCACACATCAACGTACATGACCATCTTCACAGAATTGTGGATCAGGTTGGGAGAGAAGCCCTCGCTGACTAGGGTTAGAGTCAAGAGAACCTGGGTTTGAATCCCACCTCTGACCCTTGCCAACTGTGTGACCCCCACAGGTCACTTACATTCTCTGATTCTTATTTTCTTCATCTGTAAAAGAGATAAAATATTAACACCCACCCCAAAGGATCTGCAGGTAGATGACACAGTGGACAGAGCTCCAGACCTGGAGTCAGGAAGACTTATCTTCATGAGTTCAAATGTGACCTTAGACACTTACTAGCTGTGTGACCCTGGCCAAGTTACTTCACCCTGTTTGCCTCAGTTTCCTTCTCTGTAAAATGAACTGGACAAGGAAATGGCAAACCAGTCCAGTATCTTTGCCAAGAAAACCCCAAATGGGGTCACACGGAGTCAGACGAGACTCCACAACAAAGGACTGTTCTACGGCGCAAATGAGATCTCATCAAGAAAACACTCTGCACATCTTCAAGTGCTTTATAAATGTGAGATATTATTATTATTATTATTATTATTATTATTATTATTATTATTATTATTGACCAGCTTACTGAGTTACCCAGAACAGTGTAGTTGTGTTTCGGGGTAGAATCGTTTACATCCAGGCCCCAGGAGTTCTCTGGGCCAGTCCGCTGGCCATCGAGCCTTTCTTCTTGCTATTTGAGACAGCCAGGAGCTTGTCCAGTTATAGGTCCCCTTCTGGAAACAAACTCCCGTATCCTGTCCTGGCAGTCTGCTATGGGGTCCAAATAATCCTGCCAGTAGGAAGTTCTTTCTTATCTCTAACCTAAATCCCTCCTGCTGTAATGAAATCACACTTCCTCTTCATCTGCCCCGGTTGGAAACAGAGAAGGGTTTGTTACCTTTCTCTACCATGAGAAAGGTAACGATTATGAATCAAAGTCTGAGTGCGTCCTGAAGTTGGGTTTAATTTGGATTTTAAAAATTTGATCAAATGTGATCAAATTAGCCATTTGAGCATTAAGGAAAAACCTGGCAGCTAAGCCTATCTTGGCTACCTCCTCGCCAGCGTGAGGACGAGCCTCTCACACTGGGGCTGTCGTCCTGAGCTGGGGCTGCCATGGCTCAGTCCTTGGTTGGGAGGATTCCCTCTAGTCCTAGGGAACCCAGGAAGTCATAGCAGTGTGATTCAGACCAACACCTCCCCCAGTTTAAGAAACCCCTACCTCCTTGGTGGCTAGGTGGCACAGTGAGTAGAGCACCAGCCCTGAAGTCAGGAGGACCTGAGTTAAATCCAGCCTCAGACACTTGACACATTTATTAGGCGTGTGACTTTGGGCAAGTCACTTAACCCCAATTACTCTCCAAAAAGCAAAAAAAGAAAAAGGAAAAAAGAAAGAAAAAAAGAAATCCCTACCTTGGTCCCTGGTTTTCTTTTCCACAACTTACCTGTCAATATCTGAGCCCATAGTTTTGGACTTTGAAACTACCTATCTCAATAAAAGCAATTACAGTGATGATGATAACAGCTCATATTTTTACAAAGCACTTCATGACCATTGCTTCATTTAGTCCTAAAGAGTTCTGGATAATAGGATCTGGGTTCATATCCAAACTTTGCCATTTAATATTGGGCAAGTGGTTTCCTCCTCTGTAAAGTGAGAACCTGACAATTTCTAAGGACTCTCTCAGTTCTAGGTCAGATAGATCCTCCTCTCCATTTTGCCAATAAGGAGATAATGACTCAGGGTGGCTTAATAAGTTGCCTGTAGGGTATGTACTGTAGCTAATTAGTATCAGAGCTGGAATTCAAACCCTGCTGACTGTCCTCCTTCTTCTGTAGTTTCTGTCTTTGCTGCTTGAAGAAATCTCGGTTCTGTACCCTGCCCACACCTGTTTCTAATCTGCTAATGCCTCTTCCATTGGCCATTGGCCCCCAGGTCCCTTGTTCCTGCCCCTCTTCCTCTTTTCTTTCTTCTTCTGCCAGCACACAGTCAAGCCTTAATAGAGGGAGTTTCTATCCCAGGGAGTTCCCCATACCTAAGAAATCATAGATCTGGTCCTTATACTTGCCTTGTCTCAACAGGGTATGTAAGGGATTGTGACTAAAGAAATGTTATCGAGTGTGGGCTGAGTGACTTTAGCATTTAGAAACTCAGGATAATTTCCTAGGCTAGAACCTTTCCGAACTGACCCCCTTCCTTCCTTTCTCCTTTTTCTCTCTGCCTGCCCTCCTTCCATAGCCCCTCAGCCCTCAGATAGGCAATGGCCAACCTCTCAGGCAGACCTCAAAGATTCAACCAAGTATGACTGATCAGTAAACTCATAAGCATCCTCTAAGTACTTACTACCAGATGTCAGTCACTGTGCTAACCCTGAGAGACAAAGGCAGAGCAAAAACTTAATTCTGTCCTCCAGGAGCTTACTATTTAATGAAAGAGACACTCTGATGAAGGAGCAGCTACGGTGTTAATGGATGGATGGTAACCAGAGAGGGGAAGGCAGTGGGGGACAGGTGCCCAGCTTCAGAGTTTCTCTTTATTCCTTCTGTTTGTCTAGCTGTCCAAACCAGATAAGGTGTCCATCCCTGAACGCTATGTGGACTTGGAGCCTGAAGAGCCGCTCAGCCTGGAAGAGTTAGAGGCAAGGTTCCGCAAAGCTGAGAAGATCCGCAACCTCCTTACCCGCTCGAGGTCAGCATCTCATCCTGGGTACCCTCATCCTCATATTGATAATGTAGCAGGTCAGGCAAAGGTGGGAGTATCTTATATTCAGGCTACGTGCCCGTCTCTACATATTGTCCTAACATTGAGAATAGCCTAGATCAGAGGTGGAGAACCCATGGCCTTGAGGCTGCAGTACCCACCCCCCCTGATATTTCTCCACTGCTTCAGTGGACTTGTCAACATATCTTTGGGTCCTGGGAAGCTCTTCTAACAGAAGGCCCACATGGGCATATCCTCCTAAAGTGGAGAATTGTTGACTCAGTCAATGTCTCCTGCTCCATGCTGCCAACCAAGGACCGCCACCTGATTTCAGAGAGGTTGACCTCTCAGGCAGGAATTATTTTGTCCAAAAAAATTAATGAAACCAAAGATTATGTTTGGAGAGGTTAGGTGAGGAATAATAATAAGCAGTGGGCAATATAGCAGTTTTAAGGTTTCCAGAGCACTTTACGTACATGATCTCATTTGATCCTAAAGCTCTCCGATGTGGTAGCTGCTATGATTACCCCCCATTTTACAGAGGGGCAAACTAAGATTCAAGAATGTTTAAGTGACTCGCCTAGAGTCACACAATTAATAGCAGAGGTAAGATTTTAGCTCAGATCTCTCTGACTCCAAGCCCAGCCAAAATCTTCTACACCATCTTGGCCTCTATTTATGTGACTGGAGGAAATACCCACATCAGTGAAGTCCTAGTTCCTTTGAAGTGTCATCATCATTTTTCTCTCTGACATCAAGTTGAAACGACCTGCTTAGTCTTGCAGGAATTCAGAGATAGGACTCAGATGATAATTGCTGATAAATAATAGTTATTTGAGGTTTGCATAGCAGTTTGTATACATTATTTCATTTTATCCTCACACGAGGGGGGCTCATGCCATAGCTGATAGAGAGTTGGCCTCAAAGCCAAGAAGATCCAGATTTGCATTACACCTCTATTTCAAATTGGCTGCATGATCCTGGGCAAGTCATTTATCTTCTCAATGCTCTAGACAACTCTCTAAGACTTTAGATTTCAGAGAAGTAACTGACCTGCATTTCTAGAAACTCTTTCCTCACCTGGGAATTAGGTCTACCAGTCCAACCCCTGCCACTTTACCCAAGCCTCACAGCAGTCCTGTGAGGTAGGTATTATTAATATTTCCATTTTATAAATGAGGAAACTGAATCTTAAGTGACTTGCCAGATGTCAGTGTGATAGAATAGAAAGTGAATTAACTCTAAAGGCAGAAGACCTGGGTTCCAATATGACATCTGATACTTATTAGCTATGTGACCACTATTCTATGAATAGTGGGTTATACTTGGTGATTTTTGGCTTCCCATAAATATTGAGGATGTTTTTGGAAGAGAGATAAGTGTGGCAGGTGGAGGATGCAGAATGGGGAGTCCATCTGGGCTAACCAGGTTTAGGGTCTATGTATAAAGTTAGTCACCTTGCTGCCCTGCCCATTCCCTGAAAGGATCTGGGTATGGGGAAAGGGGGCTGTCCTTGTTCCTACAAGGGAGCCATCATCAAGCTGCTGTCTGCTGAGTGAGTGACCAGCTTTCTTTCTTTCTTGGCCTCCAGCATGCACAACCTCCAGCCTCTGACTACCCAGGACAAACACCGCTCAGCCGACCTCAACTCCCAGCTCCAGGAACAAGAACGCATCTTCCACATCTCCCACACCCTGGCTTCTGAAGCCTCCCAGCGTAGCAAGCAGGTGGCAGGTAAGCCTCACTGCTTCCTGTCCCAAGGGACCACTTGTGTCCAGGCCCCTTCCTGAGTTCTGGGAACTGGCCAGTGTGCCTTCTCACATGTCACCACCAGTCACGCTGTATCCAGGGCACCCATTCTTGGAGGTAGTGAGCCCCAGGCTGGGACGTGCTCTCCCAGGGACATGAGGTTCATGCCAAGAGAGGATTACTTTCTTTACAAGAGGCAAGAAGACACTGTCCTAGGTCAGACTCTCAGTCCCGAGGAGAAAGAAGTAATCAAGTGACCAGTCTCAAGTATTGGGTGGCATGGGGTTATTTTGCAGAGACAGTTGGAGAGTGGAGAGGGGCTTGTAGTTGAGTTGGGGGGAGGGTGGGATGGCAGCATTTTTCAACCTCTTTCCAATGTCAGCATGTCAGCTTTGCTCTCAAAAGGAAGATTTAAATTTAGTTCTGTCTCTGAGGCCATCAGGGTGAACTATGGGATTTTGTGCTTATGATGAATGAATTGGAGAGACAATTTTCTGACTTTTCTTGGGGCCAAGTAGGAGGAGAGGGGTCAAGCTAGGGCTGCCTGCCTATCTGTCCTGGTCCTGATTGTCTGATTTAGACCACAACTTCTTGGCCTAACTGAATGCCTGTCCATTCATAATGTCCACAGCTAGACACCTCCTTACTGTCCACTAAAGCTGAGTTTTTCTAGCTTCCTCTTTACAGTAGTGGCCAAAGCAAGCTTTTAGATTGGCCATATAGACCAGAACTGTCAAACATGTGGCAACATTGTGGCTGGCAGCACTCCTGAGGTCAGAACCAGATTAAAATGGAATTGGGAAATATTTTACATAAAAATACAAAAGAACATATATGATGTTAATATGTGGTTTTCTAAGCCAATGTGGCCCAAAGAGATCCTTAGATATGGTGGAGTGATCCTTTCTATTTGAGTGTGACACCACTTGTATAAATGACTCTTATCCCTTGAAAGAGAGTAGGAAATTATTTCAGGAGTAATATTGACTTTTTCTTAGGAACAGTTCCACTGTTGGGAATATTCTTCAGCTCCCCAAATGCTATTTGGCCAGAAATGAGGCCTCTCTCTTTATGGGAGATGTATTGCTGTCCATCTGGGCATTTGGGGGAAGGGCAGCATCCAGGGAGTTCCAAGGGCTCCCACACCTGCCTAAACCTCCTGAGGGGCAGAGCCTAGAAGGAGATTGTACACTCTGGGATATCTGGGTCATTCAGCATTGACATCTCTGTCCCAGGAGCAAAGTCACAGCAGGCACTGCTAGCATCCAGTGTTCCAGCCATCATGGCCTAGACTGGACCTTGACAAGTAAAGGAAAGACTTTCTTAACAGTTAATGGCATCCTCGTGATGGGTTCCTTGGAAAGTCAGTGTAGACAAGCCTCCAGGCTGATGAGAGGATGAGGAGACTACTCTGGAGACTTGTCCTCAGGACCTCAGGAGAAGTTGGTGATGGGCAGAGAGGCTAGAGTGTAGAAACCTAGAGTCTCAGAATTGGAAGGCACTTTAAAATATTTCTGTGCCAATCCCCTATGTGAGAAGACATCCCCTCTAAGAGATTTCTGCCAGTTACATGGAACTCACTAACTCCCATGGCAGCCCATTGGAGTTTCGCACAGTTTTAATTGTTAAGAAATTCTCTCTCATCAGGTCGTTTTGACCTGATGCTCCTTGGTCTGCCCTTTGAGGCCAACGACAACCAGATTAATCGCTTTTCCCAGAGCTACCCTTTAGATATCAGAAGAAAGTGCTCATTGACTGTCCTCTTCCCTTCATGTCTTTTCTCTAGGTTAGTGATTCTGAAAGCATGGTCCAGGAGGACCCCAAAAACCATTTCCAGGGGTTTGTGAGGTCAAAACTCTCTCCAAAATAATACTAAGATATTTTAATTTCTAAAATGGTAAACCTCAGTAGACACAACCTGTGTAAATAAAAGATCTTCACAGGGATGGGGAGGGGATTTCTGAAAAATTTTAGAGTGTAAAGGGATCGTGAGGCCCAGAAATTTGAGAACCACTGCTCTAGACTAAATAAATATAGCCTGTCCCATGGATTCTAGTATAGATTGCAGTAGCCTAATTGCCTTCCCCTGGTCATGCTTCAGTTCGTCTTCACCCCAAATTGTGGTACCTGGAAGCGAATGTAATATTCAAGACATGATCTGATGATGGAAGCAGAAAGATAGCCACCTCCCCAGTTCTGAACCCCCCCACTTCTCTTAGTGCAGTGCAAGGTTCCATTTGGGTCTTTTTGAGCTTCCATGGCACATAGCAGACTCATATTGGGATTTGGGTCCATTTAAACCCCCTGATCTTTTTCATATGAATTTCATTATTCATAATTGGGCTTTTTTTTTCCCTTTTTTGGAACTTAAGACTTTCTCTTTATTCCTATTAAATTTTATTCTATTAGATTTCTTCTAATCCTTCTAGAATATTTTGTTAAGGATCCCAATTAGTTATCCTTCCTTGATTCAATTCGATTCAACATAGGGACTGCTATATGCAAGGCACAGGGTTTGGTGTTGGGGGATGAGACCAATGTGAACAAGGAATTTACCTTCTATTGGGTCACTGCAGATTTGACAGCCACTGCCATTAAATCCCAGATCTAAGTCATGGGCACAGATGTTGAGCACCCGAGGGTCTGTATCCTCTGAAGTGACTGTTCTCTGTCCTGGTGCAGACCCTTTCCCAGCTTGGACCTTCCATATGACCAGGCTGCCTGAGATCATGCAGGTCTCAAGTTGAGTCCAATGCCTTTAATAGGATGGAGAGAGATCTTTGCAGGGACTAAGATCCCATTAGCTGTAGGTAGGGTGGGGAGGAGTTTGGCTGTTGAATTGGAGCTTTCTGTCCTCAAATCTTGAGATTTTTCCATAGGAACCCTATGTACTTGTATAGTCAATATTTTTTGGGAACCTAATATAGGACTTTACATTTATTCCTATTAAATTTCGTATTCATCAGATTTGACTTAAAAGTACTCCAGTTTCTCATCACCCTAGGCCAGGAGCCAGCTTTGTGGTTTCAGCCCAGGACTGCCTACATCTAATACGTTTCTCCCTACATATGCTCCACACCACCACCTCTGTCTCTTCTCAGTGTCCTGCACCCCACATCAACTTCTCCATCGAACAACTAGTAGTCTGAGGTGGGCTCAGAAGCTGAGCTAGGGGACTCAGTATGAGGAAGACTGGAGTGATGGCTTCTTCATGGGAACTCCTTTACTGATGGGTGTTCTCTTATCCTCTCTGGCCTATACTTTGCTCTGACTCTCAATATTTGCCACACACTTAATTTTAAAGTCTGGTAATTGCCCGCTTAGACCCAGGCGAGTATGTACCAGAGCAAAATCTTAAGATCAGAGAACAGAGGTGTTCTGATGTCTTTCCTGCATGTGGTCTACTGCCCCTGTCTTTTGCCACCTTCAGGGCTTTAAGACCCCAGAAGACCCTCCAGACAGGGCCAGCCTTGAGGATAATCACCTGCCTCACTGTTCCTCCCCATCACCCCCTTAAGTGCCCTGGGATTTGAGGCTGGGTGGCCTTGGTGAGGTCACCCACCCTGCCCCTCCCAAGGCCGGGGGTTTGGGGTGTCCAGCTGATTGTCGGGGACTTGTGTCGACAGTTTGTATCAATCCTATGTTTAACACGCTGCTTAATTCCTATGTGATTCTGTCTAGCTCAACAGTCAGCCTTGCTGTCCAAGGGCCTCCCCTCACCTTCTGTACCACAGCCCCCCTTAAGCAATGGATTTCACTACACGTTTGTCTAAGCGCCTTCCAAGTAAGCACTAATGACTGCGTCTGCTCAGCGTGCCTGGCTTGCTCTCTGTGGTGCTTCCTTGCCCTGCAGTGTGGAGCATGTGTCTATCTAGATGCTTCTTGGAGTAGTGATCCATCGGGGGCCACTCTCCTCTCCCAATGAGATCTACTTATATCTGACAACTTTGTCTAAACCATAACTGGGAGATAAAGTTTTAGTTCAATTTAGGTGCCTCTCCTTCCTAGCTGTGTGTTTGGGTGAGTCACTTAACCTGCCAAGCTTTAGTTTAAAACACACACACACACACACACACACACACACAGACAGACAGACACACACACACACACACACACACACCAACAACACAACAGAAAAAGCCGCAACAGGAAAAAAATAGGAGACGATCATCCCAGACTTGGCAACCCCACAGGGTTGTTGTCATGGAGATCAAATGAGTCAGTAGTAGAGAAAAACACTTTGATAACTAGGAGGGAAAACATCCCTTTATCCTCTGGGACCAAGATTCATCACCAAATCTGAGTTCAAAGGGAATCTGGTGACTTGTCCAGCCTCTCCATGCCTGAAAGGGAATTGTAACAGACTTGACTAGGAGCTATCTAAATGGGAAAGTATGAGTGTCTTATTGTATGAAGCAATCAGATCTCTGTGAACTGGTTCCTTACCACCTGGAAAACTCAGGAAACTCTCATTTTGCCAATAACCCAGGTACATTTTGATAAGCCTCAGGTTGACAGGTCTAACAGCCAACTTGGATTGTTTAGAGGACGGCTCCTTGTTGTTCCTGGTGTTTGGGGGGAAGGAAATGTTAGATTTCTGCCCCATGGGTCAGTTTATTCCTAGAAGGCTAGAGATAAAAGGCAACTTTGGTGGCTGTCTAATCTCCCTCTGTCTAATTTACAGAGAAGGACACTGAGGCCTGGATAGAGGAAGTAATAGTTAAGGTCACATAGATTGTTCATGGCCCAACCAAGACTACAACCCACTTTCTTTACTCATAGATTTAGATTCTTGGAGCTGAAAAGGATATTTGAGATTGTCCACACCCAAAACTAAGGCACAGAAGGGTTAAGAGACTGACCCAGGGTCACACAGATGGCTAGTGGCAGTGCCATAACTTAGAATCTAGTCTCTTGATGCCTTTTCATCTTTGTCCTACATCACCCCACCTCCCTCTCAAGGCACTGCTCTCATCTAGGGACCAACGTCTCTGGAAGAGCCTGGCCATGAGGGAGTGTGGGCTTCACAGCCATGGGCGAGCATCACCCAGGAGGCCTCATGCAGCCCCTCTGCTTGTGCGCCCCATCATGCCAGCCCTGTGCTCCTGGTGTGTGTGTGTGTGTGTGTGTGTGTGTGTGTGTGTGTGTGCGCGCGCACGTGTGTACACGTGTGTGCACCCACGTTCACAGACATGCTTCTTGCCCTGCTCATGTACCCTGTTTCTTCAGTATGCAGGCTGATGGCACTGACGGCTGCTCAGCTCCTAATTGTGCTCTGTCTTACTTTGTGCCAGCCCAAGCGGTGACTGACCAGTGACCAGTGATCCATGTCCCGAAGAGAGGCCTGGAGCTGAGAGCCCATGGAGCCAACACCCTGGGAGAAGATCACTTACTTTCCCCAAGGGAAATTCCAAGAGCCCAGGGAGGGCTTTTCTGAAGGGGGAAGGGGAAAGGGGAAAGGGGAAAGGGGGATGGGACATTCCCACCCTCCCAACCATCCTGTGAATGAATTACTGTAGGCTAGTTCCTTACACACACAAACGCACACACGAACACACACCCATACCCACACACCACTTTTGTTTTAGTTCTGACTTTTATATATGTATAAAAAGGCACTTTTAATACATGCTGTAAAATACTGACACTGTATTTTAGAAACAATATATTTTTTAACAATCTCAAGGGCTGAGTGGATGGAAAGATATTTATACAGATGTGGCAGGGTTGGGGGGGCCACACACACAGGTTCAGGTACATATTTGGAGGGCAGTGGGTTGAGTCAGGAGGAGGAGAGAGGTGAGGAGCTAGAATCACAAATAGTCACTGACACTTGAAAAGTACATTATGTTTGAGATGAACCTGGGTGAGAATCTAGTTTGAGAATGGCTTCCTGGGAGCTGGAGCCAAAAGATCACAAGGATCCTGCTGGGAGGAGAAAGTTGACGATCCCTCCTACTGTTTCACTGGAGCCACAGATTCGTATCCTGCCTTGAATGTCACTTAAGCTTAGCAGCCAGTATTGTTAGCAGAAGCCCCCGACTCTAGCTGCCCTTTGGTCAGAGGTGTGCAGCGGCTGGATTCTGACCAGCTGGACACCCCTTGGCAATGTATACACTTGCAGTATATGGACCTTTAGAAGGAATTAGGTCTTCTGCCAGATTTTTTTTTAATTCACTTTTAATAAATGAATGAATAAAATTTGGAAATACCAAATGAGAGAGAGAGAGAAAAAGAGAAAGAGAGAGAGAAAAGCAATTTAAGTCGTATAGTAAGCAGTAACTGAACCCAGGGGATGCTTGACCAACACATCTTGATTTTTTTCTTCAGTTGTCTTCAAATGCAAGACATGGCCTGCTGGGGTGTCAAGTGAATCCAGAAGGCCTTTGATATCCTGCCAGTGGCCCTGTGGTTCTGGGGGCCTCAACCTTTACTTTGAGGTTTGCTTCACAAGCCTCTCCCTGTTGGGTGGTTGTCTTGGGTCAGTTGCTGAAGACAGGCAGCTGGACTCCCAAGAACCATGTTAGTGCATTGTAGGAGGAAAACGTTTTCCTACAGAAGCTTGGTTTCCTACAGAAATGAAAGTCAGCAACACAACAGGACTTTGGGTTAAGTGGCCAGGCCGGAAGGAGGAGGCAGGTCATTGACATGTTTGCAGTGTTTTGTAAGACTATTAACATGCTCCAGTTATGTTTTCCTGCATTGAAAAAAATGTTTGTTTTTTTTTTAAATCTAGTGAGTGGAACTAAAGTCGCTGATTAATATAAAAATTCATATTTTTTTTTGACTATTCAGAAAAAAATTGATTCTTAAAGCTATTTAGAAGACATAGTCTATTTTTAACTCATTCTGGTTACTGCCAGTGTCAACTTCATAACACTTGCCAAAATGAAATGGTTTTATTTTTGCCTTTATAAGAAATTTTGTTGGAAAAAAAAGGAAATGAATATTTTGCAAGAAAAAGTTAATTTAAATAAAAGTGTAATGGTTTGAAAAAAAAAAAAGGTATGTACAGATTAAAATATTAACCAGACACGTTTCCTGGCTCTTTCTGGGAATCTGGGTAAATGGCTGTTAATGGATTTTTCCACATATTTTGAAATCTGCTCTGGCAGCCCTGTGTCATTTGGGCCTCCCACGTGCTTTGACTCAGCCTCGGGAGCACTCCTAGCAATTTCTTGATATTTGGTTTAATAAGAAATTGGGGGAGGGGGCTAGGAAAAGCACTTGTTTCCAGGGTTCGGCTGGTCATTGTGCAGCTGTTGACCTGCTCTGAGGACGTGTTCTTTTTAGCTGGGCAGGAAACAAGAAGAAGCAGGTCTCACTCCACATCTGATCTTGGAACCCCATTTCAGGAAGGCAGAACCCACTGAAGACTGGCATTGTATTAAACAGCTTTAGCTTGTGACTTGGGCCCCAACAAAAGAAAACAAAATTCCATTTGGTCTCAAGAGATGTCCTTTAAAAAAAATTGTTTGCATTCCCCAAATGTTTCAGTAACAAGGTGTCGTGAAATATCAAAGAAGGATCTTTCTTCCCAAGATGAACACCAATGCTTCAAAGTCATTTTCTAACTGTTTAAAGTGGGGAAATGAGATTCCAAGGTGTTTAATAAACTCAGGACACTGCTCTCTTAGGCTTCTGAGCTAAGACTGGAAAAAAAAATAGAAGTAAGCCTGGCTTCCAGTCACTCTTGGTGATGTTTGTAACCATAATTCAAAGCAAGTTTTAAAGAAGAAACTTGGGAGATGAATGACCTTAAAAAAATAAAAACCACACTTTTCATCGCCACTGTTAGCATTTCTAATGTACTCGAGCCCTCTGCTGGCAACTCATCAGATACAAACCTAAGCCACGCATCTGTCTCTCTGCCCTTCTTTCTTCTTCCTCTCTTTTCTCTCACCTTTTCCCCCCTCTTCACTGCCTCTTCTCTCTTCCCTTCATTCCCTTCTCACTCTCTCTTTCCCTTCTCTCTCCCTCCTCTTTCCGCTTCCTATTTTCCTTCTTTCTTTCCCCCCTTTCTTCCCTCTTCCCTTTCTCTCTTCCTCTCTCTTCTCCTTCCTCTCTCCCCTTTTCTTCCCCTGCTCTTTCCCTCTCTTCTCTTCCCCTCTTCCCCCTTCTCTCCCTCCTCTCCCATCTTCTCTTCTTCCCTTTCTTCTCTTCTCTTCTTCCCCCCTCTTTTCTCCTTTCGTCCTCCCCTCTCTTCTCTTTCTCTCCTTATTCCTTGTTCCACTGACTTTTTCTTTAATTTTCCAAGTTGGCTGTTGGCATCCTTTAAGCACAGCACACTTTGAGAGCAAATGGCCCCTATACTTGTGTGAATTATTGCCCTCATTTTAGCCAATTAACATTCAGTTCAGTGATTTGACTCTGCCCCATGGAATGTGTATGTGTGTGTATGAGTATATATACATATATATGCACATATTTTTATGTGTATGTGCATGTGTATTTTTGGGGTGACCCTAAAGATTCTCTTTGGGCCAACAGCCATTATCAGGAGTCTGCCATTAGCAAATGTATTCTTGTTTACAACTGTTAGGAAAGCTAATTAATCATTTCTTAATTTAAGCATGATTACATCTTCCTGACCACTATCATTCTATGAAAATCCAGATGAGATTGGGTCTTTGGCAAGAAAATGAAAGACTGCCAACTCATGCCTACTGAGAAAATCAAGGGTGCTGCATCTTAACAATTAGTGAAAACTGTAATCCACCTCAAGAAAGCTCAGGTGAAACAATTGGAGCTGGTGACAGCTGTGAAAATAGGGCTCCAGTCAATGAGTTGGTAATAGTTGCTGCATGTGTGATAAGAGGAACGCAGGTTTGGTTCTTTTCAAGCCAAGATCTGGAATGAATGACATGAAATAGCTAATTTCATTAGTAACCAGAAGTTAATACCTCAAATGAAAAATTAATAGCTTTGCCCAATCTTTTATCCTACTCTATTGAAACACAGAGTTCCTCCAACCCATAATGGGCATTCATTATCAAATGCTGAGGTTATTTCTTCTTCTGTTCGCTGTCTTGACAGATAGTGAGTAATGAGATATTAGCTCGCCTCCTGGGGCTGCCTGGCTTTGGAGCCTGTTTGCTGGGCATCTCAGGGATTCCAGACTCCTTCTTCCTAGTTGTTGCATTGAGTTTTGCTGAGGTAGTGAAGCCTCAGGCTAAAGGTCCTAGCACCCTCCTGACCTGGTCATCTGAGTAGTGGGGTCCAATCCTCTGGCTTAGCCGAGGAGGAACAGTTAAAAAACAACCTGCCTGTTTCGGATCTCTCTGCCCTGGCCTTCATGATAACTCACCAAGCCCCTGTAACATTCCAGGCTTGCATTTTTCCACCCTCTTGAGGGAGGATTCGCTGTACCCTCCTGGGTTTCTGATGAGTAAAGGTTATTCTTCTATAATCCTCACACCAAATTTCCTGAGACTTGGAAGTCGAATACTCCCTCTGCTTCTGATTAACGTCTAATGTCACGGGTGTGTGAAAGAATTTGCCTGTGTGAGTTGTTCATGGTTATAAAAAGAACAAAGCCATGTACAGGAGAGAGACATGAAGAATGGCAGTATCCTTTCCACCTGGTAAACATCACCATCGGTTAGCTGACTCTACTCAAAAGGCTAACATTCTCATTGCTCTCCTTGCAAAAGAAACCTTTCTTCAGAGGGGCGCGGTACAAAGGAAAAATACAAAACGCACGCACATCACAGTCCCCGGAATTCTGTTTGAACACGTGTATTGATCGCCGCTGACCTCTTTACATTTTTTTCCTATTATTTGAAAAGGTTCATCTAAGTGTAGTGAATTGAACTGGTGGATCTGAACTTTCCATGAAAACTTCTCGAGCTATTTCTTTAGTTCAAAGCTTTGGAAATTTAAAGGGCATTTTTAATATAAGCCTGCTGAGGTATGCGCCGCCACTTTGGATGCTAAACTCCTCGTAAACCTGGAAAGACAGGAGCCCAGCAGCCGGTTGGATTGAAAAGCCAGAGAGTGGCTGATCATCTCCTAGACCAAATACTACCACAAAGGAAAGACCTCAGTACTGGGCAGAAGCTGAAAATGGGCAGCTCGTGGAGCCTTCAAATACACACTACCCAGGAGTCTATGACTTAACATCTTAGTGTAAAATCCTTAGGCATGGACCTCCCCACCCACTGCAGATTCTTGCTCCCAGGATTTGGGAGAGGGGAGCTACATGGTGAGGGAAGCATAACCTCCCTCCCTGACTGCTTCCTACCTTCCTTTTCCACCAGGAGAAAAGCGTCTTTTTTATTATTTTAATAGAATCTGAATATAAGGGCAAAGACCTCAGAGGATACTCAGTCCACTCCTCAGCAAGAAGTCCTTCCTCAAGGGCTCACCTCACCCTCATTGGAAGACCCTGTGTTTCTTGGAACTCACAACTCCTGCCCCATTTTTGGACATCTCTAATCCTTAGGAAATGTTTTCCTTATATTAAGCTGGTCTGCTTTCTTGTAATATCCAACCACTGATTGCTTCCATTTTTAAAAATGATTTTTTTTTCTACTATCAAGCATTTATTTTTTCTTCCTTTGATCTCTCCCCTCCCCTGACTGGGGAGAGTGGGGGGGGAACCCTTGAGGTAAATAAGCTTGGTCAAGCAGAACAGATTCTCACATTGGCCACGTCCTAAAATGTGTGCCTCGTGTAGCCCAACGTCTTTTTGTCACGAGGTGGCTAGCATCCTTCACCACTAACCCTCCACGATCATTGCATTTTCAGAGTTTTTTGATGCCTTTCAAAAGTCTTAGTTTTTGCAGGGAGGATGTTATCGTATAAATTGTTCTGTAATGGTTCTGCTCATCTGTTTGTACAAAACAGACTTTTCCATCATTTCTTACAGCCCATAATAACGAAGGTAAGGGAACAGGAATTTATGCAGCGCCTACTACCTGCCAGGAACCCTGTGCAACACTTTATTTAGCTCGCTGGACCCTCACAACAACCCTGCAAAGTGGGTGCTGTTATCATCCACACTTTGTAGTTGAGGAAGTTGAGGCAAACAAGCCTAAAGTAATTTGTCCAGAGTCACACAGCTAGTAAGTGTCTGAGGCTGGATTTGAACTCAGTTCTTCCTGATTTCCTGTTCCAGCACCACCAGCTGGCTTCAGTAGTGTTCCATTACTTTTATATGCCATACTTTGTTCAGCCCTTTGTCACCTTAATTTCTAGTACTTCATTATTACCAAAAAAAAAAAAAAAACCCAACCCCTTATATTTTTTGTGCATTTGAATCCCGTGCCTTTCTTTGCTCCTGCCTTTAAAATAAAATAACATGAATAAATAATTAGGAATTCTTTCCCTGTGGACCTTACTCCCAACACAGGGAAAGTTCCTGAGAACAGGTGAGCCTTGCTATAGGCTAGGACTCCCATCTGCTGAAATTCATACCAAAGGCTGCCTTATGAATGAATGAGCAGCACACTGGACTGATCTTTACTTTCTCCCCTAAACTACATGAAGCCAGAAATGCTCCTCTAGGTGACAGGAACCCCATTCACCTTACCCCATAGCTAGATTGAGCATCAAGGCTTTGGGTGTTTGTTTTTGTTTTTTCCTCAAACATCTATGACCTTGTGGGAAGAGGCCTTTGTCATCACCTCTACTCTCCTGGAAATCTCCAGCTTCCTGACTGCTGATTTCATCTTGTCTTTGTAGAACCTCTGTGGGGCAGGCAGTGAGTGACCCTTGTTAACAAGTGCAGGGGAGCAGTAGACTGGAGGAGAACAGAAAGCTTGATTACTCTGACTTTCTGCAAACCCCACTGAAATGCATGCATGCCAGATCTGTACTATTCTTCTCATCTGCCTATCTAGTAACCCTGTAAAAAAAAAAAATGAACCTAGACTGGCATGACTGCCTCTTGACAGAGCAGTGCCATGATCAGCACCTTATTATACATGCTGACAAACAAGCAACCCAGGGCAATGGTAAATGTGCTGAAATTGAAGCTTCAGAACCCAAGTTCAAATCTCACCTTGGCTGATCATTAGCTATGTGGCCTTTGCCAAGCTCCTTCACCTCTCTGGGTCTTAACTTCTTCAATTATAAAAGGAAGGGGTTGGACTATGGGCCTCTATGGCCCCTTGCCGTTCTAAATCTCTGATCCCTTTAAAGTAATGCTGGGTTTAGCATCTAGTAATGTCCACTGTGCTGGAACTAGAGTCAGGAAGACCTGAGTTCAAATCCAGACTCAGATCCTTACTAGCTGTGTGACCCTGGACAGGTCACTTAATTGCTTTCTGACTCAGTTTCCTCAACTATACATAACATTAGTGATTATTAATGATAACACTAATTATTAATAATATAATTAATGATATCAGTATTATTCATAATAGCACTCTCAGGGTTGCTTGAAGATCAAATGAGATCGTATTTGTCAAGTGCTTAGCACAGTGCCCAACACTTAGAAAATGTTTGTTCTTTTTTACCCCTTCCCTGCGCCATCTTTCCTTACCCCAGTAGGTCAACTCGTAGAACAGCAATGGTGCCCTCCTTACTCCACCACGAGGGGCACCCTTGTGCCTTGCCCCTGAATGAGTACATGGCCATCCTTCTGCCTTCTGAAATCATGCAGGTGTTTCAGATGAGTTCCTGCACAGTCCTGAGTGGCTCTTCCTCTTCTCCATCTCTCCCTGGGTCTCGGAGAACCCCAAGGCCATGTTATAGGAAATGGTTTCTGGCTTCCATCTAACCCCAAATGCTGCCTACTTGGGAAGGGAAGATAAAGGCCCAGAAGGCCAGGGACTTCAGTGCATGCCTGTTTCTAGCATCTTTGCCCAGCCATAGAAAGATCAGAAAGAGTAATGTGGCCTGGTTAATGTAGCATCGTAGGCCCTGAGCCAGCCTAGGGGGAGAGAAGTCACATCCTAAGCATATGTATCATTTATTTGGCCTGTTTTAAAAATGAGTGATTCTGCAATCTTCTCCCTAAAGTACAGAGTCAGAAATGCTGTCATTGAGTCAGAGAAATCCCAGAAGAGAACCCTTTCTCCCTTCTCCCCTCAACTTATTTTTAAAAGGATGGGGGCTGACAGTATATCTTGGGTGGGATGATCCATACAGTTATTGGTCTATGTTTTTAAGTTGTTGACGGTCAAAAAGGAAGGGTTAGTCACACTGCTTGGAAGAGGATGGGGCTGGACTCAGACACCATAGAGAGAAAGCAAAACTGGGACTTCAGCTCTGGTCTTCTCTCTCAAGGAGCATGACTGTCAGAAGCCTGGACAGAGTAGAACAAACGTGGATATAATTAAAGATGAGTTAGATTGTATTTGAGCACGAAGCAAATGATGAGAAGTCAAGTCTCCCAACCTGAACAAATTCTAACCAAGGGTGCTGAGATCATCCACAGATGTGACTGCAGAATTATTAGTAGTGACCTTTGAAGGTACAGCTGAGTTAATGGAAAGACCAGGGGTGGAGAGAGGACCTGGGCACACGTTATGGCTCTACTTGGTGACTGACCTTAGGTAAGTCACAAGTTTCAATAACGCCGACTGTGTCTGCCTTTAAGTCTCTTCTTCTCTGGGCTAACCACCCCCAGTTCCTTCAGTTGCTCTTCATGGAACATGTTGTCCAGTTCCCTTCTCCCACTGATTGGAAGTCTCTGGACACATTCCAACTTGTCAAAATGCAGTGAGCCTTAGCCTCCTTAAAAGTAAATTTCATGGCAGCCTATGGGACTTCACATGGGATGTGCACAAATGAAGTGTGTTTGGTTTGAGGTTAGGGCAGAAGCGGGGGGCCATCTCCAATTGTCCTGATCTATATCTGGCCACTAGACCCAGATGGCTCCGGAGGAGAAAGCGAGGCTGGTGACTCTGCACAGCCCTACTTCACTTAAATCCAATTCACTTGCAAGTCATGGCATCACCTCCAAGATGTCATGATCCTCTTCCAGAAGGAAGGACAAACAACAACGGGGCAGATGTCCTGATAGCTACCCTTTGGGAATCATGGGCCTGATGAACAAAAGAGCCAACAAAAGGTTGGTTAGTCCCAAGACAGATTCTCTTCTGCCAACCTCAGGAAAGTAGATAATTCCACCTTTGAAAGAATTAGTCATGGCAGACGGAGACAGCAACTTTGCCAAAAAGCAACAGAAGACAGTAAGCCTAAGAAACATCTACAAAGCTGCAGCCAGTTGCTGGGAAAGTTATAAGGAGGTGCTGTGACAATGACAAGCCTTTAGGAGTGTGACTTGTTTAGGAAGCATTTCTCCCACTTGTGTGTGCATGTGTGAAAGACTTTGCATGTAGGGCAGCCAGATGAGCAGGGACTCTGGGCAAGCCGCCAAGTTACTATCTGCCTCAGCTTCCTCACACGTACAATGGGTATAATAATAGCACCTACCTCCCAGGGTTGTTGTGATGATAAAATGAGATATCTGTAAGTTCTTTGAAAACTTTTAAGTGTCATATAAATGCTATTTCTTCTTATTATTATTACGATGGAATAATTCTACTAGGCTGCATTGTACAGTGGAAAAACAGTCACAGGACCCGAGTTCAAGTAAAACCTTTGATACTTTCTACCTGTGTGACCTTGGGCAAGTCACAACTTCCATGGGTCTCCGTTTTCCCATCTGCAAAATGAGATTGGACTAGAGGACCTCTGAGGACTTTCCAGAACTAGCTCTGTAATTCTACTTGAATTTCCCTTGCTTTGTACTTTACTCTTCCATCCTAATTAAATACCTTTACGTTTGACTTAGGGTTCCTTCCTAGTCTGTTGAAAGAGAATGGACTGGTTGGGTTTTTGAGCTACATCTGTGTAACCTTGTTGTTGTTGCTGGGGCCTTTCAGTGTGTGTGACTCATGGTCACCCTTGTCTGTCATGGGTGTTGGAGAAGGGGCTATCAGCATTGGGTCAAGTTTGCTCTAAGTGACTTCCAAGAGCTTTCCTAATTCAAGGATGGTGCTGTGCTGTGCCCGGTGAATCTGGGTGGCTGGAATGTGTCGTGTCTGTATAAAATTGATACCAGTTTGAGGAAGGATGGGTGGGGAGGAGGAGACACTAAAGACAAATTTCATGTAGGCCCCTCATCCCAGAAATCAGATGGACGAACTCCCCCTTTTCCCTCCCTCGAAGTCTTTCACTTTGTTCCCTAAATAAAAGTGAAATTGGGGAGAGGGCAGCCAACTTCTGTGGTCTACAAGCCTTTGTGCCCCCCTCATTCTCCTCCCACTGCCATTGGACTTTGCCCAGGACGTTCTGCCTGCTCACTCTCTCAACCCCTCAGTGGTAAAGTCAACAGGGGGCTGCTTCCTGGGAGTGAGCCCAGGTTTAGGTCTAAGCAGGGCACTGGTGGTGTTCAAGGAGAGAACTATACTGCAAATGAATGTGCCTAAGAGCAAAATGGCTTCCTCCCCTTTCCCTCCTCTCCCTGTAGACCAGCCCTGGTGCCTAAAATCCCTACCTAGAGCATTGCCTTAGAAGTCCCCTGGGCAGGGGCCTCACTCCAGCTTGGGGACACTGCCTGAGTGTGCAGAGGAGGCCGGCTGCCCAGGGTCTGATGGCTCTCCTTTCCCTGCTCCTGCCTGTTATTGCTGCTGCCAGTGCTGACAGGCAGGGGTGTTTGATGTTTGCAGGGGTCCCAGAACCACCTCCCCCGCCACTTCCCCCTCTCCTTGTGTCTCTTCAGGGCTGCAGAGCCAACCTCAGTGCATAATTCACCCTGGGTTTCAGGGACGGGAGGAAATCCACAGAGGCCTCTACCTACCGTCCACCGCAACATCAGAACAACATGTGCTGGTCCCCTTTGATGTGAATTCCCAAACCCACGCTTCCATACCCTGCTCAGAAGGACCTGCAGCTTTGAAGCTGGCCTATAAACTGAGCTTTCAGGAATAAAGTTGTCTGTCTCTCCTTCACAGAGTGGACGGTGCACAGTCTAAAGCTGCTGAAGAAAATCATGAACACTTGATAAATAATTCTTTCTGGGACCTAGAAGGATTCCTTCCATTTAAAGGGGGGGTAGAAAAAGCACTGACCCTTTTTTATTGAATTTCTTGGGTTTGGGGAAGCCTTTTTTTAGCTCTTTTCACTGCAGATGCTTGAGTGGGACCAGGGTTCACTTGCAGCAATCACCTTAAGAAGGAAAACTTCTCCATTATTTCTAGAGCTGAGTTCCCCTACTCCTTTTTCTCTTCTTTCAGCATCTACTCTGTAGAGGGCTCTCCACCCACCACTAGAAGGGCTGACCTACTTGTCACTCTCATTGTAGACAGCTAGGTAGTGCAGTGAGCCTGGAGTCAAGAAGAGTTGAGTTCAAATCTAGCCTCAGACACTGACTAGCTGTGTTATCCTGGGCAAATCATTTAACCATTGCCTCAGTTTCCCCAACTGTTAAATGAGGATTATAACAGCTTCTACCCTGCAGAGTTGTGAGAATCAAATGAAGTATTTGTAAAGAACCTAGCATATGGCCTGGCACCACAGATTGTAAATTCCTTCTTTAGATTGTAAGGTTCTTCAGGAAAGGAACTATCTTTTGTCTCTTTTTGTAACCCCAAATGCTCAGCACAGAGCCTGGCACACAGAAGGAACTTAATGTTATTCATGGATTGATTAACGTAGTAGGCATCTGATAAATGCTTATTTCCTTCCATCCTTCTGGATGGGTCAGCAAAGATTACACAGAAGAGTTGTTGCCCGAGCTTGGTCTTGAGAGAAGGGATGATTTTGGGCAGCAGGGATGGTGCAGTCCATTTAATGCACGGACAGAATGAATGGAGACAAGGTTGGACAGAACTAGATAAGGTCAGGACAAGAGAGAATTCTAGTGGGTTGGAAATGGAGGGGCATAACGAGAGGTAAGACCAGAAAGAGAGGTTGGGGCTGGACTCTGGTAGGGTGGTGGAAATCAAGGCAAGAAGCATTTATTTAGCAATCACTGCGTGGCAGGTACATAGTACCTGGTGCCAGGTGCCTAGCTTAAGAGCTTGGAATACAAATACAAGCAGACAGGCTATCTCTGCCCTCAAGGAGCCTATTTTCTAATGGTGGAAGACAGCATATATAAAAGAGGGGGCTGAAGAGTGTGGAGGCTGACAGGGGAGGGTTGGGGATAGAATGAGATGAAGCTACCAGCCTCAAGGGCATTGTAGGAAAATGGGTGGGGATCGATTCAATCCCACTAACATTTGTGAAGTGTCCCTGATGTGCAGAGCACTGTGGTCCCTGCCCTTGTGGAAATGACAGCAAGGCTTCTGGGGAATTTAAAGCCTCATCTTAATCTGGTCCTACACTATCCTCCTTTCTCTCCTTCCCTCCATTCCCCACCTCCCAAACCCGCTTCCCTTTTAGAGAGAGTAAGCTCCTTGAGGTCAGGGGCTGTTCCATTTTTGACTCTGTATTTTGTGATATGTGCCTGGCATAGCATGGGCATGTATTATAATTATTCATTAAGCGTAGGAGGGGGAGACCATCTGGCAAATGGCCTCAAAGAAACCCTGACGGCAGTGAGGCATTGGAACCTGGAGCCTCCTCCCATTCCCTCTGGGTGCTGGACCAAAGAAGAGCTACCCAGCCATGGCAGAGCAGTGCACCCTGGGCATTCCTTACTCTGTAGGGGCCCCAAGCTGGACAGCAAGGCTGCCACAGACACAAGGGCCAGGGCCTTCAACAAGGCCAGTACAGCCTGATAACAAGGATATAGGGGACCTGGGGGCCAAGGAGATTCTGCCTCACATTCAGCTTAAAAAAAAGAAATACGGACCTGGACCTTTGGCAGAGGGCACTCTGCATTTTTACATTTCTTTGCCACAAAGAACAATAACAAATATTGATTAGCTGGTGAAGGGCTTTTGGGGGGGCGGGGAATTCAATATTTGGTTAAGGTACAGCCCCTAGTTTATAATCTGGGGGAAGGACACAAGCAGGAAAAACTCTAATACTCCACATTTTCGAATAAAGTGCCCAGGAGTGCAGGTTATTATTGATTTGAATGAATGAATTCAATTAAACCTCTTACTATGTGCAAAGTGCTGAGGATACAAATAGAAAAGATGGTTTTCTCTTCTCAAAGAGCTCAGTCTAATAGGGGGGAGACAACTGCTATCTATGGAAAGTTTCGGCTGCAGGTCAGACAGAAAAGTCCCACATGGTCCTTCAGGTGTGGCCACAAAGTAGATGGAAATGTCTCTCCTTTAACGTCAATCCCACTGATAAAATCTCACCAGTTTCTAATGCTGAACCACTGGATCATGTTAAGGATTTGGGGGATGCGGGACTTCAGCAGATGTGGCTGCGGGACCAAGAGGGGCAGCTGCCAGGACATAGCTCCACAGGGGGTTGTTTCCCAGGATGAAGACTACTAGGACTGGGCTGGAATCAGGGAAAATTCTGTGAAGAGATTGAAAAGAATGGGTTAGAATGAGAATGAGAAAAAAAATTTAGGACTTCACCACCCAGTAATTAAATATTCTCTTGGGAATTTCTCTGAAACATTTCCCCCCTAAGGAATTGATTTGATTGGTAGAAGATGACAGCTATGAATATTTACATTACAGAAAGAGTTAAAATTGTGCAAAGATGTGCCCCTTTCAGACCAGAAGCTTTGCAGGTTGTGAAGAGCAAGTTTTAGAGTCCCCCTCATTGTAACTGTCTTCTTCTGGGTGATGAGACTCTTCAGATATGAGTGGATCATTCTACTCTTAATAAAAGGTGAGGCTTTGAGCTCATTTATGTATCACAAGGTTGGCAGGGACAACAGGGCAAAATTTGTTTTCTGTATCTTTTCCTTAGCCATTAATTTTTATATGCCAAATGGAGAAACTTAAAAGAGTTAAAAAACTGGAGAACCCCGAACCCCAGATCTGTTTGCCTGGTTGTGGCCTAGTTTTCAGAGATGGAGACTTGGGACATATGTGTACTGTCACCATAAGTTAGTGTGAGGTTTCTTATTGAGGGGATACAACCCTGAACAAGAATGGTGAAAAGGAAAGACTATATGTCTATTCTCCTATCTCATGCTTGGGAGATGGGAAGCCTCAGGGTCAAGGCTCTGAGGAAGCAGAACTGGAGATGGAGAGGCTTTTGACAGTCATAGATTAAGATTCTTTAATCCTTTAGAAAGAGCATAGCAGTTAAAATATCCCAGCCCAGGATTCTGGCTGAACCTGAAGCTAGAGTTGGTGAAGACTGTATCTGTCCACCAAGAAGCAAGCCCAGCGAGTCCAAGTCCTGCCGACGAACCTCTCCAGCAGAGAGGCTCTGCTCTTTGAGGATCAAGCCCAGCTAAGTAAATTGTCAAGCAAGTCAGCAGTGAATGAAAAGACACCTAGGAACAGGTCGCCTAACTTCTTGTGTATATACTTGTTTTCCTCACAGATATGGTACATATTTATGGCAAAGGAACCCCAGTTTCATGGGGCAGATGTTCCCTTACTATTTTTCCTGTCATTTGAGCAAAATGCCTTTGCCAAGTGCTTAGTCTTCTGGCTGACAGTTAATGGAAAGCACCCTGGTGATAGAGCTTAGAAAATGCTGTTTCAGAAAGAAAATGCTATAGGGTATATACCCTTGAACCCTGAGAACAGTTGCCTCCAGAGCAAGTAGGAATGCAAGTTTGGGGAGTTAATTCTAGCTCTGGGAGTAATACGATGATATTCAATTTGTTCTAACCACACCAGGTTGAGATTCTATTTTTTAATTCAACCCTTCTTCCTCATCAGTCCTTTAGGCCAGGATCTACTCCCTCAATCCCCGTCTCCAGCTAAGTCCAGCTGTCTGACAGCTCTCAATCTTAACTTCCAGTAACTGGTTTCTCCCCTAAGAACAAACTCAGAAAAGCCCCCTAGCTGACTGAGCAAGACGGCTGCCTCATTTACCTAGATTATTGCATTCAGGCCTACGCCGTAATTGTTGGTATGTCTTTTCCTTACTTTTAGCCTACAATTTCCTTTATAGAGACTGTGAAGATCAGGGACTATCCATGTTCCACTTATGTGCCGGGGCCTAATTTCATCTTTGCATTCTCACTACATAACGTAGTTCTTCAAGCATGATAGGGATGAGACTGGAAGCTGTGGTTTCACTGACAACTTCTGGATGAGCCAATTCCCTCTACCAATGTAGGTTAGTGCTTTCTGGGGCACTCAGAGGTTGAGGGACTTGCCCAGAGTCACATAGCCAGTCATGACTCCAAGGCCAGCTACACCCCAATTGCTTTTCTGCTTGGCACACAGGCACTTATTGTTTAGTGAACTGAATAACTTACTTTCATCCTAACAGTAATCCTTAGAACTTCTGGGATGCTTAGCCAATATCGATCAATCATAGGACCACTGCTCTAGAGCTAAAAGGGATGTTATAATCTAGTTCAATCTCCCACCCCCTTTTACAGAGGAGGAAACTGAGGCCCAGGAAGGTTCTCTGACTTGGTCAAAGTCAATGTCAGAGGTGGGATTTGAACCCAGGTCCTCTGACTCTAGAATTAGTGCTCTTTCCACTCTAGGAAGGGAAATGATTATTTGCTTGGGAGAGGTACCTCCTCTTGGCCTTGGTTCCACTTTTTCTGGTCCTGTCACCACCTGTTCTACATCTCTAGCCATCAGTCCCATGAACCGACTCATTCTGTCTTTTCAATTTACTTCCAACATGAAGACAATAAGGATAAGGGATGCTCATGGCCCTTCAGGCCTCCTTGCTATGTCCCATCTACTGCCAGGCTATGGCTCCACATGGTGAAGACCTTCCCCTTCAGGAGCCAGCTCCTGGAGGAAGGAAAGCAGTGTAGCTAGCACCCACTATTCTCTCTGCAAGAAACTTCATGGATTTTCTAATTCACATTCCCATGCCCAGAAACCTGTGGCACACATGCAATTAGCCAGCCCTCTGCAGGACTGTACCTTGCTTCGTAGGATTCTGAATTCGCACGTACCCTCATGTCATCTGTTGGAAGCCTCTTCTCAGGTCTCAGCTCAGATGTCTCCGATGAAGCCTTTCTAATGTCCCCAAGTCAGTGTTCCCTCCTTCCTCAATTTTCCTAGTTTCGTCTGTATTACTTCTTTGCCTAACATTCACCTGTGCATGCTATGCCCTTCACTTTTCCTGGAGTGCAAGCTCCTGAGGGCAGGGAGCCACAATTCACACCACAGGGTCTGGATTTAATATTTTTAACAACTTTAAGGAAGGGGTTTAAAAGGCTTCATTAGACTGCCAAAGTGGTTCAAAACACAAAGGAGCCTGGTTCAGTCTACTGATGCCACATGAAGTTTAATCCTCTTACACAGCAACCCTTTACATGCCAAAGATCACATTTCCTCTGTCTTTAAACCCCCCCAAATGAAAGTGAAGGCCTCTCACCCATACTAGTCTCCCTTTGGAGATACTTGTCAAATCTTCCTCTTGAAACATGGAGAATTGAACATGCTACAAATGTATTCTGACAGTACAGAGGGATCACAACCTTGCTCATTTTGGACACTAGCCAAGCACTATCCCATTCTGAGCTTACAGTTCACTAAAGCTCCCATTTTTTCATTACAAGTTGCTATTTCACTATTTCTCTCCATTTGAGTGACCATGGCTTAGTAAAAACAGCAAAGGAGTCAGCTGGTCTGGGTTTAAGGTCATACTGGCTGTGTCTTTCACCAAAGATTGCTTATTGTACTGTGGATGTGAGACTGTCTCAGTGGATGGCTTTTTAAGTTTAGGTCCCACTACCATGGTCTCAAGGATGACTCCTGTTAACCAGCTACCAGCTCACAAGCATGACTGGCCACAAGGTGACTTCTGGGGAGGTTGGTCACATCACCTCATGAAATTATATATATATATAATGAGATCTATCAGTGGCAGGAGAACTACACTGATCAAGCAATCCATAGGCCTTTTGAAATACCAAAGAAATCTTTGTATCAGTATGAAATTTAAATGTAAAAGTAAATTATAGAACTTTGGACTTGAAAGGGACCCTGGGGATCACCTAGTCCAGAGAAGCCAAACACAGCCTGCACTGAACCAGATGCAAATGTAATTGGGAAACATTTTAAAAATAAAAATACACAGATAATACTAATGTGTTTTTTTTCAACATCAACATGGGTTCTTAAAGTAACCTTATGTCCAAGTGTCCCTGTCTTTCTGTGTGAGTTTGACACCAATGATCTAATCTAACCTCATTTTACTTTACTTTACCACTTTACAAATGTTAATTCATTTGACCTTCACAATACCCTTGTGACGTAGGTGCTAGCATTACCTCCTTTTTATAGATGAGGAAACTGAGGCAAGCAGAGGTTAAGTGACTTGCCTAGGTCACACAACTAGCATCTGAGGCTAGAGTTGAACTTAGATTTTTCTGACTCCACTACTGGTACTCTAACTCACTGTGCCACCTAGCAATTTCTGAAGGAGAATATAAAATAAGTCTCTTAAAGAGAGTAACTATACTCATAAATTCAAGTTGGAATTACTAAAGTTATCTCATCTAAAAAGATTAAGGGAACTGATTTTTAGAAGTATCCCTAGGTGACTGGATAGTGACATATAACTATCTCAAATGGATTAAGTTAAATTTTCAGCTAAAACTAGGGGGAAAAAAGGGCCAAAATCCTATTATGAAAATAGCCAATTAAATAATTTTATTTTAGCTACTTTCACAGTATACTGACTGACCTCTCCTTTACTGGTTACGGTTAGTAGCTAACAGGGAGCTACAGTAGAAAGTTGTGGACCAAGTGCCAACTCTACCATTAATTCCATCCACGAGGGGAAAACTGCCTTGCCAGGCTTCAGTTTCCGCAGTTGTAAAATATTTACGTTATCTATCTCACAAGATCATTTCAAGAAGTAAATGAGATCATGTCAAAGTGCTTCTGAATTGTAAAGCACAAAAAATGCAAACTATTATTTCTAAATTAGGGTACTCTAACTCACAAGAGAAATAACAATGAAATTTAAAAAGAACTTAGAAATAAAAAGCAGTCCAGGTAATAGAATTGGAAGAGGACACACTGTTTTTAGTCTTTTGTGTGGTAAAGCTTTATCAAATTCTCTGAGATGCTTTAAATTTTAGAGAATGACAACAGAGGGATGATAAGGAAATAGTGTAAACATCTTTCCCTTCAATGACTTAAAAATAATCAACCAATTTAATTTTGCTCTTATTCCTTCTAAAAGAAATTAATTTTGTTTCCCTGATCCACTTAATCCTGTGTCATATAATTTACTGCTGCAAATATGTTACACTACACGATACATCGTATTTTGGGCCAACTCACTTGTAAAGGACTGTTACTTGTGTTAAAAACAAACAAAAAAAACCCCTTCAGTGGGGCCTAGCAGTTATCCCGGCCTAAAAGTATCTACTGCCACTATTCTTTGGGCTCACAAGTAGAGCTAGAAAAATTACAATAAACTGAAGACCCATTCTTTTTGCCAGCTAATAATAATTATAATATATCAATGCCAGGAGATATTTCCATGATGAACAGTTCTACTACATCAAAGTATTATAATTAAAGAGGTATTTTTCTCATAAACGCACCATCACATTATCAAATTAACTTTTATAAGAGAAAACATTAGGGACAAAAATAATAAAAAAGAATGGAACATACAGCTGTCAAAAACAGAAACACCCACAAAATAGTACTAAGAAGTTTCAACAATGTTCCCCACATAATTTCATTAGAAGGGACTAAAAAAAATGGGGGGGGAGGAGTTAGAGGGTATTTGATGATAATGTGAAAAGGAAGCTGGGAATCATATTTATTTGTCTTTTATACAATGCAACTCTTATATTTTACAAAAATGGATATAATCATGCCCATAAAATTGTAATCCATGGCATCTGAAAGCAAACACTCTTTGTAATTATTTAAAAGGGCCTTTTTTTAAAATTATAATACAAAGGTCTGTGCTATAGAAGCAGTCCTCCACTGTGCATTATAACAATAAGGCTTACTTTGAATACAAAGACTAATCACACATTTGGAGTTATGAACCACTGGATTTAACAAACATCATTTTGTAATTGCTCTTTGCATCCTTCTTAGCTTTGGGGTCCTCCACTTCCTCTGGCTGTTCAGCAGCTTGTAGCTCTTCAGCAGACTCCTCTTTCTCAGACTCTGAATCACTTTCAGAGTCCTCTGGACTTTCAGGGTCAGGTGAATCATCATCATCGTCATCATCATCATCATTTCCAGCAGCATCACCTTCCCCATCAGGATCCTCTAACTAAAAACAAAAGAGGTATGTACTTTTTATGATGAGATCTTGTTTTAGAAGACAACAAAGGATTCTGCAAAGCCTGGCAGAAGTAAAGGGTCTAGGCTCTGTGAAAAATTTAACTTACTTCCTTTTTCAAAGTTATTATCCCATTTTACATGGTTTTAAGGACAAAAAAAGACTAAATTTGGCTTAATGTTACTTTCTGGTAATCTGTTAACTCCATCAGTTTTCAAATAATATTAAGGATTATTGTGGAACTCAAAAGTGATATGAGAGGGACAAAAAATAAAATGGAGTCTTCATTAGCCGGTTAAAAAAAAAATCTGATCTAATTTGTGGGTGAAGGGTTTATCTAGGGCAGTGGTGTCAAACTCGAAGAGAAAACGGGGCTGCACAATTAAGGATCTCTGTGTGCACATACTGACCTAGAAAACTACATAGTAAAATTATCAATGTTCTACTATATTTTCATTTATTTTATTAACTATTTCCCAATTACATTTCATTTTGGTTCTGGCTGCACTGTTGCAGCGTATGACACCTCTGTTCTAGAACAAAGTTCAATTTTTAACATTATTAGAACACATTATATCAGCTTCCATTTAGAAAGCACATATGCTAAAGCTTGAATATAAACCAGAATTCACCATAAAGTCGAATTTTAAAGTATCTTATTTATAAAATAATCCTCTACATGTCAAGCACATTAGGACCATATATGGCCCACAATACTCCAGAGTGAAGCCCAAAGCTGATTAAAATGTAGCCATCTGATTTTAATGTACTGTTATCTATAAATGGGTATGGTTTTCTAAGTCAACACGTGGCCTGCAGGAATCCTCAAGTATGGTGTAGTGGCCATTTCTATTAGTTTCACATCACTCCTCTAGATTATCTGAGGGTAGGAACTCATTTATAAAAAAATAGTAACCTATCACGTTAAGCTTTCAAGCTGAAACTTTTTTTGTACTGCCAACGATACTGCAATTCCCAGGTTAGTACTGATTAACACTCATCAATTTTATTTAGATGATGTCTTCCCAATGAATGAAAATAAGTTAATCACTACCTCGCTGAAGCCAAGTCCACAGTGTCGACGATATCTCCCTGATAATTTACTGTCCATACTTTGTTGATACTGTGACTCCAGTTCTTCATTCATTTTCTTATCTTCTTCCCCTGCATGTCCAGTGTACTTTGGTTATGTTTCAGTCAAATTAATAAAAACATCTGATTACACAAAACAACCATAATACAGACGGCTATAATATACAGGGCTGATTTTTAAAAGTTATGATTTAGTAATTATAACTTCATGGATGCATCTGAATTCCACAAGACTTTTTACTTGACATCAAAAGGCCTAAACAGGACTATCAAAGTACTCCTTATCTGTATTAGTGACTAACTGTTGAACCAACAATCACAATTTCAAAGTGTTCAATTCAATAATTCTAACCAGGCAAGCCAGATACCATAAGGTTGTATGGTTTCAGAATAATAATTTTGGAGTTTTTTGATCAAAAAAATGAAAGCAGTAAGGGCAAGAAGTTTATTTGTATTTTCTTCTGAAAATTCAACTGTCAAATTGTTCTATATATCCCCTAACCCCCAGAATTCCTTCCATTCAATGAGAACATTTAAATGTGTTTCATCAAATATGCAGATCACCTAGTTAAAAAAGTCCAAATTGTCAGGGCTACACCCTTATGCCTTCTCTACATTAAAATATATTATAGTAAATTAACACATATCCCAATATCCATTTTATTATATTAAAATATAAGGGGAATTTCACCCTTTAGTAATCCAAACAACAATCAACTTCTCAGTGTTATTACCATTTGCTTGACTCACAAAGTTCTCAATTTTAAAGAACAGAAGCAGCTAAATGCTGTACCTTCTATGAAAGGTCAAGAACTAGAACCTTTTCAAAGTTAAATACTGTATACTCAAGTGTTGTACAGTGTGAAGCTAAAAAAAAATTTTTTTAAAGAGGAGTTCTAAGAAAAATGACAGGATTTAGGGCTATAAGAGACTTTAGAAATCAGCTAGTTCAACCTATTCATTTGACAGATGAACAGACTGAGGCCTAAAGAGACTAAACGGTTTGGTTCCAGTCATATGTATTAAGTAGTAGGACAAATGATTCAAAATAACTTCTCTGATTACAAACAGAATTTAGACATTTCTTGGTTTACACAAATTCAAATTTACATAAAGAATTCTGAAAGAAATACACATTCCAAAAACAAAACAAAACACCAGTCTACTTTACTGTGCAGTATTATATTATCTGAATTTCTACCACTATTCCTTCTCCTTTTCTCCCAGAAAGCTATTTCATGGAACCAAAAATAAAATTTTTTTTAACAGGAGGAAAGGGGGAACAAACCAATACAGCCAAAAAGTGTGAAAATATGTGCAGTGTTCCATACTGTGTTCTCTCTCTGCTTCCACCCCTTGGCTTGGTGATCTAACCAACCCTGCCCGCCCCCCCCCCCCCCAAAACTTTAAAGCCCAACTCCCCCAACACTTCTCCAAGTGAAAGCAGAAGAACTGAATGAAGCGCTCTAGAATGCTGAGCTGAGAGGGCCCCAGCACATCTCCCCTTCTCTCTTGTCTTTATCTGCCACCACCCCACCTTGCTCTTCCTCTTGGTTCCAACCAGGCCCCCATGTGTGCCTCCTCCTGCTCCAGCTTCTCTGTCCCTAGCCCTCATGTCCTCAAGCTGTGTGCTGACTCCCTTATCCCTGGCAGTGTGAGCCCCCTTCCTGACTCCTTCTGACCTCTCCTTCCCCATTTCCCTGGGTAAATTCACATTATGTAAAAACTGTTTTACGTAGGTCTGCGGAATGCTGCACTTTAAAGCATTACCCTTTCACCCAACTACCTCTCATTTTTCAGTGTCCTCCCTAAACAGTTTTACTCAAGTCAAAACTCATGTTACAATTTCAACAAAGCAATTTTTTTGACCCACAATCTGAAAATCCTATTAATTTCTTGAGTATTTTTAGGGATTTTCTTTAGACTTTTAATTCTAGACTCTGATTAGGAGATTAACCCAATTTGTTGGTAGGCAGATGGCATGGTTGAAAGATTTCATTAGAAGATCTAGGATCCAACTCTATCACTTGTGTGACCTTGGGCAAGTCACTGCACTTTTTTGGGCTTAGGTATTCTCATGTGTGAAACCAGAATGTTGGATCAGATGGCTTCTAAGGTGCCTGCCAGCTTTGAATCCATGATACTATTAATTTATTATGACTACTATAATGGGTGCTAATATAATGGTAAAAGAAATCAGGACATCTCCACAATAACAGTAGAAATCTTTATGTATGTAAAATCAACAATATGATCTTATTAAGAAGGATAAATATACCAGAGTGGCAAAATAATAGAAACAAAACTGAAGTATAAAACGCCTAACTTTTCATATTAAAAAAAAAATTTTAAAAAAGGAACTATGCTTTGGCTGAAATTCCAGTCACAGATCCAATTCATTCACACTATTAGACGTTACATTTTTGATATTCACTACATTTAAACATCCTTACTTCAATTATATTGTACATTCTTACCTGTTCTGAAGTGAGATGTTGACCTATGATCTCCTATAACAAGACGGCCAGTGTGTTCTTTCTATTTAAAAGATGGAAAATTAGAAGTTGTTCAAATAGCTTTATACATATACATCCCATGTACATTAAAAAGCTTCTAATGTCCACAACTCTGTTCAGATACACAACAAAATCTTAAATCACTTAGGACCCCCATGTAATTAGAGACAGCCTTTTGAGTAGCCAGAAGCCCCTAAAATCTACATTAAAAAAATAAAGCGTTTTGATTTGTAGCTTTCAGACCCAGAGCAAAACATACAAATTTATTTTGAAGATCTTCAAATATGAATTCTGGTCATAAGCATAGAGAACCCTCATAATCTGCAGACCAGTTGTCTACCAAAAGTTAAATCTTTTCTTCTAAGAGTAGAGAATATTAAATAAGAGTTAAGCATAATGATTTTACCTACAATCTCTCTAACTATTCTTAAGGTCATAGCTTCAGAGGTGGTTCAGTGGATAAAGTGCTAGGCCTGGAATAAAACAAAACAACTCGAATTCAAATAAACCTCAGACACTTACTAGCTGTGTGACCCTGCAGTCACTTAACCTGTTGCATTCCTTTCTTCAGTGGTAAAATGGGGGTCATAAGAGCACTTATCTCCCAGGGTTACTATAAGGATCAAAAGAGGTATCTATAAAGTGCTTAGGACAGTCCCTGGCACATAATGCTTGTTCCCTTCCCTTTTCACAAAATCTTAAATCATCTAGTCCATCTTCCTCATTTGTACTTAAGTGTGCCTACGTGACAAGCAATGCACTAAGTGCTGGGAATAAAAAGACAAAAATGAAAAGTCCCGGACATCATGGACCTTAGATTCTATTGAAGAAAATAGCAGGTATATATCAAACTACATTCAGAATACTAAAAGGAAAAAAAAGGGTAGTTTGGGGAATGTACTAGCAGCTGGTGGCATCAGGTGCTACTTGTGTGGAGTCTGGAAGAGGGGAGGGAGGAATGCACTGCATTTGTGTGGGAGGGCCAGCACAGGGGTGGAATGTCATCAGAGCAGTTATGGATGGAGCCAGAAGTGCAAGGAGAGCAAGTGCGAAGAGGTCAGGGCATGAAGACAGGTAAGGAAAGATTTAAAAAAAGTGAAGCACCAGAAATTTTAAAACCTATATCTAACATATTAAAACCTTGATTTAACATGAAGAAAAAACCAATGAGCTACAAAAAACACATTTTTCTTGACATTCTTTAAACCTCCCTATACAATCACTTTGATTCAACATTACCAAAATTCTCTAATAGTTTCTAAATTCCTGTCTTCTCAATTTTCTAAAGTTCTTTCCTAACTTTGTCCTCTTCGATATTTATCTAACTTTGCCAATGTTACCACATACTTTAGTTCTCTATTTTCATGATGCTTCTTTTGAAAGATGATCACTGTGGTTAAGAGAAAGATCAATATATGATAAAGTGATGCTCTTTAAAAGTACACAGCTGCAATATTAGTCAATAGGTTGGTGCACGCTATATACTTTGATTTGCTCTAGAGACAGAGGCTCCTACAGCCTACTTATGGGCAGTTTCAATGCTTAAACAGTTAACTTGCAGTATGTTGTTTTTCAAAAACATTTTACTTGCCAACAATGCCAGTTAAGGTAAATAATGCTATACGCTAAGCTTTTCTCCCTTTTGTTATTTTTTTCTCCTTTAAGGGATCCCACAATAGTACTTCATTACTTGTAAAGTTTATTTCTAATCAATATAAAAACATCACATACACTATGGAGTTGTCTGTCTGTTCAACAGGCATAGGAAACTCCAGGTGTGGATATTTACCTATGGTCACAGAGCTTAGAAGGATGGGATTTGAAGCTAGGTCTCACTTATTTCCAGCGAAACACTACACGCTAAGCAACAATTTCTTATTCCTTATTATGTGTTTATTTAACTGTTGGTCTTTGTTGGTGGTTTAAGTTTATAATACAATTAAAAATAGTAATAATCTGTTTCCCTTCTTTGAATACAGGCACTTGCTAAATAGTTCTGAGCTCTCATCAGGTTTACTAATACTCTCATGGAGACAGATTGTAGCACTAATGTTATTTATGTCAGGATGAGTTGTGAGTCAACAAAGACGAGATGCCTCAGAGGATTTAACTGCAATATCAGTAAGTCTATAATCAATTCAAAAATGATCATAACCAACATTTAAAGACTCCTTGAAATTTGTTTTTCAACTATTTATATAAATGGATTTCCATGCACAAAATGTCAGTGGAATATAGTATGTTACGTTGCTAGACTTGTAGTCAGGAAGACCTGTGTTCAATTCCCGTTTCTGCCACCTGTCAGAACATACTTCTTAATTTTTTCATCTGTAAAACTGGTATAATACTTACCTCCCTTGGCTGAAGTAAGGATCAAATGAGAATGTACTCTAAAGCACACTGCAAACTTTAAAGGGCTATAGTTATCATCATAATATCTACTTTTCAGTGGTTTCTCCAAGATTCTATCTCCATATTTCTTTGTCTAATTATTCCCACATTTCTTTCATATTTCTTAATATAGTTACAGTATATACTCTGTTCTCATTCTATTTTCTTTGCTTTATTTTATAAACAATGTACTTATATTATTCTATCAGTTTTATCTTAGCTTTCTAATCTAATTAACATATTACTGTTTAATTCCTACTCTTAGGACATTTTAGACATGCCAGGGTTTTCCCCCCTTTCAATTACTAGTATTTTTGCTATAAAAACCTTTGAGTGGATAGCTTTCCTTTCCTTTTCTTTAACACTCTGAGGGTCCATTCCCAATGATGGAATTACCATGAAACACAAACTCTGGCAGAGAGGCTTATTATCAGATACTGGCCTCATATGGGGGTGTTAAATGTTACTAGCAAGCAACAGAGGACTTGTGATTTGGGCTGGTGGAGCTTTATACAGTTGTTATTATACTATCATGTGTACAAGTTAATTCTCTTTACTGACTTATGGCATTGTTACTAAAACTTGTTTCCCCTTAACTGGAAAATGGAAAATCTTGCTTAAGAATGAGAATGACAGGAAAAGGAAAAAAAAAAAAAAAGAATGAGAATGACATAGGAAGAGTAAGGTTAACCAGACAGCCCCAGTGCTCCGTTTATATCTGCAGTCAAGAGATCTGGGGTATGTGGAGTGCCCTGGGCATACAGTCTGTAGAGAGTTTGCTAGATAACATGGATCAATTCTGTTCAGCCTGAGATGATGTGGAGGGGATGTGACTTGGCCTTTTTTTCGGGGGGAGGAGGAGAGAAATACTAACACTGATGAGCTCAGGGATCCAATGAGGTATGTGAATTAAAAAAAAATATTGTAATCTCACTGAACTCATTAATACTGATTTTTCTAGGTATACTATCACGTCACCAACAGATAATATTTTGACCTCACTTCCAAAGTTAATCTCTCTAATACTCTTTTCCTGTCTTAATGACATTGCTTATATTTCTACTTTTGTTAAATGGTGATAAAAAGGGGAATACTTGTGAACGTAAGATTTTATTAAAGATTTGCAGTGCATCACCTTCTATTATCTTATGACTCTGAAAAATGCTCTTGTTAATGATTTATCATTGATAGTTTTTCCCCTAATTTTAACCTGCTTTGCAAACATTAATATAAAAATTGGTTATAATGAACAAAAATTTAAACATGGTTGTATAATGTTGGCAAATATTTTATTTAGTAATTTTATAAGTGAGATTTTCTTTTTTAATGTTGTCCTTGCAAATCCTTAAAATCGATACCATATATTGATACTCTAGAATTAATCTGAAGTTCAGCTTCCTTGTCCTATTGTCCAAGTCTTTTATATTGTCCTCCTTATCCACTAATCAATGTACTCAGGTTTTTGTTGCTGGTTTTTTTTAAAGCATACAGGGCTTAGTCTGTTAATCACTGCTTGACCACATCTTTTTTAGACACTCCATTGCAGGTTTTTTGTTTTTTTCTATGTAGTTCTGCTTTTTTCACTAAATGATCTTTTCTCTCTCTAGAAAACTCCTACTCTGGTGTCTCATTATGATTAAGATAACACAGGTCTTTTGAAGGTTATGCCACAGTACAAGCTTTGGTAGGTTTTACCAAGATGGAAAGGTTTCAAATAATGTAAAACTACCTACAAGAAGGCTTACCACAAGGGGATTATTTTTTTCTTTTATGGCTAACCACAAATGGATAAAAATACAAAATGGGCTTCGGTCTTTGTGGCCTAATTATGCTTCTGAAGTGACAGTAGGAGAAGAGGGGGCAAAAAAGTGCTTACGAATAATATAGTTCTAGTCTGTCTAAAAACATTTTACTATTTATGCCTTTAATCTGTCATTTTTAAAATAACTGACAACTATGAGCAACCAACTATATTCATATTGATAATCTTACTCTTAACTAAAACAGGAATATATAAACAAGTTATAGGTCAGTGGGAAGGACTTCTCAGTTTTCCTCAGAGATGCAAATAAAGGAGTTGGTTTTACTCTTTGTCCAAAGGCAACAAGAAACAATTTCAAAGGACATTTAGTCATCTTGTCTTGTGGTGTTTGTGATAAACATAAGCAAATTTATCGACACAAGATAAATGCAACTTATGCTAATATCTACGGCAGAGAATTAAGTAGAGAACCTGACAAAGATGTCCTAAAAAACTTAACACAAAGCCTGGTATTAGAGGACTTTTACAAGGCGGATCAAGAAAAGATGGCAAAAAACTGTGGTAAAATAAGATCTGATGTTAAGATATCGAAGAGGCAAAAGATGTGCAGAATATTCAGATGCCTCATTCCCACATACCATTATTATTTATTTTAAAAAGAGAGCTAGAGGGTTCTGGATGTGACAGGCATCAACTGGCATCATAAAAAAATTAAACTGACCGTATCTTAGACTCTAGTCTACAAATATTCCTACTATAAATTAGACAAAGTTGTATGTAAATAGAACCTATTACACAGAAAGCAGTCATTTGTGAATTAGCTGTTTATAAAGATTACTGACTAGGTTAGACCAAAGTTCAAAAGAAATGCCAAATTTGAAAACATTATGAATTTGAGCAAGTATAACAACTCCAAATAAACTGACTTCTGAAAAATAGGACTTGGACAAGTAAACTATAGACTCAATTTATCACCATTTTTCAGAGAAAAAGGAACACAAAACAATTGCTACATTAAAATAGCTCAAAGTTCTGAAACTGCTTTTGAGAACAAACAGCTTCCTTACCATGCAGAGTAGAGAAACATGGGAGCTAGAGGCAATAGCAACTTTATGGCATAACTTTACAAATACTATATGGAAAATGATGTAAGACTACCAGCAATATAGACTCACTAGACAATTGGAAAACCTTTTAATTAAAAAAGAACGAGACTTGGTTTTGAGATCCAGCTAAGTCATCTTACCATAAGAAAATTAATGTACTGGAAGGAGAACAAACCAGATATGGACTGGGCACATCTCATATTTAGGCCATGAGCCAAACTCAGTGACAATAGTGAACTACCACATATGGAATTATCACCCAATGAGGACTTGGTACTTAAGAAGATCAAGTCTGGAAGACAGGCTGAATGTGATCACTACATACCAAAGTGATTTGGAGGCAAAATAATTCTAAAGGTACTCATGTACTATTTTCAACATATCTCAAAAAGAACGAGATTCCAAAAAAGTAAATATCAGATACTGCACTCATCCCTTGCCCCACCTGACCCCAACAATGAGATGGTATCAGCAACTACCAAAAAAAGTTGAAGTGGAATTAACACTACCCAAAGGCTTAGTTTATAATTTCTATAGTTTTTGCAGAAGAATGGTATATGACTATCAAGATTTTCTCAATGAAAACAGAGGATGAGAACTGACATGCTTTAGAATCTAATTTTTTAATAGATCACATTTTAAAACCACACCACTGACTAAAATAAAAAAATCTGCCATACTGATTGGTTTCTATAGTGTTCTTAAACAAGATGTCTCACACGGTCATCTAAGATTATACAACAATTACAGAAGAGTTCAATTTATACAAATTCAGAAGTCAACGGAGGGAATAACTGCTGAATATCAAAGGTAACTATGAACTGAAGGTTATTTTAGGCTAGCTGTAAATATCTTTTTAAAACTTCATTATGATGGAATTTTTTGAAGGGGGAGGGAAAGAATACTACTTGACTGGCTCCTTTATTAGCTACTGGATCCTATTATTTTATGGTCTTTTTAACTCTGGGTGGCAATTTTAGATTTCCCAGGAGACTAATCTACCTGCACCACTTGTTATCAGAAACCTATTATATAATTCACTTCCATCCAATTCTCTGATCCAGCTCATCTTCCCTATCCTGGTTGCCAATCTACCTTGCAGACGGAAGCTGAGCAAAGCAGGTAAGATGTAGAGCTGCTACTTCCTTTGAAGAGAAATTACAACACCAAAGTGAAAGAAGTGTTCGTATTTTGAGGTGAAGATTTCGATTAGTGCTCTTTCCACCTGCTTTGAAAGTGAGTGGGAAAGCAAGGCATGCCTAGGAGCAGTGGTAAAACAGAGGAGAGCATCTTTGTAATAACCTCTGATGGAGTGGGAAGGCCATCGAGGTAACTCAACTTCTTGACAGAATGTGATGGGGGCAGGTGCAGCACTAGTTTTGTTCTGTGACATCCCCTTTAAGGTTGACAAGGCATGCCTCTGGAAGTTCAGAGTGTAGAGAAGGCTTTCTAGGAAAGGGCTTTCTTCCCAAATGATTGTAAAGCAAGAAAATTGGTTCCAAACGGTTTTTGTAAAATTAGCACCACCTAATTTGTATGACTGGAAGCATTACAGTAGCATTTAGATATAATGTGTCAAAATAGCTGTTTCTATAGCACTTTAAGATGTGCAAAGTGCTATATAAAAATATAAAATCTCATTTGATCCTCATAACCACCCTGAGAGGTGGATGTTGTTATCATTTCCATTTTACGAGATAAGGAAAGTGAGGCAGACAGAAGTTAAAAGACCTTTCCAGGGTTACATGTCTGTTAAGCGTCTGAGGCAGAATCTGAACATAAGGTCTTCTTGTCTGCCACTCGATCCATCACACCATAGCACCTGGATGTCCTCAACAATGGGTGAGTCAACATTACATGAAATATCCCTTTTATATTCATTCACAAAATGTACTGATCTGCCACTTGAGAAAGAGCAGTAAGACTCCCGTCTCATCTTTTTTTGTCACATTATCCTTTTATCTTTTTCCTTTATCAATCAAATAATCTCAGAATTTGAGATAGAGATAATGGATAAGGCTCTCTTTCTCAGGCCAGCTAGTTTTCTCCCCAAATTCTAGGATGACAACTTTTCTAACTAGCTCATGTGACAAAGAATAATGGAATAGGGAACAATAGTCCCCTCTCTCCTTTTGAGCAAACTGTTTTCACCTTGTAATATTTTTTAAAAATTATATTCACTGAAAAATATTTTAAAATAATTTCACCCCCCCCCCCATACTTACCTTTCCAGCTCCCATTAGTCTTAAGAACTTTTGTTTTCTCTCTTCATTGCCTAAGTCAGCTGCCTCCCAGTTGCTAGATCCAATCTAGACAAGAAATGATGAGATTAGGGCTTTTTTTTGGTGGTGGGGGGGGCAGGGAGAAAGGATGACATTAACATGTACTTGGAAATGGAAAAAATTAGATTTACATACTTAAATTTTCTATATAGTTTACCCATGAGAATGAATAACCAAATTTGCTGTGAACGTAAGTGCACCACTATTTAAAATCAAATGTTTGTTTTAAGAACTATCAAGAGAAATGACTGCCATTTACCTTTTTGTACCCTATCCCCTCCTCTTTTCCACAGACACAAAAGATACTCAAACTAAATTTTGACTAGTGACTCTGTTTTAATACATATTCAATGGATAGTTTCCTTTGTTCTTAGTGTTCTATTTTTATTACTTTGAAAGGTTCATCTACTCCTATAGTTTCAACTATCACTTAGTGGTAGTTCTTGATGTGTTTTCTGATCCATTAATTTCTCTAAACCTAATGCTTAACATACTTTAAATAAAAGAAACAAGAAAAAATAATTACTTAAACCAGGGCCCCTTTCTGATGTTCCCATTTTTAGGAAGAGAATCAACATTCTTTCAATTCTTCAGGCTCACTTTTTGGGAATTAATGTCAAATTCTAACATTATATCATCTTTAGTCATGATCACACTGATTCTTCCTCTGAAAACTTTTAGAACCAACAGCAAGACTCCACCTAAAGTGTTATATTATATACTTTCCTGATTTGAGATGCACAATGCAGCCGTTCACATCTCTTTAGTACATCCTTCAAAAAAATCATCTAAGTTGCCACTTTACCCCATTCCTGGAAATTAGTTACTCCTATACCTTACTTCTTGGTCATTATAGTGATTCAAATTCTTCCTTCTGGTCAACTAAACTGTCTTACCAGTCCTCATACCATTAGTTTTAAGACATCCATGCCTTTGCATATGATTACTGAAGTATCTTCCTTCCCATAAGTGATTAATTTACCTCCTCCATGAAGAATTCCCTGACCTACTCCACTCTCCTGGAAACAGACCCTGTATTTCCCATTCCAATAAGCACTACTAGATTTATATGGCTGAATTGATTTGGGCCTATTCTGATGACTTTTTCTTATCTCTGAAACTACATTATTTTGCATACAATGAGTGCTCTTAAAAAACTATTAGTTGACCTTGATGTCTGACTTCTGGTTGCCATTAAGTATAAATTAATTTCATCAAATAGGTTTTAAAGAACGTGTTCATAATCAGCAATTAAAAATTTTAGTCAAGGCTCCTTAAAAGTATATACTCTATCAAATAATAAGTCTATTTTCCTTAAAAGAAATTTAGACATTTACAGGATACTATGGGATATATTAAGTCGTTGTAAAATATCAAAGTACATCAAACTTCAGGCTTGTAAGATCCCGGGACGAAATCGTTTTAAGTGTCACAGAACTGTGACTAACTTTTCATTTTCTTGATTCACTCTTCTGTAGAATAAATGCTTGCTGACTTGACTATTTTTCAACATTCTGCTTCATAAAGTGATGTAACTTAGTTAATTCCATTTACCAATGGTTATTTTATAGTAAGTGATCCCTCTTTTGAGGTGACATCAATCTTTGATTTTAAAAGGTATGATTTCGGGGCAGCTAGGTGGCCCAGTGAATAGAGCACCACCTTGGAGTCAGGAGGACAAGAGTTCAAACATGACCTCAGAAATGTAACACTTACTAGTCCATGTGACCTTAGGCAAGTCACTTAACCCCAATTGCCCTGCCTTCCCTGACCTCCAAAAAGCAAAAGAAAAAAAGTATGATTCCAACTTAAAGAATATATAGTTCAATTATTATATATTTAACTGAAGAGGTAAGATGAAAAGTTTTCTTTAACATGGCAGCCAAGCTATTCTAAAACACAGAAATATTTACACCAAGTACTGGGTCTTGGTTCTAAAAATGAAGATAATTCTTAAGATAATTTTTTGCACACGCCGACAGCAGCAAGGTGTGAAATCACCAAGATAATCTTTTTAAAATGAGTTTTAAAAATCAAGCCTATCAGCTGATTTGCTAAATTAACGACCTCCTTCCTTTCCGTGCCCACATTTTTTGTGCCAAAGAACATCTAAAGGTCAGCAGTAACAGAGCATGGCAAATTCTCACGTGCCTACTCCAACATTTTTTATTCACTATATACCTCTTTGGGAATTTCTAACAATACAGACACTTTCCCCCTTCCTTGAGAGGCAGACGATTTCTTTCTTTCCTGCTCTGAAGGCTGCACGGTCTCTTTGTTCCGGTGACAAGCGGCTTTAGAGTGCGCAGAGAAGCACTAAGCCTAAGGACCTCTGCACATGGACCACAAGGAGGAAGACAGATGGAGCCGCGCGTGTTCCCGGGGCCCCGGGCCAGAAGCCTCATCACCCCCGTAGTGACTACAAAGATGCAACGTCCCGAGCTTGTGCATTCTCACGAGTTAACTCTTAGCTGCCCAATGCTAGTCTGGCGGTAAACGTGCTTGGAGATCTCCGCTGTCCTCCTAACAGCTGAGCCTCAGTCCGGCCGTCCCTCTCCCCGAAATGTGCCCGGCTGGGACGAGAGCTCACGGGGGCCAATTGCATCCCCCATCCCCCTCCCCCCCCCCAGGAAGCATCGGACGCGCACCTCCCACAAAGGGAAACCTCCGCGGCGCACGCGCCCAGGCCCCTGACCGCCGGGTTGGGGAACCCCTTTACCCCTCACAGCCCAAATTAAATACGGGTTGCTCTCGGAGCCTCCCCGCACCCCCCCCCTCCCGAGAAGGACGAGGGGCCGCTTCCCTCTCAGCCCACTCTTTTCAGTTACGCTCCCAGGCCAGGGGCACCCATCGTCCTCGGGCCGCCCCTGTCCGGGCCTCGGAGCGACGAGTAGGCCTCGTTACCCGGCCTTGCCCTTCCCCCTCCCCCGCCATTGTTATTTACATCGTCGTCAGGGGAGGCTGAGCGCTTCACCCCATGCGGGTGGGATTCTCGGGCCGCACTCATCCTCCCGCCGACCCCGCCAAGGGGAGTGCTGAGGCAGCCCACTGGTCTCCTTCGCCGCCGGCACCCACAGCCAGCCGCCGCAGCACCAGCTCAGCGCCGCTCGGAAGCGCGGGGCGAACCGGGCCTCCTCAGCGAGCGTCGTCGCTGCGCTCCGCCCACGCCGCCGACGCGACTCTCGTCCTTTCCCTGCCCCACCCCCCCCCCCCAACCGAAACGCTCTGGGAATTGTAGTTCTCTGGCTCGATCGTCTGTGGCAGAATCAAAGAGAGTTATCAGAAATAAGGACTACAACTCCCAGGAAGCCATGCGGCGCTCTCGCACTGAGTGGCGGGAGTGCCCTCGGAAACTACGCCTCCTTCGGCCATTCTCGAGGCTGAGCCCGAGGCGGAGGTCTCTAGGTCCTGGGCTGGGGACGAAAAGTGCCCCCTCGGCTCTTCCTTTGAGGCCAGGCTGTCCCCCTCACCGTCTCTACTGTCGTGATGAACCTCCCTCCCCCCAGCCGTTTCAAATTCAGTGACATATGATCATTCTCCAGGGTCCCGGCCAAAAATCTTTAAAAAAAGAAAATGACTTCTGATTTCCAGAGCTTGTGCAGGCGGGGACTTGCGTTGCCCAGGGTGGCTTCTTCGGCGGGCAGCATCCTAACGGGTGCTTCCAGGGGCTCCCCCCATCTGTTTTTGTAGTCACGCAGGCGCAGGCCCGAGGACCTGCGGGGCTGGGGCGAGGGAGGGGACGTTTTTCTGATTGTGGGTGAATTCCAGCTGCCTGGCAGGTGCGGGTGGGTCCGCGCCACAAAGGCAGCCGGAGTCGGGTCCTGGTGCGCCCAGCGATCCCCGAGGCCTCGTGGTGCAACCCACATCTTCCATTTTTACTGAAGGGGAAACGGTCAATAAGTATGTATCACGGTCCGCCATGTGCCAGGCACTCTTCTTATTAATCCCTGGAGATGCAAAGAAGGTCAAAAGACACCCCTGCCCCCGAGATGAAGACTAATGGGGAAGAGAGCATGCAAACAGCTGTGCCCGAGCAAAATATGTGAGATATAAGTTGGAGATAATAGAAGGAACTAATAACAGCTGAAAGTTTTAGCTTTTAATAGCTTTAAGCTGGGCTGACCTTTGGAATATACTATATACCTCTTTAAAGTTTGCGAACAGCTATACTTACCTTAGCTAACTTCATCCTCATCCTGGAAGGTGGGTGTTATTACCGTAGTATTTTATGCAAGAAACTGAGACACAGAAGGGTTAAGTGACTTGTCCGGTCACATGGCTAGAGATAAAATTCGGAGAAGTCTGCCCAGTTGCTGTTTAGCTGGCCTAGGTAATAGAAAATAAAGCTTCAAGTCCTCACTGTGTGCCAGGCACTGCTAAGTGCTGTGAATGCAAACGAGAATAACGGCATTTACCTAAAAGCAGCATTATATGTACTTCTTTAGGTCCTCACAGGGTCCCATGAAATACATACTATTATTATCCATATTACCATTGGGGAAACAGGCTGAGAGAAAGGTGGAGTCACTTCCTTAGAATCACACAGCTAGTAAGAGTCTGAGGCAGGGTTTAAACTCAGGTCTTCCTCACTCTCTTGCCAGAATTTAGACCTTGCACCACGCAGCTGTCTCCATAAATAAAAACAGAAGATCCCTGCCCTCAAGAAGCATTTATTAAGTGCTGGGCACAGAAAGACAAATGGAAACAGCCCCTGCCCTCAAGGAGCTTATATTCTGCAGGAGAAAAATGACAGGTATTACTATAAAAAAATGCAAAATAAATACAAAGGAATTGGGTTTGGGGGAATCAGCAAAGGCCTCTTGCCGGAGGTAGCCCTTGAGTTTAAACCTTGAAGGAAGCTAGAGATTCTAAGAAGTGTGGAGGAAGTAGGAATATGTTCCAGGCTTCCTTCAGGGTTAACCTGTGGAAAGACACTGAGACTCACCATAGAATGTCTGGAACAGAGAACAGCAAGTAGGCCAGTTCATCTGGAAAGTAGGGTGCATGAGTTTGGGGTGGGGAGCAAAAGAGATAATGTGATTAGCATGGAAAGATAAACTTGAGCTAGGTTGTGAAGGGCTTTAATTCCCAAATAGAGGAGTCTGAATTTTATCCCTGAGGCAAGAAGGAGATGGGGAATCTCCAGTAGTGGAGTGACATGGTGAGACCTGTGTTTTAGGAATCTTACTTTGAAAGCTGTGATGAGGATGGATTGGAGGAGGATGCAGGGAGAACAGAGGGGTTGCAGCAATCTGGACTAGAGATTTTTTCCAAGGTCACAGGGAGTAAACAGCAGAGCCAGGATGTGAGCCCAGGCCCTTTGATAACAAATTCATAGATTTTTCCACCTCAGTTTGGGGTTTTCTTGGCAAAGATACTGGAATGGTTTGCCATTTTTCTTCTCCAGCTCATTTTAAAAATGAGTGATTAATTGAGGCAAATAGGGTCGTGAGTTGCCCAGAGTCATACAACTAGTAAGTGTCTGAGGCCAGATTTGAACTCAGGAAGATGAGTCTTCCTGACTCTAGGACCAGCACTGTATCCACTGTACCACCTAGCAGTCCTGAAGTTGATATTACCTCTCTGCAATCCTTGGAATTCACTCCTTCCCTTCTAGAATCTCTTACTATCCTCCAGTAGAATGAATGTAAGGTCCTTGGCGTTAGAGACTGTTGTCCATTTTGTCTTTGCATCCCTACACACATCCCTTGCATGGTATGTTGCATTTAGTAGGCACTTGATAGATGTTCATTATTATTAGGACCTGTATCACTAAAACTTACCAGAGACCCGTATTTGTATACGACCTTATTTATTCAATTCTTTACTCCCTTAGAAGCTGGCTGAAGCTGTGAGCCTAATTAGATTTGGGCCAACTTCATCCCCAAAGAACCATAAAATCTGAATTCCAGGAGACCTTTGAGGTCATTTAGTACAACCTGCACTTGAGCAAGTGTATCTGTTCTACAGCACTCCAGCAAGTGGTTAGACAAGATGTAGGAAATCCTTTCTTCAAGCTAAAGGACCCTAGTTCAGCTAGAGGGAATCTTAAGAATTCCTTTAGTCTGATCCCTCTCCCCCTCATTTTACAAAGGAGGAAATGAGCCTAGAAAGGGGAAATGATTTGTCCGAAGTCATTATAGTTAGAATTTGAATCTTCTGACTCCAACCTGAAGTAAATTTATGATGGGAGCAGTGACTCCTTTATTGACATGAAGTTTAACTTGTGTGAAACCTCTTAATATATCAGATAGCCACAGAACTGTATAAAAACTTATGGTCAGTCTAATTCTCTAATAATTAAAATCTAATCCATTCTGCCAAAAGTAGAGCGTGTGTTCTGCTCTATCAGACAGACAGAGACAAATACAAAACAATACTTTATTCTTAAGAAATCTTGCTTCTATGAATGCAGATGGAAAAAGAAACATCTTAACTTGACAGTTTTGCTGTGAGAATGAGCCATGCCAGAGGAGGGAACCATTAATTAATGCTAATGACAACAAAATTGGTAGACCATGACTCCTGGAAAATATTTTTTGGTAGTGGATGACTACTTATTCACAGTAGATTCAAATCCTACTGGACCCTCTATTTTTACTGCTAACTGTACGGTAACTCGGTTCTAATTTAATTCAGTTAACCAAGAGTTTATTGTGTCTACTATGTGTGAACTTGGCAAATAGAGGAAGAAAAAATGGAAGTAGTGTCAGATTTTTATATTCTTGTGCTCAAAGATCACTGCAGATGGTGACTGCAGCCATGAAATTTAAAAACACTTGCTCCTTGTAAGGGAAGCTATGGCAAGTCTGGACAGCATACTAAAAAGCAGAGATATCACCTTGCTGACAAAGGTATAGACAAAGCTATGTTTTCTTCTAGTAGCTGGGCTATCAGGAAAGCTGAGTGTTGCAGAATTGAAACTTTCAAATTGTGGTGCTGGAGAAGACTTCTGAGAGTCCCTTGGACAGCAAGGAGATCAAATCATTCAGTGCTTAAAGAAATTAATTTAGGCTGTTCACTGGAAGGTAAAATACTGAAGCTGAAGCTTAAATATGTTTTGTCACATAATGAAAAGACGGGACTCATTGGAAAAGACCCTGATGTTGGGAAAGAATGAAGGCCAAAGGAGAAAGGGGACAGTAGAGGATAAGACAGATAGATAATATCATGGAAACGATTGACTTGGACAGACTTGGAGAGATAGGAGGATAGAAGGGCTTGGCGTGCTGTGATCTATGGTGTCATGAAGAGTTGGACGTGACAGAACAACTGAACAACAAAAATGTGTGAGTCACTCCCCTCAGCCCTGGGTATAATAACCAGTATATAGCATTTTAAGGTATGTAGCAGCACTAATAGGCATATCATCCCCTTTTGATCATCCTAGTAGCCCTGTGAAGCAGAGATTATAATTATCCCCATTTATAGTTGAGGAAGTTGGCACATAAAATTAAAAAAATGAAAAACAGTGAACCCTCATGGAGTCTACACATTCTGTTATGGAATATGCCATATTCACCAAAAATTAAGCACAAGATGATCTGAGGGCAAAGGAACCACCTAGTAAATGGGAGGATCGGGAAAAGCTGCTGGTAGGAGGTAGAATCTGAGCCGAGTTTTGAAGGAGGTTAGGGTTTCTAAAAGACAAGAATCAAGTAGGAAATTCATTCTAAGCATGGGGGATAGCCTATGTGTCTAATTTGCTTTTCTATAGATAAGGAAACTGAGACCCAGAGAGGTTAAGTGATTTGTCTACCACAGACTAGAATTCAGACCAAGGCCCTTAACTCTAAATTCAGTGTATCTTCATAGGAGAGGGAGGAGGTGGGATGCCAGATCTAAAGATTTTTCTTGTTTGTTTGGCTGAAAATGTATGTCAAAGGGTATAATGTAAAGTAAACCTGGAAAGGTAGGCTAAAATTATATGTTGTGAAGACTTCTAAATGCCAAGCTGAGGATTTTGTATTTTGTCCTTAGAGGCAATAAGAGGAGACTTATGGTGGTGGGGCATATAGGGGAGAGGGATGTGTGACCAGGCCAGACATGTGGTTTAGGAAGGTTGCTTTGGCAATATATCAAAGACTGATTGGATTGGGTAGAGATTGGAAGCAGGGAGACCAGTGAGGAGGCAATTACAGTAGCCTAGGATATCAGGGCTTCTTAATCTTTTTCCACTTTTGACCTAATTAAACTGTGGGTTGAGACCCCATTTGGAGTTGAGGCCCACAGTTTAAGAAGCACTGGGGGATGAGAGGTGATGAAGGCCTGAACTATGGTGTTGGCAAAAGGAGTGGAAAGAAGGGATAGATGCAAGAGATTGTGGGGGTGAGTGGAGCTGGCAAGATTTGGCAATTTTCTGGAATAGGAAGAGGGAGAGTTGAAGATGACACAAAAGTTGTGAACCTGGTTGGCCAGCAGGATGGTACTGCCCTCAATAGAGTGAAATTTGGAGGAGGGACAAGTTTAAGGAACTAGACAGTAATCTTTATTTTCAGTATGCAATACTGAGCTTGAGATGCTGCTGGGACATCAGGTAGAGGATTCTAGCAGGTGGTTGGTGGTGCTGGACTTGAGTTGAAGAGAGAAATTAGGGTTTATAGACAGACTTGGGAAGTATCTGCACAGAGAGGAAACTGTAAGATCCTCAAGATAAAGGGAAGAGGGCCCAGCAGGAAACCTTAAGAGCTCACTTAGTCTGACATCCCACCCCGCCCCAAGCCATACTACCACTTCATTTTACAAACAAGGAAATAAGCCAAGAAAGGAGAAGTGAGTGGACCTAAGTCACTGAGTGACAAAGCCTCATAGGACACGAACCATGATCCTATGAAAGGGCCTTAGAAGGATTGGTTGAAAGATAATAATAGCTCTGTGTGTGTACATACGCACATACACATACATACATACATACATTTATGTGTATATATATATATAGCTTTACAAAGTACTTACTTCATAGCAACGTGGTAAGGTAACTACTTGAAGTATTGTTAGGCTCATTTCACAGATGATGAAACTGAGGTTCAGAGAGGTTGTATCACTTGCCCAAGCACAGGCAGCTAGTGCCTGAGCCAGGACTCACACTTTTAGTACTCTTTGTACACTTGTATTGTTTTTCCTTCATTCCTGAAGAGAACCAATGACATTAGGAGGATGATGTGTGAGTCACTCCCCTCAGCCCTGGGTATAATAACCAGTATATAGCATTTTAAGGTATGTAGCAGCACTAATAGGCATATCATCCCCTTTTGATCATCCTAGTAGCCCTGTGAAGCAGAGATTATAATTATCCCCATTTATAGTTGAGGAAGTTGGCACATAAAATTAAAAAATGAAAAACAGTGAACCCTCATGGAGTCTACACATTCTGTTATGGAATATGCCATATTCACCAAAAATTGGTGCAATTCACTTGCAAGTGAATTGGATTTAAGTGAGGCAGGGCTGTGCGGAGTCATCAGCCTCACTCTCTCCTCTAGAGTCATCAAAATCCAGTGGCAAGACATATTTCAGGATGACTAGTGATGGCCCTAATGCAATGGGAGACCTTGGCCTTTTTAAGCTAAGGTCTGTCACAGACTACTGTAATGGTGATAGGAATTTGAAGACCTTCCCTGCCCCTTAATAAGCCTAAATTCAACTTGAGGACCTTTCCTAATTTGAAAATATACTCTGTCCCCTAATAGGCTGCATGTGCTCACCTGGAGCCTGTGGTGGGAGGCATCTTTTTCAGGAAAGCACAACTTTTGTTACTTTGTAGTCAAGTGGGTAACAACGGTTGTGATGTTCTCCACCCTGAAGAAGGCTATATACACCTCTGATGACAGGCTTTGCTTTGGGGCTCACTTGGGGACGAGCTGTGTGATTTGACCAGAGGAGATTCTGGGCAGCCATTGAGCCCCCTGGCTTTGAAAACCCAGATGTTGGTGCTTCTCTCTCTGGTGACTTAAGGGTATGGGTGTAATGGTAGGGTATGGATGTAATGGTCAGACAGCTAGAAGCCCTGTCTGCTGAATTATGTTATCTTCTCTTGTAACTTCTGTTTGTATTTTCTTAAGTTCGGGGTACTGACTTTTTCCCCTGAGCTAGGTAAATGATATATGTTTGATTGATTAAAGTAAGATTGTTAACCCTTTTTAAGTTGTTTTCCTTTAGAAAAGGCAATCAAAGAACCTGTGCTAGCAGCCCTCCTGGGTATGCTAGGGTGCTTGTTGATACAAATAGCACCAATGCAATATTTATAGTGCCCACGATCACAATAAAGACCATGACTATAAGTATCTCATGATGTTGAATCGCAAAATATGCCAAACTCTCCAGATAGAGGATAGAACTGAAGAATTTATTTAGACACCAGAAAACTGAATCCCAAAACCAATAAGCCGATTCCATCATAGTACCAAAGATATTAAGAAGCCATAATAACACTGAGAGCCATGCCATCTTTTAGCCTTCCCACAAACTAATACGAGATCAATACTTACTAACAAACCTCTCTTTAATGAGCATCCTCTCTCTCCCCCAATGTCTGGCTAGCTCTCACTACCAGCTTCCTGTGGGCTCCGCTTCCCTTCAGCAAACTCCCTCCATCACAGGCTCCATGTGATCACATTCAGCCTATTAGGGGGCAGAGTTTACTTTCAAAGCAGGGGAAGTCTTCAAACTCCCCCCTAGGTCTATTAAGGGGCAGGGAAGATCTTCAAATTCCCATTCCCATTACAACTACTAAAAATAAACAAAACAGTTATGCCTCAAAATCCCCTCTTCATTAGTGCTCTAAATAGTTCTAAAGTTATCAACAGGTAATGGAATTGTTGAAATCTGCCTAGCCAAACCACGAAAAAAGAGAAATGCTAAATTGTCACATGTGAAATGATATAACTGTCAGCATGTTATCTCATTATCTCCCTCCCACAGAAGACCTGGTAAAGGTGAATTGAGACAATGGAGCCGCTGGAGTTCCCTTAAGTTGTAGTAGACACCCAGGGTATTCTTATGTAGTACAGAACAAGGGAGAAGGATTTAACTAAAGAAACTGTACCTAGAGCAATATTCACTGGGACCATCATCTTTACCTGAGCATGGATAACATACCTGAAGAAGAAACAAGAGCTTCAAGGTATTTACTCCATGTCGATATACCTGTTGCTTGTTGTCTAAGACTGGAAAAAAATTCTTAGAGGCAGTTATCTCAGGAATAGAAAGAGGAAAAACCAGTCAACAGGTTGAATAAATAGTGTAAATAATAGTCTGCGTAGCTGTACCTATAACAATGCTTTCTTTCTACATAGTAGATGATTAAAAATTACTATTGATGATGACTGAGGAAAAGGGTAATGCCATTCTCCCTAGTGAGTGGGACATAGCGGTCACCAGAGTACCAAGGGTTAAACACTATATTAAATATAGTCACATTGGGGTGGCTGGGCAGCACAATAAATAGAGCACCAGCCCTGGAGTCAGGAGGACCTGAGTTCAAATTCGGCCTCAGACACTTAACACTTACTAGCTGTGTGACCTTGGGCAAATCACTTAAACCCATTTGCCCTGCCTTCCCCTCTCCCCCAAAAAATAAATAAATAAAAATAAACATAGTCACATAGTTACTTATTATTTCACACAATCTTGGGTTTTTTTTGTCTTTTGAAGGGAAAGAGGAGAGAAATTTTCTTCTTACAGAACTGCTCCAAAAGTCATTGAAACCCTGTTAATCTCAAACATCAGAACCAGTATGATCTTTATTCATTGGAGTAGGATAATGAGTTCTCTGGCTGTGCTCCCATTTCACACTGGGCAGCTCAAAGGTGTAGTGGGTAGAGCTCTGGGTCAAGAGTCAGGGCAGTGGGAGTCCAAATTCAGCCTTATACACTGACTAGCTTTGTGACCCTGAGTCAGTCACAACCTCCGTCTGCTTCCATTTCCTCAACTATAAAATGAGGATACTAATAGTGCCTCCTTCCTAAGGTGACTGTTAGGAGATAGCATCTGTAAAATGCCTATCATGGGGGGGGGGAGGGTGCTTACTAAATGCTGTTTACTTCCTTATGTATCTTAAGTTGTGTTTGTATACACTTGATGAAAAGGAAGCCATGTACAATTATCTATGTACTGCAGGTCAGTTATTTTTCCAAGATTGCTCCTAAGTTTTATCTAGAAGCTTCAAAATAAAGTATACTTTTGGACCATAAGTCAAAAGATCTGGGTTTGAGAGGCAACTGCACCACTTAGTAGCTGTGTAGTCTTAGGCAAATTATCTGTTTCTGTATGTGCAAAATTGCAGTGGCTCTGTGGAGACTCTGAGACAGAAAGAGCAGGATTGCCAAGTCCTCCTTCTGACTTTGTTCTGTAACCTGTCAGTGCTCTAGGCAACTCTATAAATTGTGGAGCTGCTGCACATATACAATTTCCTCACTAAAAGTCCCTATGCAAAGGAAATCACAGGTTTGGTCTCCCCAAATGGGAGTAATAATATTTGCACTAACTATATTACTGGGTTACTGCTAACTAAATACTGTATAAATGATATTGTTCAGAGAAACATAGATGATCAGTGTCGGTGATTATATGTATTTCCCTTCATATGAAATATAATCTTTCTAAAGATTGAGTAGATTGTTAGTAGTGTTATTATTTCTGAGAGGAGAGAGCCAGCAAAAAACCAAACCAAAATAAAACAAAACTATGTAATAATGTAGCCTGAATATTTTTGCAGTTTTTTTTAAAGACACGTTATCAGTACATAAAAATGAGTAAAATAGGAACATTAATTCACCAAATATGGGAAAATCAAGTAAAAGTTGTGTTTGAAGCCTAGTTTTCAGGTTAGATTAGCTGACCTTTTTTTTTTTTAAATTCTGAGTTTCTATGTTTTTGTAAAAGATATTTGCTCTTACAAATCTATAGCTACCCAGGTCGTGATGAACCAGGAGTTAATGCCTTGGATGTTGGCTTTTGTTTTGAAAAAAGAAGCTAAGGGAGGTGGGGAGAGGCAAAGAAAAAAAAAGTCCTAACAAAACAAAACTAAAAATCCCCCAACACGACTACAAAGGAAAAAGACTGAGAAGCATCAGTGTAGGAAAGCAATCCTGGCTGTTAACATTTAAAAAGCCCTTTCAAGGACTAAAGAAATAAAGACTACAAATGTCTGGAGCTTGAGATGGCCTTTGTACTTTTGAACTTGTTAATAAAAGCCTTTCTTACATTCTTCCTCCCTTAAAAAATAAAATATTTTAAAAATCATAAAAATAGGATATAAGTAAGACTCAGTTTTCTTATATTTATGAGTCAAAAGAACAACCTTTTATTTTACCGAACAAAAAGAATAGGTACTATATTTTAAAGTATGAAGGAAACAAAGGGAGTAAGTGTTTATTTCTTTGAATTTTCTGAATTGCTAGGTAGCTCAAATCATGGTACATTTCCAGGAGGAATCCATTACTCTTGAACTTGTTTACAAACATAGCTGGAGAAAGAAGACCATGTGGATGAAAAAAACGACAATTTTGTGACAATATTTAGTTGAATACTGAAAGATGTTTTGCAGCCTTCAAACAGAAGTAGATATTTTCAGCAGAAATTTCAAACAATATAAACAAGAGAGAGTTTTGACAACTCTCCACCAAGAGTCCAGCCAGGTATGACTGATTTCTACTTAATGCCTTGTGGGGAATTTGTTTGCTATTTTATTAGAAATGGAATGGAAAAAGAAATGATAGACACAAGAGTTTGTGAATGAGCTTACTTATTGTGTGCCCTTTCAGGGTACCTAAACTCTATTATTTTACTGACATTCAAATACTAATACTATGTTACATCTTTTCTGAACTCCTGTCCCCAACTTGCAGTCATATTAAACTGAGTCCCCAAAGGAACTACTGATGCTTTGGATTCTATAGATAAACCCAAGGGGCTCTACTGTAGTTCATGTGTCACACCCTCCCCTACCTTTGTGCTTCCTATTAACAATCATATAGTAGATTCGATTAGCTCTCAGCAAAGGCACTTATTCAAGTAGAATAGCAAAAACAGTCATTATCAAACATTCCCTCACCCAAATCCTGGGGTGTATCTTTTGACAATTATACTAAGAATCCATGGGGGAGGGGGCTTGGAAGTGGGTATAAGCTGGAGGCTAAGTGTAGCGAGTTCTTGTGGCTATCGAAACTCATGGCTGCAACATTAGGGATCAAGATCCTTTTTCTCTTGGTTGAGGCCTCACCAAATTCATTATAATATGTGAGCTGGCCCCTCTACTAGTCTGGCTTCTTGGAGGGTGTGGTAACTTTGTTCTGTGACTTGATCCACTGCCAGGCTGGGCTGGGCTGGGCAAGTCACTTGACTTTTGTGTTGGTACTTCAGGAAATGATGTCTGCTAAACAAGTGAATTTTCTGGACTCCTTAGGCTCATTCTTCAATTCCCTCCATTACTTCCAGGTTCAGGCTTGCCTGAGTTTTGCTGTGCTTTTTTCTCCCCTTTTTGCTGTAGTATTACCATGCTCTTTCAGAAGGGTCAGAGACCCTTATACTGATGTCAACAGAAGCATTTATAATTCTTTTCCCTCGAGGCCTCAGTTCTGAGATTTGTTACCTCATGTGTAGGAGGTGGGAGAAGTATGAATATTCTTCCTGGTTCTGAGCTGAGTTTCCTTGGTGAGTCCCCTGACCTTAATTAATTTATAATGAAATAAAAAGAAAAGTACGTAGGAAAGGGGAAAGGGAAAAGTATCTAGAACTTTGCCCAAATCTTCACCTCTACTATGTAAATGGGTGGTGAGTAAGAATGAGGAGTACAGGAAAATGCTGATATTGAAACTCGGAAGTTTGGTAAAGGGGAAGGCTTAGAGGGAAATATAATAAATTTAGTTTTAGACATTTGAGTTTATGATACATCAGATCCCCTATGAGGTATAGAATGCTTGAGGTATATTTAAAAGGGCCTCACCTTTACATCTTATCTATATCTTTGCCCTTTACAACCTTCAATTTTGCTGCTCTGTTTTCTCTCCCTCTTTGCCCCCAGACTCCTTCTTTAGAAGGAATATGGTTGTGAGAGAGCAGCAGTATGCTCAATATTAGTGATCTATGCTTGATGCAATCCATTCCCATTCTAATGCCCATCTTCTTTTCCCCTCACCCAAACACGAATTAGGTTCTTACCCTTTCTTTCTTTCCTTTTAAACTGTCCTCACAATCTACCTTCTGAGGATGGATTTTGTTTTGCTTATGATTTATTCCTCCTTGAGTCTACTATCCCTCTCCTCTGTCCCAGTTCCCTCCTGTTTCTCTGTTGAGACATTGTATGTGTATGTGTGTGTGTGTATTTATATCTGAATACTGATGAGATGAAAATAAAATTCATATGATACCTGCTCCCTCCACCTCTTCCTCTTCTTTTTTTTATAGTCTTCTACTTATACATTCAAATTATGAGATGATAAATCACCTACCTCCTCTTCATTTCTTCTCTAATGTACTCTTTTTCCCCTTTATTTTCCTCTTTTAAGATCATCAAAGCATATCAAAACCACTCTTAGGCCTGTCTTATTTAACTTTTTCTAAGACTCCTGATATTAGAGTTCTAAGTGGACACATTTCTTTTCTCCGTAGAAACCTTTGTATTATCTTTTCTAATTGCTTAAACATATCTACCTTTTTATGTTTCTCTTGACTTCTGTGTTTGCGTTTCAAAGTTTCTACTATGCTCTGTTCTGGTCTTTTCATCAAGAATACTTATAGATCTTTTATATGATCTCAAAGGATTATACTCAGTTTTCCTGAGTAAGTTATTTTTAATTGTAGGCTCATAAATTTTTCTTTTTGGAATAGCATATTGTAAGCTTTTCTTTCTTGAATAGTGGTAGCTTCTAGAACTTGTGTAATCTTGACAATGGCTTCTTTTTCTTTCTGGCTGTTTGTGGTATTTTTATTTTGATCTGGAAACTTTAGATTTTGACTATGATGTTCTCAGTAGTTTTCATTTTGGGGTTTCTTTCTGGTGAATTATGTGTATTTTCACTTTACCCTCTGCTCTAATGGGTTTGAATAGGGTTTTTTTTTTGACATGATAAAATTAAAATATGGCAACCAGGCTCTTATTTTGGTCATGGCTTTCAGGAAGCCCAGTGATTCTTAGAGTTTTTCTTCTTGACTTATTTTCTTGATCAGTTATCTTTGATATGAAGAGCTTTATATTTTTCTTTATTTTTTCAGTCTTTTGGCTTTGTTTTAATATTTCTTGTTGTTTTATGGAGTTACAAATTTCCTTTTGGACCATTCTGATTTTCAGTAAAACTGTTAATTGGAGAACGTTCAGCACCTCTTGTGCTAATCTGTTCATTCTCCTTCCAAGTCTTTCCTCTTTCCTTCATTTCTTCTCTGTTTCTTTCCTCTAGAGTTCTCTTAATTTATAAGACAATGAAAAGAAAAGCTTTGACTCTTTTTAGGAATTCTTATTGATCTTGTGTCCAAGCAATGGTTTTTTCTGAAGCTTGGCTTGTGGCTATTGCATAGTTATTCTTTCCTTTGGATGGTGTTTTGGGTCTCTCCAGCTCCATAATATCTTTTACTAGACAGCCTCTGTTCACTAGCTGGAAAGCAATATGGGTTCATGTTGTTTGTCCTTTGTTTCAAAGAGGACCATGATATCTTGGGGTGATGATATGACTTGACTCATCTGTAAATTGGATTTATGTGAGGTAGAGCTATGTGTGCTATAGCTTCTTTGAGTGACAGGTGAGCATTGGGTGAAAGCTGGATAAGAAGCCCTGAAAAGGGCTCAGTAAGCCCTCATAGCAGAGGTGCAAGTCCTCCCTGAATACCCCCTATACCTCACATTCATTCCAATGGAACTACAAGCCCGTCACTGGTCTGAGTCCCCTGCTCTGGTTCCTTAGTTGCAGGCCCCAGGCTAAGTCTGTGGGCCGAATCTGAGGTCCTGCTCTGGGATCAGAGCAATAGAGCTACAAACTTGATAATATTTTTGTTCCCTGATGTGTGTAAACTTCAGGCCATTCTGTGCTAGATCTGGGACCACTTCTTGTCCTGGTATGCAGCCTCAGGTCCTGTCATCATTGTGGACTGGTTCTCTGCTCTGGGTCAGAACAACGCTGCTGCTGACTTGCTTTTGTTCTTGCTTCCTGCACAGTACACAGACACAGATCTGGTCTATGTTGCTGGATCCAAAACTATTCCATGCCTTGGTCCAGAGCCACAGGCTACAGGCCTCCCTTTGCTGACTCCCTTTGCTGATCTGGACTATTGTTTACCCTTTGGATTTCCCAATCATTACTTGATCTAGTGCTTTTTCTAGATCTCTGTTGGAATGTGTATAGGGAGCTATATTGCTCCCTCCTGTTCTGTCATCTTTGCAGGTCTCCATCTTTGCTGAAGTCCAAAAGAGGTACACCCTTAAATCTAGAACCCACAGGACTAGGAATTAAGAGACCTGGATTCTAATTTTAACTCTTGGATAAGTCACAACAATCTTTCTGGGAGTTGGACTGTAGCTTCAAAATTTTTATAATTCTGCCTAGCAATAAGGATATCACATGGCCCAAATCTCCTATCAACAAACAACAGTGACAAAAACTCAACTTATGAAAAATATTTTCAAGTTCTAAGTGATATTTCATTTGTTAATTTTTCTTTTAAAAAATCTTTAATACTTTAAAAAAACATTGATATCACTTCCCAATTAACATCCTCCACCCTGAACCTTTCTTTTCTAACAACAAAGTATAGTTAATCAAACAAATAAATATGTTTTGTCATGTGCAATATGGGCCTTATCCTCCACTCTACACTTGTCGTCCACCAGAGGCTCCCTACCAGGAAAATGAAGCATGCTTCACATCAGACCTCTGAGGTCAGGACTGGTCACTGCAGAAGAGGCCTGAGGTATTTCAGTATTGTTTTTCTTTACACTATTGTGGCCATTCTTTAAATTGCTTTCCCAGTTCTGTTTGCTTTACTTCATCAATTCATATAAGTCTTTCTGTGTTTCTCTGAATTCTTCATAGTCATGGTTTCTTCTTTTTTTTTTTCTTTTTGAAGTGGAGAGGGCAGGGCAATTGGGATTAAGTGATTTGCCCAAGGTCACATGGCTAGTAAATGTTAAGTGTTTGAGGTCGGATTTGAACTCAGAACCTCCCTACTCCAGGGCCAGTGCTCTATTTACTGCGCCACCTAGCTACCCACATAGTCATAATTTCTTACAGGAAAATATTTCGTTAATTCCAAATACCCTAATTTGTTTAGCCATCCCACAATGGGCATACACTTGTTTCTAGTTCTTTCCTACCACAGAAAGTACTATTATTAATATTTTATATGGTATTCACTTAATTTTGAGCAATATTTGATTCAACAAAATTCTATTGTAACCAAGCACTTTGGATAGCTCCCTCATGCTTGTTATAATGATGCTTAAGCCTTCCAGAAGAAAAATGGTTTATAATAAAGCCATTCAATTAGTATCTATGCTTAGCAATATAAGTGGCTTAGTAGTTTAGCAGAGTGCCTTGTACATCAGAGCCACACAACTGCAGTGACATTACTATGGTATTTGGTAGCTAGGACATCTTCAGGGGACTGAGAGTACTGATAGGAAAGAAAGAAAGAAAAAAAAACCCAAAATGGGGTGGCTAGGTGGCACAGTGAATAGAGCACTGGCCTTGGAGTCAGGAGGACCTGAGTTCAAATCCAGCCTCAGACACTTGACACACTTACTAGTCGTGGGACCTTGGGCAAGTCACTTGACCCCAACTGCCCGCCAAAAAGCAAAAAACACCCCAAAAAACAAACAAAAAAAAAAAGAAAAGAAAGCCTTCAAATTTCTTGGATTATTTATTATATGTTATTTCCTTCCTAATCAGTTTTTACATTAAGAGATTCCTTTAGCAGCATCTGAGTGGAGTAGTGCCCATTCCTTTGAGTGGGAAGGAGGCAAATTATTGCAAAATTTACACTGTCCTTTTTCTCTGCTTCACTGGCCTCTTGTGGCTACTTTTCATTCAGAGTATCAATTCTCCTTTAGGGAACTTGCCTCCTACATGATACTTAGCCACAGTCTACACATGAATCAATATTATGACTCTATCTGTGAACATTCTTTCCAACTGTGTCTTTGGAAATTAATTAACAACCAGTTGAGATGTGACTGTGTTTCAGCAGCTATGCCCAAACATAAGGGATAAAATTTGAACCTAACTGTTTTCAGATAATTTTGTTTCAATGAATGTGAAAGTGGGGGTCTTGGAGCTGTATGATTTTTTTTGAGGAAATGAATGTGGATCAAGAGAATTAATAGTGATTTCTGGCCAACCGTAGCTATCTATGCAAAACAGCAGTCTACGTAGATTAGTATAGTAGATCCCTACTAATAACATTTGTGTTAGAGACAGATATAATGTTCTATATGGAAGCTTTCAGTATTATAATGAGAGATACAAATGGGACATGACTTACTTCAGATTATAGCTAAGTTTATGGTCTCTGCAAATTTTTTTAGCAAAGTTTTACTATAATATCTTCTGTTAACAGTAATTTGTTTAAATGATTTCTTAGAGTTAGTAAGAAAAAATATGATAGATACCACAATCAGTGGAACTTTAGGAGCAGGGGAGCAGTGCTGTCCTTGTTAGTACAAAGGTATAAACTGCTCTTTTGGAAGTAGGCAGCCTATAGACAACAGATAACATCAGGAGGAGCCCAAGCCTCTGTCTCATATTCCTTCTATTTTGTCTGTAGAGCTTAGTGTATTGATAGGAGGGACAGGTAGGAGAGAGCTCACTGTTATAGAGCAGAACAACTTTGGAAGTATGGGTACCTGGTTGGCTTTTGCTTTGTGTCTGTCTTTCTGTGTTGATTGTGTCTTTGAGAAAGTCTAGTGCTTTTGGCTGGGCTCTTAGGTACTGAATATACTAAAGAGGTGGCATTCAGCCCCCAACTCCTTTCCTACACCTCCCTCCCCCCATGCTCTCTGAACTTCCCACTGATTGAGAAGGCAAGAAAAAAAGAAAAACCTGTTAGAAATATGCATAATCATACAAAACAAATTTCCACATTAGCCATAGCCAAGAGAATTAAGGAGTAAAAAGATAAGAAAATATGCTTCAGTCTGTACTCTGAATCCATCAGCTTTCCATCTGGAGGAGGGCAGCATGTTTCGTCATGAGACCTTTAGAATTGTGGTTGGTCATAGTATTGATTAAGAGTTACTAAGTCTTTCAAAGTTGATTATCTTTACAGTACTGCTGTTACTATATAAATTGTCCTCCTGGTTCTGCTCTTTTTCTGCTTACTTTACTCTTCATCAGTTCATTTATCTTTTCAGATTTTCTGAAACTATTCCCTTCATCATTTCTTATAACATCGTAGTAGTATTCCATCACATTCATATACCATAACTTGTTCAGCTATTTCCTAATTGATGGATATCCCCTTAGTTTCTAATTCTTTACTACCACAAAAAGAGTTACTATAAATATCTTTGTACATGTGAGTCTTTTCCTTTTTTATTTTCTCTGTGAGTTAGAGATGTAGTAGCAATATCATTTTGCCAGAGAGTATGCGCAGTTTATTTGCTTTTTGGGCATAGTTCCAAGTTGATTTCCAGAATTGTTAGACTCATTCATAACTCCACCAACAGTGTGTTAATACCTGTTTTCTCACAGTCTCTCCAGCATTTACTATTTTCTCTTTTTTCTGTCATTTTGGCCAATCTGGTATGTGTGTGTTGGTACCACAGAGTTGTTTAAATTTGCATTTCTCTAATTATCAGTTATTTGAAGCATATTTAGAGCACAAGGCTATTGATAGCTTGGATTTCTTCCTTTGACAACTGTCTATTCATATCTCTTGACTATTTATCAATTGGGGAATGATTGGGGGATTGTTCTTGTAAATTTGACTCAGTTCCCTATATAGTCTAGCAATTAGACCTTTATCAGAGAATCTCACTACAAAGATTTTTTTTTCAATGTCCTCTTTTTTTTTTTCTAATTTTAGTTCAGTTGGTTAGGTACAAAAACTTAAATTTTGTGTGATCAGAATTAATTGATCAGGATTCTTAAGTCTTTCAAAGCTGTTTGTTTTTACAACGTTGTAGTTATTGATAAATTGTTCTGCTTCATTTCATTTCACTTTGCAGGATACTTTAAGGACTTCTAAGCTCCTTTGCCTTATTTGCACCCACCTAGATTAGAACCTGGACATATCAATGTATGAAATTTCCCCAATGGTGGTCATGAGCACTTCTTACAAACTTTCAGGCTCACAAGACATCAAACATAGAACAGATTTTATTTACACATTAAAGGACACAGAACTGAATGATACCTGAGCCCATAGGGTCAAGAGAGCCCCTTTCCCTTTTTCTTCTTGGCTTCTTCTTCCTTCACTGTAGAGACATCTATAGTCCCTGTGGCTCATAGAAGTTCCCGGGGAGGGTAATGGGATGGAAAGGTAAATGGAAAGGAAGTTGGAAAAAATAAAGATGAAAATGTAATTAATAAATAGGGTGTTATTTTGATTGCTGACACCAGGAAAAGTGGATTTAATTAGAAGGGAGTGAGATGATAGGTGGAAAGTTCTGTGAGGATTCTTTTTTTCACATGCCATCAATACTTTATTTTTTTTCTTTTGCAAATTTTAAAAATTAATTTTAAACTTAAATACAAAATGAAAGAAAAAGAAAAAAGAACATTGCCGTGTACACAGCAGAACATGAGAGGATTCAATACAAAACAATACATTTCCATTTCAAGAAAACTTATATAACAAATGCTGCTCCTTGTTTTCAAACTTACCCAGCTTTTCTTTGCTTCCTTGTAGGTTTTCTTTTGTTCTCTGCTGTCTACTTTTTACTTTATTCTTCCCAAACCTGCCCTAAAGAAGGCTACAATTAAATTTGGATATATATGTATATATAGAAATATCTATAAACATACATGCATACACATATACAGTCATATGCATATATGTAAGACCATTTCTACTTGTGATATCTTTTTATGAAGGTGGATGTCATCTTCTTTCAAAGGTCCAAGTCTTTTCATGTTTTTCTAAATCCACCAGCTCATCATTTCCTATACCACAGCAATATTCCAACACAATCACATCATATCTGAGAGACTGTCTACAAAAGTTTTTTTCTCAATTTTCTGCATTCCTTCCATTCTTAGCTGCACTGGCTTTATTTATACAAGAAAATTTTAATTTGAAATAATTGAAATTATACATTTTATATTTCAATAATATTCTCACCTTATACAATGGTTAAAGTCTGATACTACTGAATTTCCTTCCGTTACATCTTTTTTCCATGGTTTCTTTGAAATTCCTGACCTTTTGTTCTTCTAAATGCTTTGCTATTACTTTTTTCTAACTCACAAAGATAATTTTTTAGTAATTTAATTGGAATAGCATTGAATAAATAGATGAGTTAGGTAAAATTGTGATTTCGTTTTTATTATGTTGGTTTTACCTATCCATGAACAATAAATATTACTCCAGTTATTTAGGTCTGACTTTATTTTAATAAAAAGTGTGTTTATGTTCACAGTTCCTATGTCTGTTTTGGAAGGTATACTCTCAGGTGTTTTATATTGTCTAGTTATTTTAAATAGTCTTCCCGGGGTGGGGAACCTGTGGCCTGAAGGCCACATGTAGACCTCTAGTTCCTCAAGTTCAGATCTTTGAATGGATCCAAACTTCATAGAACAAATCCCTTTAGTAAAAAGATTTGTTCTGTAAAACTTGGACTCAGTCAAAAGGCTGCACCCAAGGATGTAGGAGGCCCCATATGGCTTCAAGGCCTCACGTTCCCTCCCCCTGGCTCTAAACCAATATTGAATGATATTGCTGACACATATGTAGTTTCCCTATTTTTCTCTTTGGATTAAACATATTTTAGCTTTAAATCTGTGAGGATTCTTAATGGGATTTCTAGGACTTTCTCAAGGTTTTTAGATATCAAGGAAACTAGTTCTTTATTATATCTCATTTCATAGAATCAGAATTTTATAGATCTAGAAGAGGCCTTAGAGATGGTTTATTCCAATGTCCCCATTTGATAGGTAGAAAAAACTGAAGTCTAGAGAATTGAAAAGATTTCTCCGAAGTTAACATAGTTTATTATGGCAGGTCTGGGACTAGAGACCAAATCTTCTGCCTTTCTAAATTTAGTATTTTGTTTTTTCTTTTTCCTTTTTGGAGGGGAGAAGGCAGGGCAATTGGGGTTAAGTGACTTGCCCAAGGTCACATGGCTAGTAAGTGTTAAGTGTCTGAGGTTGAATTTGAATTCAGGTCCTCCTGACTCCAGGGCCAGTGCTGTATACACTGTGCCATATAGCTGCCCTAGCATTTCCTTTTTCACATTATAAGTTCATCACCATTCACATTACTCTTGTGCTTATTACTATCATTTTTTAGATCCATGAATAGAATAAAAGGAATGTATCATGGCAAAAATGCCTTGCCAGATCTGGAGTCAGAAAGCATTTTTTAGTTGTTTTTCAGTTGTGTTGGACTCTTCATGACCCCTTTTGGGGTTTTCTTGGCAGAGATACTGGAGTGGTTTGCCATTTCCTTCTCCAGCTCAATTTGCTGATGAGGAAACTGAGGCAAACGGGGTTAAGTGACTTGCTGAGGGTCACATAGTTTCTGCATCCAGATTTGAACTCGGGATGATATCTTCCTGATTTTAGGCCTGGTGTTCTATCCACTGCATTACCTAGCTTGGTTCAAATCCAGACTTTGACACTTATGATCAGGAGCAAGACATGTAACCTCTCAGGGCCATATTTCCTCATCTGTTAAATAAGGCTAAAAAAAAACACCACTTGTGCCATATATTTCACACATTTTCTATGAGGAAAATTCTTTATTAGCTGTAAAGAACTATAGATGTCTGTAAAGTGGGGTGGGGAGTTGGTGCTCCAGTCCAGGATGTAATCATAAACAGTAAGAAGCAGATATGAACTGTAACTAGGCATAAGTATAAATCCTGTATCCCTTTACAAAGTGAATAAGCTCTGATAGAATCAAAATGTCAACTGGGCCTTGGCTAGGAAAAGATTGGGCATGTTTCATGGTGGGTCTTCAAACATTAGCCTTCCTGGCCTGAGTAACAGCCTGAGAACTGGATCCTTTGAGGCAACTCTGGAATGGAGAAGCTATAGGTAGTACAGAGAGTACTACTTTGCCAGGGTACAGAAGTGGGGAGGTGATTTTTATCTTTCCTTCTCCCCCTTTCCCTCAACTCCTGTTATCCAGGATGATTTGCAGTGGAGCTACTAGAGCAGCCCAGAGAAATTCAGTTCTGAGAAGCATTGGGACGGGGGTGGGGAATAGGGGGGTTTTGGGAGTGGGAAAGTGGAGACGCAGGTTTTCTATGGAGACACAGATGCCAAGAGGAGCAGTACTCAGGTAGGAAGCAGCTTCATGGAGAGAGGATCCATCAGCAGAGAAGTGAGCCCTGCAAACCAGTGAGGGTCAAGTTGGGGCAGTAGCAAAAAGGGGTGCTATAAATATGGGCTTCTATTATCATTATTATTATTGAGAAAGAGGGAAGGATAGAAAGGAGAAAAAGGATAAATTGGGTGTGTGTGCAGATAGGAGATTATCTGAGGTGGAATTAACTGAGTTGTCCTACTACTCTATCATTTCATTGTGGTGTGCCAGAAGATCAGAAGGAAGCTCTAACAAAGATTGTCAAGTTGAGGAGGTTTGGAATGCAGGCTAGACTACAGATTATTAATAGTTCAGGGACCAGCCTATCTAAGTCAGGTGAGGCTCATCAACCAAAGAGGGGTCACCAGGTCATTTTTTGGGGGGCCATGACAGCTCATGAAATGAAGGTACATAGGCGTTGTTATCTAGGGCAAGGGAGGGAGTACTCTTGCGGGCGAAATCACAGATATTTTGAAAAATAATAAAGTAAATGGTGACAGAGAGAGGGAAGTGGTGGGGGAAAGGAGCAGAGAAAAGAGGAAGTTAGAAACAGATATTGGATCAAGCAATTTTCCATGCTGGTCAGCAGGGGATGCCATAAATCCAGGGCAACTTAGTTGTTCTCTGTGACGTGGCCTCTGACTAGGTGAGGGAAGAGGAAGACCACAACCCTTGCAGTTCCTAATCTGGAGGTGTATTTCTTGGGCTGAATAAATTTCATATGGCTAAGTGAACTTCCATTGAAGAACTAGGCTCAAAAAACTCTCTATTAGGTAGTGTGTGATACCTGTGTTCTTCCATTAATCTGTTCCCAGATTTTGAATAGTTGTCACTCCTACTGCTTATAGACATTTTCTTAAATGTATCTCAGTATATCTCAAATTAATCAGAATTTGACACTGTATCTCATATCCCTTCAATATTAAGGAAAAAGTATAATATTCTAACTTACCGAAAAGTATGATAACTTTTAGGGACGATGTATGATTTCCTTGGAAGGGTCCAAATTTGCTAACATTATCAAACGGAATTTTATGTTCAAGTAACAAAATCAGTGTTTGTTGTGATAAAGAGAACAATTTTGCCTAGATTTTCAGACTTTTCTTTTGAAACCACAAAAAATATCCATAGTGTCATAATCTGGCAATTGAATGTATGTCTGCAGTACTAAGAAAATTATAATATTTCCCCCTCTTCTCCACTTTTATGTTATCCAAGTTTGAAGACGATTATTTAGCTCTTGACTCATGTTATTGGCTAGATAATTTTTGGGGAAAACAACATTCTTCTGGGTGTTGGCATTAACACAATTTCTTTTGAAGTCTTTGATAATGATTGTGGGGTGGAAATCGATCCTTATGTGTTTACTGAAGACTTAATGTATGTTCAGCACTTTTCTAAACAAGGTTTTTTGATCTGTTAACAGTTTTGTGAGAAGTTTCAATCGAGGAGAGGGTCTAGGTAAAAGGTACAATCAAAAGGCATTTATTAATGAAATACATAATAATAGCTTTCTTTAGAAAGAAAGTTTATGAACTTAACCAGCTTTTCTTACTTAGCAATAAGGGTATTTTATTACAGAAATTGAAGCTCTTTTTCACTGTTAAACTCTTTTTTAATTGGCACCTATGCCCTGAAGTTGGTAAACCATGTTGTGGAGAGGTGTTGAGCCACTGTGGCAGATAGGCAGAAGCATGGGTGTGCTAAAGAACCATCAAAGGCACACATCTCTCTGGGCAAAATCTGTACTTTTTGCTGAGTAGCTTGGGCCAAAACATGGGTCAGCTCAGAGATTTCCATGGTTCATATTGGTTTTCACACCATGAAAACTCATGTAGAAGTTCAGTTCCAAATAATGCTTTTATGGATAAAAGCAACACAAAGGAAAGGAGTTTGTGAAATTACTTCTTCTACTTCCAAACAAGTTATGAACTATAAAGTTACAATCTTCAAAAGAATTTCTTATGTGACTATTGTCAACTAAAGCTAAATTGTTTCTCTTTCATTACTTTTTGGTAATGATTCTAAACCCAGTGCCTGGCTTTGTTAGTCCCACCAAAAGATGGAGTTTGTAGAGTACCTGAACTTGAAAAAGTAGATTAAGATTAACTCAAGGGCATTTCTTACTTTGCTGAAGATATTTCTGTATGGCTTATTTCAATTTATTTACTTTTTTCTTCAGAATTACTGTAAAGGTTTTCTATTTCACTCATTACAGTACAGTGTTTTTCACATTTGAATAGGCTGCATCAACATGAATTCTTTATAAGGACCTTAAAAACAAACTTTGCCAAGTCCCAGAATACAGAAGTGAATTCACATCCCAATACTCAGCTGCCTCATGAATAAAGGAGAGCCTGTGCCTGACACTTTGAAGCTGTAGCTGTTAAACCATACAGAATATTTACCTCAATAAATCATTATAGGAAACTAAGGTACAATTATACCCACAGAGAAAAAGAATTCAAAACACTGATTTATGTGTTTCAGTGCCTATTCCCTTTCCCACCATGTTTTGAATTTTATGCATGTTTGTCATCTTTGGCTGCTCCTATGTATCTTTAAACTAATGGGTTCTGCTTTTTTAACATTCCTCATTAGGTTTGTTATTTTTCTTTGACACACAGACATGATTTGCATAGTGTACAAAGTTTTACATTTAAAATTAACCGTATCTCATTTCTTATGGCAGAAACCAAAAAATGGAAAAAGTGAGTAAATGATTTCAAATAAAATACTGCTCTCTTTGCTTAATTTGGGACCATTTAGGCTGAAATTCCATATTAAGAATTTTATTTGGCACCTACCTGAGAGTAAAGTAAAATACTGTTTTGCAAACAGGAAGTTCACCACTGTCCCTTTAAGAAAGAGCTTTTATTTAAAAACTTTGCTTTTATTAAAGACACAATGGTGTTATGGAGAGGTACATTTGCTAAAGAAAGAACCACCTATTTTAGCACCCTCCTGAGCTGAAAAAGAAATCTTAACAGAAAAAATAAACCAAAAGCACTGAGAAAGGAATGATCATGAAAGTGAGTTACAGTTAATGTAGAGAATAGGAATGCATTGCTACCTGTGAGGAAGAGGTTGGGCTACTCAGATTTTTCTGTAATGTTTGTGGGGAAAAAGAACATAGAGTAGTTTATTAAACTACAAATAATTCATTAGAATTATGTATTTTGGAATAATTTAGTTATTGTACTGTATATTTATACTTTGATTTTTTAATGAATCCCTGACTTCAGCGGTGTGAGTGCTCTGTCTACTTAAGTAGACAATAGTTCATCTGAACTCTCTCCTCCTGTGCTATTTTTAAACATCTTTCTATGAATTCCCTGTAGAGGATCTATCTGACACACTGGAAGCCTACCTCTGGTGCCTATAATGTCTAGAAGGTGCCAAAGTGACATTCTCACGTCTGTATCTTACCTCTCATTCTCCTGACAGGGCCACCCTCTCTTTTTTTCTGGTGAAACTTCTCAATAACATTTTTTTTTCACGTTGAAGTCATTATTGGAGTTATATTGTGGCCTATTTATACCCACCATGTCTCTCTATGCAGATAATTCTCAAATCTCTCTGTCTAACCCTAACATCCCTCTTGAACTCCAGTCTCATAACTCGAGATGCCTTTCAGACATCTTGAACTGGACGTCCCTAGTCTCTTAAACTCAGCCTGTCTAGAAAAAAACTTATGATGCTTTCCCCCAAATCCTCTCCTCTTTAAATTTTTGGCATCTTCCTGGCACTCAGACTTGCAATCTTGGGGTCATCAACTTCTCTCTCATGCTCAATCCACTGCCAATTTTTGTTTCAGACAGCACCCTGGTTCAGGTCTGCATTGCCTCTATATTGGACTGTTGTTATAGACTGTTGGTCTCCTTGCTTCAAGTCTATCCTTATTCTAATCAATCCTCCATTCAGCTCCTAAAGCTATTTGTGTAAAGCACAGGTCTGACCATTTCAGACTTCTATTCAATAAAGTGGCTTGCTGTTAGATCAAATATAAAATGTCCTATTTGAAATTTAAAGTTCTTCACATACTGACCTCTTCCTATCTTTCTGGTCTTTACTCTTCTCCACATACTTTATAGTCTAACAACATCAGTCTTGTTCTTCCTCACAGACCATGCTTCTGGAACATTCTGCCTCTTTACTTGGTTTCCTTCCACACTCATCTCAAATACCATCTTTTGCAAGAGGTTTTTCTCATCTGCTGTCTCTGCCCTTTTCCATCCTCTCCACTATTAATACCTTCCCATGGAGATTAACTTTGATTTATGTTTTGTATATAAATAATTATTTGCATATTGTGTCCCTCATTAGAATGTGAGCTCCTTGAAGGCAAGAATTATTTTTATCTTTCTTTGTATCCCCAGTGCTAAATACAGGGCCTGACAGATAGAAGTGCTTAATAAAATGCTTGTTGACTGACTTTTGGGTTACATATACTTTTGATTCTTCTAAAATAATTAGGTTCTATGATTTGCAGTTATATAGCATCACTAGAAGAACATTATTATTAAAGAGTCATTTTACCTCATTTTGCCTGTTCCCCACATTAATTATGATGAAAGGGAGTTGAACTCTAGTTCTGGTCTCAGAGGTCTCTTTCAGTTTTAGTGTTCTATGATTCTATGAGATGGGCTTTTGTGGTGGCAAACAATTTGGGGTCATTGAAAACATTGCCTAATTTCACAAATATAATCTTTCTTTATCTTCTCTTGTGATTCAATTTGGGGTCCACTTCATTGTCCAACTAAAATGCTTATCATATCCTCACATGTACATGTATGTACATATGTGTGTATATATTTATCTAAACATATATGTAGCATCCCTTCTGGGGCTCCTTCCTCCTTCCCCAGCTCCCACTATTATTGGCAGATTGGGTCTCCAGTTGATGTCTGATTGCTCCTTCCCTCAAAGTTCTAGTGGTAATCTTGAGGGATTGTTTTCTTTCTAAACACCCATGAGTGTGATTATCAGCAAATAGCTTCAATTAACTTTTAGAAGAGGCTCTTTACTAAGGTAGTAGAGTAAGAACAGTTGGTACAAACCATTCTTTTGCATTGGCCCTTCCAAACTGAGTCATTCTTTTACTTTGCACCCACAAAGTCCTTGGGGAGAATGAGCTCAAATTTAAAGCCCAAAGGTAGTGAGGCACATGTTTGGGATGATGTGTGGCAAAGAGGTATCTCAAAAAACCTGGTCCTGGCAATCCTTTTCTCTCTTTGTGGATTTCTTATGAAATTCCCCTTAGGTATAGTTCTCTGTTGGGCTCTTACCTTTGTTAGTCTCCCCAACAGATGCAGCTTGTAGATAACTAAACTTGGAAAAGTGGATTAAGATGAACTCAAGAGCATTTCTTACTTTGCTGAAGATTTTTCTGCATGACTGATTTCAATTTATTTGCTTTTTTTCTTTAGAATCACTGTAAAGGTTTTCTATTTTAATCATTATGATGCAGTCTTCTTCACATTTGAATAGGCTGCATTGACATGAATTCTTTATAAAACAGATGAGCATTTTTTCCACCACAGTGGGTGTGTATGTATGTGTGTGCCACACTCTTTGAAGTCACTTTCTCCCTTGGGTGGCTATCTGTCTGTGTCTATGTTTGGCCATGTTTGTTCTTAGATGTGTCTTTTTCTACCCTGCATTGGATATGTTGTCACCTATTATTCTTTGATGACATGGTCAATGATTGGGGAAGGGGGTGGAGAGAGTGACTAGAGTGGAGAAGAAAGGGAGAAATTGTCTTTTCCCCCAAGAATGGTTTTCTTTCACGGGCTTTAACTCCAAATGAAGTCCCCAACTCCACTGCAGGGCTGAATCCCTCTGGATTGAGCTCTCTTATGGACTGACTGCTATTTTATATAATCAAAGAGATTTGTGCTTTATGAAGATTTCATGGGGTAAAAACTATTTTGTTTATACATTTAAAATCTCACTTGTCTGAAGACCCTAAAAAGGAGGTAAAAAATGAAGGGAAGTAATAAGCTTCTGCCAAGAGGTTGGTTAGATCTTAGGACCTCAGTCAGAAGGGATCTCACCATTTATCTACTTCAGGGCTTCTTAAATGACCCACAGTTTAAGAAGCAATGAATTTGAACTTAAACCCAGGCGAGAAACTCTGCTACAGCATTCCTGTGAAGAGACTTTGCCTCTATTAGGAGATAGCGAATGATTGGGAAACGCACTGTCTCCAGAGACAAATCATTCTGCTCTTGAATTGCTCTAATTCTTAGGAAGTTTTCCATATATGTGGCAGCATCTTCTTCAAGCCAAAGCCTGTCCTTCTGAAATTTCTACCTATTGTCCCCAGTCCTATACTCTGGAAAGAAGCAAGAGAGTCTAATACCTCTTCAAATATTTGAAGACAGATTTCATTGCCCTGCTAAGTCTTTTTTTCTCTAGCCTAAACTGCCTAATTCTTTCAACTAATCCCTATATGCCATGGTTTCAAGCTCCCTATATGGTTATAGTTGTCCTTCTTTTGACCTTTTATAACTTTTCAATATCTTTTTAAAAAAGTGGCACCCAGGATTGAACAAGATGCCTTATATATGGTCTGACCAGAATAGAGTATATCACAATGATAGCTTCTCACTTTCTGATCACTAGGTTGTTATGAATCCAGCCTAAGATTTTGTTGGCTATTTTTTGTGTTGCTATGTCACACTCATATTGTCTCATAGTGAGTTTATAAGCCACCAAAACCAATGGGTCTTTTTCAGGTGAAATGTTATTTAGCTATACTTCCCCCATCTTGTATTTAAGTAGTTAATTTTATGAATTTAAATGTAGCATATTATAATTATTCCTACTAAATCTCATCTCATTAGATTTGAATCATCATCTTAGACTCTTGAGATTTGTTTTGGATCTTGATTCATTCTGTCTACTTACTGTGTTAGCTGTGCCTCCCAGTATCATGTCATCTGAAAATCTAAGTTATGCTGTCTATGCCTTAATCCAAGACATTGATAAAAAAATTTTGAACACAACAGTGTAAGGACAGAGCCTTGGAGAATTCTATTAGAGACTTCCCTCCAGGCTAACATTGTTCCGCTCATTTTGAGTCTAGTTTACTGTACCAGATATATGGGATAAAAGTAAGCCCACAGGGAAAATAACAACTTATAAGTAAACAAAGTGAAAAAAAAAGAAAAAAGAGAAAACAACGAAAGGAAGATATATGACCTGATAGGAAGCAGATGAATGGAATAGTTATAATATCGCCATTATTTTAGCAACATTTATGTAGTACTTATGGAGAGTATAAGTGAATAGCCATGATTTTTAAAAAAATCTATAAGCAAAGGAGCTTTCAAGGCCCCTATTAGTTAAAACTTTTTGTAGTTCTTTCCCACCTAAGAGACCTAAGATTCTCGCCATTAAATTTACTTCTTTGAAATCCACACTATTTAAAATAACCAGATATTATCTAGGAGGAGAGGAGAGTCTGAGAATGTGCTTTTCTGAAGATAAGGACCCCTTAGTATTAGTTGTCACATGAAGATTACTTTATCAGATAGGTAAGGGTGAGCATATGTGCGTGTGCAGGGAGGTGGGTAGGCAAAAACACTAGCTAGGTAGGTTTGGGTGAGAATATTACATTGGTAGGGCAGGAGAGCTTGGGAATATCAAACAATATACTTGGAAGTATATGCAAGACCGGACTTCCAAGATCAGAATGTGTTTTGGGTCATTAGGTCGGTAGATATGCAGAGGAGATCAGGCAACTTGAGGACACTAGGTGCTAAAAAGAGGATAAGAGTCCTGAAGACAGATTTTACCTGCTTCATCCTATAACTTAGGGCTAGCCCTGTGTGAAGGAGAGTGTAATTAGATAAATAAAAATCTATGTGATTGTTAGGTGTCGAAGGTACAAAGGGAGTGAGTTGGGAGAAAGTTGATAGTTGAGAAGAACAGGAAGTGAGAGTTAGATAGAGAAATGAGTTAGGAATGGAAGGAGGACCAAGTAGTGTTTAAGAAAGTGAATATAGATAGATAAGGCAAAATTGTGAAATGTGGAAATGTTGTTGTCATTCCTAGGTCTGTTTTTTTCCCCTTTCAGAAGATTTGCATAGCTCTCCAATGGTCCATCTTTGGTCCCTCCTTTAAGGAAAGAGATTTGATAAACTTATTCACACTATGGTGTATTATTAAATAGACATGTAGGAAGAAATTTATGCTTAGTCCAAAGGGAAATATGCATGTGTGCATATATGTATATATGTATGTGTACACATATATGTTTATGTGTGTATGTATATATGTATACACATATGTAACAGCAAGCACCCTAGCATGCCTAGGGTGGCTACTAGCACAGGTTCTTAGATCTGCTTTTCTAAAGGAAAGCAACTCAAAATGGGTTAACAATCTTACTTTAATCAAACATATCATTTACCTAGTTGAGG